>CM053152.1:22540000-23740000 GCA_028571685.1 Heterohyrax brucei
GGGTGACAACCGTCATACCTATAAAAAGTCACAATCCTTTGCTTAGTCACTACACCTAAGAAAATTTCCACATCCAGAACCCATTGTCTAAATACCACAGAAATCTTTGTGACAGTCATTCTCCCAGCTTTGCCCGAAAATATCCTGTGGTCATTTACTTAAGTTACTGTACCCTGTAAATGTTTGAATGACTGTCTTCCACAGGGTCTGAATTGACACTGAAACCTACAGACACAAAGTGACATCATAGTTTAAAGGAACTAGGCAATAAATAGAGTCCTACCTAAAGTCCAGCTCATGTTAACCCACTGTTACCACAGACCCACCCAGTAGTAATTTCTCCATTCCTGAGTATATAATTGGAATTGACATATTTGGCAGTTAAAATGACTCCCATAACTGGTCCACAGCCATGGGGGGAAGGGCTATCATGTTGAGAAATATGACGTTAAAATTTTTTTGTCTCTTCTGCTAATCAAGATAATAAACCAAAATGATGTTGTATTCCAGAGGTGATAGCCAAGATTGGTGATGTCATTAAAGATTTAAAGGAGGCAACGCTGGTGGCTCCCATCATAACTCCATTTAATTCACTAATCTGCCCCTGAAAAAACACATTGGAAAATGACAGTCAGCTATCACAATATCAGCATAATTGAGCTGATTGTGGATGTTGCGCTATATCATAGCTAGATGAAGTACATAAATCCTCATATACATAGCATGCAACCATTGATTTGACAAATTCATTCTTTCCTATTCCGATTAGAAAAAAGATCAGAAAAAGTTCACATCTGCATAGGAAAAGCAACACTCATTTACAGTTTTGCTCTGGGCTATGTTGTCTCTCACTTTCTGTCACAACATTTCCGAAGGGATGTGGACTGCCTGGTCATCCCACAGAACATCCCAGTTCCATTATCTCAGTGACAAGCTGATTGAACAAGAGAAGTAGGAAGTGGCTACTATATTGCTGAGACACGGGTGCTACAGAAGGTGAGAGATAAACCCAATAAAGCTACAGAGATCTGCCACTTCACTGAAATTTTTAGGGACTCGTTTGTCAGACCCCAGTGCAGATCTGACTCGTTTGTCAGGGATGTGTCTAATATCCCCTCCAAAATAAAGAGAAATTGCTGTAATTCATATGCCCTTACCAAGCTCTGCATTGGTAGGATTAGAAAGAGAAGGCTGCAGGGACAGCTGGCAGTGAAGATGGACAAGTGGGAATGTTTGGGCTAGATCAATCTCCACATTTTGGTGACTGGAGTCATTCTGATCTTTCCCACGAAGTGAGAAAGAAGGAGTAAGTATAGAACTCAAGGAATCTCTTTGGGTGCCTCTGTCTTCTCTTGCCACTCTGTAATCAAGAACAAATATGTAGCAATCCTGTACTGAAAAAGCTGCAGTTGCCAGGGCTCACACTATTCAGGAATGAAGTCTGGGTCACAATATCAGGTAAGCCACCTGTCAGATTGATAGCTGAGGGAGTGGGTGATTTAGGCTGCATAAAGGAAGACAACGAGGATGAGTGCCAGTTGTGGCCCTGCAACAAACTGAAGCAATAGGGGCTACAGCACAACAAGTGATTTTCTTCTTTTAAGTTTCCTTTCATAAGGAAGGGCAGGGAACCACAGAGCTGTTACTTTCAAAACCTATGTGAAGAAGGCGATCTGTGTGCCACAAGGGTTGGACCATGAAAAGGCCCCTTTCAGATCACCTGCTTCAGGGATCATGATCAAGGGCGATGTCAGCGGCTGCCCCTTTGGATCTCCTACTGGGTTTGCCCTGAAGTCAGACTTCCACGGCTGCTCCCGGTAAAGACTGAACACAGCAAATCTCTTAGTTCCTGTGGAAGTGAACTAGTGCACCCTGGAAAGCTGAAGGGTTGTAGAAAAATGATTTACATTTTCACAGGCAATCAGAAGTTTTGTTGTTGTTGTTTGTTTGTTTGTTTGAAGACAGAAGACTATACAAGTGGACCAGAGACTTAGTTATTTAATTTTTTTGTTACATTGAAGGTATAACCTGTTAAGGGAAGCAGAAGCTGAAGACAATTAAGAAAATAATCTAAAAATTTTGCATAAAACATAACCAGCCTCAGTGCCAAGGTAAATGAAAACACCCTATTCAGTATCTTCTGTCTCAGTGCCAGTCACACAAATGGGATCTGCCCAGAGCTGGTCTTACTTGTCCTCCTAACAAGTCTGAAAGTGTTTAGAGATTGTCATTCTTGGATCAGCATTTTCAGTTTGGGCCATGATACCAGCAACAACTTAAATTTTGTGGTTACATTCATCTGCTACTCACTTGGCTATCAGTACATGCACCCTCATCCACAGTGGTCCCCCAGCTCCAGTAGAGGAAGGTTAGAAGCCATAGTTTAGTAGACTTTTCTCAGATGAGGCAGGTTCAGCCAGGCTTGTGGTTAACTTAACCTAAAATAAAGTGCAACCATCCATTCACTTTCTAGACTTGTCTAGGATTCTAGGAGTGGCCATAACAAAGGCGTTGTAGAGTTGTTACTGGTGACTAATGAACAAGCCACTTAACGTCTGTGTGCCTTTGTTTCTTCATGGTTATCAAAATGTTTCCCTTTGAGAAGGTTGTGATATTTTGTATGTTTCTATGGAATGCCTTGAAACCCTTAATTGTAAGAAGGAAAAACAAGTCCACATATGTACCATTTCTAGTTTAAGACAGAAGAGTTTGATTAAATGTATTAATTTACTAGGTGCTCTCAAATAAATTTATTTTATCTAAGCTTGAGTCTTTGGAGCACACATTTTATTGGCACATGTAAGTATTTTTCAAGGGTGTGGCTGGTGCTGGTGTATCTTTGGCAGCAGTATCTGGCAAAATGATGGATATGTATTAGCTGTACATCAACTTTCAGGAAGCAGTGTGGCAGAGGGAATGGAGTCATTGAGAATCCAGAGACCAGGGCACTAGTTCCAATTAGCAGATTATTATATAATCTCCTACAAATCCTTGGCTTTAATTTCTTCCTCTGCAAAGGAGAACACTGGTTTCAATAATCTCTAAAACAACACTCAGGTTTATTTTTAAAAAATCAACCATAATTCCCAAAATTGTCTCTTTCATAGATGAGCGACATTTAAAAAAAGAAAGAAAGAAAGAAATATGGAAGCATCTATAAGCAAAAATTGCTACTTTATTTTTCTCAAAAAATTATGTACTGCTTTTTGGCCAGAGCTGATGGTCTGAAAGCCTGGAGGGTCCCCTAGGAATATGGCCCCTAGACTTGCTGCTGGCCCTGAACTGAAACCAGTACTGAGGTCAACTCTTCAGACAAAGAATGGACTGGACGCAGGGACACAGTGTGAGCATATGGTGTGTGTACTTTATGGGTTTATACATTTATAGGAGGCTGTCTTACTGGTTTATTTTAGATGGGAGAGAAGAGGATGGAGAGGAGGGGACAGGTGCTCATTAAGAGGATACTAAAAGTATAGAGTGAAAAGTAGGAATGTGCTGTCACAGGGTAAGGAGAGCAGACGGGTGGGCATAAAGAATGGATTTGTATTGGATACTTTTGCTTAATCATAATAAATAAATAGATAAATAAGCTGCAAATAGTGTAAATGATCATCATCACTTAGGTAAAATACAATTTAGCTGTGAATACACATGCATGAACATCAACCAAAAAAAATACAGACTGCTTTTTAAAAGGTATAGCTCAAAGACCATTAGCCCAGGGTTGTAAAAACATATTTGCTACTAATTACTTCTGGAGTAACTCATTTCACATTTGTAGGTTTCAGATTTATGATCTATAAAACTAGAATGTTAGATTTAAATTAATTCTAAAGCCTCTTCCTACTTAATCCAAGGTTCATCTTAGTCCTAATAGGCTATGATTCTTCCAGGTGACATTTTTAATGTTTGTTTGTTTTTTTCTGATTACATAGTTAACACTTGCTCATTGAAAAATGTTCAAAGAATACAGAAATGCATTACGTGAAAATTAAGAGTCAATCATAATGTTATTCCTTTTGGATTAGTATTAACAGCTTGGTAAGTAATTTTTCAAAATTTTCTATGACATGCTGACATAGATATATTATTAGTCCACAAAAATGAGAACACATTATATGTACATACATTTGTGAAATTTTATTTTTTATTTAATAAAATATCATGAATACCTTTCAATTACATATATGTAATTCTACCTCATTCTTTTTCATGACCCTTCTGTCAAATAGATTTATCTAATTTATTTACCTATCTCTTATTGATGGACACTTAAGTTGTTTTAACATTTTTCAAAGGAACATCCTATGTCATCTTTGTCCATCTGTTTTTGTACAATTTTGAAAGTGTTTCTTTTGTGTGTATACTTTAAGTGAAAGTTTACAGAGCAAACTACTTCCTCATTCAAAAATTTATACAGAGAGGTGGGGCCAAGATGGTGGAGTTAACAGACATTTCTCATGACACTTCTAGCAACAAAGATCCAAAATAAAAAATGACATCCTAGTAACCCTGAATATAAAAGGGGAAGTTGAGAAATTGCACTTAGCAAATGGGAAGGAAGAATAGCACCAGCAGTACGTAGGCTTCCATGGATCTCAGCTGCCAGGAAGCAGCCATGGGCACTGCATGATGAGACCAGCATGGAGGCGACTGTCTGGAAAATCCACTTATGCCTCTGGAACCAGTAAGGGACAGCACCAGATTGTCAAAAGCTTAGTCACTGTGTATAAACTACAGTGAGTGAATCTGAATCATTGCTTCAATATGCACCTGTCTCCTTTTTCCTGGTGTTCCCCTCTCCTTTCTCTGAACTGTGCCCAGGGCTAGAGTATGATGTCATAACTGAGCCAGAAGTAGGAGTCTTCAAACCCACAATGAGCCATTAGAGATAAAATAAAAAATAACCTACAAAATAAAATCTATAAGACTAAGCTCAGACCACTCAGCACAAACCATGTTGGCCAGAAGGCAATGGGATGTCATACGAAAGCCTTGAAGGAAAATAATGGCCAACTAAGAATTATATACCCAGAAAAGTTGTCTCTCAGATATGATGGTGGTATTAAGACATTTTGAGATAAACACAAATTTAAGGAATTTTTCAAAAACAAAACCAAAACTACAAGAAATTACAAGGGAGTCCTTTGGTTGGAAAACCAATAATACCAGGTAATAACCCAAGATCAGAACATGGAACACAGCAACTGGATGTCCATCTAGAAGAGGGCAATCATAAAAATAAATCATAGATAAAACACTGAAAATAGGGAGACAGAGAGACGTCATTACAGAAACATAATAAAAAACAGGGACCCCAAAGAAAATGTAGTTGCAGATCTTTCACATGGAGAGGAAGTCAAGGCAATATAAAGAAATTAAAGACTAGGCTAAATTTAGAAAAAATAAAAATAAATATTAAAGTAGCCGAAAAGGAAACTATCAATCCTATGGATCAAAGTAAAAAACAAGAAAAATATGAAGTCTCAGCAAATACAAAACCACCAACACTGAAAGAAGTGAAAAGAAAATATATATTTTTTTAAAAAAGACTCAGCACAGAAAATTAAATGCAACAAAGGAACCATCTACAACACACAAAAAAGAACACCAAAATGACAGCACTAAGCTCATACCTGTCAATAATCATGCTGAATGTAAATGGAGTAAACACACCAGTAAAGAGATAGAAAGTGTAGATTGGATTAAAAAAAAAAAAAAGAGCCATCTATATGCTGTCTACAGGAAACACACCTTAGACTAAAACACACAAACAAACCACAAATCAAAGGATAGAAAAAATTATATCAGGCTAGCAACATTCAAAAAGAGCAGGAGTGGCCATATTAATCTCGGAGTGGCCATATTAATCTCTGATAAAATAGATGTTAAAGTAAAATCTACCACATTGGGTAGCCAGCCAATTGGATAAGGAAGAACATTATACAATGGCTACAGGCTCAATACTACATGAGGAAATAGCCACATCAAATATCTACACACCCAGTGACAAACACTAACTGTATTGAAACAGAGATAACTCCATGATAACAGCAGAAGCCTTCAACACAGCACTGTCAGTGTAGGACAGAACATCTGGAAAAAAACAGCATGGGACCAGAAAAACTAGATGGTACCCAACCACCACCAATGACTGCTCTGACAGAGAACACAACATAAAGTCCCTGGTGCAGCAAGAGAAAAATGGGTGTGCAGAACTGTTGTTAGGCACTGTCAAGTTGGTTCCTACTCAAAGCAAATCTGCAACTAACAGAACAAAATACTGCCTGTGCTTGTGCCATATCCACAATCATTATTATACTTAAGCCCATTGTTGCAGCCATAGTGCCAGTCTACCCCATCAAGTGTCTTCCTCTTTATCCCTGACCCTCCACTCTACCAAGCATAATGTCCTCCTCCAGGGACTGATCCTTCCAGACAACATGTCCAAAGTATGTAAGACGCAGACTTGCCATCTTTGCTTCCAAGGAGCACTCTGGTTGTACTTCTTCCAGAACACAGTCCATGGTACATTCAACATTCTTCTCCAGCACCACAATTCAAAGCATCAGCTCTTCTGTCTTCTTTATTAACTGTCCAGCTTTTGCATGCATATGATGCTATTGAAAAATATCGTGGCTTGGGTCTTGAAGATGACATCTTTACTTTTCAATATGTTAAAGAGGTCCTTCACAGCAGATTTTCCCAATGCAATGCATCTTTTTGATTTCTTGACTGGTGTCTCTGTGGGTTCTGATTACGGACCCAAGTAAAATGAAATCCTTGACAACCTCAATCCCTTCTCCATTTATCATGATGTTGCTTACTGATCCAGTTCTGAGGATTTTTGTTTTCTTGATGTTGAGGTGCAATCTGTACTGAAGCCTGTGGTCTTTGATCTTCAACAGTGTTTCAAACCTTCTACACTTCCAGCAAGTAAAGTAACATCATCTGCATAACGCAGGTTGTTAATGAGTTGTCCTCCAATCCTGACAACTCATTCTTCTTTATATAATCCAGTTTCTCAGATTTTTGCTAGGCATACAGACTGAAAAAGTATGGTGAAATGATACAACCCTGATGCACACCTTTCCTGACTTTAAACCATGCGATGTCCCCTTGTTCTGTTCGCGTGACTGCTTCTTGATCTTACAGATTCCTTAACAGTACAATTAAGTGTTTTGGAATTCCCATTCACAGTAATGTTAGCCACAATTTATTATGATCCACAGTTGAATGCATTTGCATAGTCAATGAGTAAACATCTTTCTGGTATTCTCCGCTTTCAGCCAAGATCCATCTGACATCGGCAATGATATCCCTGGTTTCACATCCTCTTCTGAATCCAGCTTGAATTTATGGCAGTTCTTTGTCAATATACTGTTGTGTCGTTTTTAAATGATGTTTAGCAAAATTTTACTTGCATGTGAACTAAACAATATTGTTCTGTAATTCCCACATTTGGTTGGATCACCTTTCTTTGGAATGGGTATAAATATAGATCTCTTCCAGTCAGTTGGCCAGGTAGCTGTCCCCCAAATTTCTTGGCATATATAGGTGAGCACTTCCAGTGCTGCATCTGTTTGTTGAAATACCTCAATTGATATTCCATCAAATCCTGGAGCCTTGTTTTTTGCCAATGCCTTCAATGCAGCTTTGACTTCTTCCTTCATTACCATTGGTTCCTTATCATATGCTACCTCTTCAAATGGCTGAATATTACCAGTTCTCTGTGGTATAATGACTCTGTATTCCTTGCATCTTCTTTCTGTGCTCCTTGAGTCGTCTAATAGTTTCCCTGTAGAATCCGTGCAACTCAAGGCTTGAATTTTTCCTTCAGTTCTTTTAGTCTGAGAAATGCAGAACATGTTCTTCCCTTCTGGTTTTCCATTTCCAACTCTTTACACATGTCATTATAATATTTTCTTTTGTCTTCTTCAACTGCCTTTGGGAATCTTCTGTTTAGGTCTTTTACTTTGCCATTCCTTCCTTTTGCTTTAGCTGCTCAGTGTTCAAGAGCAAGTTTCAGAGTCTCTTCTGACATCCAGTTTGGTCTTTTCTTTCTTTCCTGTCTTCTTAATGACTTCTTGCTCTCTTTACAGATGATGTCTTTGATGTCCTTCCACAATCTGTCAGATCTTTGGTTATTGGCAGTCAACTATCAAATCTTTTCTTGAGATGGTCTTCAAACTCAGGAAGACGTGCTCAGGGTCATATTTTGGATCTCTTGGAGTACTAAATTTCTCCAGTTTCAATTTGAAGTTGCATATGAGCGGTTGATGACCTGTGCCACAGCCAGCACCTGGTCTTATTCTGACTGCTGATAAGGAGCTTTTCCATCATCTTTTTCCACAGATGTAGTCAATTTGTTTCCTGTGTATTCCATCTGGTAAAGTCCGTGTGCACAGTCACTGTTTGTGTTGGTTGAAGAAGGTGTTTTCAGTGAAGAAATTGTTAGTCTTGCAAAACTCTATTATGCAAACTCTGGCATTATTTCTGTCACTGAGTTGATATTTCCCAACTACCAATCCTTCTTTTTGGTTCCAAATTTTGTATTCCAGTCACCAGTAATTATCAATGCATCCTGATTGCATGTTTGATCAATTTCAGACTGCAAAAGCTGGTAAAAATCTTCAACCTCTTCATCTATGTCCATAGCAGTTGGTTTGTAAATTTGAATAATAGTCACATTAACTGGCCTTCCTTGTAGGCATACGGATATTATCCTATTACTGACATCGTTGTACTTCAGGACAGATTGTGAAAATTCTTTCTGACAATGAACGCCACACTGTTCCTCTTCAAGTTTTCATTCCCAGCATAGTAGACCATATATGATTGTCAGATTCAAAATGGCCCAAACCAATCCATTTCAGCTCACCAGCACCTACGTGTCGATGTTTACGCATTCCATTTCCTTTTTGATGATTTTCAATTTTCCTAGATTCATACTTCATATATTTCATGTCCTGATTTTTAATGGATGTTTGCAGATGTTTATTTTCATTTTGAGTCATGCCATGTCAGCAAACAAAGATCCTGAAGGCTTTACTTCATCCACATCATTAAGGTCAACTCTACTTTGAGAAGGCAACTCTTCCCCAGTCATCTTCAGAGTGCCTTCCAACCTGAGGGGCTCAATTTCCAGCACCATATCTGACAATATTCAACTGCTATTCATAAGGTTTTCCACAGCTAATTCTTTTCAGAAGTAGCCTGCCAAGTCCTTCTTTCTAGTCTGCCTTAGGCTGGAAAAACCAAAACCAAACCCACTGCCATTGAGTTGGGTCTGACTCATAGCTACCCTTAGAGGTCAGGAGAGAACTGCCCCATGGAGTTTCCAAGGAGCTCTCGTGGATTTGAACTGCTGACATCTTGGTTAGCAGACATAGCACTTAATGCACTATGCCACCATGGTTTCTGTCTTAGGCTGGAAGCTCAGCTGAAACCTGTCTACCATGTGTGACCCTGCTGGTACCTAAATACCAGTGGCATAGCTTCCAGCATCACAGCTACAGGCAAGCCTCCAATGACAGACAAGTGGGGGCTGCTTACTCTGTCTTTACCCTCCTTCCTTGATGCTGTTACCTGCTTTGCCTGACTTTGTTATCCTCCTTCCCTGATACTGTCACCCTCCTTCCTGATGCTGTTACCCTCCTTACCTGATGCTGTATTAAAAGACCAGACCTGATGATCCATTAGACTGGAAGTTCTCCTTAGGACATGGCCCCCAACTCTCTGTTAGCTCAAAAGTGAAACCAGTACCAAAGCCAACTCTTTAGACAAAGTTTGACTGGACTGTAAGACATAGAGTGATGCTGGTAAAGAATATGCTTCTTGGCTGAAATATATGCATGGGACCACCTGAGCAGCTCCTTTTTAGAGACAAGATAAGAGGGTGGAGGGGGACAGGAGTTGGTTGAATGAATACAGGATGGACAGGAGGAGTGTACTATCTCAGGGAGCGAGGGGAGAGCAGTTATAGTTGCATAGTGGTGTGTGTTCAGGGTTTTATAGGGGAAATTGATTTGGATTGTAAAATTTTACTTAATGAACAATAATATATATATTTTTTAAATATACACACAAATTATTTTGTGATGTTGACTGCAAGCCTCACAATGTGTCAGCATTCCCCACTTCCTTCTACTCTAGAGTCCCCGTTTCCATTTATCCAGTTTTTCTGTCCCTTTCTGCCTTTTCATCTTTCTTTTGGGACACATGCTGGCCTTTTGATCTTGTATGCTTTACTGAACTAAGAAGCACATTCCTTGTATGTATTATTACTTGTTTTATAGGCCTGACTAATCTCTTGTTGAAAGGCGAACTTTAGGGGTGACTTCAGTTATGAGTTTGCAGGGTGCCCAAGGGGCTACAGTCTTGGGGGTTCCTTCAGTGTAGGTCAGATCCATAAGTCTTTTTGTGAATGTGGATTTTGTTCTATATTTTCTCTTGCTCTGTCTGGGACCTTCTGTGGTGATCTTTGTCACTGCAGTTGGTGATGGTAGCCTGGCACTGTCTAGTTCTTTTGGGCTCAGACTAGTGGAGGCTGTGGTTTACGTGGTTTGTTAGTCTTTCTAATATTTTCCTTGTGCTTTTTGTCTTCTTCATTTTCTTTGGCTCCAGATGGCTTGAGACCAATAGATATATCCTAGATGGATATTTGCAAGCTTTTAAGACCCTAGATGCTGCTCACAGAAGTAGGATGCAGAACACATACTTCATGAACTGTTATGTCAATCGATCTAGATGTTCCCTGAAATCATGGTCTTCAGCCCTCAGACCCAGCAACTTTGCCCTTCAGTGTATTTGGATGTGTCTAGGAAACTTCTATGAATGTTCCCCCTTTGCCCTCTGTTACATACGTGTAGGTGTTCCATCATTTTAAACAGCTTGCTTAATTTTTCATTTTGCTCTACTACGTTTTGTATAATGTTTATGAGGGCTCTATATATAATTTTTTGTACTCTACCTCTGATAGTTTCAGAAAGCCTTCTTCATCTGGGAAGTTCTCTGGTTCTTTATTTTGGGATTTTTAAAGAGCTATGGCTGGATGTTTCTTTAAATGTTGGACTCGGATTTGTTGCTTTCAGGGCATCTAGAGGCTGTTCAGTTTCTCTAGTGTTGCCTTAACAGGAGCTGAGGCACAGTTCTGAGAGGAAAGTTGATCACCAGCCTCCTCTACGTACTCCAGTGAGTGGGCCCAGTGGAATCTCTGGAGTAGCAGGTTCCACCTCCTGGCTGGCAAAGACATGGCCCTACTTATGGAATCACTGGGGTGCCATCAGCCAACCCTATACTGTGGGTCAGTAAATGCTGGAAGAGATGCCATTAGGCTGCACCACAGTTATTTCTCTAGGCAGTCTTATTTTGAAAGGTAGAAGCTATATGCCAGTCAAGCCAAGTGCCATCAAGTTATGACTGCTTCCAAATTCAGTCAGGCTGTCAGGTGTGCAAGCTCTTCCTTCTGTCTGACAATGGAGGCACCTCTTCAGCTGTCCCCAGATGCTGTGATATAGCTCAAAGTAGGGACAGGCTACTGGCCTGCTGTCATCCTCTTCCAGACCTGACCCATAAGGACACACTCTACTAAATGCAGCTTTTCTGCTAACAAGGCACTCCGAAGACTGGGACTGCCTCCCAGCCTGGGAATTAGCCCCTTCTGAGAGCTCGGTTGGGTAATTCTACCTCCCAGTTAAACAATATGGCATCCTGGTCAAGCTGTCCTGCCCCTGCAAAACAGCAGAATCTGGCAGAAGTTCAAAATGAGAGGGTGGAGGGACTGTGGTGCTCTGAGTGTGGAGCTGGGCTCTCAAAATGTGGCTATTCCACCCTCTGATAGCTTTAGCACTGTGGCTCAGCAGGGTTGCTGGTTAAGCTCATCCTCTACCCTCCAGCCAATAAAAAGAAAAAAAGTTAAACATGCCAGTTACCTTCAGTTCTTGGGAGCTGGCCAATTCAACCCGAGCAGAGCTCAGCAAAGACTAGAAGTTTCCAGTTTAGTGGCATATAGTTCAAACTGAAAGCCCCATGCTGTGTCCTAGGGCTCACAGGGTTTCCAGAAAGCTTCATTTAAATACCAATCCAGGCCTTAGTTTTCAGAGGAAATTAAGGAGACATGTAGCTAGTCTGCCATCTTATTCCACCCCCTGCCCCCCGCGCCCCATTACATATACGAATATGAGGATTGACAAGTTCACGAACTAATCCTAGAAAGAGTGCTATGCACTTCATTGCTGAATATCACTATGGTCACCTTCAAAGTACCCCCCTTGGGAAGCTACACAGCAATGTTAGTGTCTAGTCCCCTCTTCGAAGCAATTTTTCTGGAATGGCCATCAGAGCTGTCATCAAAAAGTTATTGGGGGCCAGATCAAATGAGTAGAGAGGGTGTTCCAATACAGTTATTTGTTTAATGGCTAAAAACTTCCTCACAGACAGCTATACAACTAGGTTTGTGAACTTGTCACTGTGCCACCACGCACAATGGCCATTCCAGAAAGAGTTTCAAAATTGCTTTGCAGGGTAGACTAGGCACTGGCATCAGTACATAGCTTCCCAAGGGGAGTACTTCCAAGGTGATGGTAGTGATATTCAGCAATGAGATATGTAGCACTTAGAACAATGAAGTTCATTGACTTAATTGTCAGACCTCATACATATGCTACACACACAAATGTGTATCTGATCGACGGCACTTGGCATGGCTGGCAACCTATATAGATATGTGAGTATATACCCTTCTTCCCCAACACAGCATACATATCTGCCTATGCATCTGTTTGCTAGTTATTATTTACTTTAACTGTTGTTAAATTAATTAAACTGTTAATAAAGTAAATTCTGTAGTATTTGCTATGGTTGCCCTCCCATCCCTCTACTTTTTTTTTTTTATTTATTTTTGCTGCTCTACATGTCTTTCTCTTCTATAGTAAGTTATGATGACTTCTCCTATATGATATGTCATGTTTACCTTCACCCAAGTTACACCTGTCTACTATCTACTTAGTGATTGCTCTTCACTACCTCGCTTTTCCCCCTCAACCATCAAAGACTGTATCTTTTTACAAGTAGTTCTTCAAGGTAAATTTCCTTTAAAAGATATTTCTGAGTGAAAAGATACAGTTTCAAATATTGTGCTAAATTGCTCTAAAGTACAATCAATTTACATTCTTATAATAATGAATGAGATAAGAACACTAGGTGGTGTTAAGAATGCTAAGCATGCTAATTCAGGCTAATTGTGTGACAAGAATTAGGAAGGCTTATCTAGTTTGGGCCTTACGCCAAACAAATCCACACTAGTGCTGACATAAGTTTTGGCATAATCCCCCGTCAGACATACTGCATGCTATCCCAGAAAGCAGAACAAGTGACATACTGCATGCTATCCCAGAAAGCAGAACAAGTGCCATAGTATGGAAAGAACAGGCAGATAAATTCTCGATCAGTGGAGGAGCAAAACTTTCTAACAATCAGAATTTTCTCATAATAAAAGAATACACTACCTATTAACTAAGACCAACAATTGGAATCCACCAGCTGCTCTTTGTTCCTTAGAAATCCTATGCAGCAGTTCTTCTCTGTTCTATAGGTTTGCTATGAACCAGAATCAACTGATAGCAATGGATTTAGTCAGATATCTGGTCACTAAATGGTGATCAATGGAAGGGTCGGTGACCTTTTGTCAAGTAATTGAATCTGAAGTTTCCTTCAAATTCTAAGGCTTAAGGATATTCCAATTTGAGGGTCAAGAACTGGAGTCAATTCCTCCTCGAAGCATTGCCTCTCTGTATGTTCATTCATTTCTGAATAATAATTTTTATGTCTTCTCTTCCTTCCATGATTGAATATTTCATTAGGTTAATTTGTGTAAGTCCAGATAACTACCTGTTTCAAAGCTAAAGGTTAATCTTTCAATTCTCATTCACTTGTTTAACAAATAATTTATCAGACTTCTGCTATGTGTCACCCAGAGTACTCAGTGTTGGGGATCTGTGAGTGAACAAAGCAGGCCATTACTGCCCATACTAAATTTATAGGTTGTGTTTGTACACGGGGCTAGATTTGCTAGCAGTTATTGGATTCATTGTCAACATCTCCAAAACATTTATATTAACTGTCTATAAAGTTAATCAGATATGCTTCCCAGTAAATCTGAATGTGCACATTTAGAAAATCAGAAACAGGGGTGGGCCCAAGATAACAGATTAGTCACAAATCTCTTCAGTTCCCTCTGAGACCTAAGGCCTAGACAAATAATTGAACAGTGTACTGTGGACATCCAGGGAGCCTCAAGATCAGGCATAAGGTTGTGAGATCGGACTGGGTGATAGGAAGGGGAAAACTACCTTTGTCGGAGATAAGACAGCAGCATGGTGAGTCCTGCTTCTGCTGGCACAGCAGCTCAGAGCCTTACAGGTGTGGAAGCCATCTTATTTTCGAGGGAGACTAGGTCTATGACTGCAGAGCTTGAGAGCCTGGCACAGGCTAGCTGCTATGCTGAGCTGCAGTGACTGAGTAAATGGTTTCTTTTGCAGCAGAGAGACTCTGCTTGGGAAGTCACATCTACAGAACCCAGCAGTGGCTGGTAACTGAGGGCACAAGTGTTCCTTGCCCCTCTCTTGTCTGAGCTGTGCCATGGGTTCTGCTGGGCCAGCGCAGGGAAGGTGGCTCAAGCAGGATGCCCTCTTGGTCAGCTGAGAGGTGGGGTCAGCCATTTGAGAGCCCAGATGGGGCTAGCTGCTATGCTGAGCAACAGTGCCAATCTGGATAGTGCCTCTCCCAGAAGAAAAGCTGCTTTTAAGACAAGTATACATAGTGACAGCTGGCAGCTGAGTGTGACTGACCCTTTACCACTTTTTTCTTTGATCCATGTCACAGCATCTGCTGACAGGCCCCCAAGGGACACTATAAGTAGGGCACCAACTTTGTCAACCAGAAGGCAAGGCCTGCTACCTCCGAGGGCCCAGCTGCTATTCACGCTGCTGGACAGCACCTCTCTCAGCAGAAAAGCAGTTTTTAAGGTAACTGGACCTAAAGAACAAAGTATGCCTGGCAGCCAAATGTGGTAGTATCCTTCTCTCCTCTCTTCTTGGACCTATGACATAGTGTTGACTGACATGACCCAGAGAGTCAGCACAAGTAAGTCACCATCTTTATCAGCCAGGAGGTGGGGCCTGCCACCTCTAAGAACTCAGCTGGGCCAGTTGCGAAGTCAAGCTGCATCACTGGACTGGACAGCATCCCTCTCACCAAAGAAGCTGTACTTAGTTAGTTGTACCTACAGAATACAGCAGCAGCTTGTGGCCAAGTCTAGTAGTGCCATTACTCACTCCCTTCTTAGAGGCATGCTCCAGCTTCCATCTGTGGAAAAGCTGAATGGCTTTTTGATGGCACAAAGATAACAATCAGTATGTAACCATTTAAAGAAGCAGACTACCATGGCTCCAGAAAACTCCCAAAATGAAGAATTAAAAAATTCCTAGATGAAGAAGCCTTCCTGAAATTATCAGAGGGAGAATACAAAAGAATTATGTACAGAGCTTTTCTACAGATTAAACAAAGTACAGTAGAACAAAATGAAAAATTAAGCAAGCTGTATGAGCTGGTAGAACATCAATGATCTGAAATTCAGCAGATCAATAAAGAGATTATAGCATTAGACAATTCAATGCAAAGCCGAAGAGCAGGATTGAGGAAATAGAATGCAGAATTAGCAAGATCGACGGCAAAGCAACTGACGTCAGTATTTGAGGAGAAATTGTATAAAAGAAAAATGGAGACTCATGGAAGACTCTATCAAGAAGAATAATGCATGAATAACTGGAATTCCTGAACAGGGAGGAATAGTAGAAAACACAGAGACAACTGCTGAAGAGCTGCTGGCAGAAAACTTCCCTGACATCATGAAAGAAGAGAATGTAGCAACTGAAGATGCTTCTCAAATTCCATGAAGAGTAGACCCCAAAAGACAGACACCAAGGCATCATACTTAATAAAGAAACATAAGGATAGGCTCTTAAAGGCAGCTAGGTTTAAATCAAAACTAATGTACCAAGGGAAGCCATGTAGGCTGTCCTCTGACTTCTTTTCAGAAACCACATTAACAAGAAGGCAGAGGATGACACATATAAAACCTTTAAGGAGAAAAAGTCCCAACTAAGAATGATACATTCTTCAAAATTGTCTGTCAAATATGACAGTGAAATTAAGACATTCTCAGACAAACAGAAGCTTAGAGACTTTGGAAAAATCAAACCAAATTTACAAGAAATACTGAAAGTTCTTCATTTAGAAATCAATATATCCTACGTATATTCAAGAATTCAATGCAGAACACAGCATCCAGAGTCCTGCTCAGTTAGGGAAGACACAAAGCTCATTCAAAGCTAAAATACTAAAATTACAGAAATAGAGATCTTAACATGTAAACTATGACACCATCACATTATAAAGAGGGATATATTACAGTAGTTATAGCTCTTTCAGATGGAGAGTAAGTTAAGGAGATATACAGAAGTTAAAGATTGGTTTAAACTTAGAACATTAAGGGGGAAGATGAGGGTAGGCATGAAGCAAACTAACAATACTATATATCAATACAAGAAACATAATAAAATAGTCTCAACAGATACAAAATCAACACTGAAAAGGCTGAAAAGAAAACCCATAAAGGAAAACAACCCAGAATAGAATATTAAAAGAAACAAAGAAAATGTCAACAACACAAAAATAAAGGCACCAAAATGACAGCACTAAACACGTATCTATCAATAATTATATTGAATTTAAATGGATTGAATGCTCCAATAAAGAGACAAAAAGTAACAGATTGGATCAAAAAAAACAAACTTTCTGTATCTTTCTTACAAGACACAACCTTAGACTCAAAGATATGAACAAACTGAAAACTAAAGGATGGAAATATATATATACCAAGCTAACAACACGCAAAGAAAAGCAGGAGTGTCACTACCACTATCAGAAATAGATTTTAAAGTAAAATCCACCATCATTGACAAAGATGGTCACTATTTATTGCTTAAAATTTCAATACATAAGGATAATATAACAATACTAAATATTTATGCACCCAATACTAGAGCACCTAAATAGTTTTAACAAACACTGACAGCATTGAAAAATGACATGTATCACTCCACAATAATAGTAGGAGACTTTAACACTCCACTTTCTGTAAGGGACAGATCATCCAGAAAAAAAGCTCAATAAAGATACAAACGATTACACTGCAACAATCAACTAACTCAACCTCACTAACATATAGAGAACTTTTTACCCAACAAAAGATAAGTACACCTTCTCTTCCAATGAACATGAGACATTCTCCAGAATAGGCCATAAAGCAAGTCCCAACAAAATCCAAACCCCTGAATTATTGCATAGCGTCTTCTCAGACCATAAAGCCATAGACGTTGCAGTCAAGAGCAGAAAAAACGTGGGTAGAAATTCAAACCATTGGTAACTAAACAACACCTTGCTCAAAAATTCATGGGTAATAGAAAAAATCAAAGATGCATTAAAAAGATTCATGGAATCAAGTGAGAATGAAAATACATTCTACGAGAACCTACCCTAAACCCATTGCCATTGAGTCGGGTATGACTCATAGCGACCCTAAAGGTCAGAGTAGAACTGCCTATAGGACACAGCAAAAGCAGTGCTCAGAGGTCAATTTATCTCTGTAAATGCACACATCAGAAATGAAGAAAGCACCCTAATGAAAGAATTAACCCTGCAACTCAAACAAGTAGGAAGAGAACAACCAAAGAAACCATCAGACACCAGAAGAAAACAGACAACAAAAACTAGAGCAGGACTAAACAAATTAGAGAATAGGAAAAAAAAAAAAAATTGGAAGAATTAACAAAATCAAAAGCTGGCTTTTTGCAAATATCAACCATTGCCTAAACTCACAAAGGAAAAACAGGAGAGGAAACAAATAATATGAATAAGAAATGAGACAGGAGACATCACAGCAGACCCAACAAAAATAAAAAGCATTATAACAGAACACTACTAAAAATTGTACTCTAACAGATTTGACAACCTAGAAGAAATGGACAAATTTCTAGATTCATATCACCTGCCAAAATTATCACAAGGAAAATTAGAACAACTTAATAAACCTATAACAAAAGAAGAGATTGAAAAAGAAATTAAAAAAAAAAAACTACCAACCAAAAAAAGTACTGATGCAGATGGCTTCACCAGAGAATTCTACCAAATTTTTAGAGAAGAGTTCATTCCAACACTACTGAAGTTATTTCACAACATAAAAAAGGATGAAACACTCTCAAATTCATTCTGTGAAGCCAGCATAACCCTCATGCTAAAGCCAGGGAAAGATGCCACAAAAAAAGAAAATTACAGACCAATATCACTCATGAACCTAGATGCAAAAATTTTCAACAAAATCCTAGCCAACAGAATTCAACAACATATCAAAATAATAATTCATCATGGCTAAGTTGGATGCAGGCCTGGTTCAACATCAGAAAAACAATAAATGTGATCAACTACATAAATAATACAAAAGATAAGACTCACCTGATTTTGTCTAGTAATGTAGAAAAGGCATTTGACAAATCCAATATCCATTCATGTTAAAAACTCTCAGCAAAATAGGAATAGAAGGGAAATTCCTTTACACAATAAGGGGCATCTACACAAAGCCAACCACCTACATCATCCTGAATGGAGACAGACTGAAGGAATTCCCCCTGAGAACAGGAACTAGACAAGGATGCCCACTGTCACCACTTCTATTCAACATTGTGATAGAGGTTCTGGCCAGAGCAATCAGACAAGACAAAGAGATAAAGTGCATCCACATCAGTAAAGAAGAAGTAAAAATACCCCTATTTGCAGATGATATGATCACATACATGGAGAACTCTAAAGGATCCATAAATAAACTCCTGGAACTAATAGAAAAGTTCAGCAAAGCATCAGCATATAAGATAAACATAAATAAATCAATAGGATTTCTTTACAACACCAAAGAGTTCATCAAAGAGGAAGCCATCAAATCAATACCATTTACTATAGCCCCCAAGAAGATAAAACACTAGAATAAATCTAGCCAGAGAAGTAGGAGACCTATACAGACAGAATCACAGGACACTATTGCAAGAAACCAAAACAGACTTACATGAGTGGAGAAATCTACTTTCCTCATGGATAAGAAGGCTTAACATTGTGGAAGTGTTTATTTTACCCATAGCAATCTACATATACAATGCAATCCCAATACAAATTCCAGTGTCATTTTTTTAATGAGATATAGAAACAAATCACTAACTTTGTTTGGAAACCCTGGATAAGTAAAGCACTACTGAAGAAGACAAACACAGTTAGAGACTTCACACTATATGTCCTACTACATAACCATGGTAGACAAAACATCCTGGTACTGGTACAAGAAGAGACATATAGACCAATGGAAAAGAATAGAGACCCCAGAAATATCACCATCCTCCTATAAAGAGTTGATATTTAACAAAGGCCCAAAGATCGGTCATAAACTGGGATAAAAACAGCCTCTTTAACAAATAGTGTTGGTAAAATTGGATACCTATCTGCAAAAAAACTGAAACAAGACCCAAAGCTTACACCTTACACAAAAACTAACTCAGAATGGGTTAAAGACCTAAATATCAAATCTAAACGATAAAGATCACACAAGAAAAAATAGGAACAACAATGGAAGTTCTAACACACAGCTTAAACAGGCTACAAAATCTGACCAACAATGCACAAACAAAAGAGAAAACAGATAAATGGGAACTACTAAAAAAACAAACACTTATGCTCATCCAAAGACTTTATCAAGAAAGTTAAAAGACTACCTACATGTTGGATCAACATCTGATTTCCATTATCTACAAGGTACTACAAGATATCAACAAGAAAAAGGTAAATAACCCAATTAAGCAATGGAGAAAAGAAATGGGCAGACACTTCACCAAAGAAGACATCCAGGCAACAAAAAGACATATAAGGAAATGCTCACGATCATTAGCTATTAGAAAAATACAAATCAGGACTACAACGAGATACCATCTCACCCCAACAAGATTGGCCAGAATCCAAAACACACAAAAGAACAAATGCTGGAAAGGCTATGGAGAGATTGGAACTCTCCTACACTGTCAGTGGGAATGTAAAATGGTACAACCTCTTTGGAAAGCAATTTGGCACTTTTTAAAAAAGCTAGATATAGAAATACCATATGATCTAGCAATCCCACTGCTTGAAATATACCCTACAGAAATAAAGCTGTTCACGTGAACAGATACATGCACAAGAATGTTTTTTGCAGCACTGTCCATAGTCGTAAAATGATGGAATCAACGTAGGTGCCCATCAACAAATGAATGGATAAACAAACTATGGTATACATACACAATGGAACATTGTGCAATGATAAAGAACAATGATGATTTTAGGAAGCATCTCATAATTTGGTTTCAACTAGAAGACATTATGCTGTTTGAAATCAGTCAGCTGCAAGAACAAGCATTATATGAGACCTCTGTTGTAAGGACTTAAAAATGAGCTTATGTACAGGAGAAAAGACTCTTTGATGGTTGGTTACAAGGGTGAGGAGCCAGGGTGAGGGATACTCACAGATTAGATAAAATCCAAAAACCCGCTGCCGTCCAATCAATTCCACTTCATAGCTACCCTTTAGTACAGAGTAAAACTGCACCATACCATTTCCAAGGAGTGTGTGGTGGATTTGAATGCCAACCTTTTGGTTAGCAGCCATAGCACTTAATCACTACCCCCCCAGAATAGATAGCTGATAGGAAGTTGGTTAAGTGAAGGGAGTGATAGCACACAGTAGAGGGTAGATCAGTGTAACCGGACTATGCCATCAACTGAAAGTTTTCCAAACTCAACCCAATATTTCAAAGGATAGAGTACCAGGGACAGGGGCCTGGGAACTATGTTTTCAGGGCACACTGAGGTCAACTGGCATAGCTAGTCTTTTACTAAAAGGTTCTTCTGCACCCCATATTGATGAGTGATATCTGGAGTCTTAAAAGCCAGCAAGCCGCATCTGAGGAACACCAAACCGCCCCAACCCATCTGGAATACATAGCAACCAAGAACATCAAAGACATGAGGAAAAATGAGCCCAGGAAACAGAAAGACCTTATGAATAGGAGACTGCATCAGCATAAGACCGAAAGAATAAGATGGTGCCCGGCTACCACCCAAGGCCATCATAATTGGGGTCACAATATAGAGTCACTGAGGTGACGCGAGGAAAAGAAGTGTGCAGTGCAAGAACTCTACTAAAAGACCAGAAGTGATGGTCCAACAGCCTGGAAGTTTTTCTAAGAACATGGTGCCTAGATTTGCTGCTGGCCCTGACCAGAAACCAGTACTGAGGTCAACTCTTCAGATAAGAATGAACTGGAGATGGGGACATAGTGTGAGCATTGTGGTATGTGTACTTTATGATTTTATACATTTATAGGAGGCTGTCCTACCAGTTTCTTTCTAGATGGGAGAAGAAAGGGTGGAAAAGAGGAGACAGATGTTTTTTAAGAGGATCCTAGAAGTAAAGAGTGAAAAGGAGGGGTGTGCTGTCACAGAGTGAGGAAAGCAGATTGGCTTGCAGATAGGTGGGCATGCAAAATCGATTTGGATTGTATACTTTCACTTAATCATAATTTAAAAAAGTTACATCCTCCCCCCCCGAAAAGAGGATCAGAAATATTAGACTAACCTTTCAAAATCATTTTTCACTGCTGATTTTTTTAATAGACATCAAGCAAAACAGAGAACGGAAATAATTACCTAAGCATTCAAGGCAAAGGTAAGAGCAAAAGTAACCTCTAATCCAAAAGTAAATCCAACAAAAACACATTTACTTTGATTGTCTAGGAAACTGCATCTATGTTGTTTCACCTATGGGTCTTCACACGCCCAAGTTTTAAGATTAGAAATCTGAATACTCTAAGAACCTGATGACTTTTGTGGCCTACGCTTAACTACACATATCCTCTGACAGAAAAAATACAGAAGCAAGGCAAAACAAAGGTAGAAAAGGTCCACAAGATGGCTTAGGTTGAATTGTGTTTATAAAGAAAAGT
The DNA here is from genome assembly GCA_028571685.1 of Heterohyrax brucei. NCBI lineage: Eukaryota > Metazoa > Chordata > Mammalia > Hyracoidea > Procaviidae > Heterohyrax > Heterohyrax brucei. The sequence continues at coordinate 22,562,134 of CM053152.1, forward strand.
GCCAACTAGACTACATATGTCAAGAATAAAAATACCATAAGAGGTTTCTGGAAGAAATCTTGAGCCAAAACTTTTTTTTAGATAAAAATATCGTCTCAGGGCACATTCCATCTGCTGCCATGCATGCCTGAGCCAACAGCTTCCTGTTGAAAGCTCATTCTGAAAATGAAATGCCATCCCAAAGGTAAGCCTACCATCTCTTGAAGACACAAGGCAGAGTAAACAAAATAATCTTCACTTTCAATCACATTTCTTTGTGGTAGGATATAGAATGTTCAGGAAACAGGAATTACTTGAGGAATTGTCCTTTGAAATGCATCCAGTTAAACTTAACCAAAAAAAAAAGTTATGTTACATGTTTTTAAAACTCGGTAAGGAAATTTTTGTTACCTCAGGAATTTTTTAAAAACTCAATTATTTCTTTATAAGGTTCCTAACCAGATATTCAATATAAACCACTGCCTTTTACCTTATGATCAAAATGTATCCAGTGTAACTTATAGGGCACACGTGACCCTTCTCCTACAGATTAGGGTCTAGATCATTTGATGTTTAAATTTTACCTTGGACATTCATGGCTTTTGCCATTCAGAAACTCCCAACCCCCTCTTAAACACATACTTTTGAGTGGTGCAAACAGTGCACTCAGCTGCTAACCGAAAGGTTGGAGATTCCAGTCTACCCAGAGGTGCCTCAGAAGAAAGGGCTGGTAACTAACTTCTAAAAAATCAATGATTGAAAACCCTGGGAAGCACAGATCTACTGTAACCCACACTGCAATACCCTGAGTCAGAATCAACTCATGACAACTCAGTTTTTCTTTTTTAATGATACAGAAATGCCAGAGGTTATTGGCTACTTATGGAGAAAAAATTCTAAAACATTTTAGGACTTGAATTATTTGAGCTTTGAGCCAAATTCAACTTTGTGTATGTCAAACACTTGGTCACACTTAGGAATCCCAAATGGAATGCTTAATAATTACAGTCACACCTTTCTTCCAAATTCTTTCAGAGCCCTGAGTTGAGTCTACATAAGAAAGGAACAAGCTGTGCCGTTGGAGTTTTGCAATTTCAGGCACCACTTCATTACACAAATAGTTCATAAAATTGCAAATGCGGTAGAGTCTCCTAGTAGCTGCTTACCCCCATGAGTAAGTGATAAACCATTAAAAGTGCATTCATTCTTTTAGGCAACCAACCATTCATTCCACAAGCATTGCCTAGGTGTTTATTGTCAAGCACTGGCACAGGGCTTGAGATATGGAAATGAATAGGTCCTATATTGAAGGATTATTTGCTCAGCATACAGACTGAATAGATATGATAAAAGGATACAACCCTGATGTGCACCTTTCCTGATTTTAAACCGTCCAGTGTCCCTTTGTTCTGTTTGAACAACCTTGATCCATTTACAGATTCCTCACCAGCACAATTAGTATTCCAGAATTCCCATTCTACACAATATTAACCATAATTTGTTGTGATCCACACAGTCAAATGCCCTTGTATAGTCAATAAAGCAGGTAAACATCATTCTGGTATTCTCTAGTTTCAGCCAGGATCCATCTGATACCAGTAACGACATTCCTGGTTCCAACCCTTTACTAAATCTGGTTTGAATTTCTGGCAGTTTCCTGTCAATATACTGCTGCAGCTCCTTTTAAGTGATCTTTATCAAAATTTTAATTGCATGTGACACTAATGCTATTGTTTGACAATTTCCACATTTTGTTGGATCACCTTTCTTGGGAACAGGCATAAATACAGATCTCTTCCAGTTGGTTGCTCAGGTAGCTGTCTTCCAAATTTCTTGGCCTAGATAAGTGAGCACATCTAGCACTGCATCTGTTTGTTGAAACATCTAAATTGATATTCCATCAATTCCTGCAGGCCTCTTTCTTGCCATGCCTTCAATGAAGCTTCAACTTCTTCCTTCAGTATCATTGGTCCCTAATCGTATGTCACCTCTTGAAATGGTTTAAAATCAACCTGTTCTTTTTGGTATAATGGCCGTGTGTATTCCTTCCATCTTCCATTGATGCTTCTAGCATAGTTAAATATTTTTTTCTGTAGATTCTCTCACTATTGTAACTTGGGTCTCAAATATTTTCTTCAGTTCTTTCAGCTTGAGAAATGCAGTGCATTCTTCCCTTCTGGTTTTCTATTTCTAGCTCTTTGCACATATCATTATAATACTTTGTCTTCTCAAGCCTCGCTTTGAAATCATTGATTCTTTTCCTTCATCATTTCTTCCTTTCACCCTAGTTACTCAACACTTGACAGCAAGTTTCAGAGTCAATTTCATCTTTTCTTTCTTCCTGTCATTTTAATGACCTCTTACTTTCTTCAAGTGTGTATCTTTGAGGTCATTCTACAGCTCATCTGGTCTTCTATCATTAGGGTTCAATGCATCAAATCTACTCTTGTTGAAAGTGAAGAGGACTTGAAACACTTACTGATGAAGATCAAAAACCACAGACTTCCATATACATTACACCTCAACATCAAGAAAACAAAAACTGGACAGAGCCCAGATGGTGGACTAGACATATGTCTCTTTAATTCACTCTGAAAACTAAGGCCCGGACTGATGATTGAACGGAGCATTCTGGACACCCAGTGAGCACTAGGAGACAGCATAGGGTTGTCAGATTGGACTACATGCCACTAAATGGGATACTTGTCTCTCTCTGAGCCCCATTCCTGCTGACTCACTGCTTGGGTAGACAGCAGGTACTGATTCTTTTTGTTTTGTTTTGTTTTGTTTTGTTGGCGAAAAGGTGGTGGATGTGCACGATCTAGCAGATATGCTGAGCTACAGTGCTGAAGTGAACAGCATGTGGCACAGTGGAGAGACAATGTGTGAGATAGCCACATTTGGAGAGCCTGGCAGTGAACTGAGGGCATCACAACCCTTCCACCCTCTCTTTTCTGAGCTCTGTCATAGATTCTGCTGTTTCGTGGAAGGAGGGACAGTTTGAACAGGATGCCATCTTGGTTGGCTGGGAGGTGGAGTCACCCAACCAGAGGCCTCAGCAAGGGATAATTCCCAAGCTGGGAGACAATGTAAATCTGGGGAGCACTTTTACAGCAGAAAGGCTGGTTTAGTACAGTGTTGTCTTATAGGTAGGGCCCAGTTGAGGATGGCAGCAAGGCCTTAGCCATTCCTCACTTTGAACTGTATTAAAGCATCTGGGGATGACTGAAGAGGTGCTTCTGTTGTCATCCAGAAGGCAGGGCCTGCCACATCTGACAGTCTCGCTGATTTGGGCAGCTGTCAAACAGCTTCTAGTTTTTTAAAATAAGACTGCCTGGAGAAATAACAGCTGAGCAGCCTGATGATATCCCTTCCAGCCTTTACTGACCCATATCACATGGTCAGCTGATGGCCCCCCAGTGACTCCATAAGTAGGGCAGTGCCTTTGCCAGCCAGGAGGTGGAGCCTGCCTCCCCAGAGAGTCCACTGTGGCCAGTCACTAGAGTAAACAGAGTTGGGTGGTGATGAACTCCCTTCCCAAATCTATGCCTCAGCTCCTGTTGAGGTAACACCAGAAAACCTAAACAGCCTCTAGATGACCCAAAGGCAACAGACTATCACTAACCATTTAAAGAAACAGCCCATTACATCTCAGGAAAACTCCTAAAATAAAGAACAAAAATACTTCCCAGATGAAAAAGCCATTCTGAAATGATTGGAGGTTGAATACAAAAGAATTATATAGAGAGCCCTCCTAGAGATTAAACAAAATGCAGCAGAGGAAAATGAAAAATTAAGCAAGCTATTCAACTGACGGAACATCAATGATCTGAAATCCAGCAGATCAATAACAGAATTACAGAATAAGACAGTTACATCCAAAGCCAAAAGAGCAGAACTGAGGTGTTGGAAGGCAGACTTAGCGACCTTGCGGACAGAACAACTGACATCAGCATTTATGAGGAAAAATCAGAAAAAAAGAAATAAGCAAAATGAAGAAGAATTAAGAAACATATGGGACTCTATTAAGAGGAATAATCTATGGCTAATTGGCATTCCTGAACAGGAAGGGATATCTGAACACATACAGAGTATTGTTGTTGAGTTGCTGACAGAAAACTTCCCAGAGATCATGAAAGAAGAGAACATAGATATCCAAGACATATATCAAATGCCACAAAAGCCAGACCCCAAAACAAAGACATGAAGACATATTATAATCAAGCTTAATAAAATCAAACATAAACAGAAACTCTTAAAGGCAGAGAGACTGTTAGCAAATGCTAACTGTTAGCAAAGCTAACATTCAGAGGTCAATTTATAAATGCACACATCAGGAATGAAGAAAGGACCCAAACCAAAGAATTAATACTGCAGCTTGAAATAGTAGAAAGAAAGCAACAGAGGAATCCTTCAGGCACCAGAAGAAAACAGATCATAAAGATTAGAGCAAAACTAAATGAATTAGAGAATAAAAGAACAACTGGGGGGTGGGGGGGAAAGAAGACCAAACGCTAGTTTTTTGAAAAGAAAACAAAAACCCTCACAACTGGATCAGTAAGCAACATCAGGATAAACAGGGAGGAGACTGAGGAATTAAAGTTGTCAAGGGTTTCATTGTCTTTGGTTCTGCAATCAATGCCCATGGAAGCAGCAGTCAAGAAATCAAAAGATGCATTGTCTTGGGAAAATCTGCAAAATTCTGCAAAAGACCTCTTTAAAGTGCTGAAAAGGAAAGATATCACCTTGAAGACTAAGATGTGCCTAAACCAAGCTATGGTATTTTGAATTGCTTCGTATGCACGTGAAAGCTGGACAGTGAATAAGGAAGACAGAAGAAGAATTGTGGTGTTGGAGGAGAATACTGAATATACCATTGACTAACGAAAGAATGAACAGATCTTTCCTGGAAGAAGTACAACCAGAGTGCTACTTAGAACCAAGGATAGAAAGACAATGTCTTACAAACTTTAGACAGGTTGTCAGGAGTGATCAGTCCCTGGAGAAGGACATCATGCTTAGTAAAGTAAAGCATCAGTGAAAAAGAAGAAAACCCTCTATATGGACTATCACAATGACTGCAACAATGGGCTTAAACGTTAAAGTGACTGTGGGCATAGCACGGGACCAGGCAGTGTTTTGTTCTGTTATACTCTATGACCGAGAACTGACTTGCGTGCGCCTAACAAGGACAACAATGTATTCAAGAAGCTCACAGTCTGTTGGATGAAATAGATAAGTAAACAAATATTTGCTCTACCTTGTGAGAGGTGTGTACATGGTACTATAGAGACATAAGTGGTGGGGGAGAAGTATTGGAAGGCTATTTCACAGAGAAGGTGACATCTAATTAGAACTTGAGGGATGAGAAGTTTACCATTAGGAAGACGGGGGAAAATAGATACTACAGGCCACTTGAACAGAGTCCAAAAAATATAAAAGTTCTAAAAACAATTCTATATTCAGTAATAGCTGAAAACACCTCTAGAATATGTAGTGTGAAGGAAAGATATTACAGGAAATAAGACAGAAAGGTAGACTGTGACCAGCTTTTGAAGTCCTAAAGTGCTTGCTAAAGAACATGAACTTTGTTTTTGTATGTAATAGAGTTCTTGAGGACAGTAGCATCACTAGGGTTAGTGTCACCCAGTGCAGTAACTCATGGTGTCCCTTCACCCCCCATCGGCAGGCTGACTGGCAACACTCCAATGGGCAGAACAGCTCAACCTTCCCACACACAGGACCATGCACTGTGCAGCTCTGCCCTTCCAAGCCTTCTTGCCCCCACCCACAGCTCCCTCTAGCTTCTTTCCTTTCCCATTGGCCAAGACCCTAACCTCTATCTAATGACAGGTACAGTGGCCCTACTGCTTGAACCCTGACTGCCAGGGGAGGGACAGGAAGTTGGGTAAAATGGGATGGGGGTATGTGACAAGTTATCACAATGGATAATACCAACCCTAGTGACACCACTGCCTTCGTGGCCCTTCCCCAACAGTGCTGGCCTGCCCCACCACCACCATAGCAGACCTTGGAATCATTTTGGTATCACCTCCTAGGGCAGTGTCAGGGAGTACAGTCTGCACCCTTCACATACCTTAGTGACATCCCTGACCCAGGAGCTTTTAAGGAGAGGGAAAAAAAAACAAAACTAAATCCATTGTCATGGAGTTGATTCTGATTCATAGCAACCCTATAGGACAGTGTAGAACTGTCCCATTAGATTTCCAAGGAAGGACTGATGGATCTGAACTGCCAACCTTTTGGTTAGCAGCTGTAGCACTTAACTGCTACACCACCAGGGTTTCCAGCAGAGGAGTAGCATGATCAAATTGGAAATTTTGAAAGATTATCTATGGAATAACAGTGTAGAGAACAGCTTGAAAGAGGATAAGTTGCAGTCATCCAAACCACTTGAAAGGCCACTCCAAATGATGGAAAAGAGATGAGGGAAGACTAAATTTAATACACTACTAACAACTAACATAGAGAAACTTAAAATCAGTCATGTGTATCAGTCAATTCCAGGATCCTTCTATTCGCTAACTGATTAATGTCAAACTATATAAAGCCAAAACAACTGGTTTATGACTTTGGTTTTCAATAAACTGACCAGGTTTTGTGGCATAACACAGAGATAATTATAAATTGCCGCAAAATCATTTTAAGCTGAGGAGACAAAAAAATAACTTTTTAGCTTATGAAAGAGTTTTAAAATAAGTTGTCAAGGACATTTGTTACAGGTTAGAAAATATACATATATATATATATATATACATATATATACTATCTCAGTTAAATCCTCCTGTCTGAGGGTCACATTAACTCAATACATTAGCTGTAAGTTTTCTATGTAGAAAGAAAACTGTTTGCAGGCATTAAAAAAAATGCAGAGTTTACTTGGAATCTCTCAGGCAACTCTGTTCAGCAACAGAACTATCTTCCTGTTTTGCTTAGACACATTTTAAGATTTATTTTCCTTATTTAGAACACACCTGTGGAGGCAGGTCCCAAACAAGCAAGGTATAGCAAACCTGGAAGTCAGTGTTTGCTTCATGTAACTCACAAATGTGTTATTCATATCTAAAATAAAATTTAATCCTCAATTTCAGATGACTGGTAATAATTAACAACTCTGGTTGGTGTTAGTCTGGTTACTAGACATCTATATAGAAGCAAAGGACTGAGATGGTCAACAGTAAAAAGTGAATTAGTTGCTCCACAAACTGTGCATTAAAGGGCCATGTTTCTCCTCGCCCAAAGCACACCTGAGTGAGAACGCACGGCCAGTGAAAGGCTTCTTAGAAACCGCCAAGAGAAAAATAAGAATGCCCAGGAGATGAGAACACAGATCCCTAGGCTGCAGGACTAAGCACAACAGGATAAAACAAGAAAAAAATATATGAGTACCCACTTAAGGGAAACCGATTTTCAATAATGTTAAATCCTAACTTTTTGTTCTCCCAGCTTGAAAGCTTTAAATTTTGGTTCAATTTATCAATTGTTTCTTTTACGGACCATCCCTTCAGTGGTATGTCTAAGAGCTCTTTGTCTAACCACAGGTCACAAATATTCTTTCCTAAGTTTTCATTTAACATTTATTTATTTATTTTAAATTGTGATCAAATGAAAGTTTATAATTCAAGTAAATTTGCCATATAAAATACTGAGCACACTCCTCTGTAACTCTACCTGCTCTCCTCATCCTGTGAGATAACACACTCTTCTCTTTGCTTCCAGTATCCACCCAGTCAGCACTTGTCGCCTCCTTTCCATCCTCTCCTTGACCCTCTAAAAATAAACCGGTAGAACAGCCTCATATATATATATTAAACCATGAAGTACACACACCACCTGCGTCACTCTGTGTCCCCACATCCAGTCCATTCTTTGCTTGAATGTTGGCTTCAGTAGTGGTTTCAGCTCTGGGGTAGCAGCAAGTCTCGGGGCTATGTTCTCAAGGGAACTTCAAAGTTGTTGGACTATCAGGTCTGGTCTTTAATAGAGTTCTAGATCTGAACACACTTTTCTCTCACAATATGTCAGTTTATTTAAAAGTTTTATGATTGTTCAACTTACATTTAGATCTATAAAGTATTTTGATTTGATTTTTGTAGAAAATACGAAATTTATGTCAAGGCTAATTTCCTGCATATGGATACCCAGCACAGTTTTTGAAAAGAAAGTCATTTCTCTATTGAGTTGTTTTTGCAGCTTCATTGAAAATCAGTTGCTCACATTAGTTTCAGTTTCTACACTCTATTTTACACACCCCTGGGCAGTGAGAAAACTGGACCTTTAATACACAGTTGTTTGGAATGCAGCTAATTCCCTCTTCTAATCTGACCACCTCAGCCCTTATGCCTTTGCACTATGTGCTTGTCCCTCCACCAGTGCCACACCGTTCTGGCTACCATATGTTTTTATAGGTCTTAACATCAGATGGCATGAGTCCTCCATCTTTAATTTTCTTTTTCAAAATTGTTTTGGCTTTTCAAGTTTTTTGTCTTCCCATATAAATTCTAGAACAATTATATGGATAGAACAGATGGGCAGGCCGATCAACCAAAGGACCAGTGGACTGCTGGATAGGTAAACTGAAACCAAACTCCTTGAGGTCAAATTGCTTCCAATTCATAGTGACCCTACAGGACACAGCAGAACTGCCCCATGCGGATTCCAAGCCCATGATGGTGTAGTGGTTGAGCATTACAGAAGCTAACCAAAAAGGGTGGCAGTTTGAATCCACTACGTGCTCCTTGGAAACTCTATGGGGCAGTTCTACTATGTCCCATAGAGTTGTTATGAGTTGGATTGACCACGTGGCAATGATTTTTGTTTTTAACTTTAGGAAGCAGACTGCCACATCTTTTTCCTGCAAAGAGGCTGCCTATCTTTTACTGTCTTCCAATCCATAAACATGACGTGTGTCTCCATTTATTTTGATTTCTTTATAAATGTTTTAGTTTTCAGTACTCAAGTCTTCTATATGCTTTATTAGATTTATACGTATTTCCCTTCAGCTTCTGTAAGTTTTTGAAATACCAGTTTTCAATTGTTTACTTCTAGTTTATAAAAGTATAACTGAGCTTTGTGTTGGCCTTGTACCCTGTGATGTTTCTAAATACCTGTTAAGTTCCCAGAGGTTTTTGTCTTTTTGTTTTTTGTAGATACCCTAGTATTTTCTAAATAAGAAATCATGTTTTCTGGGAATATGGACAATTTCTTTTTTCACATTTGGTACACTTCCTACAACTTTTCCTTGCTTTATTGTGATGTCTAGACTTCTAGTCCAATGCTAAATCATAACAGTGACAGTGACCATTTCAGTCTTAAGAATAACATTCAGTCTTTCACCATTAAGTATGATAATAGCTGTAGGTTTTTTGTACATTCGTCTTATCAAGTTGAGAAAGTTCCCTTCTCTTTTTGGTTTACTGAGAATTTTGTAATGAACAGATGCTGAATTTTGTCAAATGATTTTTTTCCCTCATAATTAATAGTATCAGGTGAGTTTTCTTCTTTAGAACGTTAATACAGTGAGTCACATTGATTGGTTTTCAAATACTGATCCAGCTTTACATTCTGGCATAAAATCTACTTGATCTTGGTGTTCTATTCTTTTAGCATATTGCTGAATTTAACATATTAATATTTCACTGGGGATTTTTGTCTCTATTATCTTGGTTGTCGTGGACTGAACTGCATCACCAAAACATATATGTCAACTTGCTTAAGCCAGGATTCCCAGTATTGTATGGTTGGCCTACATTTTGTGGTTGTAATTTTATGTTAAAGACGATTACACTGGGATTGTAAACACCCTTACCCATGCAATATGATCCAATGTTAAGGGAGTTTCCCTGGCATGTGGCCTGTACCACCCTTTATCTATCAAGAGGTAAAAAGGAAAGCAACCAGCAAGGGGAGAACTCATATCACCAAGCAAGCAGTGCTTGGAGCAGAGTGCAGCTGTTGGACCCAGAGTCCCTCCACGGAGAAGCTCCTAGTCTGGGATGATGAGAAGGCTGACAGAGAGAGAGAGCCTTCCTCTGGAGATAGCACCCTGAATTTGGACTTCAGCCTACTTTACTGTGAAGAAATAAATATTTCTATGTTAAAGCCAATCTACTTGTATTTCTGTTACAGCAGTACTTGATGACTAAGACAAGGATGGATGTTTTCTTGTACTGTATCTATCTATGTTGTTTTGGTGTCAAGGTAATGATGGCCTCATGAAATGAGTTTGGAAGTTTTTCTTCTGTTTTCTGGAAGAAATTATGTGGAATTGGTGTTATTGACCAGTGAAAGAATTTGAGCCTAGCAATTTCTTTTGAGAAGCTATGTAACTACAAATTAAATTTCTTTATTAAATATAGGTATTTCTTATTATTTACTTTATCTTGGGTAATTTCCAGTACTTTGCAGTTTTTGAGTATGTGTCCATTTCCTGTAACCTGACAAATGTGCATGCATGGAGTTGTTCATAGCTATTGTTCATTACTATCTTTTAATATATATATATATATTTTAAAGTTTGCCATTAAGTCAATTCTGGCTCACAGCAACCCTATAGGACAGAGTAGATCTGCCCCATAGGATTTCCATGCTGTAAATATTTATGGAAGCAGACTGTCACATCATTACAATTCGTAGTCAATCGCTTAACCACTGCATGACCAGGGCTTCCTTCTCAATGTATACAGGGTCTTTAACAATATCCTTTCTCAGTACCTTCTGTCTTTTCTCCTTTTTTTTCCTTTGTAAGTCTGATTACAGGTTCACACTTTTGATGAACAAGCTTTTGATTTCATTAATTTTCTCTATTGTTTTTCTCTTATTTTATTAATTTCTTCTGCTTGCTTTGGGTTTATTTTGCTCTTTCTAGTTTCTTGAGGAGAAGCTTGTTGATTTGAGACCTTCCCTCTTTTCTACTATAAACATTTGCTGTAAAGAATTAAAGTTACTGTATGGCTTCCATTAAGTTGATATTTGTTTTATTCATTTGCATAATTATAAGTAACCCCAGTGTTACCGTATGTAAAGCTTGTTATTCATTGGCCCACCAGAGGTACTGTTTTGTTTTAAAATTAAGACGTATACTTGTTGGTAATTTCATAAAATAATTACTGGGCCAATGTCATCTCTGCATCCTTCTAATGTTTTCTGTGGAATACTATGAGAGATTACAGTGCACTCAATTATGTAAAGGCATAGTTTGTACTTAGAAGATGAAAATAGAGTACTGCATTGCTTGACTTGTTATCAGTTTGAATTTCTGCATGGCTGAGTCATTTGATTACATCATCTAACAAAACTTATAAAAACACGAAAGTCACAATGTACCAAACACTAACATTCGAATTGCCAGTAACACAAAAAATATATTTCAAAATAAATTTGTGCCAGTGTCTAATAGTTTGAAGTATTCTACAATGTTTGAATCATTGAAACAAGACTTTTTTCTTTATGTGCCTAATTGTCTGATGTTACTTATATATGCTAAATCTGAAGACTCATTATCTTTCACAGAATAAAACTTTCAAGAAAAATATACATCCTGTCTGCCTAGAGTGCTAGTTCTATCACAAAACTATAATAGAGAGCAGAAATCATCTTCCTTCTAATGCATGTCGTCACTGCTTTCATCCAACCAAATTTCTATCAGCTATCTGTTCTGTGACCAGGCCTCTCTCTCCCTCCCCATCCTAGCAGCTGCCAAAGACTCTTTTCTTCTATATATAAGTCTGTTTTTAAGTCCTTCACACAATATTTCTCCTTTCGCTGCTTACTGATTTCACTCAGCATAATGTCTTCCAATCGAAACCAGGATATGAGATGCTTCCTAAAATCATCATTGTTCTTTATCATTGTGTGGTGTTCCATTGAGTATACATACCATCGTTTGTTTATCCACCCACCTGTTGATGGGCATCTGGGTTGATTACAGCTTTTTGGTACTGTGGACTGTGCTGCAAGAAATATTCGTATGCACATAGCTGTTTGTGAGACTCCCTTTGATTCTGTACAATATATTCTGAGCAGGGGGATTACTGGATCAAATGGCTTATCTGTTTCCAGCTTTTTAAGGAAGCACCAAATTGCTTTCAATAGAGGTTGTATCATTTTGTAACCCCACCAGCAGTGTAGGAGAGTTCCAATCTCTCCACAGCCTCTCCAGCATTTGTTGGTTTGTGGTTTTTGGATTGTGGACAACCTTGTTGGGGTGAGATGGTATCTCATTGTAGTCTTGATTTGGATTTCTCTAATAGCTAGTGACCATAAGCATTTCCTTATGTGTCTTTTGGCTGCCTGGATGCCCTCTTTGATGAAGTGTCTGTCCATCTCCTTTGTCTATCACTTAATTGGGTTATTTACCTATTTCTTGTCTATGCTTTGTAGTACCTTTGTAGATTGTGGAGATCAGACGTCGGTCCAACATGTAGCTGACAAATGTTTCTTCCCATTCTGTAGACGGGCTTTCAATTCTTTTGATAAAGCCTTTGGATGAGCAAAAGTGTTTGATTCTTAATAGTTCCCATTTATCTATTTTCTCTTCTGTTGATTGTGCTTTGTTTGTCAGATTCTGAAGTCTGTCTAAGCCATGTATTAGAATTTCCACTGTTGATCCTATTTTTTCTTGCATTATCTTTGTTGTTTCAGGTTTGATACTAAATCTTTTATCCAATTTGAGTTAGTTTTTGTGTAAGGTGTGAGATACGAGTCTTGTTTCAATTTTTTGCAGATGGATATCCAATTTTGCCAACACCATTTGTTAAACAGAGTGCTTTTAGCCTAGGTTGCAGTCTTAGGGTCTTTGTCAAATATCAACTGTTCTTAAGAGGATAGTGGCATCTCTGGGATCTCAGCTCTGTTCCATTGGCCTGTGTGTTTGTTTGTTTGTTTCTTACCAATACCAGGGAGTTTTGACTACTGTGGCAGCATAATAAGTTCTAAGGTTGGGTAGTGTGAGGCTTCCCACTGGTTGGGTAGTGTGAGCACCACTCAGTAGCGCTTTGCTTATTTGGGGTTTCTTCCCCTTACAAACAAAGTTGGTGATTTGTTTCTCCATCTCACTAAAAAATTACACTGGAATTTGTATTGTGATTGCATTGTATATGCAGACCACTTTGGGTAATATAGACACTTCCACAATGTTAAGTGTTCCTATTCATGAGCAAGGTAGATTTCCTCATTTATGTAGTCTCTCTGGGTTTCTTGCAGTAAGGTCTTGTAGTTCTCTTTGTATAGATCTCTTACTTCTCTAGTTAGATTTATTCCTAGGTATTTTATCTTCTTGGAGGCTATAGTAAGTGAGTGTTTATTTGGTGGTTTCTTCTTTGATGATCTCTCTGTTGGTATAAAGGAATCCTACTGATTTACTTACATTTGCCTTATATGGTGATACTTTGCTGAACTCTACTATTAGTTCGAGTAGTTGACTTATGGATTCTTTAGGATTCTCTGTGTATACAATCATGTTGTCTGCAAATAGGGAGATTTTTGCCTCTTCTATGCCAGTGAGAATGCCCTTTCTTTGTCTTCTCTAGTTGCTCTTGCTAGAACTTCTAGTGAAATGTTGAATACAAACGGTGAGAGTGGGTATCTTTGTCTAGTTCCCGTTATCAAGGGGAATTCTCTCAGTCTCCATTTAGGATGATGGAAGAAGTTGGCTTTGCATAGATGCTCCTTATTGTGTTGAGAATTTCCCTTCTACTCCTATTTTGCTGAGAGTTTTTAGCATGAATGGGTGTTGGACTTTGTTGAATGCCTTTTCTACATCAGTTGACAAAATCAAGTGATTCTGGTCCTTTGTGTTATTTATGTGCTTATCACATTGTTTTTCTGATGTCAACCAGCCTTGCATTACTGGAATGAATTCAACTTAGTTATGATGAATTTTTTTTTAAAGGTTAAATTTTATTAAAAAATATGTCCAATAGGAAAAATACTGGTGCACCAGGGACGCACCCCAAACTGAGCCAGGGGCGACTGAATTATTTTTTTGATATGTTGTTGAATTCTATTGGCAAGCAATTTTTTGAAGATTTTTGCATCTAAGATCATGAGTGATGCTGGTCTGTAATTTTGTGTGTGTGTGTGATCTTTCCCTGGCTTTGGTATCAGGGTTATGCTAGCTTCATAGAATGAGTTTCGGAATATGCCATCCCTTTCTATGCTGTAAAATAATCTCAGTAGTACTGAAGTTAATTCTTCTTTAAAAGTGTGGTGGAATTCTCCAGTGAAGCCATCTGGGCCTGGACATTTTTGGTTGGTAGTTTTTTGATGACTTTTTCAATCTCTTCCTTTGTAGTGCGTTTATTAAGTTGTTCTGCTTCTCTTTATGATAATTTCGGTAGGTAATATGAATCTAGGAATTTGTCCATTTCTTCTAAGTTTTCAAGTCTGTTAGAGTACAGTCTTTCATAGTATTCTGTTATGATAATTTTTATTGCAGTTGGGTCTGTTGTGACATCTCCCGTCTCATTTCTTATTTGGGTTATTTGTTTGCTCTCCTGTTTTTCATTTGTAAGTTTAGCCAATGGTTTATCAATTTTATTGATATTTTGTTAAGTTTTCCAATTGTTCTTCTATTCTCTAATTCATTTAGTTCTACTCTAATCTTTATTATCTGTTTTCTTCTGGTGACTGAGGGATTCCTCTGTTGCTCTCTTTCTACTTGTTCAAGCTGTACGGTTAATTCTTTGGCTTGGGTCTTTTCTTCGTTCTGGATGTATGCCTTTATAAACTGACCTCTGAGCATTGCTTTGGCTGTATCCCATAGATTCTGGTAGGACGTGTTTTCATTCTCATTTGATTCCATAAATTTCTTTACTTCATCCTTGATTTCTTCTATAACCCATGGATTTTTGAGCAAGGTGTTGTTCACTTTCCATGTGTTCAAATTTGTTTTTTCTGTTATTGATTTCAATTTTTATGGCTTTATGGTCTAAGAAGATGCTTTGCAATAATCCAATAGTTTGGATTTTGTTGAGACTTGTTTTATGTCCTAACACATGGTCTATTCTGAAAAATGTTCCATGTGCACTGGAGAAGAAGATGTACTTACCTGTTGATGGATAAAAAGTCCTTTATATGCCAGTGAGGTCTAGTTGGTTAACTGTGACAATACGATCTTCTGTGTCTTTACTGAGCTTTTTTCCCAGATGATCTGTTCATTACTGAAAATGAAGTACTGAAGTCTCACACTATTATTGTGGAGTGATCTATCTCATTTTTCTTTTTTTTTTATTACGACTGAGTGAAAATGTACATTCCCATATAAATGTACATCCCTACCTATATGCAGCTTTCACTGCTCTCCCTGCCCAGTGACAGCACACTATTCCTCTCTGCTCCATACATGTCTCATCCTCCCACCAGTCTCCTTTCCCATCCTTTCCACCCACTCCCCTTCCTCCCAATTAATCTTTGTTCAATGTATTTAGATGCTCTGTATGGGGTGCATAAATACTGAATATTGTTAAGTCCTGCTTGTGTACTGAATCTTTCAGCAATAAATAGTGATCGTCATAGTCCACAGTAGTGGATTTTACATTAAAATCTATTTTATCTGAGATCCGTATTGTCACAGCTGCTCTTCTTTGTATGTTGTTAGCTTGGTATATATTATTCCATCCTTTAATTTTCAGTTTGTTCATGTCTTTGAGTTTAAAGTGTGTTTCCTGTAAGCAACATATGGATGGGTTGTGTCTTTTGATCCATGATGTCACTTGTTGTCTCTTTATTGGAGCATTCAGTCCATTTACATTCGGTGTAATAATTGATAAGTAAGTGTTTAATGCTGTCATTTTGATGTATTAATTTTATGTTGATGCTGTCTTTGTTGCCCTTAATATTCTGTTCTGGGTCATTCTTTATGGATTGACTACTCATCTTTTTAATGTTGGTTTTGTATTTATTGATACTCCTGTATTACATTTCTTGTTTCAATACGTCGCATTGCTATTGCACTTTGCTGCTACCCATATAATTCCCCTTCAATATTCAAAGTTTAAACCCAATTTTAATTTCTGCATATCTTTTTAACTTCTTCTCTATCTGAAAGGAGTATAACTAGTGTAGTATATCTCACTTTTTAGTGTGATGGTGTCGTAGTTTTTGTGAAATGATCAGTGATTCCCTTCTTTTAATATTATAGCTTTGATTGAGTTCTGTGACTTCCCTAACTGAGTAGGATTCTGGATGCTGTGTTCTGCAATGCCTTCTTAAATAAACACACTAATGGTTTTGTTTTTCTAAGCAAAGAGCTTCTTTCAGTATTTTTTGTAGTTTGGGTATGTTTTTTACAAAGTCTCTAAGTTCTGTTTATCTGACAGTGTCTTAATTTCATATTCATATTTGAGAGACAATTTTGCAGGATACGTAACTCTTGGTTGCAAGTTTTTCTCCTTCAAGTCCTTGAATGCATCATCCAACTGCCTCCTTGCCAACGCTGTTTCTGCTGAAAAGTCAGACAAAAGCCTACAGGGCTTTCCTCTGAATGTTAGCTTTGCTTTGAGCCTCTCTGCCTTTGAGAGAATCTGTTTACATTTCATGTTATTAAGTTTGATTATGTCTCTGATGTTACTTCAACAGGAGCTGAGGCATAGTTCTGAGAGAGGAGTTGGTTAGTAGCCACCTCTGTGTACTCTAGTGATTGGCCCCAGTAGACTCTAGGGTGGCAGGCTTCACCTCCTGGCTGGCAAAGGCAGCACCCCACTTGTGGAGTCATGGGGGGATCATCAGACAACCCTATGATATGGGTCAGTAAACGCTGGAAGAGATGCTGTCAGCCACTCAGCAGTTATTTCTCCGGGAAGTCTTTTTTTAAAAAGCTGGGAGCTGTCCAACAGCTGCTGAAATCAGTCAGGCTGTGAGGTGTGGCAGGTCCCGCCTTCTGGCTGATAATGAAGCACCTCTTGGACCGCCCCCAGATTCTATAACGTAGTTCAAAGAAGGGAGGGGTTATAGCCTTGCTACCATCCTCAGCTGGGCCCCACTAGTAAGGTAACACTGTCCTAAACATAGCCTTTCTGCTGGAAAAGCAGTTTCTGGGCTTGCACTGCTTCTCAGCTTGAGAATTAGCCCCTGCTGAGTCTTTTGGTTGGGTCACCCCGTCTCCCAGCCCACCAAGATAGTGTCCCAGCCAAGTTGCTCTTCCTGCCATGAAACCACAGACTCTGTGGTGCAGCTCAGAAAAGAGAGGGCAGAAAGGCAGTTGTACCCTCAGTCAGCAGCCATGCTTTCAAAATGTGGCTATCCTATGCACTGGCTCTCTGCTGCACTATATGCTATTTACTTTAGAACTGCAGTTCAGTGTATTTGCCAGCTTGTGCCCATCCCTCACCTTCTGGATAACAGTCCATGCAAGTGGTGAGTCAGCAGGAGTGGGGCTCAGCATGCACTGCCTCATGTTAGAGAGACGTGGTTTCCCATATAGTGGCACATAGTCCAGTTTGACAATGCTATGCCATATCCTAGGGCTCCCTGGCTGTGCAGAGTTGGGCTGATGTAGTCTCTGATTTATATTGCCCTTTCTGTCTCTTGGGCACATATTTTCTTGGTATCTTAGGTGCTCTTCTTTTTCCTTTGCTCCAGATTGGTTTCACCAGCTTTTAAGACTCCAGATGCCACTCATTCAAGCGGGATGCAGAACATTTGCTTAATAAACTGTTAAGCCAGTTGAGCTAGGTGTTCCCCAAAATCATGGTTCGCAGACCCTCACCCCTGCTACTCTGTCCCTCAAAGTGTTTAGTTGTATTCAGGAAACTTCTTAGGTTTTGTGTTAGTCCAGTGGTGCTGCCTTCCCCTGTGCTGTATGTTGTCCTTCTCTTCACCCAAGATAACTCTTGTCTATCATATAGTTAAGAAATAACACAGTTTTTTTAATAAGAATTGGTACACACTTTTCTCAAGGTTTCCTCTCACTCCATTTGTAGAAAAATAAACATGATTTTAAGTGGCTACACCAAATATACATTGTTTATCCCAACAGATCCCTGTGGAGCTATACAAGCTAAAAAAATGATGAAAAGGGAAGATGGATCTCCACTAGTCATTCAAATTGAAGGAAGAACAGTGGTCACAGTAACAGTGTGTGTGGAAATCACACAAATGATAAAAATTTGAGATCATGACTTTTTAAGATGAGCTTGCTATCTCATTGTTTACAGAGTGTAGTTTTCCAAAAAAAAATAAATTTCTGTATGTTAAGCTGATGAAAATATTTGCTATCACACCAGTGTAATCATAATCCAACCACTTTCTTTTAGGATTTCCTTGGTACGTGGAACAGTGTTCTGCACGTTAGTAAGTTCTCAACATAAGAGAATCAAGTTCATGACTTCATAGTCATATTATGATTTTCTTTGGATTTATTTCAGTTTAAAGTACCCCAGTGAGTTTTCTCCAAATACACAAAGAATAGAATATGACATTTATTGTCAGTCATAAATGTACTGTTTAACCTGTTTTAATCACCAGCATGGTACATTTGAATATGGTGGGCACTGAGTATTTTAAAAATGAGGGCAATAATGATGGAGGGGAAGTTACTTGATTCTCAAATTGGCCCATTCTTTCTTGTGACTACCTGCATCAAACTTTCAAAGCCAATACGCCCACATTGAAAGAACACAATCTGAATGAAGCTTCACAATTGCTCTCCAATTACCACTGGGCTTCTGGCATCCAGCACATCTTGGAGGCCTTGTGTTAAGGAATGCATTCTGAGCCTTTGCCGGCACAGACATGTCACAGTGATGCTTCTAAAACAAAATGGAGCTCAGGTTTGTTTCAAGTTTTCACTTGCTTTCAGTGGAAGGTGTGCTGGCAGCTTTTGTCATCATTAGCCTTGTGGCAATGTTTTTTTCCCTCTTAAGTGTCTTATGTCTCATATGAGAGTTTAAAGCTCATTAAATAGGGAGAGACTTTGGAACATGTGCCAATGTCAAACAGTAAAGGTTTTATTCTTTTGTAACAGCTTTAAAGGTCTGAATTTCCAAATCTTATTCCCTAACACCACATGGGATTTTAAATTAGATAATGGAGTGAGAACAGGCTGATTCCAATTCCTTTACTTCCTTTATAATCATTACCAGAGAACTAGCAAATGAAAGATTTAAAGGCCACTAGGCACTTGGGTAGGGAAGCTCCTTTAATCCTGGCATTTATGGGATGAGTGAGCTGTCCATCCATGAGTCTATGAGCTAGACAGTTGGAGTATCTGAGTCTACAGCCTTCAGTGGCATTAACACTTCATTAGAGATGACTCAAATGGTACATTTAGAAACCAATAATAAATAATGTTCATTGAGCACTTACTATGTGCCAGGCAGTATCTTAGGTACTTTATATCATAAAATGTCCACAGTATACTCTGAGATAGATATTGATCTTCATTTTACAGACAAGAAAATTGAGGATTAAAGGGGTTAGTAACTACCTGCTCATATTTTTACCTAACGTAAGGAAGACTTTTGCAAAAGGGTAATTTGTAACTGCTATAAAAATAACTACCCTCCTAGCCTGTATATTCTTTTAAGGCAAAAACTATATCTAGTTCATCTTCATATACTCTACAATATCTGAAATAATGCCTCATGTCTAAAAAATTCTTAATAAAACTTTACTGAACAAATAAATCATCTTTGAAATGACTATATATTTATCTGTTTCTAATAATGTCATACTAGAGAATCAGTTTTAGTTCCAAAACCCTCAAAGTCATTCATACTCATATATACATACTTGTTTACCAGTGTAAGAATCCGTTCTTCTAAAACCCAAAGGCACAACCTTCCAGGGCCAACAGCAGCAGTGTCTTAATAGGTGAACACCACCAATCAACAGGTTGGGACAAGTAGTTAAGGATACTGAATACACTTGCAATTGCAGGGAAAATCTAGGGAAGTGAATGTATTTATCAGGGTTGGAATTTAGCCATGATTCTAAGTAAAACACCAATTACCCTTTGATTATATAAAGTAGCATAAACACTGTTTAACCGAATTTCTGTCTTAGGTAAGAATTTCAGAGACCAACAGAAGGGACACTTTATCCCCTAACTGAAAAATTCTTCCACTGAGAGAGTTTCTTTGTACTTTCATGGTAACCCCTCTCATCCAGCAAACAAATCCTCTTAGTGTCTGGTTAGTAGCAAAAGTGAATCCTTGTATAGAACTAAAGGAAGTAGGGGGTCTTTCCAGAAGTAGAATCTGTTGTACTCCAAGAATTTGCAGCCTGATTTGAAATGAGTTTTATGCAGGAAATAATTAGAGCATAATAAAAGTCAGACTATTCAAAAAAATTAATGTATACTGCTAATCAAATCTATATTTTGTATTTCTAAAAAAAATGACTTCCAAATAAAAGTGAACCCAACTGATTTACCACTTAGTTCAAATATCTATCTTTATTTACCTCATATACGATCACTTTTATTGCTGCTGCAGTGATGTATGAAACAGTTTGTCATTGCTCTAAGTTCTTTAAGCATATGTAGCAGACTGACTACACATAGACCATACATGATTCCCACCTTCTAGTGTTCATGATTTTGTGTAATCCCCTCTCTTTGAGTACAGGCTTCCAACCAACAGATATGACAGTGACAATAGGATGTCTTGTCACCCCTGTGATTATGTTCCTATATACCATTCTGTCTTGCTACCAGACTCAATCGAAAGACTCCTTTCATTGGCTTCATGACATAAGAAACCACACTGGGAAAAGAAATGCGGCAAGGTACCGTGGATAGTGTCAGGAAACATCACATGGCTGCTAGGAGCTGAAAACAGCTTCCTACAACAGCCAGCATGAAGCCAGTGTCCTCAGTCCTACACTAACACAGACACAAAATAATTTGGCTAAAATCTTGAGTACATTTGAAAGCAGGTTCCTCCCCTAGCCAGACCTCCAGATGAGACAGCCAATATTCTGCTTGTAGCTTTGTGAAACCGTAAGCAAAGGACTTACAGAAAAAATGCTTAGATATCTGGCCCTCTAAAACTGAGAGATAATAAATACACATCATTTTAAGCTACTAAGTTTGTGGCAATTTGTCACCAGCAATAGAAAACTGTTGCTATTGTCATGTGCCATCAAGTTGATTCCAACTCATAGCCATCCTATATGACAGAGTAGAACTTCCCCACAGGGTCCTCCATGCCTATAGTCTTTAAGGGAACAGATCACCATGTCTTTCTCCCATGGAGCCACTTATGTGTTCAAATCATTGGTCTTTCAGTTAGCAGCTTAGTGTATAAATGTTGCACCACCAACACCCTTGATAGAAAACTAATACAGCATACATTTTAAAATAGAAAATGTGTAAGAACTGAATGTTGCAGAAGTGGAATTCCTCATTCCAAAGGTAAGACATAGATGCTTACTATGCATCACCTTTTTTGTATATTGTTGTATTCAATTTGCTAAAACTTTGTTAGGAATTTTTTAATCTATGTCCATGAAGGACAGTGAACTGTAGTTTTTGAGGTGGTGTTGTTTTATTTGTTTTGCTAATGCTATTCTCAACAGGATGAGCCGGAAAATACTTCCTCTCTTCATTTTTTCTGGGAGAGTTCACACAAAATTGACTTTTCTTCCTTAAATGTTTCATGAAATTCACCAGGAAGCTATCTGGGGCTAGATTTTTATTTCTAGGAAAGTTTTCAGCTACAAGGTGAGCTGTCTTAATAGACACAGGACTATTCTGGTTATCTATTTCTTCTTGAGTGAGCTCTGATACTTTGGTCCTCAGTTTCAACTATGTCTTAGAATGTATTGGCATAAAGTTGCTTATAACAGTCTCTTTTCTTTTTATTTATGTTACCTTTAATATCGACAGAATCTGTAGAATATCTATGGAATCTACAAAATATATTAATATCTGCAGAATCTACCAATGCCACTTCTTTTCCTAATCAATTTGACTGAGATTCATCAAATTTCTTTTATCTTCTCAAAGAGCCAGGTTTTCCTTTCACTGAATTTTCTTTTTTTGTTCATTTTGTATTTTGTTGATTTCTGCTTTTTTTATGGTTGTTTCTCCTTCTCCCTACCCTCTATCCCAACTCTAGCTTTAATTTGCTCTTTTCTTCAGTTTCGTCAAACAGGAACTGAGGTGATTCATTTAAGACCTTTGTCCTTTTCTAAGAGATATTTAGTGCTGTAAATTTCCCTCTGACGATTACAAATTACATATATTGTATTTTTTTCATTCAGTTCAAAATACCTTTCTTTTTTCTTCCTTCTTTGCCCTACAAGTTCTCTATATAGTATTTTAGATGTTTACAGAACAAACCAATTTCTCATTAAACAATACGCGTATTGTTTTGTGACATTGGTTAACAACACCACAGCACTCTCCCATCTCAACCTCGAATTTTCTATTATCAGTTTTCCTGTTCCCTGCTTCCGTCTAGTCTTTGCCCCTGGACTGGAGTGCTCCTTTAGAGTCGTTTTGTTTTATGGGCCTGCCCAATCTTTGGCTGAAAGGTGAACCTCAAAAGTGACTTTATCACTGAACTGAAAGCATGTCCAAGGGCTGTACTCTCAGGGTTTCTCCAGTCTCTGTCAAGCCAGCAAGTCTGGTTTTTCTTTTTGAGTTAGAGTTTTGTTATACATTTTTCTTCAGCTCTGTCTGGGACCCTCTGTTCTGAGCCCTTGATAGAGCAGTCAGTGGTGGTAACTGGACACCAACTTGTTTTGGACTCACTCTGGTGGAGGCTGGTGAAACTGTGGCTCAACTAGTCCTTTGGACTAACTTTTCACTTGTGCGAGGTCTGACAATTAAGCCAGAGAACTTAGTTATTCTAAGTGCTACATACCTCATCGCTGAAAGTCACTATGGTCACCCTTGAAGCACCCCCCTTAGGAAGAGATGCACCAAAACCAGTGCCTAGTCTACCCTTCAGAGCAATTTTGGAACTCTTTCTGGAATGGCCATTGTGCATGTGGCACAGTGGCAAGTTCACAAACTTAATTGTATGGTTGTCTGTGGGGGAGTTTTTAGCCAACAAACAAATATCTATATTGGAACTCTCCCTACTCACCTCATCTGGCCCCCAATAACTTTTTTCTTTACCCAAAGATAAAGGAAATATTGAAAAGAAGACATTTTGATGACATTCAAGACGTAAGGGTAATATGACGACAGCTCTAATGGCCTTTTCAGAAAAAGAGTTCCAACATTGCTTGAAGGGTGGACTAGGTACTGGCATTGGTGCATAGCTTCCCAAGGGGAGTACTTCGAAAGTGACTGTAATGACAGTCAGCCAAGAGACATGTAGCACTTTTTCTAGCATGAATTTGTAAATTTAATTGGCAGTCTTCGTATCTTTAGTTTCCTTCATTCTTCCTTGCTCCTAAAGGGGTTAGACTAGTAGAGCTTCCTACATGGTCACGCACAGGAGTTTAAGACCTCAGCCCATGGGTTCTTTAAAAGTATATTATTTAATCTCCAAATATTTAGGATTTCACAGATAGCTTTCTTACTGGTTTCTAACTTAATCATATTATGGTCAGTCTCTACAATTTGAATATTTTTAAATTTATTGAGACGTTTTCAGATTCAGAATATGGACAACGTACTTACTTAAATATTCTCTGCATACATGGAAAGAATGTGTATCCTGCTGTTGGGATACAACAACTAAGTCATTATTTGATAGTACTATTAAAGTTATGAACATTCTTACTGAGTTTTTCTACTTGTTCTAGCAGTATGGAGAGTATTGGAGTCACTCACTAAAACTGTGGACTTAATAATTTTTCCCTTCAGTTCTATCAGTTTTTTCTTCATATCTTTTAAAGTATGTGATCAGGCATATAAATACAATAGGATTGTTATGCCCTATTGATGTACTGACTTCTTTACTACTAAGAAGTAACCCTCTATCTCCCTGATAATATTCTTTGCTCTGAAATCTACTTTGTTTGATATCATTACAGCTGTGCCAGGAGTCCCTGGGTGGTGAAAATGATTAAGCACTCAGCTAGTAATTGAAAACTTCCTGGTTCAAATCCACCCAGAGGCACCTCAGAAGAAAGGCCTGGAGAACTACTGAAAGATCACAGCCATGGAAAATCACATGGGGTGCAGTTCTGTTCTGAAACACACAGAGTCACCCTGAACCACAACTGACTCAGGGGCAACTGGTTGGTTACAGCTGCTCCACCCTACTTGTCTTTTATTTTTAATTGTACTTTGAGTGAAAATTTATAGAGCAAATTGGTTTCTCATTCAAAAATTTATACACAAAGTGTTCTGTGACATTGGCTGCAATACCCTCAGCACTCTTCACATTTCCATCCTGAGTTCGTCATTCCTATTCATCCAGTTTTTCATACAGGCTTCTCTTCTTTGTTTTTGAGCAAATGTTGCCCTTTTCATTTCTTGTAGTTGATTTTTCTATGGAGCACTTCTCTCATATATTGTTTGTTTTATAGAGCTGTCTATATTTTGACAGAAAGGTGATCACTGGGAGTAGCTTCAGACCAAAGTTAGACAGGTGATTATGGCCCACAGTCTCAAAAATTCCTGCAGTCTCTATCAGACCACTAAGCTTGGATTTTTTACAAATTTAGATTTTCTTGTACATTTTTCTCCCACTCTGCCTGGTACCTTCTATTGTGACTCTGCTCAGAGATCAGTAGTGGTAGCCACACACTATTTAGCTATTCTGGTCTCAGGCTAGTGGAGGCTGTAATTGGTGTGGGACATTAGTCCAGTTGCTTCCTTGAGTCATTGCTTTTCTTCACTCTTCTCTGCTCTGAAAGAAAAGAGACCAATATTTTTATCTTAGATGGTTGCTTGCAAGCTTTTAAGAACCCAGATGCTACTCACCAAAGTAGGATGTAGGACATTGACTTTATGAGCTATGTTACAACAAATGACGTAGATGATCCCAAAGACTATGGTACTCAGCCATCTAGCCCAGTAAGAGTGCCACCAAGTGTTTGGTTATGTTCAAGAAATTTATGTTTTCCCCATGTGCTTCATTGTATATGTAAGTATACATGCAGCACATACAATTATGGACGTAGAAATACCCACAACTTCATATATGTACATGAGTATACTCCCATACACCCTCCCATACCTATTCAGCATCACATATCTGTATAAGTACCCATTCATAAGTTACTGTTTGTTATTACTGTTGTTACAGGGCTGTATATGTTGTAGCATTTAACGTAGCTGCCTTTTATTCTTGTGTATCTCTCAGTGTCTTTATTTGCCTTGGTCATGTTGACCTGACTCCTCCCATATTGTGTACGGCCTTTTCCTTTACCAGAATTAACATGTGTCTACTATCCGTTGTTGCTAGGTGCCATCAAGTTAGTTTCAACTCATAGTAACCCTAAAGGACAAAGCTGAATTGACCCCTAGAGTTTCCAAGGAGTAGCTGGTGGATTTGAACTGTTAACTTTTTGGTTAGCAGTCAAACTCTTAATCACTACATCACCAGGGCTCCGTCTACCGTCTAGCTGGTGGTTTTTCCTCCCCCTAACTCCCATCTGAGGAAACTACCAATGAATGTTGCTTCTGGGCATAAGGGGTTTTTGAAATTTTTATAATAGTGGTCTTATAGAATATTTATTCTTCTGTGATTGTCTTATTTCACTCAACATAATTAATGTCCTCTATATTCATCCATGTTGAGATATTTCTCAGATTTGTCATTATTCTTTGTCATTGCATAGTACTCCATTGTGGGTACTACAGGTTTTTTTTGTTTTGTTTTGTTTTTAATCCATTCATCCATTTGGGGGCATCTAGGTTGTTTCTATCTTTTTACTATTATGAATAATGCTGCAATAAACATGACTGTGCATGTCTGTTCTTGTTACAGCTTTTATTTCTCTAGAATATATACCTAGTATTTGGACTACTAAATCATATGGTATTTCTATTTCTAACTTTTTAAGGAAATGCCACACCATTTTCCACAGTGGTTGTATCATTTTACATTCCTACCAGCAGTGTATAAGAGTCTCAATCTCCCCACAGTCTTGCCACTTTTTGTTGTTGTCTGATTTTTGGATGAGTGCCATTACTTGCTGGAGTGAGGTGGTCCACCTTACTTTTTATTAGTGTTAGTATGGTATACATATTTTTAAATCCTTATTTTTAATCTTATCTGTGTCTTTATTTTGAAATGCATTTATTATAGACAAATCAGGAACATTTACATTTAAAGTGGCTATCAGTATAGTTGGGTTTAACTGCATTTTCTTGCTATTTACCCCAATAGCTCTTTGTACCCTTTTTCTGCCTTTTATTATTTTGGAGTGGGTAATTTTTATGATTGCATTTTATTTCCTCACATGTATACTAGCCATAATTTGTCATCCCAGTTGTGTGTGTGTGTCTGTGTGTGAGAGACATGTGTATACAGAGATGGTTGTTTTAGGGTTTACTTATCACAGCCTACTATCAAATACATATCACTTCACATATAGTATAAGAATGTTACAGAATATGCTTCTATTTCTCTCACCCTGGTCAGTGTGTTATTTCCATATGTTTCATTTCTGTATATGTTATCATGCTTGCATTAAACAGTTATTTTTGAAAGATAATTTTAAAATCGGAATGAATAAGTTTTTTTTCTATTTACCCATACATTCATCAGTTCCAGTAGTCTTCATTCTTCTGCACAGATCCAGATATCTATTTCACATCATTTTCCTTCAGCCTGAAGAACGTTCTTCATTTTTTGTAATACAGGTCTGTTAAGTAATGAATTATTTCAACTTTCTTATGTCTAGAAAGGCTTTGATTTTGCATTAATTTCATAAAGGTATTTTCAGGTGGTAGATAATCATAAGCTGACAGCTTTTGTTTTTTCCTTTCAGCACTTTAAAGATGCTAGTATACTGTATTCTGTCATCAGACCTCGCTTCTGAGAAACAAACTATTCCCAGCTCTGTGTGAGCTTGAGGACTGTTCTTTCTGCTCCTTTTGGGTGGTTCTTTCCACAGCCTTCAGTAGCTTACTTTCTTGCATATGCAGATCAGTATTTAGCTGAAAACTTAAGGAAAACCCTCCACAGCACTCCTAAACTTTCTTTTTGTGCAGCTGTTTCCTCTATGGTAGTTTTTCCTCTGACCTCTTCGGCACTTGGCTGGCTGGCTTATCACCTTGACTGCCCCTGACATCCCCCTGTCTCCACTGCTGAGAGACACCACTGTGCTTCACATAGAGATACTCTTCTTTATACTGTACTGTGCAAACTCTCTCTGGGCACTATACTGGAGCAATACAGGGCTTTCCTCATTTGTTTCTGTTCTCTTAGGGATTCACTACCTGATGATCACTGTCTGAAAACTGTTGTTTCTTATAATTATTTTTGTTGATTTTTAGCTGGTTCAGGCAGGAAACTAAATAGTCTGTGTTCTCTACCTTGACCAGAGACAGAGGTCTCTGACTGATCTTAAACAGTACACAATTAGTGTAAATAAATCTCTCCATAAAATTTGATTTTTCTAATTGCCATGGGTTAAACTGTGTTCCTCCCCACAACACCCCTCCCCCCAAAATGTGTGCATCAGTTTGGCTGGGCCATGATTCCTTATATCATGTGATTTTCCTGTATCTTGTAAATCCTGAGTCTATGATGTTAATGAGGCAGGAGGGGCAGCAGTTGTGTGGTGAGGAGTGACTCAGTCTGCAAATTTGGACTGTGTTTTGAGTAAATCTCTTGAAATATAAAAAAAAACAAGCAACAAGAAAGACTGGGAACCACAAACCACTAAGAAAGCAGTGCTGAGAGCAGAACATTTCCTTTGGACTTGATATCCCTGAACCTGAGAAGCTCCTTGATCAGAAGGCTGAGGACAAGGATCTTCCATCCACTGAAAGGATCTTCCTCTCAGTGCTGAGAGAGAAAGACTTCCCCTGAAGGTTAACACCCTGAATTTGGACTTTCAGCTACTTTACTGTGAGGAAATAAATCGTTTTTGTTAAAGCCAACTACTTGTGGTATTTTCTGTTAAAGCCAACTACTTGTGGTATTTTCTGTTATAGCAGTACTAGACGACTAAGGCACTTATCCTGACAATCACATATATGTTTTACATAGTACAGTATCTGAGATACTGATACATAGATTTTCTTAGTTATCTAGAGCTACTACAAGAGAAACACCACAAGTAAGTGGCATTAACAAACAGAAATTTACTCTTTCACAGTCCAGGAGGCTAGAAGTCCAAATCTAGGGTACTGTCTCCAGGGGGAAGGCCATCTCTTTCTTTAGATCTGGATGAAAGTCCTTACTTATTTCAAGCTACTGCTACTGGGTGATCTTCATGTGGCTTGACACCTGTCTTCTTCATCTATATTTTCCCCCTTGCTTGTCTGATCTCTTTTATATCTCAAAAAAGGTTGACTTAAGATAGAGCCTACACTCATCTTGCCTCATCGATATAATAAAGACAATCCACTCCCAAATGGGATTATAACCACATGCATAGAGGTTAGGATTTACAACACATATTTTGTAAAAGACAATTCAATCCATAGCATTCCACCCTTTGGTGCCCCCAAACACATTCATCGTACAACATTATTCCAAAAGCCTTAAAAACTCCAAGTACAAAAGGTCATCTCCTGAAGTATCTAAATCAAATATGGTTCAGATTTTAGGTATATTCCATCCTGCAGCACAATTCCTCTTCATCTGTGAGCTTACAAGATCTAGAACACAAGTTACCTGCCTTCAAGATACAATGGTAGAACAGGCACAAGACAGACACTCCCATTACAAATGGGAGAAAATAGAGGGAAAAAAAAGTATAACAGGCACTAAGAAAGTCCAAAACCCAGTGAAACAAATTACATTAACTGTCAAGTCTTGAAAATAATCCTCTGTTCTCTGAGACCATTTGGGTAATGGCCCCAACCTCTAGACTCTGGGTGCTGAGCTTCATCTCTGCTCTCTGGAAAGGCAACTCTGCTCCCTTAGCTTTAGGACCAATAAGTAGCAATTCCACTCCCTTGGTCCCAACAGGCCCTGTTCTTTGGCTTCCATGGTGGCACCATTACCCTGCCACACCTTAATAACAGTCCCACACTCTAGAACTGAGTTGGGATAGATCCAACTCTAAAACTTAGGAGGCTGTGACCTACCCTTTGAGATCCAGGAGACCACAATGCTACCCTTTTAAACCAAAAATGCCCTAATTCCCATTCTCCTTTCAGCAAGTCTGTGATCTGCCAGCTGCTCCAGGGAGTCCTTTTCTTTTCTTGAGAACAATAGGTGCAGCTCCTTTGGCCTGTTTCCTGTCTGTAGAATTCCTAGAGGCAGACAGAATTCTTTCCTTTTGTTCTTTCTCTGTCCCCTTCAACCTAAGCTGATGAATTTTTCTGCTGTAGTAGTTGTTTAGATATATCATTCACAAGCTTAATCTGTTTAACAAAAGATTGTATAGTAACATCCTTAGTGAACATTCTAAGACTCATGTGCTTACTTTGTACAATAGTTTTCCAAATCTTTAAGCTCTATTTTCATTTTGCACAGTTTATTTTTAAATGTGTTGCTTTTCTCTCACACTGTACTATAAGTGATGAAGAGAAATCATGTAGCACTTTGAAGATCTTGCTTAGATATCTCATCAGCCAGATATATAAGTTCATTACTTACAAGTTACTGCCAACCTTTCGGTTAGCAGCTATAGCTCTTACTCACTACATCACCAGAGTTTCCTTCTACCAAACATCTGAACATAATTCAGACAAGTAAGTTCTATATCATTAACCAAAAGCATCATACTTTTTCCATTGTGCATGTTCATCATTTTCTTTTAAAGCCTCACCAGAAGAAGTACACTTTTAATGGTCACGTTTCTAGCAATATTCTGTTGCTGGCACCATGTGTATTCTCTAAGACAATAGAGACGTCCTTTATAGCTTACTTCTGACTTCCTTCTGAGTCCTTAACAGGACTGCCTTTGACTTCTATAATTCTACCAATGGTCTCCTCAGAGCAACCGAGGCACCTTAAAACTCTTCTAGCCTCTACCCACTACCCAATTCCAAAATGACTTCTACATTTTATGTGTCAATTAGAGCAACACCCACTCATCTAGGACCAAATATCTCAGTCTGGGTTGTCTAGAGGAGCAAAACCAGCAAGCATACAAAGGGTCGTCTGATAAGGATGTTTTATTTTTGACAGCTTGTGGTGTTCATATTTGTGAAGCTATAAGCAGCCATATTTATCTTTTTTTATTAGTTTTGACAAATAGCCATGAAAAGTTACACAATTCCACAGCATATGTAAATTATTAAAGTTTATTGTCAAAAATGGGTGCTCCATTTGACAAACATTTCACGCATTAAGTGAAATTTATGATGTGCATAATCATCCTACCAAGACAACAATTCAATGCTTCATCAAAAAAGTTGAGATAACTGGGTCTGTTGCAAACCAGACAATGCCCATGTATCAAGCACAAGAACTGTACTTTTCATTGACCAGAATTTGGCAGATTTTGCACCTGGACTTGAAACTTTACCTTTACAAAATTGTTGTAACTCAAGAACTGAAGTCCAACGACCATAGATTGCACCATACATTTGCCAAGTGGATTCTGGAGAAACTAGAAGTTGACCCTGCTTTTGGCTGAAATATCATCCTAAGCACTGAGGCCCATTGTGGGATGAATGGCTTTATTAACAAATAAAACTGCTACATTTGATTTTACCCAAAGCAATCTACATATATGATGCAATCCCAATACAAACTCCAGTGTCATTGTTTTTCAAAGAGATGGAGAAACAAATCAACAAACTTGGAAAGGGAAGAAACCCCAGATAAGTCAAGCACTACTGAAGAAGAGGAACACAGTGGGAGGCCTCAAACTGCCTGACTTTAGAACCTATTGCACTGCCACAGTAGTCAAAACAGCCTGATACTGGTACAAAAGGAGTTATATAGACTAATGGAACAGAATTGAGACCCCAGAGACACCACTATCCTCCTGTGAACAGTTGATATTCAACAAAGCCCCTAAGATTGTCAACTGGGGTAAAAACAGTCTCTTTAACAAATGGTGCTGGCAGAATCGGATATCCATCTGCAAAAAACTGAAACACAATCCACATCTCACACCTTACACAAAAACTAACTCAAAATGGATCATATACTTAAATACTAAACCTAAAATGATAAAGATCATGCAAGAAAAAATAGGGTCAACAAGGGACATTCTAATACATAACTTAGACAGACTTAAAATCTGGCAAAGCATCATCATGAAAACTACATAAATGCTAAGAATCAAACACTTTTGATCATCCAAAGACTTTATCTAAAAAGTTCAAAGACCACCTGCAGAATGGGAAAAATGTGTTGGACCATATCTGATAGCCCTAATCTACAAAGGTATTGCAAAGTATCAACAGGAAAAAGGTAAATAACCCAATTAAGCAATGGACAAAGGAGATGGACAGACACTTCACCACAGAGGACACCCAGGCAACCAAAAGACACTTCAGGAAATGCTCACAATCATTAGCTATCAGAGAAATCCAAATCAAAACTACAATGAGATACTATCTCACCCCAACAAGGTTGGGCATGATTCAACAAACACAAACCAACAAATGCTGGAGATACTGTGGAGAAATCAGAACCCTCCTACACTGCTGGTGGGGTTACAATGTGGTGCAGCCTCTTTGGAAAGCAATTTGGTGCTTCCTTAAAAAGCTGGAAACAGATATACCATTTGATCCAGTAATCTCAATGGACTACTGAATGAAAAGAAACAAGGGCTGTCACATAAACAGATACGTGTACATGAATATTTGTTGCTGCAGTTCACAATAGTAAAAAGATGGAATCAATCCAGATGCCCATCCACAGATGAAGGGATAAACAAACTATTGTAGGTACACTCAATGGAACACTATGCAATGATTTAAAAAAAAAAAATGATGATTTTAGGAAACATTTCATAATCTGGTTTCACTTGGAGACATTATGCTGAGTGAAATCAGTCAGTGGCAAAAGGACAAATATTGTATGAAATCTCTACTATAATAACTTAAAATAGACTTACATACAGAAGGAAAGACTCTTTGATGGCTACAAGAGTGGGGATGGAGGGAGAGGATTCGTCATAGATTAAGCAGTTGATACAAATTTGGTTAGATGAAAGCAGTGACAGCATATAGTAGAAAGTGGATCAACTTAACTATACCTTCACCATAAACTGAAAACTCTTCTAATCTCAACCCAATATTGCAAGGATAGTGTAGCAGGGGCGGGGCCTGGGAGCCATGCTCTCTGGGGACATCGAGGCCAATTGGCATAACTAGCCTATTTGTAAGACAGTCTTCTGCACTCCACATTGGTGAGTGATGTCTGAGGTCTTAAAAGCTAGTGAGCTGCCTTCTGAGGTACATCCAATGGTTCCTTCATTCAGAACAGATGATCACCAAGAACAAAAAACACACGAGGAAAAAAGAGCTCAGGAGATAGAAAGACCCAGGTAAATGCGAGACTGTACCAACATGTGGACAGAAGAACTAGATGGTGCCCGGCCACCACCAAAGACAGCTGCGATGGGGCACACACTGTTGAGTCCCAGTGGCAACATGAGAAAAAGAAGGGTGCAACTCAAGAAGCCCACTAAAAGACTATAATTGATGGTCTGATAGCCTGAGGAATCCCCTGGGAGCATGGCCCCTAGACCTGCTGCTGCCCCTGTCCAGAAAACACTCCTGAGGTCAACTCTTTGGACAAAAATGGACTAGACTCCAAGACACGATATGAACATATGGTATGTGTACTTTACGGTTCTGTGCATTTATAGGATGCTGGATGCTATCCTACTGGTCTCTTTCTAGATGGGAGAGAAGACAATGGGGAAGAGGGGACAGCAAATTATAAAGCGGATATGATCAGTAGAGAATGAAAAGGATGAGTGCACTGCCACTGGGCAAGGAGAGCAAAAAGAGCTGCAGATAGGTGAGAATGCAAAATTAATTTGGATTGTCTACTTTCACTTAATCACAATAAAAAAAGAAAACTGTCAAATTTGGAGTGATGAGAATCCAGTGGAGATTCAAGAACATCGACTTTATCCCAAAAAAGTTACATTTGGTGTGCATTTTGGTCTAGCAGAATAACTGGCCCTTATTTTTTCCAAGATAAGTAAGGAGAGGCTGTAACTATCAATGACAAAAGATATCAGGCTATGATAACTGATTATTTTGGGCCCCATTTGGGAGGCGCCACACAGCACCCAAAGCTCTTTTCCACACATAATGCCATCAAATGTACTTCAAAATAATAAAATAATTAAAACCATGTCATCTACACAACTTATTTTATTGAAGCTCAAAGATAGCAGCCCTTATTGGAAGACCGTTTAGATTGAGACAGATATATAGAATATATAGAAAGACTTATTTCAAGAAAATTGCTAAATTGATCAAAGACTTAAATATAAAAGCTAAAACAACAAAATTCTTGGAGGGAAAAATGGGGAAGACACTGGAAGCCCTAATCCATGGCATCAACAATCTACTAAAAACCAACAACAACCTTAAATCATCAGAAATGAAAATAGGTAATTGAAAACTTGTAAAAATTAAACACTTATGCTCATCTGAAGCCCTCATCAAAGGAGTAAAAAGACTACCTACAGAGTGGCAATGAATATTGCTCACCACAATGCTTCTGACCACCTCCTAATCTCTCTAGTCTATAAGACACTGTAAAACTTCAACAAGAAAAAGACAAACAACCCAATTACAAAATGGGCAAATGACATAAACAGGCACTTCACTGAAGAAGACATAAAAGTTGCCAACAGATACATCAGGAAATGTTCATGATTGTTAGCCATCAGAGAAATACAAATCAAAATCACAGTGAGAGACCATCTCACCCCAACAAAGTTGGCAATAATCCAAAAAACACAGAACAATGAATGCTGGAGAGGATGTGAAGAGGTTGGAACTGTAAAATGGTTAACTACTATGGAAATCGATTTGGCACTTCCTTAAAAAAGTAGAAATAGAAATACCATACGATCAGCAATCCCACTCCTTGGAATGTATCCCAAAGAAATAATGAACACCATTCAAACAGATACTTGCACACCAGTGTTTATTGCAGCTCTATCCACAATAGCAAAAAGTTGGAAACAACCTAGATGCCCATTAACAGATGAATGGTTAAACAAATGTTGATATACTGACATAATGGAATACTATGCAATGATAAAACAGTGATGGCTTAGAGAAATATTTGCCAGCGTGGGACCATCTAGAGGAAATTATGCTGAGGGAATTGGCCAGACACAAAAGGACAAACTTTGGGTGACACCATTATTATAAGGACACAACTAATCATTTAAGTATAGAAGAAGTCAACATTTGATGGTTACAAGGCTGGGGAGAGGGGAGGGAGAAGGATTTTTTACAAATTAGATAGTGGTGAGGATTAGGGTTGGGTATAGGATGTGACAGCACATGCTAAAAGTGGGGTACCCACAACTACTCAACTTCGAAACCAAATTGTCCCCTTAATGTGGACCACTTTTTGAAACAACAGAGAAATAGGGTCTGAGATCAGGAGACCATATTCTCAGGGGACATCCAGACTAACTGGCATGCCCAAAGTTTTTTTCTCTCCCTCTCTCAAGATATCACTCCACATACCACCTGGGTGAGTGGCAACTGTGTTCTTAAAAGCTAGCAAGCTGCCACCTAAACAGCACCAAATGGTCCCAATCCACCTGGACCTGAGGAAACTGGTGGATGTCGAGGACAGGGGAAAAATATGAGCCCACCAAATGGAAGGGGCCATACAAGCCCTAGCCTACTTCAGAATGGGGCCAGAAAAACTAGATGGTGCCAGGACACTACCAATGACAGCCCGGATGGGGTACACAGAATGGAACTCCAGACACAGCAGGTGATGGAGCAGAGGGCAGAGCTAGAACTCAACCAAAAGCCCACACTGGATGATCCTTCTGAATGGAGGATCATGGCCCCCAGACTCTCTAATCCCAAACTGCATCCAGCACCACGGCCAGCTCCCCAGACGAAGCCTGACCTGGACCATACAAAACACAGAGTGATACTGGAGGCAAACAAACCTTTATACACGTATATCAGGTTGTCTGAAGGACACGTTGCTGGAACCAAGTTGGCTGGGTGAAGAGGGCCAGACCTTAGTCAGAAGGTCACAGGAAGTTCTGAACAAAAAGAGAAGCATGCTGTCATATGGCAGTGGGGTGGGAGAGGGGGTGGTAGTTAGAATAGAATAGAGGTGAAAGTTCTGGGTGTTATATGGTAACATGATATAGATGGCAAAATTGTTCTTAAATCACAATTAAAGAAAAAGAAAAAGTAGACGAAGGAAGTAGAAAATGGCTCATGCAGCTGTTGAGGTTGGCAGGTCCCAAATCTGTGGGTCAGACCTGAAGCTGGAGGCTTCTCCTGATGCACATGGTACAGTGGCTGATGAACCCAAAATGAACAAGTCAGATGGCATGCTGCTAACTCATGGGTCTGTGGGAGCTAGCAAATTCCAAAATCTGCACATCAGATGGAGGCCACTGGCTGACATACCAAGAAACAGAAGTTAGTGGATGATGGGTTGGATGGAGGATTCCAAGACAGCTTTGCCAGAATATCCTTGTATACACGATGCAGGCCACACTCTCAAGGAAACTCCCATTTTGACTGACTGACTGCTCACATCAGATCATAAAATGAGGGATGATTACATAATATCTGTCAAATTACTGAGAACCATTGCCTAGTCAAGTGGACACATAATCTTAACCACCACATAGATTTTTCCCAATTTCAAGTAATAAAGGTGAAAGTCAATGAGTTTTACACATCAGAGCTGCTGGAAATGAACACCAACAGCTTTGTTCTAGGAATAGATGCTGTTACTCTACATAATACATGTAATTTTGCATGTATAAAGAGGGAAGAAATTTAATTAAAACAAGTGTATTGTATCTTTAAACTTCTGTTTTAGAGAAACTTCATTAGTGGTTTCACTTAGTTTCCCAAAGGCTTTTGTGTCAAAAGAACATGAGTTTAGATACTATTAAATTCTATCAAGTGGACAGGAATTGCTGCCAAAGTACGTTGATAGCTGCTTTCAAGAACTTTCAAGTACGGTAAATCACAGTAAACCTTCTAATGGAAATATGACTTAACCCCATTTCACCTCAGCCTGTGAATTCTCAAAGGGTCATCTGTAGTGATTTATAAAGGAGGAATGATATATCACTCACTAGTTGTGATATTTTCTTTTTCAAGACACCCATTGAATGGTTTTTCCAATGAGAAAATGAGTAGTATGTTTGAATGTTATAAATTTCCTCTAGTAGAGTCCAGTCAAGGAGCACAAGGGGAAAAGTTCTCAGTGATAAGATAGCACTGAAAACCAAAGCCTTCATCACTCACTTCTAAATGATGAAACTAAGCACTAGCACAAGAGGCCTCACAACCCTGCTCACATATTGTGAGCCTTCCAGGACATCTGTCCCTGCAAGCCCTTACATTCTTTTAGCCTGCAGCTGCTTTGGGCAGTGAGACTCTTTGACTTGCCATGGCAAGGTTCCGTGTATTATGAGATACAGTAAGGAAAAGTAGTTGAATGAACACAATTGTATATTAAGCTATGTCCCAATAGGACCGGTCAGAGTAAAGGTAGTGACAGAGCCGGCTGTGTAACCCATAATTAAGCAGACTGCTTTTTCACCTTATTGGGGAAAGACTGGAGTAACTGTCACAGTTTGCCTTTTCTAAGATACATGCATGGGATGCCAAAAATAGAAAAAATGATATTCTGAGTCACCTCATGTCAGGCATTCGATATTCCTTCAGGAAATAAATTTTCAACCAGAGTTATTTCCATTTTCATAGCCAAGTCTCAACCCTGTAGAAAAAGTTTCTCTTCAAACTCAGTGTATTTCTATTTCCATCAACACTTTCAGCTATTCAGAAAAGATAAACTCTGACTTTGTGTTATTGTTTAGATGATATTAACCTGTTGCTGAGCTACAAAGGATATATTCTTCTCTCAGAGAAAAACTTAAATGTGTTTCCTTTGTGTCCCTAGCTTTGAGTACGAATCTTCACAGTTTAGTTGCCTGATGAATAGAACAGCAATTCCCTTTAGAGTCTGAAAGTGAGCTACTCAAGCGTTTTCAATATAATGTTGTGTACTATGCCTCATTTGGTTTCCTCATCTGTTACATTTAATCAGAAAAAGTGGTTCAGCTTTTAGCGTTTTTCAGTCTTTGAGATGGAAACTGGTGTAGTGCTGTGAGAGCTGGAACTTAGCACCTTTCATATAGAGACAAATATGAATAAAGTAATTACTAATAGGTATAATAATATGAACAATTAAACTTTATTTTTAATAGTGTTCATCTTTCTCATCTTGAACAAATATGAACACAGCAGAACAAGACCCCTAGTCTGTAGAATACAGTACAAAATTAAAATGTGGGGCCTTTGTGAAAATATTAACAATTATAAAACAGAACATTAAACCAAGCAGGCCTTTCTGAGTGTAGGGCCTTACATGACTGGACTATCAAAAATAAGGTCTGATTGCTCGTGCCATCATACCTATTAATAATTGCTTTATTCATACCGGCCTCTATGTGAAAGGTACTAAACTTTAGCTCTCATAGTACTAAACAAATTACCCATTCATCCACTAAACAGTTCTTAGGCTGCTTCCATTTTTTTTTTCCTGCTATTGTGAATAATGTTGCAGTGAACATAGGTGTGCAAATGTCTGTCCATGTCTCCTTTATTAGCTGTCTAGGCTGTGCACCTAGGAGGACGATTGCTAGATCATAAGACATGTCTATTTCCAGGTTTTTTTAAGAAGTGCTGTATATTTCTGTAGTGAAGAGTAGGCATCCTTGCAAATGGAATCTTTTAAATGACTTCACACACATATGCAGGCATAGGCACACACATACACAACAGCATTATCTACTTTTAAAAGACTGTTGAATTCATAATGTGTGAATAAGAAAATAATAAAACAACATTAAATTTGAACAAGAAAAGCATCACTCATGGTTCAAGTATACTCAAACAGGGTAATTGATAAGGGCTTATTAAAGTGACTATTGACAAAAATGTGGGCATATTTTAGAGAGGTTAATAAGCCAAGCCAAGCCAAGTGTATTATTCTGTGTGGCTAGAGATACAGGAACCCCAAATGGAGGAGAGGTTACTATTACCTGCAAAGGCTAACTGTGTACCTACAGAAGGCCTCCTGCAGTGACCTTCGTCAGGGGAACGCAGCCAGACAGTGGCAACTTCCCAGGGAGAGACCTGGGAAAAGAAATGTCCAAACCTCACACTCCCCTTTCCTCTCCCAGATTTCATGATAGTGTTCCTTACTGATCAAACCCAAGCACAAGCCACAAGATAAGAAAGCTTAAGAACATGGTCAGAAGCTTCTCAAGCATTAGCAAGCACCCAAATCACTTGCAAAAAACCTTGTTAAAACACAGATTGCTGGGCTCTGTCCCCAGACATTCTGATTCACTAGGTCTAAGGTAGGGATGATATTTTGGATTTCTAATAAGTCTCCAAAAAGCTGGACAACATGCAAGAAAGACTGAAGAAGAATTGATGACTTTGAATTGTGGTGTTGGAGAAGAATGTTGAATGTACCATGTGCTACCAAAACAGGAAACAGAGCTGTTCTGGAAGAAGTACAACCAGAGTGCTCCTTGGAAACAAAGATAACCAGAATGCGTCTAACATACTTCGGACATGTTGTCAGGAAGGATCAGTCCCTGGAGAAGGACATCATGTTTGGAAGAGTGGAGGGTCAACGAAAAAGAGGAAGACCCTAGACGACATGGATTGACACAGCAGCCACAACGAGTGGGTTAAGCATAAAAATGATTGATAAATTTTTATTTGATAACTTTTGTTGATAAATTTTTATTGATAATTTTTATTCATATTGATTTTATTGATAAATTTTTATTTCCGTGGTGCAATCAAACAGAAGCCTGAATTGTTTTCAACATAGCTCCTAAATAGATCTTTTATTTTTCCCAATTTTTATTTAGTTTCCTGTTGAGAATATACACAGTAAAACACACACCAATTGGACAGTTTCTACACAAGCAATTTAGTGACACTGATTATATTCTTTGAAGCCTACAACATTCTCACCACCCTGTTCTGAGTTTTTCTTGCTCATTAATAAAAATTTGCAACACCCTAAGGTTCCTATCCTTCCAGCTGTTATTGTCAATTTGATCACATATAGACAGTTCTTGAGAGATCATAATGCTAAAGGTAGATCGTTTTTACCAGGAAAGCTTAACTATTATTCAATTTTAAGATGACATCAGGGGATATTCTGGTACAAGGTTTAAAGGCTAATTCAGAGCAATGATTTCAGGGGTTTTCCACCCTCCATAGCTCCAGAAAGTCTACAGTTCATGAGAATTTCAAATCCTGTTCTGCATTTTCTCCAGCTGAATCAGCATTCTTCAATGGATTATTTGATCAAAATGTTCAATAATGGTATCCAGCCACCATCCTGTTCTTCTGGCCTCATGATAAAGGAGACAGTTATTTATGAGGCAATTAGCCACATGTCCCTTCCTGACTCCTATTCTTCTGTAGCTCCAGGTCAACAGTGACCAATTTTTGACTCTTAGATGGCCACTTGTAACATTTCAAAACCTAAACAAACAAACAAAAGCCAAACCCACTGCCATCTAGTTGATTCCACCTAATAGAGACCCTATAGAACAGAGTAGAACTGCCCCACAGAGTTTCCAAGGAATGCCTAGGGGGTCTGAAGTGTCAACATTTTGGCATTTTGGTTAGCAGTGATAGCACTTAACCACTACATCTCCAAGGTTTAAGAGCCCACGTGCCACATAATGAACTAGGAGTTAGAACAGAAGCACTAAGCATGATATTAGGCCAATTAACTGATATGTTCCTTGAAACAATGACCCTAAAACTCCAAACCAAGGAACCAAACCCTATGAAGTGTTTGTTTGTACATTAGCAGCCTCAGCACTTACTCTTTTTTTTCTGTCATTGTAGTAAATACACAGTCAGCTTTCTACAGGTGTGCAACTTATTAACAGCAATTAAAATTATTAGCTGTGCAAACCCACCCATAATCAATGAAATTTTTTCAGTCACAATTAACCTCCTTCTTCTTCCACCCTCCCACCTTTGGTAACCAATAATAAACTTTTGTCTCCATACATTTGCCTTTTCTTCTCTTTACATATATATATGAGGCCATACAATATTTGTCCTTTTGTGATTGGCTTCTTTTGCTCAGCATAACGTCTTCAAGTT
This sequence comes from Heterohyrax brucei, assembly GCA_028571685.1. NCBI lineage: Eukaryota > Metazoa > Chordata > Mammalia > Hyracoidea > Procaviidae > Heterohyrax > Heterohyrax brucei. Next base: position 22,602,473 of record CM053152.1, read on the forward strand.
CCATCCATACTGTAGCACGTATCGAGACTTCATTTCTCCTACTGGCTGAGTAGTATTCCATTGTTTGTACTACATTTTGTTTATTCATTCATCTGTTGATGGGCATTTAGGTTGTTTCCATCTTTCAGCTATTGTGAGTAGTGGTGCAATGAACACTGGTGTACAAGTCTCTTTTTGAGTCTGCTTTGAAGTCTTTCAAGAAGACTTCACTGTCTTTCAAGAAGACTTCCACTGTCCTTCATACATATATTACCACAATAACAGGTTAAAAAAAATTCAGATAGTACAGTAAGTCCCCATATTACGAGTCCAACTTAGCAACAACATGTACTTTTCCAAATTAATATAGTGTAAATTTGCCCTCACTTTGAAAAGACTGAACCAACTCCTACTTGGAACAAAGTTTTCATCACAATCATCTTCACTTGCTGCATGTGTGGTTTTTAAATCATTGGAAAGCCTTACAGCCTTTTCTTGCATTGAAAAAACAAAACCAACCCACTGCTGTCAAGTTAATCCCAGCTCATAGCAACCCTAGACGATGAAATAGAATTGCTCCATAGGTTTTCCAAGGTGCAACTGGTGGATGCAAACTGCCAACCTGTTGGTTATCAGCTAAGCTCTTAACCACTATTCTACCAGGGTTTCTTCGTTGCACTAACCAAAAAACCAAACAAAACCCACTGCATTGAGTATATTCTGAATCATAGCAACCCTATAGGTCAAAGTAGAACTGCAGCATAGAGTTTCCAAGGAGTACCTGGTGCATTTGCACTGCCAACTTTCAGCTAGCAGATGTAGCACTTAACTATGACACCATCAGGGTTTCCACTACAGTAAGGCTAAATAAGGACCATATGCACCTATTACAACTTACCTACAAATTTGACTTGAAGACACAGTCAAGAACAGATTTTGTTTGTAACCCTGGGACTGCCTGTATCTACTCTAGACTACCTGTCTCCAACAAAAACTGGTGCCTACAGAAAGGAGGGTATTCACATAAAAGAGTTTTACTTTTCCTTACACCACTGTGATGAGTTCAAGAGTCTAGGGTGCTCTCTGTAAAAGATGATCTAGGAAATTGACAGTCTCAATGCTAAATCAGATGCTTATTAATTTCCTGAGAATAGGACTACATTAAGTTTTTGATGGGTGAGATAATCGATCAAGACTTGTAGTAATTAAAATATAAGGCTGACCTACTATTAGTTCTTACTATGTTATCACTGAAAGGCAAAAATCAAATTATGCTAAAGACAATGGAATCCTTTCAAGTGAAGCAGAAATAGAATGTAAGACCAAAAGCTAAGATTTTACCCTTCTGTGTAAACAACGTATGGCATGTCAGATTAATGAACAATCTACTAGAGAAAACTTGTTGACAAGTGTTTAATCTGTGTTTGATAGTGGAAAGACTGCATGGATTTCCTGGCAGAGATTTCAGAATACCTAATATATATGAAAAATAAAAGTACTTAGAAACATGCCAAGCCGCAATAGGCCCTTATGTGTCCCCTCAGGTGCCTAACCGTAGCTTTTAGTTGTCTGCACAACATACACAGTATCTTTGTTTAGTTGTTTTGTAGGGTATTTATTAGTTTACATTTTGGAAGATATGTACAGTTCTTACTGCTTTATGTAGGGTGTAAACTGGTAAATGACAAAAAATAAATAAGATTTAAATGTTATTTAAGTCAGAATGCTAGCTGCTGCACTACAGGAGAACGGGAGGTGGTAGCTAGCTGTTAACATATACATTATCTGATTGTTTACTTACTTAAAGGGAAATTTATCAAATCATAATCACCGTAGCATTTTAACTACAAATACAAATTTAAGAACAACAAACAATTATTTCACCTAAAATTAAGTTTTATTAGACTTTTTCCACGAAAGTGTGTCATGGATTGAATTTTGTTTCCCCCCAAAATGCGTGTGTTGGTTTGGCTGGGGAATGACTGCTGGTATTGTATGATGCTCCTCCATGTTGTAAATCCTGTCTTTCTGATGTTACCGAGGATGGACGGGCAGCAGTTGTGTCGGTGGGCCAGGACTCAAAGTATGGGATTATACTGTGGCTTGAGGCAACCTCTTGAGATAGAAATGAGAAAAGCTAATAGAGAGTTTTGGGGACCTCATGCCATTGGAAAGCAGTGCTAGAGGTTAAGCATTTCCTTCGGAAAGGACTGCGGTCCCTGTGTCTCAGAAACCTCCAATCTAGGGAAAGATTGACAATAAAAACCTTCCTCCAGAGTCAGCAGAGAAAGCCCTCCCCTGGAGGTAATATGTTGAATTTGGACTTCTAGTTTACTGGACTGTGACAAAGAAAATTTCTCTTTTTAAGGCTATTCACTTGTGGTATTTCTGTTAAAGCAGCACTAGATAACTATGGCACTGTTTTTGATAAATTGAACTTGACACTGTGTTCTTCAAAGGTAGATTATAATAAAAATTAAAAAGATGCCTTATCAAATACAAAAGAGCAAATACACTGGTATCAACTAAAGAATAGGAATTGAAATATTTGGCAGTAACAGAAGTTAAGTCAGTCCAAAGATACTTAATTGTAACCCATTTTGCCCACAGTTTCAGTTACCTGTTTTAAAAATTAAAATTAAATTACAATTAATACTATTCATCATAAACATTTTCAGATAGTACAGAAGGGCACAGATTGAAAAGCGAAAGTATCTTTAACCATCTTCAATGGCTAGTCACATTTCCAAGACTCATTTTCCTTTTGTAGTTTTCCAGGCATTTTTCCATGCAACTACAAGTATGTACATAGAAATGTTATACGTTTTCTTTATTTATCCATAAATGAGATGATACTCAATATATTGATCTAGAAATTATTTTTTTTCATTTTATGTATCTTAGAGATTTTGCAATAGTGGTATACCTAGATCCATGTCAGTATTTTCAATTACCACATAGAAAGTTGTTGTTAGGTGCCACCCAGTGAGTTCCATGTACATAGTGGTCCCACATATAACGGAAGGAAACACTGCCTAGCTTGTGTCATCCTCACAATCATTGCTGTGTTTGAGCCCATTGCTTTAGCTAGTCATATTAATCCATCTCATTAAGGATCTTCCTTTTTTTGATAACTCTCTATTTTACCAAGAATGATGTCCTTCTCCAGGGACTAGTCCGTCCTGATAACATAACCAAAGTACATGATATGAAGTCTTGCCATCTCCCTTCTAAGGAGCACTCTGCTGTTCTTCCAAACCTTCCACATTTGTCTGTTCTCCTGACAGTCCATAGTATATTCAATACTCTTCACCAAAACCATAATTCAAAGGCATCAGTTCTTCAGGCTTCGTTATTCACTGTCCAACTCTCATGTACATGTGAAGTGACTGAAAATGCTACGGCTTGGGGCAGCCATATCTTAATGGTCAAAATGAAATCTTTGCTTTTTAGCATTCTTAAGAGGTCTTTTGCATCAGATTTTTTCAGTGAAATACATCATTTGATTTCTTGACTGCTACTTCCATTGGTGTTGAGTGTGGATCCAAATAAAATTAATTCTCCGACAACTTCAGTTTCTTCTCCATTTATCATGATGTTGCTTGTTGGTCTAGTTTTGAGGCTTTTTGTCTTCTTTATTTTCAGGTGTAATCTATACTGAAGGCTGAAGTCTTTAATATTCATCAATAAAGGCTTCAAGTCCTCTCTGCTTTCAGCAATCAAGGTTGAGTCATGTGTGTATCACAAGTTGTTAATGAGTCTTCCTCCAACCCTGATGTCACATTCTTCTCTATATAGTCCAGTTTCCTGGAATATTTGCTCAGCACATAGAATGCATGTACCATAACTTAATTAAACAGTCTCCTACTGATGGACATTTGGGTCGTTTTTAGGTTTTTGCTATTAAAAGCAATTTGCAATTAAAACTACATTGAAATACCATTCACCATCTATGTAATCCAAAAGTTTGCAAGCATATTCTATTGGAAAGGTAGTGGGGAAACAAGCATCTTCACACACTGCTGGTAGGAATGTAAAATAATCCAAACCCCTAAGGAGAAGAATCTTTCAGTACCTAACAAAACTGCATATACATTTACCCCTTGATCCAGCAATTCCATTTCTAGGAATTTATTTAAAAAATACACATAGAAGAGTATTGTAGAGGATTACCCAGACCTCCTCTTTATAATATAGAATCCTGGTGATCTCACTGTTCTAAGTGTTGGCAGTTGGTAGTTGTCAGCTGAGATTCTCTCCAGGAATTTTCTTTGTATAAAGATAGCTGTCTCCCAATCCACATCCAATGACTGTTTCACATAGCAGTATAAAGACCCTTTTCCCTTGCCTCAAGAAAGGACTATTTTTAAGAGTCACTCTAGATGCACAGCTCACCATAGAGTTACCTGAAGCTTTTGGTATCACTGCATTGCAGTTCAACTCTTCCCAATGCCCAAACAAACTACCTTCACTTCTTTAGAGATACTGACTCCAAAAGCAATACCCAATAGTTTTCTGCATGTACATATCTCTGCTCAGAATCTGTTTCTCAAAGAACCCAGTTATTTGGTGCCTGATGTGGTCCAAGGAAGCTGAGTCTAACACGTGGTTTTAGAGCTGGATCACCTGCTGGCTGGCTAACAATGAGAACCATAACACTGTTGATCTGTGGAGCACTTACATGTCTGGCAAGCTGTAGCAGAACAACTGTTAAGAGTTTTACATGTGGTGCACTGGATGGAACACTAGAGGAAGGGGACATACTTGCAGTTTTAATGTCTCAGGTTTTTATGGAAAAATTAAGTATAAGGACAATGGAATCAAATAGCTCTTGCTAAGTACCACTGATGGCACTGGAAAAACATAATCAAAGGCTGAAGATAATTATCAATTTAAGAGGAAGTACAAAACTTAGAGATACTTCTTGGCAGTAGATAAAGGGAATCTTATCTCCTGTATCCAGGTGTCAGAAAAATCTGAGAATCAGACTTGGGACTGAATTATAAGAGTAGCAGAATTCCAGAGAAAAGTGAATTGTCAGTCCTGGAAAGCCTGCTATGTCAAAGTCAGGGCCCTGGCGGGAATGGGGAAATCTGGTATCTGATTCAATTGTATCCTCACAAAAATATGTGTAGCCAAGTGGCTGGGCCATGGTTTCCAATATTTTATGACCATCCTCCATTTTGTGATTTTCCTATGTTGTACGTTAAAGGATTAGGGTGGGACTGTAAATACCTCTATAGGATCACCTTCCTGCTGTTCCACTGTAAAGGGAGTTTCCCTGGAGTATAGATTGCAACACTCTTAATCCTTTCATTCTATATGAGATAAAAGGAGGCAGAAGCAAGTGGAGAACTGGGAACCCCGCACTACCAAGAAAGTAGCACCAGGAGACGAGTGCATCCTTCAGACCAGAGGTTCCTGCACCAAGATGCTCCCTGGACACAGACTGATGTAGTATCCGGCTTTCCTCTAGAGCCAAAAAGAGGGAAAGCCTTCCTCTAGAGCAGACATCTTGAATTTGACTTGAAGCCTACCGGACTATGTAAGAACAAACTTTTCTGTGTTAAAGACATCCACTCAGTGACATTTCTGTTACTTCAGCACTAGCTGACTAAAGCATCTGGGTTGACTAAAAAACTTTGAAGCCCCAGATCCTCCCTTATGCTTTAGACCTAAAAAAGAACCTATTCCGCTCTAGCTAGCTTTCCACCCTACTATCCCTACTTAAGAAAAATGCGTGCACCTGTCCTCACCCCAACCCACCACCAAAATCTAATCCTTCTTCTCATGACTTTCAGACCGATACTTAGGGTCAAGCTCCATATAACCCAGAAGAGGCACTCCTGGGCCTGCTAAAGAGGAGAGGGATTATACATCAATGAAGCTGAGGATCTAGCCTGTATATACCAGAAGAAGCTGGAAACATATGCATGAGACTGGATTTTGGGGGTGCTGGATCAATGGATGGGATGTAAGGGACCAAATATCAATATAAGAGTACTATCCCAAAATATACAAATTAAGAGTCTAACAAGGACCCCAGGAAACAGCGCTGCAATGTTGACAGGATGACTCTTGGACACAGAGAAATCAATGAATTACACTAACTGAAATAGAAATGCTGGAACTATCTTGGAAGACAACGTAAACAGTGATTAAAAGACTCAAAAAAATAGACTGGCTAGAACGTATATAGTGTATATAGCCAGAAACTTAGAGCTGATTATGTTCCATAGGAGAACCTAGAGGAGATCTTGTTTTCTAAAATCATAAGGAGTGAGTCAATGAGAGGAACATCAGCATCACTGAGAAGCTCAGTGATAGCTGTCTTCTACAGGCCAGAAGTATATATCATAAGGAATAGAAATATAAGAGTGAAAGGTAGGAGGCATAAATCTTAAATGACAGAAAGATAGAGACTTTTTAATAGAGCACAGCACCCTTGGGCGAGACAAATGAGCAGCCAATCTATATGGAAGAAAGCTTTTCCTCGTAGAACTCTAATTAATATGTCACCATTTCTTACACTTATGAAATAATAGTGAATGTAAACAACAGTCATCAATGGGTACTAAAAATTCTAGGGTGATTGATGGGAAGCTTTCTAATGCATGGATAAATCCAGAAGCACCAACAATGGATTAACTAGGTATCATGTGTCTCCTGATGCAATATAATAGAAAGTACAACGCATTATTCATGTAATATTCCACACCCCCCTCAAAAAAAAGAAATTAAGCTTGCTTATGAAAAATACTTCATAACTTAATACCAATTTTCAGTACATACACGGGCTAGAGGTTAGACAATGTTTAAGCAGGGAGCCGTTAACTGAAAGGTTGGTGGTTCAAACTTACCCTGTGACTCAACAGGAGAAAGACTGGTGATCTGCTCCCATAAAGACTGCAGCCTAGAAAATCCTACCAGGCAGTTTTACTCTATCATGTTGGGTAGCTATGAGTCAAAATTGAGTCCGTGGCACCCAACAGCAACATAGAGGAACAAGCGGAAAGACACCACGAGGTATAAATAAGAAAATGCAGAACACTCTATAGATGAATTACCCAGTTTCATCAACAAATAATCAAGGAAAATAAGGTAAGACTATTACAGGTTAAAATAAAGTTAATAGCTATAGTAAGAACCTAATGCAGTATGTAGACTTTGCTTGGATCCTGTATTTTCCCAGTGTTGCTATAACAAATTACCATATACTTAGTAGATTAAAACCACAAATAGATCTGGATGGATGTCAGAAGTCTGAAAATGAGTCCTTTTGAGCTAAAAGCAATGTATTGTCCTTTCTTCCCAAGGCTCTAGGGTAGACTCTGTTCCTTGGGCGTTCTAGCTTCTGGAGGCCATCTACATTCCTTAGTTTGTGGCTCCATTCTAGTAATGGCATAGGTCTGACTTCTGTTTCCAGTCATCTCTTTCTCTGACCTTGAACCTTCTGCTTCCCTCTTCTAAGGACTTTTGTGATAACACTGGGTTCCATCTGCCAGATAGTTCAAGATAATCTTTCCAATGTTAATCACACCAGCTTAAGTCGCTTTTGCCATATAAGGTAATATATTAACAGGTTAGAGGGATTAAGATGCAGACATCTTTGTGGGGGGTTATTATTCTGTCTACCGCAGATTCTTATTTAAAAAAAAAACTGTAAAAAGATATATTTCACATAGGGAAATTTAACCATAGATTTGATTAAAAACCAAATTACAAAATATATGAGTCCATGCTAGTATATAAAAGTTACTTGACTGAAGAGAGAAAAAGGAAAATGAAAGAAACAGGGATGGAAGGAGAAAAGCAGGGAGGCAGGTGACAGATGTTCATTACAGAAGAAATTCAAATAGTACATAAGTAAATATTTCACCAGAAGGTGAAGCATAATCCTCCCACACTCACCATTCTGCCTTCAGCATGGGCTGGACTTGGTGACTCCCTACCAAAGAATAGAGTATGGAAGGGAACAACAGTAACTGTACAGTGCGGAAATCTGCTGAAACACTACCTTAACCAAATAACTGAGATTAGTATCACCAATGATGTCATGTGAATATCATCATCTTTGTGGTCATCATCCTCATTGGCTACAGTCAAGTCAGGCTCCAACTCTGGCAAACTCACGCAGACTCAAACTAAATGCTGCCCAGACCTGCCCCATCCCCCTGTTCAATTGTAGATTGGAATGCTGTGATCCATAGGGTTTTTGTTGGCTGATTTTCAGAAGTAGATTGCCAGGCTTTTCTTTCTAATCTGTCTTAGCCTGGAAAATCCTCTGAACACATTCTGCATAAAAGCAACGTACAAGCACTCACTGATGGATGAGTGATGCTACACATCAGGTGCATTGGCCAGAAATAGACCCAGGTATCCTGCAGAGAAGATGAGAATTCTACCAAGGAATCACCACTGCCACATGATTCTCATATACTTCCTCATATAATGTGATCAAAAGGGCACTTTACCCCTAAAGGATCAAGCTACTAGGGAGAGGCCTGGGAATTCTGGTCTCTAGCATAGTCTATAAAGGAAATGTTCTACAGTCAAATGTTGAGGAGCATCTGGAGGTTTGAAAGTCTACAAAGAATACAGCCTTCAGTATAGATAGCACTTCACCATAAAGAAAACAAAAATCCTCACAACTGGATGGATAAGTGAAGGAAACACTGAAGCTGTCAAACATCTCATCTTACTTGGATTGACACGTTATAATCTAAAGCTATTCCAAAATAAAAGTATATTTTTTAAAAATGCTGATAGTTACTCCCTAATCCACTGCCATCAAGTGGTGACTCGTAGCAGCCCTATAAGACAAAACAAATCTTTCTCATAGGGTTCATCAGGCCGTAACTTTTAAGGAAACAGATTGCCACAGCTTTTTCCTAAAGAGCAGCTGGTAGATTCAAACTGCTGACCCTTTGGGTGGTAGCCAAGCTCTTAACAACTACGCTAGTCCAAATCAAAAAACCTCACAACTGTCAAGTTGATTCTGATTCATAGTGACCCTATAGGACAGAGTAGAACTGCTCCATAGAATTTCCAAGGAGCTCTGCTTGATTGGAATCATCAACCTTTTGGTTACCAGACATACCATTTAACCACTATGACACTAGAGTTTCTACTACACATCGAGGGCTCATTTATTACCTAATTAGCCCCCAAAAATGTTCTAACGCTTGATAATTTCATCAATAATGCATGATAATGGATGGTGGCATCTGAATTTCTGAAGTTCTATTGGGAGTCGAAACAGAACCTGTGTGAGGTAGTGGTATATGTGGAAGACAAAATTCTTAAATGGTCCCTGATATTCCCAAACAGTATAATCTCTAACTCTTGAGTGTGGATGGGACTTTTGAATAAGGTGGATGTCATTTCTATGATTAGATTATCTTATGTGACAAAGGTAAAAGGATTTTTGTAGATGGAATCAAGGACTGGGCAGTGTCTCATTCTGTTGCATACAGGGTCACCATGAGTCAGAACCAACTTAATGGTGCCTAAGAACAACAATTAAGGCCCATAATCAATTGCTTAGGAGACCTAGTAGTGGGGTGGTTAAAGTGATCAACTGCTTATCCAAAATTTGGTGGTTTGAAAACACCAGGTACTCTTCAAGACCAAGATGTGGCAGTTTGCTTCCACAGAGATTTACAGCCTTGGAAACCCTACTGTTTGCTAAGACTCAGAATCAGCTCAACAGCAGTGAGTTGATTCAATTGGCCTTGAATTAATCATAAGGGAGATTTTCCTGGCTGGGTCTGACCTAAAGATGAGTACTTTAAAAGAGGATACAGTGGTCAAAGAATTTAATGGCAGAGTCTCTCTCTCCCTTTTTCTCTCTCAAAGTGAGTTTTACAGCAGCAGGGAAATGAACTCTGCCAACAACATGAGCTGGGAAGATGATGCCAAGTCTTAATTAGAACATGGACCCAGCCAAGACCTCAAGTTCAGCTTTGTGAAACCCTGAGCAAAGGACCCAGTTAAGATGTGCCCATAGAAAATGTGAAATAATAAACCTGTGCGGTTCTAAGCTGCTGGGTTTATGGTAATTTGTTCCACAGCAAGAGAAAACTAATATAAAACATGTGAATGGGCACAGCTTGTAGGATAAAGGGGTTAACAAGTACCAGCATTGGGTTAACCTTGGCCTCTACTCTCAGTGAGCTAATGTACATTCTGGAAGTTAAGGTAACAACTTAATTATTAAAAGATGGTAAGTTTTAACAGGAAAGTTACAGCTCAAAGAGACACACAGATACCCTGGGAACTTTCAGTTCAGGGTACACACTGTCAGACTTTGCCTTCAAAGATGAAGGGATTGGGCATATTGAAAGTCTTTCAGAACCTTAATATTTCGGCAGAATTAGGGCAGGCGTAATCTCCTCTGCTTTCTCACTCTCTTCTGTCCTCCTGTGCTCTCTCCTTTGCTCCTTTCTGTTTCCTCTCTCTTTCTTTTTCACTTATTAGAGCTATCTCTGGAACCTCTCACAGTCTGGTGAAGCACACACAAGCTTACGTAAAAATTTATAAAAAGGGAAAATAATATACCAGATATGTTTCCAAGAGCATCTCACATACTTCTGTCCCCAGAGTACACTAACAACCCTGGAGATTGTTACCCTTACCTTTCCAGTAGGAGGCCTGAAGTATCCCCTACTAACATTATCCTATACAAAAGCACTATTAAGGCAAAGTGTCGGCTGTCAGGCTGTCTTGTGTGACTAAGTCAGGAACTGATAGTCTCTGAGGAGTTAGAAGATTCCTAAAATCTTAAGGACAAATTTGACACAAGCATCTGAGTGAGTCGTTCTCCTAACAAGCAGTTTAAAAAGTCCAGGACTTTTCTAGCAAAGGATCCTGCATATGGAGAATCATAAGCATTAGATCACTCTCTTTCCCAACACACTAAACCTCATATCCAAAAAAGAAATGCGAAAATGCTTTTCATTAAATAAAAAAGAATCCTTAGACCCACAAGTGCTAAAGTAAGGCAAAAAGATTTTTCTTTAAGCTTCATTTATAGGCACTTAAATTTCAATACTATTCAACCATGCAGACACCTGCAAGGATCGCTTCTTTCAGGTCTTTGTACAAAGGTTACCCTATCAGTAAGGCATTCTCTGACCACGGAATCTGCTCCCAGCCACAGGACTCCCTTTCTCTCTTATCCTTCTTCATTTTTCTCCCTAGCATTTACCATCACCAGGGATGTTATATGATATGCTTGTTTCTATAACTTTCTCTGTCCTTCCCAATAAACTTCACTTGAAGCCATGATTTGGTCTATTTTATTTCCGTGGTCTCCCATTGTTTAGAACCGTTCCTGGACAATAACATATGCTCAATAAATATGTCCTGAATGAGCCAAAAACCGGAAACAAGCCAATGTTCACTAACAGGTGAGTGGATAAACAAGATGCGGTATAGTCATACCATGGACTACTACTCAGCAAACTGAAAGGAGAAAATACTGGTATATGCAGTCAGACATGCATGAGTCTCAGAATCATTATGATGAATCAAAGAAGTCAGACACAAAAGTAAACAATACATGATTCCATTTGTATAAAATGCAAACAAAAGGCAGCTAAATGGTAGCCTGGGACCAGTGATAGAGTGAGGGATGGACTACAGAAGTGTACAAAGAATCTTTCGGGGATGATTGACATACTCTGTATTCTAATTGTGATGGTGGTTTCACAGGTACATACAAGTGTAAAGTCAGCAAACTGCACACTTTGAATGGATGTAGGTTGTTGTGCATAAATTATTCTTCAGTACAGCTAAAAAGGGAAAAACTGTTTAAATCAGTTTACAATGCTATTTGCAGCTTAAGTAAAACACTTTAGAAAATGTGGAGAAATTGTCTTTGAAAATTTGCAACTCCAAGATCCTGGAAAAACAGATATTTTCTTTTCTCCATTTCAAGTAAGCACTTTTAAGTGCCATTTCTTCAAAAAATCCATTGCCAGTGAGCTGATTCCAATCATAGCAACCCTGCAGGACAGAGTAAAAGTGTCCCACAGGACTTCCAAGGAGCAGTTAGCAGATTTGAACTGCTGACTTTTTGGCCAGCAGCTAAGTTCTCACCCCAGGGAGTATGAAATAGGAGTTTTTGAAATCAGGTGGTTCAAGCATAAATAAAGGGTCTATGTTCAAGCACAGAAAGGAGAGATCACACTAGAGTATAGTTTCTATGTTATATTTATGTTTTACGAATTTACTTCAGCTATAGATATCAAAATTCCTAAACATTCAAAGGTCTTGATTAATTCCAGGGGCATGGCATCTCCTTGTAAGTAAAAACTCATCAACATCTTCATATCATATTAACATCCACTCTGTTGTACATGTGGATTGTAGTCCCTAGTGTTACACAGAAATGCTAATATACCAAACTGTAATTTAAAACTTTTATATAATTATCAATCCTAATGTCTAAAGCAAAATCAGTTTTAAAATTGAGTGCTAATTTCATGACTGTAACAAAATGGTTTTTAAAAGCATGAAGAAATGTGCACTGTTTATAAAATGAACTTGCAAGATTATTCAGGAATTCTACAGCCACTTGAAACAGAATAGTGTGTTTCACAGTTAAATTCAGATTAGTTACTTGGTAAGTTGACCAATGAAGCCATAATAACCACTATGAATACATTCTTCCTCTAAATCAACAAAGCATTGGACACATTATTGTGTTAAGCAAAACATTATAATTAAAAAAAAAAACTAGATTCTTTACTGAGCATTTACCAATATTTTCACATTATCAATCCAATGGAAAATGAAAGTTTTAAAAACTCTTAGCCACGAAAGCAACAGGAATATCAAAAATCTAAAATATGCACCATATTTTACTGAAGCACATTTTGCACCACTCATATGAAGAACACTTCATACACCCCACACATTTATAAGTGGGACAAAATGATGACTATTCAAAAAGCCTAGAGACAATAATAAATTGTTTAAAACTTCAAGTTACACAGCTAGAAAACAGATACTTTGATAAGCAATATCAATTACTATCTTTTGCATGAAAGATACGAACTTTTTAAGTAACTCTGCCCCCCTTATTTCCTTTTCTATAGCTTGCCCATGGATCTGAGATTCTTGCCCTCCTCATTCTCTAGGGGAAAACATGAAAGGGATTGTTTGAAAATAGAATGAGGGTTTGAAATCCTGTTCTTCAGAAGACAGAATCAGTTACCTGACACTCAATACCAACCCTTGCAGTGTTAAGAATGTCACTGTTTCATATGCTCCACTCAGAAAGAGTTGTTTCAATACCCAATTCTGTGGCTTTTCCCCAGTTTGGTTACACCTCGGGGAATTTAACTTCGTGCAAAGCTTCCAGATAGTGCTTTCCCATGACAGCAGCAAATCCAGGCACCACAAGGCAGCCATTAGAAATTCAAAGAAAATAAAAGCAGCTTGGACTGCTATGCTGGAGCAGAATTTGGGCTTTGCCCTGGGAGTCAGCCTTAGAGAAACGAGAAAAAAGCCAAGTACTGGTACCTTCTAAGATATTTGTACAAAATGAAAACATAATGGGATGAAAGATGATATGGTGGCATTGGAGCTTATATTATGTATAAAGGGAGGTGGCAATGAGAAATAGATGACAGAGATTTAACTGAACTGAACTGATTTCAGGAATGGCTTAAGAATCAGCCTGACTGGGAAAACAGAGTAAAACACCTGCACTACTAGTCCACACATGAACAATGCATTTATTTTCAAACAAAGAGTAGATAATGCTCAAGCTCTGGAAGAGGAGATCTATTTTTTAGAAAAAGTACGGACACCTGAAAGAAACACAAGGGGCATTGTGTTTAGGAATGAAACATGTGATCTAGGGAAATGCCAGTTTATCCAAGTTTTGGCTGGGTTACTTCTTTGTTAAGAAAAGGGACATACTTTAGAAACAACTGTGATTAACTGAGGTTTAATGTGCCTTCTGGTAATTACCCATAATTTTAAAAGATTACATTGTAACTTGTAAGCATGGTTAAAGAACAAATCAGGTGATCTTTTTAAGTAATATAGCATCATATGTGTTTTACTATCTAGAATTTATCCCCAAATACCAAGAACTTTACTTTTTGCTAGTTACTAAAAGTAGTTTGTTTGTTTTAATTGTGCCATTCTCTCAGTCTTCGGCTCCTTATCACAGACACAGCACCATCAGTTACTTAATATTTTTCAAAGTTTAATCATGATAGAGACTGAAAATCTACTCTGCACAACTGGAGTGTCAGATAAGGTCATTTTTTATCTTTAGTAAGTCTTCTTGATACATCTTCTCCCTAATTCAAACTACAGTACCTGAGGGAATTTTTCTTACGTATTTGAAATCTCACAGAACTCATGGACACAAGCATTTTCTGGGTCACAAGTCAGCAGCTTGCTAGTATGGCTTTTGATTCTCATGGCATTTTTGAACACAAGGGCATTCTCTCATCTTTCCTCTTCTCCAGCTGTGTGACTCTACACCGGTTTGACAGTTAGGTTCTCAAGTTCCTTATCTCTATCTGGAAAAATGGGGAGCTATCACAAAGGACTATTATTAGTATTACTTTTTCATAGTTAGTGCTTCTAAAATTGTACCAACCTCTTTGATGAACACTGTATGTTATTTCTACTCCTTTCTTTTGCATTTAGTTTTCTTCTGACTGAAGTATATCTTAGTGTCCTTTTGGCAAAGATTTGTAAGTTTTGCTCTTGAGTAGAATTTTTGTTGGTTATTGACTTTAAAGTAGAATGTTAATTTACCTTAGCACTTAGAAGACTATCTTAGACACCTAGTGCTGCTTGTCATAGACTGAATTATGTTTCCAAAAGAAGATGTGAACCAATTTAGCTAGGCCTAGTGTTGTATGATTGTAAACAATTTTGTCATTTAATGGAATTTTTCTGTGTGGTAAATTTATTACTACAAGCTAGTAAGATGGATTAGTGACAGTTGTATTGATTAGGTCTGCAAGACTGGATAGTACCTTAAGCCAATATCTTTTGAAGAATAAAAGAGAGAGGCAGACAGAGGGACAGGGGGACATGATGCCACAAGGAGCACAGCTCCAGGAGCACAGCGCATCCTTTGGACCTGATGTTCCTGAGCTGAGATGTTTCCAGACCAAAGAAATATCGATCCATCACAAGGAAGGTGAAATTGTTGAAATGGTATGTATTCTGCTGTGTGTATTCTCAACAGCAATAACAAAAATAAAATAAAATATTTAAAAAATGAATAATTATTCTAAGTATATCAGTAATCACTAAATGGGGTAAACTCACTAAATATAAGACAGATACTCTAAAATTTTTTTTTTAATTCAACAATATGCTCTTAACAAAAGACATGTAAGACCTGATAGCACAGAAAGGTTGGAAGCAACCATTAAAGAAAAACATATAACAGGCAATTACTAACAAAATCTGACACTATCATACCTGTACTGATTGAGGTAAACAGAGTTCTAAGATGGCCCCAAGATTCTCCATTCCTATTATACACACGGAAATTCTGGTGGCACAGTGCTTAAGTGCTACATCTGCTAACCAAAAAGTCAGTGGTTCAAATCCTCCAGGTGCTCCTTGGAAACTCTATGGGGCATTTCTACTCTGAACTATAGAGTTGCTATAAGTCAGAATCAACTCAACAGCAGTGGCTTTTGTGGCTTATTATACACACATCTTTTCCCAGATATTCAGCCAAACAGCAATATAGGTAGTGCTGCAAAGGGACTTGGCAGATGTCCTAAATTAGTCGACCTTAAAACAAGGAGATTATGCAAGTGGCCTCAACTTGTATCACATAATTCATTTAAATATAAACTTAGCAGTCAAAGGCAAAGGAAGTCAGATATTGAGCTGGTGAGGGAAATTCAGTCACGAGAATTACTCCACTGCAACCCAAAATCGTAGGAGGCGTTATGACAAGGAATGTGGATGGCTTCTGGAGCTAAGGGACACACAGCTGATAGACAGCACAGAAACAGGAACACTGGTCCTACAGCAACTGGGAACTGAATTCTAACACAAACACAAGAGTTTGGAACAAGGGTAAGCTCAATACGAGAATCCAGTCAAGCCAGTACATTGAATTTTAGCTTTGTGAGAAGTTGAGCAGAGAACCAAGTTGCGGCATGCTTGGACTTCTGACCTACAGAAATGTGAGCTAATAAACTAGTGTTATTCTAAGATACTACATGTGTGGAAATTTGTTATACATAAAAGCTAACTAATATAGCATTTGGTACTACAAGTGGGGTGCTCCTACAACAAGTATCAAAACTGTGTGAGTGGCATTGCAAGCACGAAGTGATGTGGAACTTGACCAGCTGATTCTAAAATCTGAAAGAATAACTAAAACAATTTGGAAAAGAAAAAATTGGATAAGATAACATTATTAGGTATTAAGATTTATTACAAAGCCTCTAATTTAAACAGTAATGCTTTGGGACAGAAAGATGTAAATACATTATTGAAAAAAATTTAGAGATCTTAAATAGATGACTTACACATGGAAATTTGATCTATGACAATTCATATTACGATTCTGTGAGAAAAGGTTAGCATACTCAATAAATAGAACTGGGCAAAGTGATAATTAACATGCAAAAAAGAAGCTTATCCCTATCTCACACAATACAAAAAATAAAATTCAGGTAGGTTAAAAATGGAGAAATAAAGGCAAAACTTTAAACATAGAGAAGAAAATATAGAAGAATACAGCCTCAAGTTAAGTGCTATGGCTGCTAACCAAAAGGCTGGTGATCAAATCCACTAGGTGCTCGCTGGAGACTCTATGGGGAGTTCTACTCTGTTCTACGGTGTTGCTGTGACTCAGAATTGACTCAGTGACAATGGGTTTGGTTTCTTCTTTTTTAATATCTGTAGTTATAATCCCATTAGGGAATAGGTTATTTAGATATATGTATGCATTATATTAATGAGACAGTAATAGTGTAGAGTATGTTTTAAATTACTCTCTTTTGAGATATAAAATAGATTAAACAAGGAAGTGAGAGAAACAGAAACAGATGTCACATCACGTGAAACAAGGAATGAAGGAATGAGAACTCTACCCTAGAGCAAACAGAGAAAGAGTCAGCACCCTGAATTTCCAACTTCTACCTTTCTAATGACCTAAAAATTTCCCTCTTTATCTTGAGTCTTACTTTGTGTAATATTAATATAATCTCATTAGCTTTCTTGTATTTCCTGTCTGCATGGTATGTGCTTTCCCATTCTTTGTCTTTCAACCTTTTTGTACCTTTATATCTTTTTTCTCTTTGTTGTTCACACTGTGTAATTTCTATTGACCTGTCTTCACATTCACTGGCTCTTTCTATTGTCATTTTCAGTATGCTGTAGAAAAATCAATTTGTTTGTTAAAGTCACCCACTAGCAGTATTTCCATTACAACATCACTAGATAACTAAGACACACTCTAACATGGATGAATTTGAAAATATGCTAAGTGAACACAGCCAGTTACACAAGATCATCTATTACATGATTCCATTCATTTGAAATATCAAGAATAAGTAAATCCATAGATACACAAAGTAGAATAACAGTTGTGTAGGGTTGCGAAGAGACACTGGAAGAAACAGGACAGCTAATGGACACGCAGTTTCTTTATCGAGTGATGAAGCTGTTCTA
Organism: Heterohyrax brucei; assembly: GCA_028571685.1. Lineage (NCBI taxonomy): Eukaryota > Metazoa > Chordata > Mammalia > Hyracoidea > Procaviidae > Heterohyrax > Heterohyrax brucei. The sequence continues at coordinate 22,620,134 of CM053152.1, forward strand.
AAATCAGTGGTGGTGGTTATACAACTACATAACTAGAGTAAAAATCATTGAACTGTACACTTTAAATGGTGAATTTACAGTATGTGAGTTTTGTCTCAATAGTTACTGTTAAAAAAAGAAACAGAAATTCTAAACTGAAAAGTACAAAAACTAAACTGAAAAATTCAGTAGATGAGTTTAGCAGCATATTGGAAATGACAATAGAAAAAGTTGGTGAATGTGAAAACAGGACAATATAAATTATACAATGTGAACAACAAAGAGAAAAAAGATATAAAGATACAAAAAGGTTGAAAGACAAAGAATGGGAAAATATATACCATGCAAACAGGAAATACAAGAAAGCTAGTGAGATTATATTAGTATTACACAAAGTCAAACCCAAAGAGGGAAATTTTTAGGTCATCAGGAAGACCTAATAATCTAAATATGGATGTACCTAATAAGAGTTTCAAAAGTCATTAAGCAAAACCTGGCAGAGATGAAGGCAGAATTCAATAAACCCACAAAAAATACTGGAGATTTTAATATCCTTCTCTAAGTAACCAATAAAGCAAGCAAAAGAAAAAATCATCAAGGAAATGTCAGGCATCTTGACCTAATTAATATTTATAAAACACGCCAGCCAATAACTGCAGAATGCACACTCTACAAAGGTGTATGTGGAAACTTCACTAAGTAGAATACATCAGCTATAAATTCTCAATAAATTTTAAAAGATTAAAATCTTACAGACTATATACTCTGACCACAAAGGAATTAAATTGGAAATTGACAACAAAATATTAGAAAATCCACAGATAATCCAGAAATTGAAATTAAAGTCAAAGAAATTACAAAATATTTCCAATGCATGCCAACCATACACCTCTGCTTTTTCCAGTGATGGAGAAGGAGCAGAGATAAATGCTGATGAAGGCCTAATCTCAATTTCAGTGTCTTGCTTTTTTTTAAACATTTTATTTTGAAATAATTATAGATTCACTTGAAGCTGTATAGAAAGTACAAAGATGACCCATGTAGCCTTTACCCACTTTTCCTTAGTAGTTACAACTTAACAACAGTACAATATTATTACGGATTGGATTGGATTGGATTGGATTATGTCCCCCCAGATATGTATTGGAATCCTGGCCTCTGTATCTGCGAATGTGATCCTGTTCAGAAATAGCACTTTTCTTTTGTTAGCAAAGTCATGCCAAAGTAGGGTGGATCCTAAACCTAATCACCTCTGAATTATAAAAAGGGCAGAACACACAGAGACACACAAGAGGAAGACAAATGCTAAAGAAGTCAAGGAACTCTCCATGTTACTGACAAGGAAGGACCTACCCTACAGCCAGTGACCTGATTTAGACTTCTAGCCTCTAATAAATTCCTGTTCTTTAAAGCTCTAATCTGTAGCGTACTTTGCTACAGCAGCACTAAGTAATTAAAACACACACTAAAGCCAGGAAACAGACATTGTGCCATTTCATCACATGTCTACACATTAGTGTAACCACCACCACAAGTAAGACACAGAAAAATCACTACAAAGATCTCCCTGGTCCTTCCCCATTATAGTAGCATCCACACAATCCCTAAACCCAGGAAACCACTATTTGTTCTCTGTCTTCACAGGAGGTCTGACAATAAAGTCCTTGAACTTAACTGTTTTTAAATGCTACATACCTCATTGCTGAATATCACTACAGTCACCTTCTAAGTACTCCCCTTGGGAAGACATGCACTGACGCCAGCACCTAATCAAAACAACTGTCAAACTCTCTCTGGAACGCCCTTAGCGCACAGTGGCAAAGTGGCAAGTCTGCAAACTTAATTGCATAGTTGTCTGCAAAGGAGTTTTTAGCCAGTAAACAAATAACTGTATTGGAACACCCTCCCTACTCACCTGATCTGGCCCCCAGTGACTTTTTCTTTACCTAAAGATAAAGGGAATATTGAAAGGAAGACATTTGGATGACATTCAGGACATCAAGCATGATACGACAACAGCTCTGATGGCCATTCCAGAAAAAAAGTTCCAAAATTGCTTTGAAGGGTGGACTAGGCACTGGAATCAGTGCATAGCTTCCCAAGGGAAGTACTTTGAAGGTGACCATAGTGATATTCAGCAATGAGGTGTGTAGCACTTTTCCTAGGATTAGTTCATGAACTTAATTGTCACATCTCATATCTATTGTCACTTCCAGAATGTTATAGTAAGTGGAATGCTATATAAATGGAAATTCTCACTCATCATAATGCTCTTAAAAAAACAAAAAAACAAATCCATGGATTCTGACTCATAGTAAGCCCCCTAAGGACAGAGTTAGAACAGCCTCAAAGGGTTTCCAAGGAGCAGCTAGTGGATTGAAACTACCAGCCTCTGGATCAGCAACCAAGCTAATCACTATGGCATGAGGGGTCCATAATGCTCGTTAGGTCCATTCAAATTGTTACACATATAAACAGTTTATTTTATTGGTGAGCATGTTTTATGGTATGGAAGCTCTGCAGCTTATTTACACATTCACCCATTGTAGAATATTTTATTTGCCTTGGGAGTTTTACATATAAAACTACTGTGAATGTTCAAGGAAAGGTTTTTTACATTTTCATTTCTCTGGAATAAATGTCAGAGGCACAACTGCTAGGTTGTATGTTAAGTATATACCTTTTCTTTCTTTCCTTTTTTTTTTTTTTTTTGAAGAAACTGCCAAATTATTTTCCAGAGTGGTTGTACCATTTTACATTCCCTCTGGCTTCTCTGCATCATCACCAACATTTGGTGTTACCACTGTTATAAAATTTTAGTTGTTCTAATAAGTATGCCATAGTCAGATCCGACTCAACAGCACTTGGCTAATAAGCATGTGGGAACATTTCATTATGGACTTGATTTGTATTTGCCTAATAGCTAGTGATGTTGAGAATCTTTTCATGTGTTTAACGGCCATCTTTATAGCACATCTTCAGTGATGGGAAAAGTGTCCAAGTCACATTGTAAGAAAAGCATGCAGGGTGAGAAATATTGTTGTAGCTATTTATAGGAAATATAACCTGTTTAAGGGCTACTGGAAAAGTTAGATCTTGAGCTGGGCAGGACGTGAAAAAACAGGTAACAAGGAAAAGCATTTAGGTTGTACACACCATCACTGAAAAATTCTAAACAATACATTTTTATTTATTCAAAAATGTATAATCACAATAAAATATATGAAGATATTGCAGCCAGAGAACAGCAGTTTCACAGGATAAAATTCTTTAAAATATTCTTTATTCATCTGTCTCCCAAAACTCACTCTCTGGTACATTATATCTTTTTTTTATGCTTTACTCTTTCTCTTTCTCTGCAGCCTTATACATCTATTTCTCCTCTTCTATATTATGAAAAGCAAACTATTATTTCCTCAACTTTTTCCATTCTCTTCTATCATCTGTTCAAAAGAAAACAAAAAGTTTGTACAGTGACTGTTTATCCTTTGATAATTAAGCAAGGACATATGATCTATAGGATTTACACAGTAACCTAAGGGAGGAAGAGAAGTTTTATGAATAGAAAAACAAACAAGGTACTCTGTTTTTTCATTGGTTTTCAACATATAGTAACATATTTCTGTCTATGCCTGCCCAAATAAGCGCATTTATGGATCACTAAACTAACCCTCACACGTGGCTGAAAAAGGCAAAAAGTAAAGACAAATTAAATACTAACAATGTAAGCATGATGCCAAACAAGAAGAAAACAGCATAATACCTTCATTAGTATTGCCAGTCCTGCTCTTTTCAGAATGTCATTAGCCTGATACATTTTTTTCCAACATCTGAGTTGTAGTTTGTGTCACTGAGTCTAAGGTGTGCCTGCTGTAAGCAGCATATAGATGGGTCATTTTTTTTTTTTATCCAATCTGCTGTTATCCTTCTCTTAAAGGATGGGTTTAGTCCATTTACATTTATTGGAATTATTGATAAATACGATGTTAGCATTGTCATTTTGATGCCTTTTTTCCTTTTTTTGGTGTTGTGAACAGTTCCTCTGTTGCATTGCATTTTTTGTGCTGAGTCTTTTTTCTTTACATATTTTCTTTTTGTGGCTTTCAGAGTTTGTTTCCTTGAAATTGTGATTTTGTATGTTGTTTTTTGACATGTAGAATTACAGGTTTCTTTTGTTGTTACTCCCTCAGTCTCTTTTATTAATCTAAAAGTAGTCCAAACTTCAGTGTCTTTGTATCTCCTTGTCTTCCTTCACATCTGGAAGATCTATGTGTACCTTTCTTTGGCCCTCTTATTCATAAAGTTGTCAATTATATCTTGAGATCTCTGAATTCCTATTTTTTGTGATTTGGTTTTAATTAGCAGTTTTGGATTTCCTTTCCTGATGTTATCTAGATGCTCTGTTGAGTGCTACATGTTTAAGTACATATCTAATGCTATTGATTTTCTAATCTAAGAACTTCCTTTAATATTTCTTGTAACTTTGGTTTGGTTCTTACAAATTCTCTAAATTTCTGCTGATCTGTGAAAGTCTGCATTTCATCTTCATATTAAGAGACAATTTTGCAGTATATGTTATTCTCAGTTGACAGTTTGTTTCCTTCAGGGCTTTGTATATGTTATCGCACTGCCTTCTGGCCAGCATTGTTTCCGCTGAGTAGTCTGAGCTTAATCTTAATAATTTTCCATTATAGGGCATTTTTTGCTTATTTCTGGCTGCCCTCAGCAGTCTGTCCTTGTTTCTAGTTTTATTGAGCTTGCTTATGATATGGCTTTGTGTATTTCTTTTGGGATCTATCTTGAGTGTGGTTCGGTGAACATTCTGAATGGAGTCCTTCTCACCCTTCATAATATCAGGTAAGTTTTCTGTCAGCAGGTCTTCAACTATTCGCTCTGTATTTTCAGCTATCACACCTTGTTCTGGTACTCCAATCACAAGGATATTATTTCTCTTAACAGAATTCCACATCACCCTTAGGCATTCTTCACTTTTATTAAGTCTTTTATCTGATTTTTCTTTGTGTATGCTGGTATTGTTTACTTTGTCTGCAAGCTCACTAATCCTGCCTTACATGCCCTCAGTCCTGTTCCTTTGACTTTCTATTGCATTATCAAGCTTGGAGATTTTATTTTTAATCTGCTGAATTTCAGATCATTGCTGCTCAAGCATTCCTTGCAGCTTATTTAATTTTTCAGTGTGCTCTGCTGCATTTTACCTGACTTCTCTCCTGATAGCTTGCACACCTCTGTACATCAATCTTTGGTATTCTGTCTCTGACTGTTGTACAAACTCTTCTTCATTTGGGAAAACCACTGATGCTTTATTCTGGGAGTTTTTGGAAGCGATGGTAGTCAGTTTTTTGAGGTGTTTAGAGATTGATTGTTGTCTCTGAGCCATTCAGAAATTGTTGCAGTGAAAGATACTTAATAGTCTGGTTGACCTGACTGGCACCTCTCTGTTGGGGCTGGGCTGTAGATTCTCTGTGCAGTCCAATTGTTTTCTGTTGCTTGTTCTTACAGTCGTCCTGCACCACTTTGCTGCTGCTGCTGCTGGGACAGCTCCCAGATAAGTTAGTCATGCCTGCTTTCAACAGCACCACCACTGCTTCTGCCCATGGGCTGGGGGTGGGGGTCCCTTGCACAGGCACTGCACTTTCACAAGGACTGCATTTTCACAGCCTCTCCAGGGTCTGCAGGACTCAAGTGCTGCTGCCACAGCTGCCTCTCATTTGGGCAGATCCCTCAAGAAGCCTCAGACTCAGACTGAAGTGTAGGGAGAAGGAGCGGTCACTGGTTTGTGCCTTTGGCTGCCTAGCTGGGACAATCACTTCCCCTCCCACAGGTCTCCTGAGCCCAGATCTCCCCAGGGCATGCAGCTCTAATGGCTGCCCAGCTGCTCTTTACTTGCCCAGGTCACTTGAGCTCAAACTTCCCTGGTGCACTTGGCTCTAATGCCTACCTAACCAGTGGGGCAATCCTGCACTTCTCCTGGGTCAACTGAGCCAAAGCCTCCCCAGTGAACGAAGTAATAATCGCTGCCTAACCCCTGGCACTCACTGCCCTTGCCCCACAGTCACCTGAGCTCAGATCTCTCAGGCATGGGTGGCTTCAGTGCCTGCCCAGCTGCTGGGGGAATCACTCCAGACCTGCCCACTTGCCTGAGGCTAAGTCTCACTGGCCCGTGCAGCTCTCATCTTCTCCTAGCCATAGGTGCATGCTCTCAGCCCTCCAGCCCTCAGGCCATGGGAGCCTAGAACTTTGTGGCCCACTGGCTCCAAGGCTGGTTCCTGGTCTGCCAGCAGTAGGGCCATTGATTCTGCCTCCTCAGGTCTCCTTATCTTCTGTTCCACAGCCATGTGGCACCTGAGCCCCCAGCCTCCCAGTCCCATGCAAGACTAAGGTCTGCTGTGCAGAGTGCATTTGCTTGCTCCCCCCCAGCTCTGCCCTCTCCTGCTCTATTGTCCTGGGAAGCTGGGAGTCTTAGCCTCCTGTCCCCACACTCCACCTGCTTCACCTGCCCTGTCTCCCTGCTCCTCCAGCAGAGGCTTCCTGGCTCCTTTCCACTTTGAGTCAGTATCTAGCTGTCTGGCCAGTGGGTCTGGTGGGCCAGCTTCTCTTCTTCAACAACCCCATCTTCATTTAAAAAATAGTAGCAATATAATCGAATCTGGCATGGATTTAGCCAAAACACTGTGAAATTACTTTTTTAAAACTATTTTAAATCACTGCCATTACCATTAACAATAAACCTTAATGTGCACTGAGGAGCATATCTATACTTTATAAATTAATATGTATAACAAGATCAGCAGTCAAAAAGTTTACAGCACACTGGGCTAAAACATTGACAATGTTGTTCTCCATATCTCATCCTAACCTACTCCTAGCTTAGAATGCTCTTGCAAAGTTCAGGCTACTGGTTTGAACTCTTACCCAGATCTCTTGAGTTTCTATGTTCCTCTGTTCCCTCTTCCTCAGGGTGCAAATGCTTGAAAGGAATCTAGCCTGTGTATCTATTTTTCTTCAACTCAGTCCTATGTAGATGTCCTGAGTTTGCATCTAACATTCCACTACCTTCTTTCAGACTCTAAAGTTGTGACCAGAGACAATCTCCTAAACTGTATGTTCACCCTTACTAGGATCTTGATGCCCACTTGACTGTCCTATCCCTTGTACTTAGGAAAGAGCCTGGCAGCATGTTTGGATGGGAGAAAACTAGGAATAGGTCAGAAAATGCCAGCAGCCCCAATTCCAATGAATCATTTATAATAATGTACACTGAACATAAAGTTCTTAAACCCAAAGTTAACAATAAACTTTACAGGTATTTTAAAAAACATAATGTATGACTTAATGGCAATACCAATAACTATGTATCAAGTACCCATTGCCTTCCTAACATAAAAAAACTACATTTCAAAACATGGTATTTTTGAGTCCCCTACTCTGTTGGTCTATCAGTTACTTGAAGACAAAGGTCTGTTTGTCTGTTTGTTTCTCCAGGATCTGGTATGGTACATGGTATTGAAAATAATGATTAGTAATATTATTTTTAACCACTGCTACTTTTCACACACTTAGTATGTGCCAGGGTCCTGCAAAGCATATTTGCAAATAATATTATATTTAATCTTTATAATAACAATCTTTTCTCTCTTTTTTGATAAAGAAAGTAAGCTCAGAAGTTAAGTAACTTACCCAAGATCTTACAACTAATACATGGGTACATCGGAATTTGAAACTAGGCCCAAATTGAAATCTAACTTCTAACAACTATACTATAATTCTGAAAGGGAAAGAATTGCAGAGGTAGGGAGAAATGAAAGCTTGCCCTCACCTTCAAAGCCATAACTAGTGTCATGTTACTACTGACCTCCATTCATGTTTTCCACTAATTATGACTTCTCTGGCATGAAAGACACTGTCTACAACACTTTCAGACATATGAAAAAAAATTCCTTCTCTAACATGTTACTGGAAAAAAATAAGTTGCAGCAACACAGATATAAAGTAAGAAAGAAATATGAAACGTTAGCTTTTGTAAAGGTAGCTGAGTTATTTTTCCTTCATGTGTCTAGTTATTACTGCTGGCACATAGAATGAAGTTTTTTATAAATTCATATCTCTTAATTTGGCACAAGGTAGCAATTTAAAGGAAAAAAACTTATGGGCGGAAAAAAAATCACTGCTTACGGCAGCACATACAATAAAAATGTGATGCAATTTTCATTACATGTCTCCTCAAGTTGAAGAATTCATTAGCACCTATATAACACTTAAGTAATTTCAGACAAAGCAAGCTTCAACATTTAGCCGTAAGTTCATTTTGCTTTGTAGTCTTGTAACTCCATATTAGAAGTTTAAATACATCAATCACCTCAATATTAAATGAACATACAAAATACTCGTTTCAAGGCATTTCCATGTTAAGACTATAAAATATTCTAAGAAATAAATTCTTAAGAGTATATTCTATTATTGAAGTTTGTTATAGCTCCAAAGAAATGAAAAATATTTCACTAGAAACTGCCCATAGTCAACAAGAATGGGCCCCATCAGCCTTGTATGTACTAAATAACCTGATCTCTGGCTCAAACTGAGTAACCTAGGGTGAATATATAATCTAACCTCAACCAATCTGATTCTGCCTCATGGGAATTTTGAATTGGGACTCACTTCTAGTAAGCTCAGGTTCCTGGGAAGACATTTAATACCACAAGAATAAAAGAGTAATGATAGTTTCATTTTTTCCAAACGAGTGTCCTGCAAAATCTTCGCACAGTACTGGACAGGAGTTGATTTAAAAAAAAAAACACTGACATCAAGTTGATTCCAATTCATGCAACCGTATAGGAGAGAGTAGATCTGCCTTGAAGAGTTTCCAAGGAGCACCTGGTGGATCTGAACTCCCAACTTTTTGGTTGGCAGGCATAGTATTTCACCACTACACTATCAGGGTTTCCTAGCAGTTGATTGATGTGCAGTAAGAGAGTGTTTTGAAAATACTGTGTGACTACTACACGGAATAAATGGTTTCTGAGCAGTAAAGACTTTTTTTTTTGAAGGCAGAAAAGAGAAAGTATGTTATTAAAGGAAACTTACAGGTAATTATGTCCTTAAAAATAAAAAATATAAACAAAAGTTGCTAAAATAGTAGAAATAATGCTATTTGAAGATCAAAACCTAATTCATCTCTAAGGCAATATAACATAATCACTAAAATCTTTCTAGACCAGATAAGTAAATACTAACAAAAATGTTTCTGGACCAGGTCTTTCTCTTGCTGTTGAGTAGATTCTGTTGACTCGTTCTACTAACTGAATTGGCTATGCTGACCTTTCATTTAGCAGCCAAGTGCTTAACTACTGCACCATTAGGGCTCCTTGCACTCCCAGGAATTATTATAAATCAGTCTTAATGAATACAAAATCACTCAGACCTCAAAAACCTGATATAATTATATAAAGAAAATTAGCCAACAATGTTTTTCACCATATACAGTCAAAGTAGACTTCAAAATAATTGTTAGTATATTTTAAACATTTTAAAAATATCAAACAAAATCATGTGATCAGCAAAGGGTTTCTTTTGTTTTTTTTGTGTGTGTGTACAAAAAATTGAGTTTTTCAGGACTTCTGGATAACATGGTGCTACAGACAGATGCACTACATGACCCTTCCACAAAAAAGAGCTGAAAAACTAAGTGAAACTGAGACAGACACCAACTTGGAACACGATGTGTCAAATGAAGAAATAGAAGTCTCAGCCAAACACTGAATGGAATAAGAAACTGATGGAGAACAAAGAGTAAGGAGAGATACAGGTGGAAGTCCTGCACAGATTCGCCGTCTTGGACACTTGTTGGAGATTGGCAAACAGGGAACAAAGGAAAACAGATTCACAGTAGAAGACAAAGCTTTTGGTAACCAGAAATACTGTTTTCCAATCCCTTGTCTTCTCCTCACTGCTCTACCACCGATATTGCCTAGCTAGCTGGAGTGCCTCAGCCAGCCAGGAATTGCAGCATCCGGTTGCTTGGATTTGTCTCACTCACATCAGAGATCAACAGATGGAGAGCACACAAAAGCCTTCAGGAGCTCCCAGAAAGATACAGATCAACAAGTAACCAGTGGTATGTGTTTCCCAAATCGCACCTTTTCTCACAGCATCCTGGCTTTCTCTGCTTTCTGCCACTGCCAGTTACAGTCTCTTGGCCAAGAGGAAACTCCTTCGGCTCCAGCCACTTGGATTCACTCTCCCCTCTACTGGCTGCTCCCGGAGTGCCATTTGTCTGTAGCTGGTGTTTCTTTTTCCCCTTTCTTTTGCTTCCTTTCATACCTCCCTTTCCTATCTCTGGAACACTGGGCTCTGTGTGCCATCTTTGCCTCTTCTCACAAGGCTGCAAAATACCACTTAGCTGGGATATCACTCTCCTGGTCCATGAAGTCACACTGGTGGAATCGTCAGGCTTTTTTTTCTTTTCTTTCTTTTTTTCCCTCCTTTGTTTTGCTGTGTTTTGTCTGTTTGTGTGTTTTTTGTTTTTTTCTTTTCACAACCTGGGAGTCCCTTCCTAGAAGGGCTATACTGCTCAGCACAGGACTTACATTCCCAGTTTGCCCATCCCCATCAGTGGGGTCCCTGGGGTCATTTTGTTTTCTATTTCTCTTTCTTGTTTCCTGTATTTCTTTATTTCCCAGTTCTCATCTTTCTGTACTTAGCTTCCTTCCCGTCTCCTGAATAACTGACACTAGCTGAATCCATACCCCTTCTAGCAAGGCTATACCATGCAGCCTGGGAAACATTCCTCCAGTCTTCACAGAAGTGCTAGTGGGACCCTTGGGGGTCTTTCTTTTCTTTGTCTTTAGTTTTTTATTTTCCCCAGCTTTTTCACTAGTTACTCTTTTTCCTTTTGGCTTTTCTCCATTTCTTGGTTTCTCATCTCTCCATCCCAAGGCAAACTCCCTGAACACTGTTTGTTTTGGGCTCTCTTCCGTACCTATCTTAGCTCCACATGTCACAACCTCCCCACTCCTTCCCACCTACCTGCATCATGTACTGAACATCACACCCCAGAGCAGCACAAGGCCCAGCCTGTTGGAACCTGTCCAGCACTTGATTCCTGGCCTGCCCTGTCAGCCCTAGAACATGCCACAAACAAACTATTGCAGCCCCTCCTTTTCAGATGGACCTGCCATGCTGAGTGACTGGCCCTACCCAATGGAAAAGGAAGTGAAAAATATGACCACAGATGAACAAAGAACACACAGGTTGCCTGCTTTGACATAACCAAATAAAACAAAAAAGTAGGACAAAACAAACAGATCTATAAGCAATAAACAAGGAAAATAAGTACTGAATGGCCTGAAGACAGGAGACAATATCGAAACATGTATTTAAAAAAAATAAAAATAACAGAATGATTCCTGTAGGTGTCCAAAACAAAACATCAAACAACTTTCCAGTAGAAGAAAAGCTGCTAGAATCACCTGACAGAGATTTCAAATCTCTAATATTCAGAGCTATCCAAGAGTTGAAACAAAAAGTAAACAAAAATTAAGGGGAAAAAAATCAGACAAATTCATGGAAGAATTCATGAAAATAATACAGGGACAAAATACCAGAATAAATTCACAACCAGAAACTATGCAAAAACAACAATTAGAAATCCAGAAGATGTACAAGATTTCGAAAATGGACAGTGTCATAAAACAGCTGAGGAACAGGTGTGAAATGATGGAAGACAGGATCAGCAAAATTGAAGACAAGTGCTTGGCTATAACTCTGAGGGCCAATCAGGAAAAAGAATGAAGAAACCCAGAGAATTATATGGGTTACAATTAAAAGCAAAAATTTATGAGTGATTGGAGTTTCAGAACAGTGGGACAAAACATAAAACCCAGAGAGGATCACTGAAGAATTGCTGACAGAAAACTTCCCTAACATCATGAAAGACAAAAAGATGACTATCCAAGAAGCTCAACAAACCCTATATAGTATAGACTCCAGGAGAAAATCATCAAGGCACATCATAGTCACATTCACTAAAACCAGACAAAGAAAAAAATTCTAAGAGTAGCTCAAGAAAAACAAAAAGTCACATACACCAAAGAAAGAATAAGATTAAACTCTGATTATTCAGCAGAAATAATGAAGCCAAGAAGGCAGTGACATGATATACATAAAACCTTGAAAGAGAAAAATTACCAACGAAGCACAGTATACCCTGTGAAACTCTTGTCCAAATGCAAGTTTCAAATTAGCACGTTTCCTGTTAAATAAAAATTAAGGGAATATGTAAAAACCAAACCAAACTTAAAAGAATTATTAAAGAGAGTCTTTTGGTCTGAGAACACATAACATCAGACCATGGTCTGAATCTATTATGCAAGATTGTACTAGCCATAGAACAGCACAGGAAATGAACTTTCAAGGACTATTCAGAGGCAAAATAATTAAAACAGGGAACCAGAGACAATAACCTGTGAATTAAAACAACATTAGCTGAGTAAAAGAGGTGAGAACTTTCTAATAGTGTAGAAGGCAAGATGATATCAAGTTATAATAGACTGATACAAATCTATGAAGATAAGGGTAAATTTCAAGGTAACCACAAAGAGAATTAACAAACCTACTCATCAGATTAAGAAGAAAAACATAAAGTCTTAATTAAAAACAAAAGAAAAGAAAAAGAAATCCACAAATCAAAGGAATTCAGCACAGGAAAATAAGAGGAACAAAGAAAATGTCATCACCACAAAAAAAAAAACCTAGAAAATGACAGTAATAAACTCACACCTATCAGTAAGGTCATTGAGAGTATTATGCAACACTAAAGAACAGCAATGAATCTGTGAAGCATCTCAAATGTGGAGAAAACTGGATGGCATTATGCTGAGTGAAATTAAGTCAATCACAAAAGGACAAATATTGTATGAGACCACTACTGCACATCATAGTCACATTCACTAAAACCAGACAAAGAAAAAAATTCTAAGAGTAGCTTAGGTCTTGCACCTTTGATAGTGAGCAATAATGAAGAGAAATAAAGATACACAGCAAAGATTAGTCCAGAGGACTTATCGAGCACATCTACAACAGGACTACGGAAGACTGAATCCAGTACAACTAGATGGCGCCCAGCTGCCACTACTGACTGCTCTGACAGGAAACACAGCACGGGGTCACAAACGGAGCTGGAGAAAAATGTAGAACAAAACTCTAACTCAGTAAGAAAGACTAGACTTGATGGCCTGACAGAAACGGGAGAAACCCTGAGTATGACCCGCAGACACCCTTTCGGCTCAGTAATGAAGTCACTCCTGAGGTTCACCTTTCAGCCAAAGACTGGAAAGGCCCATAAAACAAAAGTGAGACTGAAGGGGCATTCTGGCCCAGGTGCAAAAACCACAAAGCAGAGGGGAATAGGAAAGCTGGTAATAAAGAACACAAGGTTGAGAAGAGAGAATGTTGTGTTGACCTGTTGTGGGGTTGCTAACCAATGTCATAAAACAGTATGTATATTGTTTAATGAGAAACTAGTTAATTCTGTCACCCTCAACTAAAGTACAATTTTTTAAAAAACTGAGTTTATCTAAAACCATAAAGTTACAGCTTCGCTGTTGCATTTGTTTGCAGCATATTCCTTACCTTCTCATTTAACACTGTCTTTTGAAGATCAGACATTCTTAATTTTGACAGAGTCCAATTTATGGATATTCTTTTTTGGATCACACTTTTGGTGTCATACTTAGAAAAATCTTTGTATAATCCAAGGTCACATGGATTTTTTTCCTATATTTTCTTCAAGATATTTTAAATAAACTTTGATTATTGTAGTTATGTGATAAACCTTAAAATCAGACCGTAAAACTGACCTGCACCAGTTCCCAAGAGTTGATCATGTGCGTTTCTTCTCAATTCTGTTTAACAGCTTTGTCATGTTAATAGCTCAAAATCAGTCATGGTGAATCTACACTATGAAAATATTTTCAGAGAGCTATTTGCTAAATGTTTATCAGCACACCACTGAGTGTAAAATTTCCAACTTTGTTCTTTCTTAAAGTTGTTCTGGCTATCCTGGGTCCTTGGTATTTGCATATAAATTTTAGAATCATTCTGTCCATTTCTACAAAACAGCTAGAGGGTTTACTAAGATTGCATTAAATATATAGATAAATTTGGAGAGAAATGACATATTAACAATATTGACTCTTTCAATCCATGAATCCAGTGTATCTCTCAATCTAATTAACTTGTTGCCATGAAGTTAATTTCAGCTCAAAGAGACCCTGTAGCACATAATAACTGCTCCACATGGTCCCTGCTTTCAGTTCTTTGGGGTATATACTCAGTAGCAGAACTACTGGGTCAAATGATAAATCTATGCCTAACTTTTGGGGGAACTGCCAAAATGTTGTCCACAGTAGCCACATCACTTTACATTGCCACCAGCATTGAATGAGGGATCCAATGTCCCCACATCCTTGTTAACACTTGTTGCTGTCTTGTTTTCTTCTTTTTTAAATAGTAGCTATCCTAGTGGGTATGAAATGGTATTTCACTGTGGTTTTAAACAAAAGGTTAACCACCCATCAGCACCGTGGAATAAAGGCCTGGCACTCTGCGTCCATGAAGACTATAGCCAAGAAAACTGTGGAGCAGTTCTACTCTGTAACACATGGGGTTGACATTAGTTAGAATCCACTAGACAGCTAAAGGTTAATGAGGTTAACAAGTACTGACATAGAGTGCCTTTTCATGTGTTTATTAGACATTTATATATCTTCTTTGAAGAACATGGGATGTGGCACAGTGATTAAAATGTTCAGCTGCTAGCCAAAAGATTGGTGGCTTTCACCTGGGAAAACATATGGGACAGTTCTACTCTATCCTATAGGTTCACTAAGAGTTGGAATCAAGTCGATGGCAACAGGTTTTGAAGAACTGTCTATTCAAGTTCTTGCAGAGCCCATTTTTTTACTGAGGCATTTTTGTTAAGTTCTACATATGTACAATGCAGATACATGTAGCTAGAGGTATAGTCTAGATAACAAACACTTATCAATTATGTAATTCAGGAACGTTTTCTCCTAGTTTGCATGTTGTCTTTTCATTTTCTTAAAAATGCTCTATAACACAGTTTTTATTAATTTTAATTTTTGTGAAATCCAGTTACCTATTTTTTTCTTTTGTTGCTTGTACATTTAGTGTTGTATATAAAAATCCATTGCCGAGGTTTCAGGGGACATATAGTCAACTGGCATAACAAAGTTTGTTAAGAAAGTGTTCTCCATCCCACTTTGGTGAGTGGAGCCTGGGGTCTTAAAAGTTAAAGAGCAGCCATCCAAGAAGTATCAAATGGTTTCAACCCACCTGGAGCAAAGCAGAATAAAGAGCATCAAAGACATAAGGAAAATATGAGCCCAGGAGACAGAAAGGGCCACATAAACCAGAGACTACATCAGCATGAAACCTGACCTACCAGATAGCACCCAGCTACTACACTCAATAAAGAGTCCCTGATGTTGTGGGAGAAATATGGGATGTACAACACAAACTCTTGTAAAAAGATCAGACCATCAAGTCTGATGGTAGAGTCCCCAGGAGTCAGTCTCCCAGATTCTGTGCTAGCCTGGAACTAAAATCATCCTGGGAGCCAACTCTTCAAACAAAAACTGAACTGCTGTAAAAGACATAAAAAGTAACTGGCTTAAGAAGTACAGAAGACTAACCGGGCAGCTCCTGTTTAGAGGTGAGATGAGAAGGCAGAGAAGGATAGGGGCTGGCTGATGGACATGGGAAATACATGGTGTAAAGGAGGAGTGTGTTATCACAGTGTAGGGAGAGCAGCTAGGGTAACATAATAGTGTATGTAAGTTTTTGTATGAGAAACTGACTCACACTGTAAGTTTTCACTAAAAACACAATGAAAAAAATAAATGGAAAATCCATTGCCAAATGCATGGTTTTTAAGATTCATGTTTTCTTCTAAATGTTTTATGGTTTTAGCAGAGATCTCTTCTTGAGCTACTCTCTGCTTTCTGGTATTCTGCTCTGTGAACTCTAGACACCTTACCTTCCCCCAGAGTCCCAGCTATACCTTCTCAACTCTGTGAGACCACTAAACTGTAATTGGGTTGTCCCTGTCTCTGCCAGGACCTGGAAACTCTCTCTAGGCATTACGTTAGAGTAATGGCAGGGTTCACCTTGTTTCTTCTCTCTTAGGGATGAGGGATGGATTACTGTTCTTTGTTGACTGATATGCAATGTCTTAAAATTATTGCTTTATACATTTTGTCCTGTTATTGGTGTCTTAGACTGGAAGGTAAGTCTGATTCCTATCACTCTATCTCAGCTAGAAGCAGAAGTCTTAGTGCTTCACTCTTAACACGATAGCACTTGCACCTGCGACCTTCAGTGGACTGCTCTTGGGTTACTACATTTACTTTTGGAGATGCTAAAAGCCAGAAATGTCTAGAAGTTTCCACTCCCCTGGAGAAGCCAGAATTCAATGAATGGTTCCAGAATATGAAAGCCCAGATCCTTTGCCTCTTTGGTATGATTTATGTCCCAGTGCTCTTTGGAATTATGCCTAAACCATGTACTTGTTTTATTTATTCTTCTTTCTGGTCTTGCCTCCCTCACTGTCTTACCAGCATCATAGGGGAAGACATTTCTAATAATTGCATTTTTAGAATTTCTCTTCTATAAAATGTCTCCTTAACTAGTTTAGTTTGATTTTGCTCCTACATTCTTAGAATTTTTCACTTGTCCAAAAGAACCTCAGAATAAAAGTTTTGAGCTAAATAAATATTTGGAAATTATCCAAATACCCTCATTTAATAAACAAAGCAACAAAGTAACCCATGATTACACAACCTAAAAGTAACTGAGGTAAGTTCAGAGTCATGTTTCCTGATTTGGGTTTATTCAGGTTAAGTATGCTCTTAATTTCCTAAGGAAACCCTACTTGCCTAGTGGTTAAGTGCTGTGTCTGCTAACGAAAAGGTCAGCAATTCGAATCTGCCTTGGAAACCCTATGGAACAGTTCTACTCTGTCCTATGGGGTCACCATGAGTCAGAATTGACTCAGTGGCAGTGGGTTTGGTTTGGTTTCTTAATTTCCTAATTATTAGGTTTTACCAGGTATTGGGTAGTGTGTTGAAACCCTTGCTTATGAATATTGACAGATGTAAATATTTGTGCACACTTTTTCTAAGATACAAGTTTGTACTTGTACCATTTTAATTGTCCTCCCCACTTTATTATCTTCAAATATTAACCCTTGGTGATGATTTTCCATCATTACTTCATCAATTTGGAAACAAATCAGTGGAGTAGCTCAGTTTAACTACACTGTAGACAATAACTTACATTTTATGGTTTGATTTGTAAAGTAGAAACATAATTCTGGTACAAATTAAGCCATGTTTTTTCTTGTCATTGTATCAAATTCAATATTGCTACATGAAACTGTCACAATAATATCAGAAAAAGAATTGAGTTTGGGGGCACCCATGTTGAAAGAAAACATAGTAAATACTTGCATTTAAGAAAATTCTTTAATTTTAACTTAATATTATTTAATTCAATTACTTTGAATAAGTTTGAAAAGCACATATGGTATTTGTAGTAGGAGAGATACTGGGTATTTTTGCATTAATTTTAAAAATATCAACTATGCCAAATCACATTCTCTTCTGGGAGATGATTCTTTTTAAAACTGAGCCTTAATTGGTAAAATGGTGACAATGGGAGAAAGGAATGAGTATTAAATGATTGCATGCTTTTATGAATGTCATTTGCAGGTGAAAGGCATGGAAGGAAATGCAACAAGAACATGTGTATGTCCTAGATAAACTCTACTTACTAGGCTTCATTTAGATAATAAGATACTCTTTTGGGGTTCAAATACTGACAAAATGATTAAATCAATTGATCACACAATTATGTACAATAAATTACTTAAATGAAATCAACCCCCATAGAAAGAGTTTGCATGCAAAACAGAAAGGACCAAAGATAGCACTTGGTGTTTGTATGCAGAGTGAATCTATTCTTTTTCCACAGATAGGTCTACAGCTTCAAGATAAAGATTAATACAGGAGAGCTGAGAGTCAGACTGCTTTGCTTTCGAAAGCCAGCTCTACCTTCTAATAGTTATTCGCCTTCAGTAAGTTAATTAAAAAACAATGTCTTGTTTCCTCATCTGTAAAATAGAAATACAATGACAGCAGTATTTATCTACCAGGAACATTTACGAAACCCAGGTGGTGTAGTGGTTAAATATTATGGCTGCTAACCAAAAGGTCACAGTTCAAATCTGTCAGGCACTTCTTGCAAACTCTATGGGACAGTTCTACTGTGACCTGTAGGGTCACCTTGAGTCAGAATCAATTCAACAGCAGGAGCATTTATGAATTCAGTGACACGATATATCTACTAGGAACACTGCAAGAATTCATTGAGAGGGTACATGAAAAGTACTTAGAACAATGTCTGGCATAGACCAACAAATAATAGTTATTATCATTACTGTTAGTAATTGCTTTAATCCAACTACTTATAGCCTACAACCTCCTCCAAGACCCAGTATCTGAGAACTGAACAAAAACAACAACAAAAAATGGGGTACAATATAAAAAATATGGGCAACTATAAGGCTGTTATTAGTTGGAATCAACTTGACAACAACAGATTTGTTTTTGGTTTTGTTTTGTTTTAATATACCTTAAAAGGAGCCCTAGTAGTACAATGGTTAAAAGCTCAAGCTGCAGCCAAAAGGTCAACACTTCAGATAACATTAAATCAGGGAAGTTTAAGAATCACTGCATCAGCAGATATAAGACTGTTTCTAAGTATGCAAATGAGAATGAACAAATCTTACAAAATATCTCTTAAAAGAAAGCAATTTCTGTCAAATTGTGATCTTGTTGAGCTTAATACTGCTTACTTCTTTCTTCCAAAAGCTTATTAAACATCATGCTTAATTAGGAATTCCAACACTGTTCCTATCTCTTACTAAAGTGTAGTTTCCTATTTTTTTCACCACTGTGAGTCCTGTACCCAGGAAGAGTAGGTGTCAATTATATCAAAAACTCACTGCCATTGAGTCAGTTTTGATTCACAGAAACCCTATAGGTCAGAGTAGAACTGCCACCTAGCATTTCCAAAGAGTGCCTGATGGATTTGAACTGCCAGCTTTTTGGTCAGCAAATATAGCACTTAATCACTACACCATCTGGGTTTCTGTAGATGTCAATACTTTGGTCAAATTACTGAATATCCAAAGTAACTCTCCAAGTTGTCCCTAGTATACGTAATAATTTTTCCAATTTGAGGCCGGAATGATATAAAGATCATCCGAAAACAGGGAACATATCATACCCAGACAAATGTTTAGTCAATCTACACCTTGTTTCCCTACCTCCAGACATACTTCCTCCTAGCTGTCTGGGATGTCACTCTTGAGTAGAAATTGTCTTCCCTCAAAGCTAGACAAAGCAAAGCCTTTGACTAGGAAAAGATGTTGGCCATCATGTGATTCTCCATCATTACAGATAATCTATTGCTAGAGGCCTTGGTCTGCAGAGAGTACTAGAGCACATTTTAAAACAGATGACCTGCCTCTGAGGATAATACACTGCTTAAATGTATCTACAATAAGAGGGTTATAACAGACTCTCGCTAAACCTGACACAGATTTACTGCTCCCACTAGAACTCTGAATTATTTTGCTGGAGGCTACAATATTCAGAGTAGTCTGTTGGAGTTGATGGAGGTGGGGATAACTCACCCTATACAAGCTTAGCAGAGCTGAGCCGCTGCAGCATGTTGGGATAGCCTTTGATGCAGACTGGTTGGACGGGTTCTGGATCTACAGAAGAACTGGTTTGACTGGCCTGTTATGCCAACATATTCTGGTTTGATTCCATGTTCCACAGACTGTAGAAACCTGCCCGGCCAGTTAAATGAAAGGTTATCCATTGCACACAGTATATAGCTTAGATGCAGGAGAACTCTTCCACATAGCAGTAGTGTCTAGCAAACTCTACTGTGGTCCAGAGAGGCAGCTTCCACTGATTTAATGTTTTAACTTCATAGCTTCAGGGAAAGTCAGCAGTAAACACTTTCTGCTTTTGACCAAGAGCAAAGGTTTTCTAAGTAAACTGAAGGGTAAGTTAATATATTTTTTATATTCCTCAATATGTATATATTTTTAGTAGGTTAAACCGAGAAAAGAAGTTTAAGAAAACTATTTTTAATTTAATTATATTGGTGCTATACCTTTCCTGTAAAGCTGGTTACATATCATTTTATGACATTTGTATACATCTTCAATGACATGTTTGGATAAAGATTATTGGGTACATAATATACTTTTGTTATACATAGATTTTTTTTAATTGGGCATGGCTATAGTAACTGAAAATACTGGGCTGAAGAGTTTTGCTAAACATATTTTACATACTAATGATTCATCTTGTCACCTACCTTTTTGGTAACACACTATCATGTTTCACAGGCTGTTGCTATATGGATATACTACATAAGGTGAATCTAATATTTAATAGAAATAAAGTTTTTGACAGAAATAAGGAAAACATTGTTGAGGTGATCCTAAGTATATTAGAAGAACAATTCATAGCAAGAACTGAGGAGTGTGAAAAATAAAGATTGTGGAATCTGGTAACTGATTAACCATTGGAGCTCAGAAACACTTGCTGAGCTGAATAGAAAGGAATGAAGACAGGTTCTGTCATGCCTGTTAGGTCTTAAAAAAAAAATTAGGTTAAAAAAATTGGATCTTTCTGTCATTTGCATTATATTTTTTTAAATTATGCTTTTACCTCTCACTTTCATTCATCCAATTTATAATATTGTACTAGTTTGTGTCATTTACAGTGACAGCCACCAATCCCTTTATATTAATTTTGACACACCAAATTAGCCCCTTAATTATTCATATTAGGTTAAATTGAATGCACGCATTTTCTTTGGCATTAGTTTTAACGAAACAGCTAACATACGAATTCATCTGGAATATTTAAACTGAGTACTTTCTTGTCAAGGGTTATGTTTAGGTCACTGTAGTAACACTTGGCCTTGAACTGAGTAAGACTGATACATCCTTTTCATTGTCCGCAATGTCTCCATTGTACCAATATTTTCAAACTCAAAGGCGATAATAGTTTCTTTAGCATGTTGATAACCAATAAGGAAAAAAGTGATAAAAATTGTTTAGATGAGCCTTCATTTCTTGCAGAGAAACACTTTCAAAGACTTTCATTCCTGCTCCAAGGTAATTCTGCATAAAGCTTCTGATAGTTCAGCTAAGCTACTGAAGAACTATATAATGTCGTATGTGCAAAAAAGAATGTGCTGATTCAGCAAACCAAAATGACTTTCACTCAGTATAAGCTGTATTTTTAACAAAACAGATCAAAACTTTCAGTTAGTTAAATTTTGCTTGTCTCAATTACTTTCCCGGCAATATATTGACACATATATCAATAGAGTATACTTTTATAAACCAGTGCAATGTTCTAAGAATTACATAGAATAATTTCAGAGTTTTAATACATACTATGTTTAAAATACAGAGGTTACTGTTTAAAGAAAAATTTCATTTTGGATATAATTTATTTACTGAAGATGTTTTGTTTCTTGTTTTGAAGAAAGCTATTTAGGAAGTAGACATATAATTAATGTAAAATCCCTAGCTAAAATCTCAAGTGTAACTCTATATTTTGAAAGGGGCTTCTACATTTTTCATTTAAGAGGATTTCATTTTCAGATATGTTAAAATTCTCTTAAATATAACTTGGTTTTCTAAAACCTGTTTCCTTTAAATTATTGACACATTGTGATTTTCTTATTAAAATTAAGGATATGTGGAATTTGCTGATAAATTTAAGTATTAGCATGTGTATTTTATACAACCCACATCATCTCAAGATCTAATTCAGAAGTGTTCTACTCATTTAAAATTCTTTTTATTATTTAAGATTAGGCAGAGATGCACTCCTTTGTCATTATTTTTAGCCACAGAATTTCAAACAATGACTCCTCTCTCAACAATAGTAACTTCTCAACATTGTTTCTAAACAACTGTTACCTCTTTTCTTGCTAAATATCTTCATATATTTTCTACTAGAAGCCCTTAAAATCATGCACTTTTGAGCCTAAGGGAATCTTGAAGAGCGAATATTGAATCCACCTCCTCATTTTTTAATTAAAGAATGAAAATCCCAGAATTGTAGTTAAGTGTACTATATAACCTAGCGGTAGAACAGAACAAGAACATCCTGGTTTCCTGAATTATCAGTCAAGTCTAACAGTTTTCTCACTTTCGAACACCACATGAAATCTATGTTCTATATCTGTGAGGAACTAAAATTGTATAATTATATTAACGAGTCTTTGCTGAACTGACAAATTGTTGCCTTTATATTGTAGTCTATAACATTATTGCCTCCAAATATTTTTGGCACAGTGGCTCAGTTCACGGGAGTGCCACTAGTAATGAAAGTGACTACCACTTAAACTCTAATCTCTTCATGCCATCATAAAATTTTCCTTCATACTAATAAAAGTGCCTCACATTCATATTTGCCTGGATTACCCACTGATCCTGTTGTCTTTTCTGACATAGTACTGATTTAAACTCTATCACCTGTTTATTCTCTTTGTATTTGTGTGCATATGTATGTATATATAATTTTTTTAGTGATTTTTACATAGATATTTTTAAGATTTGTTTAAGAATTTACTACTCCTAAAACTTAGTTGGAGGCCTGATGGTACAGTGATTAAGAGGTCAGCAGTGATTAAGAGGTCAGCAGTGATTAAGAGGTCAGTGATTAAGAGGTCAGCAGTTTGAATGCACCAGTCATTCCTTGGAAACTCTATAGGGCAGTTCCCCTCTGTCAGTAAATCTTATAAAAGTAGACTGCCACACCTTTCTCTCACAGAACAGCTGGTAGATTCAAACTGCTGACCTTTTGGTTACCAGCTAAGTGCTTAACCACTGCACCAGCAGGGCTCCTTTAGAGGTGATCCTGTTACCATCAAGTCAGTTCTTACACACAGTGACCCTATAGGACACAGCACAACTGCCCCGTAGGGTTTCCAAGGCTGTAATCTTTATGTAATCTTTCTTCTGCTGAGTGGCTGTGAGTTCAAACCACCAGTTTTTGGTTAGTAGTCAAGCACTTAACCACTGTACCACTAGGTCTCCCTCATTAGAGGTGATAAATCTGTTGACACTGAGTTAATTCCAATTCATAGCAGCCCTACAGGACACAGTAGAACTGCCCCATAGGGTTTCCAAGGAGTGCTTGATGGATTTGAACTGCAGACCTTTTGGTTAGCAGCAGTAGCTCTTAACCATTCTACCAGGGTTCCCATTAGAGGTGATAGTACCAGTTATTTAAGTAGCGAACCCAAATGCTGAAAAGAAAGAAAGAGAGAAAAGAAAAGAGAAACAAAAAATGCTTTTAAGTGTTTTTTTTAACATAAAGTTACTAGGAAAATGGGATCACAGAAAGCTTAAGAATCAAAGTCTAGAAAATGTTATTTCTTATTCCAGGTACTAAATGTTAACTCTCCTAATCTCCTTGTCTTTTCCAGATAGAGTCCTACCTAAGGATGCTTCTAAATTTGGTAATTCCAATTCAGTTTAAGTAAACCCTCCGGAAAGTATTAATCACTTTCATTAGTTTCTTACCTTTGCAATCAAAAAAAAAGAGATAGCACATAGAAAATCCTGTGGTACAGGGGTTTGAATAGAGACTCTACTACTAACTAGTTTACCTTTGGGAACTATTTAACTCTCTAAACTATCTTTTCTTTGCCTGTAAATTAAGGAAAGTAGCACCATTTTTCTAAGAGTTGTTAGAAGGATTAGATATTATATGTAAAACACCTAGTACTGTTTCTAGGATATAGTAGGTGCTCAGCAAATGTTAGTACTTCTATTACCCCCTTAATAGAACATGAAACGAATTTCAGTAAATACAAGGTTCAGTAAGAGAAGTCCAAACTTAACTTAGAACATGCCTTTTGGGTTTTAGGGGTATAAACACTAAATCAGCAATCTCAGTAGGCATTAAGATTTAGTATTAGAAAAACATTTCAATCTTGTAAAATTTTAAAAATTAGAAGCTTACACAATCCAATCCAATTAAAGACTCACTTTAAAGAAAGCTTTGTGCAACATGTTTTTAAAGAGTTTGCCACAACTAGTTAAAATGATTTTTTAAAATTCCCATTTCAATCATGCGTGTTAATAGAAGAAAGTGTGACATGAATGGTCTAAATTATAATGCTTGGGCCTAGTTCTGAATTTTTTTTTATATCTAGATTTCATATGACATTTAATTACTTGGTCAAGGATTTCTATATATTCTTAGGATTCTGCTCTTTACACTACCAACTGAAGTGTTTCTCCATGGTTTTTTCTCTGAAAGATTCCCTTCCAAATTAAATTTACTGGGTCGACACTAAATTAAATTATATTTTACTCTCTTGATAGTAATTAATAATTGGAAGAACATTCCAAAATGCTTTGAGTTATAAGAAGTAAGATAGTAGTTCGCATTTGGAGTCCTGGAGTAGCAAGAACAGTTAACTCACTTGGGTGCTAACCTAGAAGTTGAGCTTGAGGTTCACCCAAAGACACCTCAGAAGAAAGGCCT
Source organism: Heterohyrax brucei (assembly GCA_028571685.1). NCBI lineage: Eukaryota > Metazoa > Chordata > Mammalia > Hyracoidea > Procaviidae > Heterohyrax > Heterohyrax brucei. Next base: position 22,644,811 of record CM053152.1, read on the forward strand.
GGTGATATACTTCCAAAAAAATCAGCCATTGAAAACCTTATGGAGCACATTTTTATTCTGACATATACAAGGCCTCTGTTGAGTCAGAATCAACTCCATGGCAACTGGTTAAAGATGGTAATTTAATTAGTCATAAAATCAGTAGGGAATGAAGTTAACACAGGAGCATATTTATGAACTCTATGTCACTGAACAGAAATAAGTTTGGAATAGTATCAAAAATATTCTAAAAGATCGTCTAACTAAAGCTGAGTCAGTTGGCACATCTTCTAATGTACAGACTTTTAAAAGGGGGAAAGAGAGTAGGGCTTGATAGCAGAACTAACAAATAGATCTAATTATAACACAGATCTTTTTGAGCTTTTGCAGTCAATTTAATTGCTGTATAAAATAATTGTTACATAAATAAGTTTTCTTCTGATGCCATAGTTTTTGTTTAAATTTTACAAATTGTATGTAAATAATTGTATGTATATATACCTAAAGACAAATACAACTTTACCAATTTAGTTCACTAACTGTATATCCTTATTAAAGCTCTTTTATTAGACTCACAAGTAATTTATCCTTCTATGACTATTCATTGAGTTTGTATTTAATTGGTATTTATTTTTAGACATTTAGAGAGGCTATTGTTATAAACAATTGAGCAGAAGGCGGAAGAGTTAAAAACCATTTTTAATAATTTTTTTTAAATGTTTCTATATGAGTACCTAATTTGGATAATTCAGGACTAACAACTAAAGTTGCTATGAATCAAAGACCAGCTAAGAATTACACAGCATTATAGCTCAATGTGTTAGAAATGTAAACCAGATAAAATAACACTGTTATCTTAGAAATCAAGTATTACTGACAAACTAAAAGTAGAACTTAGGTAGTCCATTATAATTTCAAAGTTATATCTTAAGTCTATTCCCTTGAAGGTTCTTTTCCTACCGTATCTATAATGATTTAGATTAGGAATATGAAGTACTTCCTTCCAATGTGAAAACATTTTCAATGTAATGGATTTCTGAATAAATCCTGTAACAGTAAGAAATATAACATAGATAATAACTGTATGAGGCTTGCAGGACATCTTTATGGATATGGAATAATATTACAGCATTGCTCTGTGATGAAATTTTCTATATTTAACATACATAGGTCTAAATTTGGAAGGCAGGTGTCTCCTTAACTGAAAGCAGATGAAATGCAGTCTGAAATGGTAAGATCATTTGCTTTTCTGATAATATTATTAATATTGTAATCAAAAACCACACTTGTTGCTGTCAAGTGGATTCCTACTCAGAGCAACCCTATAGGACAGAGTAGAACTGCCCATGTGGTTTCCCACATGATAGATTTGAACTGACGACTTTTGGTTTAGTCAGGCTTCCAATGACTGAGCCACCAGGGCAGTGCTATAATCAATATTGCTGTAATATAATAAGTAATAAATGGTAAATAGCATTGCCACAGCATTTCAGTGAGCTGCTGAATTCTTCTCTACTCACTTTCCAGGCAACTGTTTGACAAAATTTAAAACAACTACATGTTGCTCAGGAACAAGTGTATTATTTATTAACTATAGGCCTATCCCTACCATCAAAGAAGGCATCCAACTTTAGCAAGCATACATACAAATTTGTATTAAATCATAACTTGACCTCTCAATCAGAAACTAATTTTGTAAGTTGCTTTGTGTCTCATTTGGTACTTTTTATCATAGGAAAGGTTATTCTGGAGTTTGGCTACAAGCCACACCATAAGAAAAGCTCTTCACTCCACTCCAGAACAATACCACAGTCTCTCTTCTTAACAGTTTTACTTGTTAAGATGTGTTTACTTCTTTGAGACGAATGACAAGTCATTCTATTTCCACCAGTCACTCCAAACATCTAGTATAAATTCTTAGCAGTTCCTTGGTGCTATAGCAAGTCACATGCTAATGGCTAAAGTTAGAGCCAAGAAAGTAATCCCAAATCAAATTTCCACAAGGAAGAGCATGGTAGCTTTAAAATAAAAACTGAGGTATCTTTTTAACCTGATTTCCCATTCTGTAGTTTGTTAGCTGGGTTTAGTAGAAGTTTGACCAATAATGCCATGATATCACTTCAGTCTCTGTGGGGCCAGTTAGCTTTTTAATTTATTCATAGTCAGAGATTACACTAAGTGATGTAACTAGTGTAATAACCTAGCAATGTGTCTCATAACCCACAAACCATTTGAATCACCTGGGGTTATGAAAATACAGATACCAAACCCTATTCCAGTTTTTTTTTTTTTTAATTGTACTTCAGATGAAGGTTTACAGAACCAAGTAGCTTTTCATTAAACAATTAGTGCACAAACTGTTTTGTGGCATTGGTTGCCAACCCCACAACAAGTTAACATTCTCTTCTTCTTGACCCTGGGTTCCCTACTACCAGCTTTCCTATTTCTTCCTGTCTTCTCGTCCTTGCCCCTGGGTTGGTGTGCCCCTTTATCTCATTTTGTTTTATGAGCCGGTCTAATCTTTGCCTGAAGGATGAATCTCAAAGTAACTTCATCACTGAGATATAAGGGTATCCAGGGGCCATAATTCAGGGTGTCTCCCGTATCCGTCAGACCAGTAAGTCTGGTTTTTTCTTTTTTTCTGCTTTAGATGGAGTTTCACAGAAAAAGCTACATTCTCATTAAACAGTTAGTACACATATTGTTTGATGACATTGGTTAACAACCTCAAAACATGGTAACGCTCTCCCTTCACACCCTTGGGTTTCCTATTACCAGCTTTCCTGTCCTCCTCTGCCTCTAGTCCTTGCCCCTTGTCTGGCATGACCCTTTGGTCTCATTTTTGTTTTATAGTCCTATTCAATCTTTGGTAGAGGTGAACCTCTGGAATGACTTCATTACTGAGCTGAAAAGGTATCTAGGGGCCACGCTCTCTCCAGCTCCTGTTGGGCTAGCAAGTCTAGTCTTTCTGAGTTACAATTTGTTCTACATTTTTCTCCAACTCTGTTCAGGACTCTCTGTTGTAATTCCTGTCAGAGCAGTGGTGGTAGCTGGGCACCATCTAGCTGCACTGAACTCATTCTGGTGGGTGTAGTCCATTGATCCTCTGGACTAATCTTTCCCTTGTATCTTTAGTTTTCTTCATTTTTTATTGCTCCCAAAGGGGTTAAGACCAATGGAGATCCTATATAGACACTCACAGGCTTTTAAAACACCAGCTGCTACTCATCAAAGCAGGAAGTAGAACATTTGCTTTATAACTATGTTATGCCAATTGAGATAGACATTCCTCAAGACCATGGTCCCCACAGCCCTCAGCCCAGCAATTTGGTACCTCGGGGAGTTTAGACGTTTCTCTGGAAGCCTCCACGACCTTGCCTTGGACAAGTTGCACTGGCTTCCTCAGTACTCTGTACTGTCTTAGCCTTCACCAAAATTACCACTTTCCTATTGTCTATTTAGTATTTTTTCATTCCCACCCCTCCCCTCTCTCATAACCATCAAAGACGGTTTCTTCTTACATATAAGCCTTTACATGAGTTTGTACAGTAGTGGTCTCATACAGTACTTGTCCTTTTGTGACTGACTTCACTCAGTATAATGCTTTTCATTTTCCTCGTGTTTTATGAGATGCTTCACAGTCATTTTTCTTTAATGTTGTATAATCCTTTATTGTATATATGTATCACAGTTTGTTTATCCAAACTGGTAACTGGTTATCTGGTAACAGGCATCCAGATTGATTCCATCTTTTTACTATTGTGAACACTGCTTTAATTAACATGGGTATGGAAATATCTATTTGTGTGATGATTCCTATTCCTGTAGGATATACTCCTAGCAGTGGAATTGCTGGATCATATGATATTTCTACTTCTAGCTAAGGAAGTGCTATATTGCTTTCCAAAACAGTTGTACCATTTTGCATTTCCACCAGTAGTGCATAAGAGTTCCAATCTTCCTACAATCTATTCCATATTTGTTATTTCCTGTTTTTGTGATTTGTTCCAGTAGTGCTGGAGTGAGATGGTATCTCATGGTAGTTTTGATTTGTATTTCTCTAATGGCTAGTGATGGCAAGCATTTCCTCATGTGTCCGTTGGCTGCTTCAATGTGTTCTTCAGAGAAGTGTCTGTTCATTTTGTTTCTACATTGTCCTTTCATTTTTGTCTTTTTGTTGTAGAAGTTTGGATTTTCTTGTCGACTTTAGAGATTAGAATTTTGTATAATTTGTATTAGCCAAAAATTGTTTCCCAGTCCTTGAAAACAAAAACTCAAGCATTTAGTTTTCAGAAGATTTATTTTATAATCTAGCTTATCTTCTGGAGTTTGCTGTTGGTTATGGTTTGTATCCTATTAATGGTGTACATTAGGGGCTTCTGGCATTGATCTTATTTTTTTTCTATGAATTAGAATTTTGGGATTTATATTCAGGTCTTTGATCCATTTTAAACTAGATTTGTATATGGTGCAAGGTATGGGTCCTGTTTCTTTCTTTTTTTTTTATAGACATCCAGTTTTGCCAGCACCATTTGTTAAAAAGACTGTCTTTTTCCCCATTTGATGGACTTTGGGCCCTTGCTGAAGATCAGGTGACCACACACGGATGGACTTATATCTGGGTTCTCAATTCTGTTCCATTGGTCAGTGTATCTGTTGTGTACTAGGCTGTTTTGAGAATTATAGCATTATACTGACTAGGTTCTGAGATCAGATTGTGCCAGTCCTCCTACTTCACTCTTCCTCTTTAATAATGCTTTACTTATCTGGAGTTCCTTCCTTTCCTTATAGTTTTTTCACCTCTTTAAAGAATGTTGTTGGTATGTGGATCAAGATTGCATGGTATCTGTAAATCACTTTGGGTAGAACTGTCATTTTCACAACATCAAGTCTACCTACGCATAAGCATGGCATGTTTCCTATTTTCACAGATCCATTTAAGTTTCTTAAAGTAGTGTTTTGTAGTTTTCTTTGTATGAATCTTTTACTTCCCTGGATAGATTTATTCCCAAGTATTCTACTTTTTAGCAGCTATTATAAATAGTACTGTTTTCCTGATTTTGTTTTCATTGTTCTCTTCATTGGTGTATATGAATCCAACTGATTTTTGTATGTTTATCTTGTATTCTGCTATTCTGTTGAATCTTTCTATTAGTTCCGGTAGTTTTCTAGTGGAGTCTTTATAGTTTTATAAGTATAGTATCACATCATTGTCAAATAGGTGTGTTTAATGTCTTCATTACCAATTTGGCTTCCCTGTATTTCTTTTTCTTGCCTTATTGCTCTAGCTAGGACTTTCAGCACAATGTTAAATAGAAGTGGTGATAAAAAGCATCCATATCTCTTTTTTGTTCTCAAGGGGAATGTTTTCAACATCTCACCATTAAGAATGATGTTGACCACTACCAGACACCAAAAGCTAGCAGGTTTCCTAAATTCAACACAATACTTTGAAAGTCAGAGCAGCAGGGACAGGGGTCCAGGGACCATGGTTTCAAAGGACATCTAGGTCAACTGGCATAACTAAGTTTTTTGTTGTTGTTTTCAAGAAAATTGTTCTGCATCACATTTGGGTGAGTGGCCTCCGGGATTTTAAAAAATAGAAAGCTCTCATCTATGTAGAATTAATTGGTCCTGATCTACCTGTAGCAGAGAAGACAGAAGGAAGATAATAGTTCAGGAGACAGAAGGTGCCAAATGATCAGAGACTACATTAACATGAGACTAGAAGAGCTACATGGTGCTTGGCTACCACTAAAGACTGCCCTGACAGATAACACAGTATAGAGTCCCCAATACAAAGAGAGAAAAATAGGAGTGCAGAACTAGAACTCTATTAAAAGACCACACATGACGGTCCAATGTCCTAGGTGGTCCACTGAGAATATGGCCTATGGACTCACTGCTAGGCCAGAGCTGAAAGCAGTATGGAAGCCAACTCTTCAGACAGAAACTGGACTGAATAAAAAGACATAGAGTGATGCCTGTGAAGTGTGTGCTTCTAGGTTTAAATATATAAAGAAAGCTGTAGAGCAGATCCTTTCTAGAGCTGATAGGATGGCAGAAAGGAGGGGACAGGGGTTGGTTAAATGAATGTGAGAAGTACAGGGTAGAAAGGAGGACTGTGTTGTCACAGGGTTAAGACAGCAACTAATGCTGCACAGAGGTTTGTGTGTGTGGTTTTATATGGCAAGTTAACGTGGATTGTAAACTTTCACCTAAAGCACAATAAAAAAAGAACAATGTTGACTGCTGGTTTTGTGTAGATGCCCTTCATAATTTTGAGAAATTTCCTTTCTATACCTATTTTATTGAGACTTTTAGTCAAGAACACTTGTTGGAATTTGCCAAAATCATTTTATTCATCAATTGAAATGATCATGTGATTCTGTACTTTTATTTATGTGTTGGATTACACAGATTGATTTCCAAATGCTGAACCATCCTTGCATATCTGCTATGAATTCCCCTCAGTCATGATGCAGTGTATTTTGATACAATGCTGAATTCTGTTGGCTTGAATTTTGTTGAGAATTTTTACATGAGAAAAATTCTCACTGTGCATGACAAATTCATTACAGATATTGGTCTGTAATTTTCTTTTCTGTGGTGTCTTTGCCCTGTTTTTGCACCAAAGTTATGCTAGCTTCACAGAATGAATTCAGAAGTATCACTTCCTTCTCTACAATCTGAAACAGTTTGAGTAGTACAGGTGGAAGCTCTTCTCCGAATGTTGGTACAATTCTTCAGTGACACCATCTGGGCCAGGAGTTTCTTTTGTTAGGAGTTTTTTTTTAATTACCTCTTCAATCTCTTCTCTTGTTATGGGTCTGCTCTGATTTTCAACACAATTCTGTGTTATTTTGGGTGAGTAGTGTATTTCCAGAAATCTGTCCATTTCCTGTCTTTCACATGGTTGGGAGTTTTTCATAACACTCTGGTATAACGATCTTTTCTGTTTCAGCTGGGTGTGCTGTAATGTCCTCCATTTCATTTCTTATTTGGGTTATTTGCATCCTCTCCTGTTTTAATTTTGTCAGTTTGACCACTAGTTTGTCAATTTTGTTTCTCCTTTCAAAGAACCAACTTTTGGTTTTGTTGATTATTTCTATTGTTTTTCTATTCTCTATTTCATGTAATTCTGCTCTGATCTTTACCATTTCCTTTCTTCTAGAGGCTGTGAACTTCTTTTCTTGCTCTCTTCCTACTTGTTTAGGTTTTATAGCTACTGTTTAGACCTTGTCCCTTTCTTCTTTTTTAATATGTGCATCTATTGCTATAAACTGACCTCTGAGGACTGCCTTTGCTGTGCCCCAAAGATTTTGGGATGATGTGTTTTCACTTGTTTGATTCTAGGAAACTTTTTATTCCATATTTGATTTTTTTCTTCTTTTTTGGTATCTTCCTTATCTAGTGCTGCTTTAATAGGAATACCGTACGTACATGGTTTTAACAAAGAGAAATTTATTCTCTTATGTCCTGGTAGGCTACCAGCTATGAGGGAAAGCTTTCACTCTCTGTCAGCTCTGGAAGAAGGTCCCTATGTTACATCAGTCTTCCTTTGGTTTCAAAACATGTCAGCACAGGAACCTCAGATCCAAAGGACATACTCTGCTTCCAGTACTGTTTTCTTGGTGATAGGAGGTGCCCCAATTCTCTGATTAATTCCTTTTCCTTTTATCTTTTGTAGGATGAAAGATGGTAAAAACCATATCCCAGGGAAGCTCCCTTTACATTGGATCAGGGAAGTGAGCTTAATAAAGGTGTTACAATCCCCCACCTTAATCCTGTTTAACAAAGTCCAGTCTCGCTCCATTAGTCACAGAAATTAGTGTTTATAACATAAGAAAATGACAGAATGAAGGACAACCACACAATACTGGGAATCACGGCCCAGCTAAACTGCTACGTATTTTTTGCAGGGATACAACTTAATCCATGACAGTGAGCCAGAACACTGTTCCACATTGTTCTCCAGCTTTGTCTAGGGTCCTGTGTTGTGATTTCTGTCACAGCAGTCAATGGTGGTAGCCAGGCATTAGCTAGTTGTGTTGGACTCAGTCCCATACTAGGTATATGGTATGAGGGTCCCCGTTAGGTAGATTCTAGAAACCTACATGTTAACACATTATCTATATTATTTTAAAGCCCACTAAAGTTTCAGAAACAGTAAAAGAGTCCCATATTTACAAAACAGATTGAGCAAGTGTATGATTCCCTCCAAAATTTGACCCATTATCACTCTAAGAAAAATAATCTCAAATGTACATGCTCAGTCAATCTTGTTTCAGCATTAACATCATTATAGACAACAATATAAAATGAATCTGACTGTCCATCCATGCAAACTTTTAAAATTTAAATTTTCCACTAATAAACTATTCATTGAATATAGTAAGATGGAAACCCATAATTCCCCCTTTTTCACTTTGTTTGATTTTTCTTTGGAAAACAGAGGCTAAGAACCTTCATTTTGCATTAATTCTTATTTGGGAAGTCCTGTGGAAACCCTGGTGGCATAGTAGTTAAGTGTCACATCTGCTAACCAAAAGTGTGGCAGTTCATATCTTCCAGGAGCTCCTTGGAAACTCTATGGGACAGTTCTACTCTGACCTATAGGGTCACTGTGAGTCAGAATTGACTCGATGACAGTGGCAATGGCTTTATGGGACAAGAGTGGAGGGTTAGGAAAAGGAAGGAGGGAAAGCCAATTTAAGAATGCATTTTTTTAGTTTCTTTCTTGGTACCTTATTAGAGGACATGAAGTTACTACTTCACAATTACCTATCAGAGGGCAGAAGAGAGAATCATTTATCCACCAGTTCTGACTTGCACTGGTAAAGGTTGCCTCAGAAGTTAATTTTCTCACACTTCCAGGTTGTGCATGTGTTTCCAGTGGCTTCAGGTAGAACTCCTGGGCAGAAAGGTAGGAACTCTCAGGTTTCACCTGCATGAATCTGGTTACTACCACAATGTCTGAGGCAGGAGCACTTAAGAGGTGACAGATACACCACAATTACATATAGGATAAATTCAAACTCTGTTTTCCTTAGTTCTATGAATACAAACATTTTTATGCTTAAGCTTATTTTTGCTGCCACTGTGTTGATCCATCATGCCAAGCATCTTCCTCTTTTTCACTGCCCTCCACTCTACCAAACATGATGTCTTTCTCCAGGGACCGATCCTTTCTGACAACATGTCCAAAGTATATAAGACACAGTCTCACCATCTTTGCTTCCAAGGAGCACTCTGGTTGTCCTTCTTCGAGAACAGATCTGTTGTTCTTTTGGCAGTCCATGGTACATTCAACATTCTTCTCCAACATCACCAAAGGCATCAATTCTTCTGTCTTCTTTGTTCACTGTCCAGCATTCACATGCATATGATGTGACTGAAAATACCATGGCTTGGATCAGGTGTACTTTAGTCTTCAAGGTGACATCTTTATTTTCAATACTTTAAAGAGATCCTTGGCAGCCAATTTTCCCAGTGCAACGAGTCTTTTGATTTCTTGACTGCTGGGCACTGATTGCGGAATCAAGTAAAATGAAATCCTTGACAAACTCAGTCCTTTCTCCATTTATCACGGTGTTGCTTACTGGTCCAGTTGTGAGGACTTTTGTTTTCTTGATGTTGAGGTGCAACCCATACTGAAAGCTGTGGTCCTTGATCTTCATCAATAAGTGTTTCAAATCTTCTTCACTTCGGGCAAGTATGGTGGTGTCATCTATGTAATACAGGTTGTTAACACAACCCTCATGCACACCTTTCCTGACTTTAAACCATGCAAAGTCCCCTTGTTTTGTTCACATGACTGTCTCTTGATCCATATATAGATTCCTTTACAGCACAATTAAGTGTTCTGAAATTCTAATTCTCCACAATGTTAACCATAATTTATTATGATCCACATGGTCATATGCCTTTACGTAGTCAATGAAATCTAAGTGAACATCTTTCTGGTATTCTCTGCTTTCAGCCAAGATCCATCTGACATCAGCAAAGATAGCCCTGTTTACATGTCCTCTTCTGAATCCAGCTTGAATTTTGGCAGTTCCTTTTCAGTATACCGTTGCGGTCGTTTTTGAATGATCTTGAGCAAAATTTTACTTGTGTATGATATTAATGATATTGTTCAGTAATTTTTGCATTTGGTTGGATCACCTTTCTTTGGAATTGGCATAAATATGGATCTTTTCCACTCAGTTGGCCAGGTAGCTATTCTCCAGATTTCTTGGCATAGACAAGTAAGCACTTCCAGCACTGCATCTGTTTGTTGAAATATCTCAAATGATACTCCATCAATTCCTGGAGACCTGTTTTTTGCCAATGCTTTCAACTGTTTTTTGCCAGTGCTTTCAGCTTCAACTTCTTCCTTCAGTACCATTGGTTTCTGATCACATGCTTCCTCTGCAAATGGCTGAACATCGACCAGTTCTTTCTTATATAATGACTCTGTGTATTCCTTCCACCTTCTTTTGATGCTCCTTGAGTCGTTCAGTATTTTCCCTGTAGAATCCTTCACTATTGTAACTTGAGGCTTACAGTCTCTAGAAACTTGCAGGCTTACAGTCTCTAGAACTAGTGATTTCCCACAGCAGGACATCTGCACATGCGTCAGTGGAGCAGTAGTTAAGAACTTGGCTGCTAACCAAAAGATGAATAGTTCAAATCCACTATCTGCTCCTTGGAAACCCTATGTGACAGTTCTACTCTGTCCTATAGGTCACTCAACAGCAAAGGGTTTTTGGTTTCTGCCATAGCAGTCTTCCACCACCCTGCTTCCAGTACATAAGCTGCTTGAACCTTCTGTGGAGTCCTTTTTTCTTCTTCTTTTTAAACATTTATTGTTCTTGAAGTGAAAATTTACTGTATTATCCTGTAAGTAAAAATTTACAGTCCAAATCAATCTGCCATATGAAACCCCACACCCCCACTACTATGCAACTCTAACTTCCCTCCCTCCCACCCCCACCCCACCCCTTGTGACAGCACACCCCTCCTGTCCACCCTATACTTTCTGTATCCATTCAATGACTCCTGTCCCCCTCCTCCCTCTCATCTCACTTCTGGACAAGAGATGCTCAGCCTCATGTATATATTTAAGAAGTACATTCTTTGCCAGCATTACTCTGTCTTATAGTCCAATCCAATCTTTGTCTGAAGAGTTGGCTTAGATACTGGTTTCAGCTCTGGGCTAACAGAGAGTCTGGGGACATGTCTTCAGAGGACTATGCAGTGTCACAGACCATCAATTATGGTCTTTTAATAGTTCTAGTTCTCCATACCCATTTTTCTCCTACTATTAAGGAATTTCACATACATTATTTCACTCTTATAACAACCTCTTTGAGCACTGTCAGTAGGGAAGTAACAGTTGTCTAGGAAACATGCAAATAATCAGAGATAGGGTCAGAGCTTAAACACCACCCTATCTCCCAAGCTCAGGGCTCTTTCCACAGTACCATGAGGCTGGGACTTTGGCTATAAGCCTTCACTGATTATAGAGCAAGATGACTTTTATCAAATGTCCATAACTATTATAAGGCAAGTAATGAACACATCCACTATAATGACAAAGAAATGCAATTATTCATGCAAGAAACTCTAAACAATGACCTGGGAGCCAACCATATTAACAGGTGCTTCATTCCAACTCTGACTGAAAGACCCCAGATTATTTTCATCTTCTCAGTGAGACACAAATTAAATTGCTATCTGATTTAAAAGACTTTGAGTGACCTATTAAGGAGCCCCAGTGGTACAGTGGTCAAAATGCTCAGCTGCTTCTGGGGAAAATGATGTGACAGTCTGCTTCCATAATGATTTACTGTGTTGAAAACACTACAGGAAGTTCTACTCTGTCCTATAGAGTCTCTGTGAGTTGGAATTGACTCCATGGCAACGGGTTTGGTTTTGGTTTTAAGAACCTACTATATAATGTGAAGTTTTCTAAAGTAAACAGAAAAATTTACTGAGTCTTAAGATTAGTCTTTAGGTAATGTCTTAGTCATCTAGTGCTGCTTTAACAGAAATAGCACAAGTAGGTAGGTTTAAAAGGAGAAATTTTGTTTTGTTACAGCCCAGTAGGCTAAAAGTCCAAACTCAGAGTGTCAGCTCCAGGGAAAGGCTTTTCCTGCTGGCTCTGGAGGAAGATCTTTGTTGTCAATCTTTCCCTGAACTGGAAACTTCTGAGGCACAGGGACCCTAGTCCTTCCCAAAGGACATACCCAGTTTCAGGAACTGTCGTCTTGGTGGTAAGAGGTCCCCAAATCTCAGCTTTCCTCTCTTTACTTTATATCCCAAGAGGCTGCCCCAAGGCACAATATAATTCCACACATTGAGTCTTGCCCCCCCAACACAACTGCCACTCATCCTCCCTCATTAACATCACAAAGGCAAAGTTTACAACATAAAGGAATATCATACAATACCAGGAATCATGGCCTAGGTAACCACCACACACATTTTTGGGTAGACACAATTCAATCCATCACATACCATCTTTGTCCTTGTAACATACAAAACATATTCACCCTATCATAGAAAAAGTCTTAAGTCCAAGTCCAAAATCTAGAAATTCTTCTTCAACTATGAAATCTGGAACACAAATTAATCTATTTCCAAAATGCAATGGCAGAGCAGGCAAAAGCTAGACATTTCCATTACAAATGGGGAAAAATTGCAGGCACAGAAAGTATCTAACCGGCACCAAGCAAAATAACCGAACACATTACATTAGCCCTCAAGGCTTTGAAAATAATCTTCCATCCTCTGAGACATTTTACACAATGGCCCTGCCCTCCAGGCTCCGGGTATTGGCCACACATTCCAATTAAGTGAAGGCTCTTCAGCCCTGTGCTACAGCTCCACCTTCCAGGCCCACTGGAACAGCAACTGTGCTCCCTCAGCTTTAGGTACACCATTTCCTAGTTCAACTGAGTGGCAACTGCACCCTTAGGAATACCAAAGGCCATGGATCCACCCTTAGAGATCATGGCCATACCTTTTGAGACTGAGGCAACTCAGCTTCTTATGCTCCTTGTCTCTTCTGCTTCTGCTTCCTGTGTTCTCATAGCCAGAAACCCATGCCCACATCTGCCCTGCTGGGGCAAGTGTTCAGAGCTCTGTACCTCTACTGACTTAAGTGCCCAGAGGTACCCCGCTCTACCAAGAAGCCTCCTGCACACAGGCACTCAGCTTTCTCATTGCAGGGGTCAGCTTCAGAGCTGTCTCACACTGGTCTGGTTCTGCTGCTGCCTGTCCACTGCTGCAGATGCTGATTCTCTGCTGCTTATTTCTCACTATCCATGCCTTCTTTCGTGTTAACACTTTTTATTTCCTTCTGAGTTTTCCATCCATTTACAGTTTCAAAACCATTTCCACATTTTAGGTATCTGTTAGAGTAGCACCGCACTCTCGGTACTAAATTCTGTCTTAGTCATCTAGTTCCACTTTAACAGAAACACCACAAGTGGCTGGCTTTAAAAAGAGAAATTTTATTTTGCCACAATCCAGTAGGCTCAAAGTCCAAACTCAGGGTGCCAGCTCCAGGGGAAGGCTTTTTCTGCTGGCTCTGAAGGAAGGTCTTTCTTGTCAGTCTTTCCCTGGACTGGAAGCTTGTGATGTGCAGAGACCCTGGTCCTTTCCAAAGGACACACTTAACTCCCAGCACTACTTTCTTGGTGGTATGAGGTCCCCAAATCTCCATTTGTCTCCCTTTCCTTTATATTCCAAGACGCTGCCCCAAAGCGCAATATAGTCCCACACATTGAGTCTTGCCCCATCAACACAACTGCCACCCATCCTCCCTCATTAACATCACAGCGTCAGGGTTTACAACATAAAGGAACATCACACAATACTGGGAATCATGGCCTAGCCAAACAACCACACTTTTTTCAGGGGACACAACTCAATGCATGGCAGGTTGTAGTAACTGTTTTACCTTTATGACACTGTATTTTTAGGTTTAAAAGAGAATATTTGCTGAAAAAGTAGTTTGTAATTTGTCACTGTCAATCTTTTTGGATCTACTTCCTATCAGTTTTAGATGAATTCTCAACTCAAAGATATTTCGGAGTACTACCAATAAATTTAAAAAGTACAATTTCTATGATTTGCATTATCTTGTATTACTACTTAAGGCATCAATCATCGTATTCTTTAAAAAGAGTTTGGATAGGTGTATACATGGTTGAAAAGGAACTATTGCTGACTATAATCATTTATTTAAATCTTGCTTTTTGTTGTTGTTGATATTTCAAATTCCTTAAAGCTTCTGACCATATAATTTATCATTCAAACCAAGACTTTTTAAAATAAAGGGGAAGGGAGCAATATTAATAATTAACCAGACCAACCAGGACTATTGCACTAAGCATAAACTAGGACTGTGGTAAATCAGCAACAATAGATTTGGGAAGAGGAAACTTATGTGTTTTAGCTTTACTATCCTAGGTAGTAAAGGAGCCCTGGTGGTGAGGCAATTAAAGCATCTGGCTGCTAACTGAAGCTTGGTGTTTAGAATCTATCAGGTGCTCCACTGGAGAAAGATGTGGCTGTTTGCTTCCATAAATATTTACAGCCTATGAGGCAGCTCTACTCTGTCCTCTAAGGTCACTGTGAGTCAGAATCAGAATCAGTTTAACAGCAACTTTTTTTTAAATCATAAGTAGTTAAAAAAAATGTTACTAAGAGTGAGGTGAATTGAAGCATAATTTACTTTCACTATAAATATCTAGTACTTTTTCATTCTATATAGATTAGATAAAACAAAAAGCCAAAGTTTTAAAGAGTCTAATTTTTCTACAGCATAGTTACAATGAACTGAATAAAGTCAGCCAGTGTATTTTAAGATATACCTATAGACTTGTGAAGCATAAGTATATTAAAGATCATAGCTATTTGCCAGTAGTGAACAGATTTATCAGTTCAGAGATGGAAATATTACTATTTAAGTCATATGTCATTATATTTTAAGTGGGCAAATCAAAGAATATTAAACATGTATGCTCCTGTGAATCCATCAGGGAAAGAATTACAAGCTTCCAAGTGTCTGTGACTTGCTCCTACAGTTAACCTTTCATAAACTTTTTCCTTTTACATTACTGCAAATATAGTTACCATAGCTTCTATCATGATAGCATTATGTATATGTTCACAGGATAATGCAATACAGTATTTTATATTTATTTATTGAGTGAAAGATAACATAAAGTTTAGTTTTTCGGGCTTCCCAAAATAAAATGAAATTTTCTACACTCCAGTATTAATGATCACACTTAAGCTCTTTATCAAGTCTACTACAGTTTTTACTGTTATTAGGTACCTTGAATTGGTTTTGACTCATAGTGAATGAATCCACATGACACAGGAGAATCGTCCACAGGATGTTTAGGCTGTAATCCTTATGGAAGCAGAAAACATCATCTCTGTCTACTGAAGTTACCTGGTAGGTTCAAACTACCAATCTTTTGATAAACAGGTGAGCATTTAACCACTGCAACACAAGAGCTGAACTGCCTCATCAGGTTTCCAAGGAGCAGCTGGTGGATTTGAACTGCCGATCTTTTGGTTAGCAGCCAAGTTCTTAACCACTGCACCACCAGAGACACAGTTAAGTTCTTAGGTTTTCGTAGCAGCTGTGAGAGATAAGGCCTAAGGGATAACCATCTAGTAAAATTCCAAAACTTCATAAAAGTGTGTGTATTGGTATGAAATACTGCCAAAATAACCACTACATTATAAATGAAGAATCAGGAAGAGGAAGGTGTTCCCTTCCATTGATCATAACCTTTTGCAAAGATCAGAATAATAATATTCTTGATCAACCCACCATCATTAAACCCAAGTCATTATCAATATACTATATAGAAATCTTTACCAAGTATAAAGTCGTAATTCCTAAATTGGGCAAATCATGTATCTAGCAAAACTCTGCCAATTACTACATGAAATTAAGTAGCTAAGTGAATGAAGTTTAAAAACAAAAAATTACTTTTTAGTTTATAAAATGAAACGAAGAAGGTATTAGTCCAATGTACCCATACAAAAGATAAAAGTAAAGAAAGCTTCTCTATCTAAATAGAAAGTTGGTCAGACTATATGAGGCTACTCTTTCTAATGGGAAAGCAATGTAAAATCCTTCATGTCCATTAAAAACTATAAACCCATTTCCATCAAGTCAATTTTAACTCACAGTGACCCTACCAGACAGAATACAATTGCTCCATAGGATTTCCAAAGCTGTAATTTTCACAGAAGCAGACTGTCACATCCTTTTCTTATAGAATGGCTGGTGGGTTCAAGCTACCTTTCAGTTAGCAGCTGAACACTTCACCACTGCACCACCAGGGACCCTTTAATGTCCATCATAAGTACTTTAATGACCACATAAGTCACTGTTGCAGCCCTGGTGGCTCAGTGTTTTTAAAAGCTCAGTTGCTAACCAAAAGGTCAATAGTTTGAATCCACCAGTCACTGCCTGGAAATCCTGCAGGTCAGTTCTACTCTACTCTATGTAGGGTTGCTATGAGATGAAATCAACTCAACTGCGACAAGTTTGGTGGTTTTTATTGCACAGAATTGACTTAACAGCAGAGTTTGTTTTTTTAAGTCATCGTTAAAAGCTATGCTACTGACACCCTCGATGAACATTAAATATATTGTTTCAAGAAAAAATTATAAAATTGCTCAACATAACTAGAATCTTGGTAGGATTAACTTAAATAATAAATAAAACATTTTGGCACTTGAAGCCAGATCACCAGCAGATATACATTTCCACTTTAAATTACTGCAACTAATTTTTTAATTAAATCAAGCACTCACTTAAATTGGCATAAATGTTGACAGGTAACAATTTACTCTTATCTTAAACTTCCTCGTGTCTTTTAGACAGCCTTTTGATCTACCCTTAAGGTAGTTCTGACTGCACGTATACAGCTCACTCTATCAGCCTTGTGTGTGTTCATGTTAGAGCTGCTGGAAAGTATTATATAAATAATCATAATGGGTTAGGTCAATTTTTTATTTGTTGCCTAGAGATACTAATACTCAGTGTGGGAGTGAAGAGGATGAGGAATGAAGTGGAAGTAGAAGATAGATGGAAAATTTCCAGCACAAACAGTGGAAAAATAGAATTAGACTAAGAATCAGAATACTTCTATCCTGTTCCCAACATCACTCTGTTTCTTTAAAGAAATCAGTTAACCTCATTTGTTCTTTCAACATTCATCCACTGATTATACTTATTAGACCTGCATTGTCCTGTACAGTAGCCCTGGGCCACAGGTGGCTTTCAGTACTTGAAATGCGGCTTGTTCAAACTGAGATGTCCTGTAAGGGTTCAATGTCAAAGACTAGGTGCAAAGAAAAAAGGCACAATGTCATGCCAATACATTTTTACATTGATAATATTTTGGATAAGTTGTGTTAAACACATAGATTATTAATTTCACCCATTTCTTTTTATTTTTTAATGTGGCCACTAGAAATTTTAAAAAATTACCTACATGGCTCTATGGGATAGCACTGTGTTAAAACTCTCTGGTAAGAACTAGTAATACTGAGAAGAATAAAGAAAGCAGTCTCTCTAGTCAAGGAGCCCACAACCTAGATGGGAAAAATTAAAATTCCTAAAAATAAGTACAATACAAGCATGTTAAGTGCAGTGATAAAGATATGTACAAAAAGGTATGGGAGAATAAGGAGGGGGTCAAGACTGAGGAACAATGTTAAACCCAAACCAAACTCATTGTCATCCAGTCAATTCTGACTCACAGCAACCCTCTAAGTCTATTCCTTTACAGTTTCCAAGCATCACCTGGTAGATTCAAACTGCCAACCTTTTGACTTCAACCATAGCGCTTAGCCACTATGACACAAGAGTTTCCTGAGGAGCAATGTTAGGTTAACAAAAAAAAAAAAAAAACATTGCCATAGAGTTGATTCTGACTTACAGAGATCCTAGAAACCCTACAGGACCAGACAGAACAGCTCCCATAGGGTCCCATAGGGTTTCCAAGGAACACCAGGTGAATTTGAACTGCCAACATTTTGGTTAGCAGCCATAGCTCTTAACCACTACATCACCAGAGTTTCCAACATTAGGTTAGTCTTCTGAAAACAGTACTACCAGAGTCTGAAAGAATACACAGAAAGATGAAATGTAAAGGACAGAGACGGAGGGAATTACATGAGAAAAGGATTGTATGAGCCAATACAAAGAAACAGCAAAGAAGAAAGAAGGAATAAATGTTGTTTCCTGCTGATAGAAGGAAAAGGTGAGTTGTGAAGTAGAGAGTGTACAAGACTAAGATGGGTTTCTGCAACATTTTAAAGGGCTTGAAATTTTATCGTTAGGCAATGGAGAGTCACTGAAGGGTTTTAAGTAGGGGAGTGCCAAGATCAGAAATACTGGACCATGTCTTCCAGAGATTACTTGTGAACAGGCAATCAGTTCTCTTGCTCCATGGGTCAGCTCTAGCTCTGTCTCATGCTGGTCTGTTTCTGATGCTTTCTAAACACTACTGCGACTGCTGGTCCTCTGCTATTTGTTTCTCACCATGTGTACCTTCTTCTATGTTAACAGTTGTCCTCGCTTCCTGAGTCTTCTATCCATTCAGTTTTAAAACCACATCCACATTTTAGATACGTTAGAGCAGCAACCCAGTTTCTCAGTCCCAAATTCTTAATCATCTGAGTGCTGCTCTAACAGAAACACTACAAGTAGATGGCTTTAAGGACGAAAAGTTTATTTTCTCACAGTCTAGGTCACTGGAAGTCTGAATTCAGAGTGCTGGCTCCCATGGAATGCTCTCTCTCTGTGTCAGTTCCGTGGGATGGGCCTTGTCTTACATCAGTCTTTCATTGGTCTGAGAGCATCTGGGCACAGTAACTTCAGGCCCAAAGGACATACTCTGCTCTTGGTCCTGCTTTCTTGATGATATGAGGTCTCCGACTCTCTGCTTCCTACTCTTTCCCTGCATCTCTTGTAGTGTAAAAAATGGCATAAGTTACACTCCAGGTAAACTCCCTTTACATTGGAGCAGGGAGGAAACCTTAGGAAGGGTAGCACAGTCCTACCCTAATCCTATTTTACATAATCCAATCTAATAACCACAGGCATAGATTAGGATTTATAGCATAGGAAAATCACAAAATGGAGGATAATCACAAAATACTAGGAATCATGGCCTAGCCAAATTGTTACACACATTTTCTGTGAGAGATGCAATTCAATCCATGACAGAGCTGTTACTAGGTATGTGAGCCCAGGAATCCATTTACTTTTCTTGTATTCATTCAGCTCAGGTGTCCAGATAGATGGTCATCAATTGGGTGGTACAGGATCTATCGTACAGTCTTAGATTGGCAGAGGTGATTGATGTAGTCACAGGTATCTAGTTGCACACACTGAGAAAAGCAAGGGGCTTACAGTCATCTATGTCTGTAAAGAAATCATGTCGCAGTTCCTTAAAGTGCATGAAGTGCACAGGTTTTGTAGCCAGAAGATGTGTGATTGATGCTGAATGTAGCAGTGAGAGGTATTCAAGATCTATGGGCCCCATATGACTGCACCTGTCTTGAGTTCCCGGCTTATAGGAGCTAGCAGATATGTATGTATAGCCAAAAGCCAAGTGCCGTCCAGTCTATTATATATATGTGTGTATGTATATATTTGTTTTCTTCACACTGTTTTGTTAAATTGCTCTCTCCCCAAGCCTCGGACAATGGCTCAGGGTGACTAAGGGGTCCTACTTCCTGCCCAGAGGATGTGTTAGCCTTTGGAGCTGGCTCAGGCACTGTGCAGAAAAGGGAGGGGGAGTGCTGGTTAAAGGGAGAGAAATTTATCCAAAAGGAAAATTTTAGATCTGCACGTGGTAGGTTAGATGTAAGCTACTTATCTTTTGACAACTGAATGCTGTCTGTCAGATTCTGAAGGTGCAAGTGGGTCTCTACTGCTTGGACTCTCCCTCCATAGAAGATGCTTTCCAAACACTACTGCTCCCTTCACCATGCTCAGCTTCAGCCAACATGTCTGTGGGGTGCTGATTCTCACCAGTTAGGTCTGGTCAGTCTATGTACTTCTTGACCTATTCTCCCTTCCCTATTGCTTACTCTGATATCTCAACTTTCCCATCGATGTTTAGGTCTCCTAGAATGTTATATACAGTCAATTCATTTTCTTAGGGTTTTTGTTTTTATCTTCATTTTGGTTCTTTTGTCTTTGTTTTTAGAGTTATCACAGGAAGCACCATACTACTTGTCGTGGACTGAAATGTGTCCCCCTAAAAATGTGTTTAGTTATTTGGCTAGGTCACCATTCCTGATATTGTCTGATGTTCCTATATGCTATAACCCTGCCTCTACGATGTTAATACAGGAGGATGAGTGGCAGTTGTGTTGGTGAAGCAGTGCTCAATGTATAAGATTATATTGTGCCTTTTAGCAATCTCTTATGATATCAAAGAAAAAGCAACAAGCAAAGAGCTAGGAACCTTATACCATCAAGAAAGAAGCAGTACCAGGAATAGAGTACATCCTTTGGAAAGGACCCAGTGTCCCCACGCCTCATAGGTGCCAAGTCTAGGAGAACACTGACAACAATGAACTTCCTCCAGAGCCTGTAGAGAAAGCCTTGCCTGGAGCTGATGTTCTGAATTTGAACTGAAAGTGTACTAGACTATAACAAAATAAAATTTCTTTTTAAAGCCATCCACTTGTGATATTTAAGTCACTGCAGTACTATATGACTAAGAAACTACTCCATCATCTTAGTCCTGCCTCTTAAACATCTCTTTTTCACAGCCATCCACTTTGGGGATTTCTTTTATAGCAGTACTAGTTGACTAACACATATGTCATCTTCATATTTGATGCTGTGTTTGAAGCCATTGTTGCAGCTGCTGTGTCAGAAGAATGAAAAAATCTATCTTGGAAGAAGTATAGCCAGAACGGTGTTCAAAACTGAGGATGCAAGTCTTTGTTTTCAGGAGGCACAAATCACAAAAAATGACATTGGGGGGAGGAGTCAAGATGACGGACTAAGCACACGTCTCCCTAAATCCCTCTGGAAACTAAGACCTGAATTTGTAATTAAACGGAGCCTTCCGGCCACCTAGTGAACCCTAGCACATGGCATAGCACTGTTAATTTGGACTTCATACCACTGAATGGAAAACCTCCTCTCTTTCACTGGCTCCTGCACCTGGCCAGTCCTGGCTTTCATGGTCTGAAGGTATCTCACCATTTCAAGTTCTTTTTCTCTGTCTCGGCCAGCCAGTGGAGCTAGATCTTGACTAGCAGCTTGTCTCAGAGGCACTGCTAGTAGGACCGGCAGGCAAAATTGCCATGTTTTGAAAGCCTGGCTTAGGAATCTGTACATTTTCTACTATGGGCCTCTCTTTTCACCTCTGCCACAGTGTTGCTTGTATGGAATGTCAGCAAGCTTATGCGAATGCCATCTTGGGTACAGAACAGCAACTGGACATAATTCTTAGCCTTGGAGACTGCACCTGCCTGTAAGAGAGCACTTTTCTGGCAGAAAGGCAGCAGTTTACACAGTGTTGCTATAGCTGCAGCCCAGCAACAGAGGCTGTCGACTCTATGCATCACGGTCAGCCTCACTTTTTCCGCCTCTGCTATAGTGTAGTTTCTATGAAGGTGGTGATGACCTTGTGTGGGATGCCACCTTGGGTATGGAGCTCTCAGCTGGACTTAATTCTTAGCCTGGGAGGCTGCGCTTGCCGGCAAGACAGTGCTTTTCCATCAGAAAGACAGCAGTTTACACAATGTTACCTACATCTGGGGCCTGGCAACAGAGCTTGTGGGACGTCATCTTGGTTATGGCGGCCTCAGTGAGACCTAATTCTTAGGCTGGGAAGCAGTGCCTGCCAACAGGAGAGCACTTTGCCAGCAGAAAAGTAGTATTTTTCACAGTGTTGCCTATGGCCAGGGTCCATCAACAAAAGCCAATAGGGCAGTAGCCTTGCTGTTTTTTGAACTAGTTGATAACATTTGGGGTTGGATATAACATGCTAACTTTGCCATTTATGAAGAGGGGCCTCTATACCGGAAAATGTGACTGACTTTAAAAGTGGTCAGATATCTTTTACTGTTTATTTTAAGACTGCCTAGAGAAATATCTGCGGTCCATTCTTACAGCATCTCTCTCAGTCGTTAATCATGCACATGAAGCCCAAAAAGCAGCAGACTTTGGAGAAGGCCAGCCCGCCAAGTGCCGTTGAGTTGGATCCGACTCATGGCAACCCTAGAGGCCAGGGTAGAACTCATGGCTTCAGAAGGCCCCCCAAATGAAACAACCAAAGAGCTTTCTGGATGAAGAAACTTTTCTGAAATTATCAGAAGATGAATACAAAAGGACTATATATAGGGCCCTCCTAGACCTTATACAAAATGCAGACAGCAAAATGAAAAATTAAGCAAGCTGTTCAATCTGATGGAACATCAATACCGGGAAATTCAACAGATCAAGAACAAAATTAAAGACATAGAAAATTCAATTCAAAGCCAAGAAAACAGAATGGAACAAATGGAAAAGAGACTCAGAAGACAGAGTAACCGACTCCTGCATCTATAAGGAGAAATCAGGAAAAAGAAGTAAGAAAAATGAAGAAGCATTAAGTAGTATATGGGACTCTATGAAGAGGAACAGCCTATGATTAATTGGAGTTTCTGAACAGGGTGAGACACTTGAGAACACAAAGAGTATTGTCGCTAAGCTGCTGACAGAGAAATTCCCAGAAATCATGAAAGAAGAGAATATAGAGATCCAAGATGCATATCAAATGCCATTCAATATAGATCTCAAAAGAAAGACTCCAAGACATATTATAATCCAGCTTAACAAAATGAAACATAAGCAGAAACTCTTAAAGGCAGCAAGACTCAAAGCAAAGCTAACATTTAGAGGGAAACCCTGTAGGCTTTCATCAGATTTCTCAGCAGAAACAATGATGGCATGGAGACAGTGGCATGACATTTTCAAAGCCTTTAAGGAAAAGAACTTCCAACCAAGAATTATATATCCTGCAAAACTATTTTTCAAATATGAAAATGAAATTAAGACATTCATAGATAAACAGAAACTCAGAGAATTTGTAAAACCCAAAAAATAGCTACATGGAATATTGAAATAAACTCTTGGCTTTGGCTTAGAAGAACAAAATCGCTAACTATATATTTTAGAAGGACATATCATCAGTATCCTACTCAGTTAGAGAAGGCTTCAAACTCAATCAAAGCAGTAATAGTGGAAGAAATAATCCAGTGATCATATCCTGAAACTATGATGTCATCATTTTAAAAAGAGGGATATATTACAGTCATTACAGTCCTTCAAGATGGAGAGGAAGTTGACAAGATTGATAGTAATTAAAATTAGGTCCATATATAGTTTATTAAGTGGGATCATAGGGGCAGCCATAAAGCACAATAAAGATGTAATATACCATATCAAGGAATCTAGTACAGGAGTCTCAACATTCACAAAACCAACCACGAAAAAGGTGAAAAATCAAATCACAAAGAAGAATGTCCCAGAACAGATTAATAAGAACAACAGAGAAAACATCAGCACCAAAATAAACATATCACAATGGCAGCACTGAACACATACCTATCAATAGTTACATTGAATATGAATGGACTGAAAGTTGCCATAAAGAGACATCGAGTGACATCTTGGATCAAAAGACATGACCCATCCATATGTTGCCTACAAGAAACACACCGTAGGCTTAAAGATATGAACAAACCAAAAATTAAAGGATGGAAGAATATATATCAAGCTAGCAATGAACAAAGAAGAGCAGGTGTGGCAATTCTGATCTCAGCTAAAATTGATTTTAATGTAAAATCCACCATCATGGACAATGATGGACACTATTTACTGCAGAAAGGTTCAACACACAAGCAGGACTTAACAATATTAAATATTTATGCACCTAATATTAGAGCTCCTAAATACGTCAAAGTAAAACTGACTACACTCAAAAAGGAGATAGATCACTCCACAATAATAGTAGGAGACTTCAATACTCCACTGTCAATATTGGACAGATCATGTAGTAAAAAGCTCAATAAAGACACAGAAGACCTTATGCCACAATTAACCAACTAGACTACATCGGCACATACGGAACTTTCTACCGATCAGCAGACAACTACACCTTCTTCTCCAGTGCATATGGAACATTCTCCAGAATAGACCATGTGTTAGGACATAAAGCAATTCTCAACAAAATCCACACCAGTGAATTAATCCAAAGCATCTTCTCGGATCATAAAGCCATAAAAGTCAAAATCAATGGCAGAAAAAACACAGATACAAAGTAGAAATCATGGAAATTAAACAACATTTTGCTCAAAAACCCATGGGTTATAGACAAAATCAAGGATGAAATAAAGAACCTATGGATTCCAATAAAAATGAAAACACTTCCTACCAGAATCTATGGGACACAGCCAAAGCAGTGCTCAGAGGTCAGTTTATCTCCATAAACGCACACATCTGGAAGGAAGAAAGAACCCAAACGAAAGAACTAACCCTACAGCTTGAACAAGTAGACAGAGAACAACAGAGGAACCACTTAGGCACCAGAAGAAAATAGATCATAAAGATTAGAGCAGAACTAAATGAATTAGAGAATAGAAGAACAATTGAAAAGACCAAAAGCTGTTTTTCTGAAAAGATTAACGAAACTGACAAACCATGGCTAAACTTACTAAAGAAAAACAGGAAAGGAACAAATAACCCAAATAAGAAATGAGAGAGGAGTTGTCATACAAATCCAACAGAAATCAAAAATATCATAACAGAATACTATGAAAGACTGTACTGTAATAAATTTGAAAACCTAGAGGAAATGGACAAATTCCTTGATTCATATCACCTACCCAAATTATCACAAGGTGAAGCGGAACAACTTAATAAGCCCATCACAAAGGAAGAGATAGAAAGAGTCATCAAAAACTGCCAACCAAAAAAAGTCCAGGCCCAGACGGTTTCACCGCAGAATTCTACCAAGCTTTTATGGAAGAGTTATCTCCAATACTACTGAAACTATTTCACAGTATACAAAGGGATGGAATACTCCCAAATTCATTCTGTGAAGCCAGCATAGCCCTGATACCTAAGCCAGGGAAAGACCTAAGCAAAAAGAAGAACTACAGACTGATATCACTTATGAATCTAGATACAAAAATCTTCAACAAAATTCTGGCCAACAGAATACAACAACATATCAAAAAAAGTAATCATCATGACCAAGTGGTATTCATACCAGGGATGCAAGGCTGGTTCAAAGTCAGAAAAACAATTAATGTGATCAATCACATATTTATCACAAAGGACAGGAATCATGTTATCTTGTCTATTGATACAGAAAAGGCATTTGATTAAAGTCTAACACCCATTCATGCTAGAAACTCTCAGCTAAATAGGAATAGATGGCCAATTTCTCAATGCAATTAGGGCTATTTATACAAAGCCAACTGTCTACATCATCCTGAATGGAGGGAGACTGAAAGACTTTCCCTTGAGAACAGGAACTAGACAAGGATGCCTACTCTCAGTTCTGTTATTCAACATTTTACTAGAAGTTCTAGCCAGAGCAATTAGACAAGACCAAGAAATAAGGGGCATCTGCAGCAGCAAAGAAGAAGTAAAAATCTCCTTATTTGTAGATGATATCACTGCATACACAGAGAATTAAATACATAGGTAAACTACTCAAACTGATAGAAGAGTTCAGCAAAGTCTCAGGATACAACGTAAACATAAGTAAATCAGTAAGATTCCTTTATACCACCAACAAAATTATTAAGGAAGAAATCAACAAGTCAATACCATTTACTATACCCACCAAGAAGATAAAGTACCTAGGAATAAATCTAACCAGAGAAACAACAGACCTTTACAAAGAGAACTATGAGCCCTTTCTACAGGAAACCAAGAGAGACTTACACAAATGGGAAAACTTACCCTACTCATGGATAGGAAGACTTAACACTGTGAAAATGTCTATTTTACCCAAGGCAATCTACTTATATAATGCAATCCCAATGCAACTTCCAGTGTCACTTTTTAAGAAGATAGAGAAAGAAATTACCAATTTTGTTTGGAAAGGGAAGAAACCTTGGATAAGTAAATCACTACTAAAGAACAACACACTGGGAGGCCTCTCATTACCTGACTTTAGAACCTATTACACTGCCACAGTAGCCAAAACAGCCTGGTACTGGTACAAAAAGAGACAGACAGATCAATGGAACACAATCGAGACCCCAGAGATAACACCATCTGACTATAAACAGTTGATATTCGACAAAGGCTCCAAGACATTAAACAGGGGTAAAAACAATCTCTTCACAAACGGTGCTGGCAAAATTGGATTTCCATCTGTAATAAGCTGAAATAAGACCCATATCTTACACTTCACACAAAAAACAACTCAAACTGGATAAAAGACCTAAATATCAAATCAAAGACGATAAAGCTCATCCAAGAAAAAGTAGGAACAACAATGGAAGTTTCAATACACGATGCAGACAGACTTTAAAATCTGTCAAGCAAACCACAATCAACAGAAGAGAAAATAGATAAATGGGAACTACTAAGAATCAAACACTTTTGCTCATCCAAAGACTTCATTAATAGAATTAAAAGGCCACCTACAGAATGGGAAAAAAGATTTGGCAACTATATGTCAGACTGACTCCTGATCTCCCTAATCTATAAGGTACTACAAAATATCAACAAGAAAAAGACAAATTGTCCAATTAAGCAATGGGCAAAGAAGATGGACAGACACTTCTTTAAAGAGGAGATCCAGGCAGCCAAAAAACACATGCAGATATGCTCATGATCATTAGTTATTAAAGAAATTCAAATCAAAACAACAATGAGATACTATCTCACCCCAACAAGGTTGGCCATGATCCAAAAAACACAAAACAAAAAATGTTGGAGAGGCTGTGGAGAAAGTGGAACTCTCCTACACTGCTGGTTGGATTGCAAAATGGTGCAATCTCTTTGGAAAGCAATCTGGTGCTCCCTTAAAAAAATTGATATAAATATACCATTTGACACAGTAATTCTGTAGGAGTTTATCCTACAGAATCAAGGCCATTAAATCAACTAATGCATGCACACGAATGTTTATTGCAGCATAGTCCACAATAGCAAAAAGATGGAATCAACTCAGATGCCCAACAACAGAGGAATGGATAGGTAAACTATGGTATATATACTCAACAGAACACTATACAATGATAGAACAATGACTATTTCAGGAAACATCTCATAATCAGGTTTCAACCAGAGGACACTATGTTGAGTGAAAGTAATCAGCGACAAAATTTGTACAAGACCCCTGTGACAAGAACTTAAAAACAGACTCATGCATAGAAAAAAGACTCTTTGATGGCTGCAAGGGTGGGGAGGGAGGGAGGACAAGGTGGAGAGGGTTTACATTAGATAGCTGATAGAGATTTGGTTGGGTGAAACTGGTGACAGCACACATTAGAAAGATCAATATTAACAGGACTTCAACATAACTTGAGTACTCCTCCCATCCCAAGCCAATATTGAAAGGATGGAGTAGCTGGGGCAGTGGGGGCAGGGACCATGCTCTCAGGTGAAATCAAGGCCATTTGGCACAACCAGCATTTTGCTAATGAGAGCTCACTGCACTCCACATTGGTGAGTCGCACCAATAAAAGTAAAAGTTGCCAAGCTGCCATCTTGGGCTACAGCAAATGGTCCCAAATCAGCAGGATTGGAGAATCTCCAAGGATCAAAAAGATCATGGGGGAAAAAGAACCCAGAAGACACAGAGACCCATGTGACTGGGTCCCTACATTGACTTGGGACCAGAAGAACCAGATGGTGCCCAGCTGCCACAAGTGATAGCCACGATAGAGCTCAGAAAAATGAGTCTCACTGACAACACAAGAATGAATAGGGGTGCACCCTGAGATCTCCACTTAAAGACTGCAACTGATGGCCTTGGAGTCCCCCTGGGAGCATGGCCTCTGGCCCTGATGCTGCCCCTGTCCATAAACAGTAATGAAGGTCAACTCTTCAGACAGCAGTGGAGTACACTTGGAGATGCAGAGTGACCATATCTTGTGGGCACTTTATTGTTCTGTGCATGTATAGGATATCATCCTGTTGACCTCTTACTGAAGGAAGGGGAGTGGGTGGAGAGGAGGGGATAGAGGACTATTAGGAGGTTAGGTCATGTATGCAGCAGAGAGGAAGAGTGTGCTGTCACTGGACACGGAGAGCAGGGGGAGCTGCATATAGGTCAGCATGCAAATTTATCTGGGAGTGTAGATTTTTATTCAATTGCAATAAAGGAAAAGAAAAATGACATTATGTTTGGCAAAGCAGATGGTGTGCAGCAATAATAATAGCAAGTAAAAGACATGGGAGTGGTTACATAGGTATATACATATGGGTGTGTGTCTCAGGATGGGTTCTCTAGAGAGCAAAACCAGTAATGCATA
This sequence comes from Heterohyrax brucei, assembly GCA_028571685.1. Taxonomy (NCBI): domain Eukaryota; kingdom Metazoa; phylum Chordata; class Mammalia; order Hyracoidea; family Procaviidae; genus Heterohyrax; species Heterohyrax brucei. Next base: position 22,673,332 of record CM053152.1, read on the forward strand.
TAAATATATATACAAAGAGATTTATACCAAGGAAACACCTCATGTTATTGTAGAGGCTGGAACGTCCTGAGTCTGTGGATCAGGATGCAGGCTTCTGTCAGTTCACAAAGCTACAGGGGCTGGCAAACCCAAGGTTGTCAGGTTGGAGAGCGGGGCTCCCACTCTCAAGCTATGAAGATTGATGAATTCCAAGATCTACAGATGAGCTTACAGTTGAAATCCAAGAACTGGAGGTGAGAGGAACAGAGGGAACTGCAAGATCCAGAGCAAGCAAAAAGCGAGAACATCTGCTTATATACAGATGCAGGTCACACCTCCAAGGAAATTCCCTTTAAACTGAGTGGCTACTCACAGAACATTCAACCATGGAAGTGATCACATATCAACACTGAGAATCATGACCCAGGCAAGCTGACACACAATCCTAACCATCACAGTGTGGCAAGGTTTATGGAAACGCATGCATCTACACCTACGGTATATTTGTTGGTATATGTATTTGCAGTTTTTATGTCTTGCATATGTACTTACATATATGATAAAGCAAACAGGGAGCACAGTTAGGAATACTTTCTAGACATATCCAAACACTTCAAGGGATTGACTTACTGGGTTTGAAGGCTCAAGACCGTGGTCTCGTGAGACAACTAGATCAATTGGCATAATTTAGTTCATTAAGATCATGTACTACATTCCAGTTGGGTGAGAAGCATCTGAGATCTTAAAAGCTTTGAAGTGCCACCTAAGATATAATTATTGCTCTCTTTCTATCTGGTGAAAAAAAAGTGAAAGAGATCAAAGACTCAAGAAAAAAATTAGCTCATAGGACTGATGGCCACCTGAACCACAGCTTCCTCTAGCCTGAAACCAGAAGAACTAGATGATACCCAGCTACCACCACCAACTGTTCTTACTAGGAACATGATGGAAAGTCCCAGTTAGAATAGGAGAAAAATATGGGACAAAACTGAAATTCATAAAAAAGACCCTACCTTACTAAGCCAAGCCAAGTGCCGTCAAGTCGGATCCGACTTTACTAGACTGACAGAAAGTAGAATTCCCAAGACTATTACCCTTTTAAGCTGGAACTGAAGCCGCTCCTGGATGTCACCTTTCAATCAAATAACAGGTTGTCCTAAAAAATAACACCACTAGTGAGGAATGTGCTTTTTAAAAAATCAACAATGAGATGAAATGGTCAATATTTACCCAAAAGCAAAGTTGAGAAGGCAAGGAAGGGATGGATGGATGGAAATGCAGGAAGCAAGGTGAAAACAGTGAGAGTGCTGACACATTGTGGGACCTATAACCAATGTCACAGAATATGTATGAATTGAATGGGAATCTAATTTGCTGTTTAAACTTTCACCTAAAACACAATAAAGTATTTTTAAAAAACGATAGCACCAATTCAAAATTATATTTAGGAATGACATGGAAAGGACAATGCTGTCAGACTCTATTATCCCTTTAATTGTTCTATAGTGTCCTTTGTCTTTCATGGAGGATTTTACTTTAAGGTCTATTTCATCTGACACTAGTATACCCACTGCTGCTCACTTTTAGTGACCCTATAATAGAGAGTAGAACTGCCCTCGCAGGGTTTCCATGGTGGTAAATCTTAACATATGCAGACCACCACATCATTCTCCTGCAGAGCAACTGGTAGGTTTGAACCAAGGACCTTTCAAATAACAGCCAAATGCTTTAGCCACGGCACCACAAAGGCTCCTTAATCAACTCAACAACAGCAGGTTATTGCTACAGAAGAGGTTTAAGATGATAGTAACTTAGACCATGGAGGTGCAAAGGTGATGGTGAAAATGCAGTTGGAAAAGAATGTGCACTTAGAGTGTTCTATATATGCCTCAAGTTGGTTGATTGTGCTCTTTAGCTCTTCTATATCTTTGGTGCGTTTCCGTCTAGATATCCCATCTTTTACTAACAGTGAAGTAGTAAAGTTTCCTATTCCTGTTATGGAACTGTTCATTTTTCTTTTCAGTGTTGCCAGAGTTTTATGTATTTTGAAACCCTGTCATTCAGTGTGTAGATGTTTATTATGGTTAAGTCTTCATGATGACTTATCCCCTTAATCATTCTATAGTGTCCTTTGTCTTTCATGGAGGATTTTACTTTAAGGTCCATTTCATCTGAGACTAGTACACCCACTGCTGCTCGCTTTTGACTGCTATTTACTTGATATATTTTTTTATCCTTTAATTTTTAATAAATTTACATCTTTGTTTCTAAGATGTGTCTCTTATAGACAATACATTGATGGATGTTGTTTTCTTTACCCGTTCTGTCACTCTTCCTTGATGGGTGCATTTAGGCCATTTACTTTCAGTGTATTTACAGATAAGTGTAAGTTTACTACTCTCATTCTGTACTGCTTTCTTTGTGGTACTGACATTTTCTCTGTTTTTCTTACTCTCCTGTACTGCATTCCTTTTGTATGTGGACTTTTTCTTTTTTTGTAAATTTAGTTTTCACTGAAACTTTATGTTTTTCTTCTTTATTTTGATGAATCGGTTTGCTCATTTCCATTGTGGTTACCTTGAAATTTACACTTATCTTCCTGGGTTTTTAACTAATCTAGTATTACTCAGCAGCACCTTGCCCTCCACTCTATTACAAAGTTTTATATCTACATTGTTTATTCCCTCCTCTATTGTTCCAACACTGTTATCATTTACAGATTAATGTCTCTGGTTCCTTTTGGTTTTGGACAGTTTCAAGAGTTCATTTCCAAGGCGGGTATCTGTCTGGTACAATCTTGTATCCTGGAATCAGGCTGTGGTCTGATCTTCTTTGTTCTCAGACTGGAAAAACTTTTTAACAATTACTGTAAGTTTGTTTTGGGTTTCACATAATTCCTTAATTTCTGTTTATCTGGAAATGTCCTAATTTCACCATCATATTTGAACATGAGTTTTGCAGAATAGTTTATTCTTGGCTGGCAATATTTTTTCTTTCAAGGTTTTACATAAGTCATCCCACTGCCCGCTTGCCTGCATGGCTCCTGCCAAATAATCAGAACTTAGTCTTGTTTCTCCTCTTTATGTGTTTTTTTATTTTACTTAACTTGTTATCAGAATTTTTTTGTTGTTTTTGGTGCTTTTCTTGGTGATTTTCTTTTAGACTTTATTTTATATAGGGTTCATTAAACTTCTTTGATGGTCAGCTTTTCCTCATTGATGATATTAGGGAAATTTTCTCTGAACGATTCTTCAATGGTCCTGTGTATTCTGTTTTCTCCTCCCGTTCTGGAACTCCCATCACTCACAAATTTTTGCTTTCGACTGTACTCCACATAATTCTCAGGGTTTCTTCATTCCATTTTCTGATTTTTCCTCAGAGTTGTATCCAAATGTTTTCAACTTCATTGATCCTGTATTCCATCATTTCAAACCTGCCTCCGCACTTCTAGGATTTTCCATTTGTGAAAGCTTATTGTTTACTGTTTGAATTTCCAATTGTTTTCGTATGATTCATAGTGGTGAATTCATTTTGGAATTTTGTTTCTGTAATCCTTTTCCTCAATTGTTCCATGAATTTGACTGCTTTTTCCATGAATGTCTAATTTTTCTTCACTTTTGGCCTGTTTTCTCTTTCCACTTCCAGATAGCTCTGAATATTAGAGATTTGAAGTCCCTGTCAAGTACTTCTAGTGCCTTTTCTTCTTCTGGAAAGTCTCCTGGAGCTTTATTTTGGACCCCTAGTGGAACCATCCTGTCCTGATTTCCTTTTCTTTTTTGATTATTTTAGGTGATTAAGTTAAACTGTACAAACCAAATCAATTTTGCACAGCAGCCTGTCAGCAGCCCCTTCTGCTCTCCTTGCCTGGTGACAGTACACTCTTCAGTTTCATTCTATACTTGTGATATCCTCTTAAAAATTTCCTGTTGCCTCCTCTCCTCCCTCTTCTCTCCCATCTAGAAAGAGACCAGTAGTACAGCTTCCTATAAATGCATAGAACCATAAAGTACACACATCATCTGGTCACACCGTGTACCTGGGTCCAGTTCATTTTTGTCCAAAGAATTGACTGCAGCTGTGTTTTCTGGACAGGTGCAGCAGCAGCTCTAAGGGCCATGTTCCCAGGGGATTCCCCCAGGTCATCAGATCATCAATTTTGGTCTTTTAGTAGAGCTCTTGAGCCAAATCCCTCTTTTTCTCATGTCACTACAGGGATTCAACATTGTATGCCCCATAACAGCTGTCTTTGGTGGTGGGGGGCACCAGTTTGGTTCTTCTGGTCACATGTTGATACAGTCTCCCTTTCACATGGGTCCTTCTGTCTCCTGAGCTCTATTTCTAACTCATGTCTTTGTTGCTCTCAGTCATCACCTGTTACAGATGAGTTGGGACCATTTGGTGTACCTCAGATGACAGCTTGCTAGCTTTTAAGACCCCAGACACCACTCACCCATATGGTCTGCAGAAGACTCTCTTAGTAATAGGCTAGTTATGCCAATTGGCCTCATTGTCCCCTGAGAGCATGATCCTGAGACCCCAGCCCCTGCTACTCTATCCTTGCAATATTGGGTTGATAGTAGAAGAGTTTTCAGATTATGGTGAAGTGCAGTTATCTACTTTCTACTGTGTGCTGTCACTGCTTTTACCTAATCAAATTTCTATCAACTATCTAATTTGTGACCAACCCTCTTCCTTCCTCCCCACCCTTGAAACTGTCAGAGTCTTTTCTTCTGTACATTGTCTGTTTTTAAGTCCTTATAGCAGGGGTTTGATACAATTTTGAACTTCCGATGATGAATGATTTAACTCAGCATAATGTCTCCCAATTGAAACCAGGATATGAGATGATTCCTAAAATCATCATTGTTCTTTATCACTGCATAGTGTTCCAGTGAGTATATGTACCATAGTTTATCCATTCATCTGTTGATGGGCATCTGGGTTGATTACATTTTTTTTGCTACTGTGGACTGTGCTGCAATAAACATTCATGTGCACATAGCTGTTCATGTCACTCTCTTTGATTCTGTATGATGCATTCTGAGCAGTGGGACTACTGGATCAAATGGTATATCTATGTCCAGTTTTTAAGGAAGCACCGAATTGCTTTCCAAAGAAGTTGTACCATTTTTCAATTCTACCAGGAGTGTAGAGAGTTCTGATCTCTCTGTAACCTCTCCAGCATTTGTTGTTTTGCGTTTTTTGGATCACGGCCAATCTTTGGAGATAGATAGTATCTCACTGTAGTTTTGATTTGGATTTCTCTGATAGCTAACGATGCTGAGCATTTACTCATGTGTCTTTGCCTGCCTGGATTTCCTTTTTGGTGAAGTGTCTGTTCATTTACTTTGCCCACTGCTTAACTGGGTTATTTACCTTTTTCTTGTTGATATTTTGCAGTACCTTGTAGATTATGGAGATCAGATGTCAGTCCAGTACGTAGTTGCCAATTTTTTTTTTCCTGTTCTGTAGTTGGTCTTTTAACTTTTTTGATGAAGTCTTTGGATGAGCAAAAGTGTTTGATTCTTAGTAGTTCCAATTATCTATTTTGTCTTCTGTTGATTATATACTTTGTCAGATTTTGAAGTCTGTCTAAGCCATGTATTAGAACATCTATTGTTGATCCTATCTTTTCTTGTATGATCTTTATCATTTTAGGTTTGATATTTAGGTATTTGATTCATTTGGAGTTAGTTTTTGTGTAAAGTGTGAGATATGGGCCTTGTTTGTTTTTTGTTTTTTGCAAATGGATATCCAATTTTGCCAACACCATTTGTTAAAGAGACTGTTTTTACCCCAGTTTACAGTCTTAGGGCCTTTGTTGAGTATCAGATGTTCACAAGAGGATGCTGGCATCTCTGGGGTCTCAACTCTGTTCCATTGGTTTATATGTCTCTTTTTGTACCAGTACTAGGCTGTTCTGACTACTGTGGCAGTGTAATAGGTTCTAACGCTGGGTAGTGGGAGGCCTCCCACTGTGTTCCTCTCCTTCAGTAGTGCTTTACTTATCTGGGGCTCCTGCCCTTTCCAAACAAATTTGGTGATTTGTTTCTCCATTTCATTAAAAAGTGGCACTGGAATTTGTATTAGGATTGCATTGTATATGTAGACCACTTTGGGTAAAATAGACATTTTCACAGTGTTGTCTTCCTATCCATGAGCAGGGAAGGTTTCTCCACTTATTTAAGCATCTTGTTGTTCCCTGCAATAAGGTCTTGAAGTTTTCTCTAGATAGGTCCCTTAATTCTCTAGTTAGATGTATTCCTAGGTATTTTATCTTCTTGGGGACTATAGTAAACAGTTTTGATCCTGTGCTTTCTTTTTTGATGATCTCTTTGTTGATATAAAGGAATACTACTGATTTACAATTTACATGGTTAATCACATTATTGTTTTTCTGACTTTGAACCAGTTTCGTATCCCTACTATCAACCCAACTTGGTCATGATGAATTGTTTTTTGTTGAATTCTATTGCCAAGGATTTTGTTAAAGATTTTTCATCTAGGTTCATGAGTGATATTGGTCTGTAATTTTGTTTTTTTTCTGGGATCTTTCCCTGGCTTTGGTATCAGGGTTATGCTACCTTAATAAAATGAATTTGGGAGTATTCCATCCTTTTCTATGCTGTGAAACAGCCTCAGTAGCATTGGAGTTAACTCTTCTCTAAAAGTTTGGTAGCATTCTCTGATGAAGCTATCTGGGCCAGAACTTTTTTTTGGTTGGTAGTGTTATTACTTTTTCAATCTCTTCCCTTGTGATGGGTTTATTAAGTTGTTCTAATTCTCCTGGGATAATTTTGGCAGGTGATGTGAATCTAGAAATTTGTCCACTACCTCTAGGTTTTCAAATCTGTCGGAGTACAGTCTTTCATAGGATTGTTATGTTTGTTTTGATTTCAGTTCTGACATTTCCCATCTCTTTCTTATTTGGGTTATTTGTTTCCTCTCCTGTTTTTCTTTTGCAAAATTTAGCCAACGGTTTCTCAATTTTGTTATCTTTTCAAAAAACCAGCTTTTGGTTTTGCTTTTTCAATTGTTCTTCCATTCTCTTAATTCATTTAGCTCTGCTCTAATCTTCACTATCTGTTTTCTTTTGGTGTCTGAGGGGATCCATTGTTGCTCTCTTTCTATTTGTTCAAGCTATAGGGTTAATTGTTTTGTTGGGTTCTTTCTTCCTTCCAGATGTCTGCATTTATAAACTGACCTCTGAGCACTGCTTTGGCTGTATCCCATAGGTTCTGGTAGGAAGTGTTTTCACTGTCATTTGGTTTGATAAATTCCTTTATTTCATCCTTAATTTCTTCTGCAACCCATGGATTTTTCAGCAAACTGTTATTCAGTTTCCGTGCATTCAAATTTCTACCCATGTTTGTTCTGCTATTGATTTCAATTTTTATGGCTTTACGGTCGAAGAAGATGTTTTGCAGTAATTCAGTGGTCTGGATTTTGTTGAGACTTGCTTTATTTCCTAACACATGGTCAATTCTGGAAAATGTTCCATGTGCAGTGGAGAAGGTGTACTTATCTGTTGATGGGTAAGAAATTCTGTGTATGTCGATGAGGTCTAGTTGGTTAATTGTCACAATAAGATCTTCTGTATCTTTACTGAGCTTTTTCTGGATGATCTGTCCATTACTGAAAGTGGAGTGTTGAAGTCTCCAACTGTTATTGTGCAGTGATCTATCTCATTTTTCAGTGCTGTCAAGTGTTTGTTCAATGCATGTAGATGCTCTGGTATTGGGTGCATAAATATTTAATATTGTTGTGTTCTGCATATGTATTCATTCTACCCTGGCCCCTAGGGTCACCATGAGTTGGATCCGACTCGATGGCACTTGGCTGGCTCTGCTTATGTATTGAACCTTTCAGCAATAGTGACATCCTTGTCCACGAGCGTGGATTTTATATTAAAGTCTATTTTATCTGAGATTAGAATTGCCACACTTGCTCTTCTTTGTATGTTGTTGGCTGCGTATACATTTTTATATCCTTTGATTTTCAGTTTGTTCATATTTTGAGTCTAACGTGTGTTTCCTGTAAGCAATATATAGATGGATCATGTCTTTTGATCCAGGATGACACTTGCTGTCTCTTTATTGGAGCATTCAGCCCATTTACATTTAATGTAATTATTGAGTTATGTGTTTAGTGCCGGCATTTTGATGCATTTAGTTTTTGTGTTGTTGATGTTTTCTATGTTGCTGTTAATATTCTGTTCTGGGTCATTCTTCTTTATGGGTTGACTTTTCATGTTTTTCAATGTGGGTCTTTGTTGAGATTCCTGTGTTATTTTTCTTGTATGGGTATGTTGCGTTGTTATTTTGCTTTATGGCTACCCCATGATCTCCCTTACTATTCTAACTTTAAACCAGACTTTAACTTCTGCATTATCTTCTTAATTTTCCTCTCCATCCAAAAGGGGTATAAATACTGTAGCATATCCCTCTTTTCAGTATGATGCTATAGTTTTTGTGTTATGATCACTAGTTCCCTTCTTTTAATGTAGCTTTGACTAAGCTTTGTGACTTCTGTAACTGAGTAGGATTCTGTGTCCTGAATTGCCTCCTTACATATACATTTGCTGTTTTTGTTTCTCCAAGCAAAGATCTTTTTTCAGTACTTTTTGTAGTTTGTTTTTTTTTTTTTTTACAAAGTCTCTAAGCTTCTGCTTACCTGTTTTAATTTTACGTTCATATTTGAAAAAGAATTTGGCAGAATGTATAATTCTTGGTTGGACGTTTTTCTCCTTCAAGGCACTGAACGTGTCATCTCACTGCCTTCTTGTAAACATTGTTTCTGCCAATAAGTCAAATGAAAGCCTACAGGGCTTCCCTTCATATATTAGTTTTGCTTTAAGCCTCTCTGCCTTTAAGGCCCTCTCTTTATGATTCATTTCATTAACCTTGGTTATGTCTTGTTGTCTTTCTTTTGGAGGCTCGTTTTCGTGGCATTTGATAAGCAGCTTGGATATCTATGTTCTCTTCTTTCATAATTTCAGGGAAGTTTTCAGTCAGCAATTCTCCAATACTCTCTGTATTTTCAGATATCCCTTAGTTTAGGAACTCCAGTTATTTGCAGATTCTTCTTCTTAATAGAGTCTCACATGTTTCTTAATCTGTCCTCATTTTTTCTTATATTTTTCCTCATAAATACTGATGTCAGTTGCTCTATCCTCAAGCTCACTAACTCTGTCTTTCTTCTCCTCAATTCTGCTCTTTTGGCTTTGGATTCGATTGTCTAATTCTTTAATCTTATTATTAATCAGTTGAATTTTACATCATTGATGATCCATCAGTTCAGATAGCTTAATTTTTCATTTTGTTGTGCTGCATTTGGTTTAATCTCTAGGAGGGCTGTATACACAATTCTGTTGTACTCAACCTCTGATAGTTTCAGAAAGGCTTCTTCATCTGAGAAGTTGATTATTTTGAGTTTTCTGGAGTCATGGTGGACTGTTTCTTCAAATGGTTGGCTACTGATTGTTGTCTTTGCACCACCAAGCAGCTCTTCGGTTTCCCTGACATTACCTCAACAGGAGCTGAGGCATAGTTCTAAGAGGGAAGTGAGGGCAGTACTAGATTTGGTCACCAGCCACCTCTGTGCACTCTAGTGACTGGCCCCTGGTAGAATCTCTGGAGTTGCAGGCCCCATATCCTGGCTGCTATATGTGGGAGTTACTTGTAGCAACTCTGTACTGCACCAGTTAAGCCTATAGCTCAGAGAATGGAGGACAGAAGGATACCACCCTACTTGACCACCCCAAACTACTGTGCTCTGTAGATACATTTAGCTTAAAAACTGCTTATTTGCTGAGGGGTACTGTGTGGTGTCCAGTGAAGGCAGCTCGACTCTCACAGGTGGCAACCTCTGTCTCCTGGCTGGAAAAGATAGTCTCCAACTTATGGAGTCACTGGGAGGCCTTCAGCTGACCCTATGGTATTATAGATAAGTGAGGGGTGGTGGTGATGCTATCGCCCTGCTGAGCAGTCAGTTCTTATCTGCAGAGCAAGGAGCTGTCCATTAGCTGCCCAAATCAGTCAGGCCCTCAGATACAGCAGGTCCTACCTTCCAGCTAACAACAATAGCACGTCATAGGCTGTTCCTAGACACTATGACTTGGTTCAAAGAAGGGAGGTGGTAGGGCTTTGCTGCCACCATCTGCCAGGCCCCACCTGTAACTTTAGGCATGATCTTCTGAAAGACAGCTTTGCTGCTGAGAAGCACTATCCAAACAGGCACTGCTTCTCAATATGACAATTAGCTGCAGTGAACACTTTTGTTTGGCTGACTTTGCCTCCCAGCTGATCAATGTGGTGTGCCTGAGTTGTCCTTTCTGCTTGAGACAGCAGAATCTGTGGTGCAGTTCAGAAAAGAAAGGGACAGTGGTGCCCTCAGTTGGCAGCTGGGCTCTCAAAATGTAGCTATCCCAAGCACAGTCTCTCTGCTGCACTATACACTGTTTACTTAAGCACTGTAGTTCATTCATCTATCTGCCGGCTCATGCCCAGTTCTGACTCCTGGATAACAAAAAAGGCATCAGTACCTGCAGTCCTCCCAAACAGTGTTGGCAAATCAGGATTCAGCATGCCACTGCCTTGTCTTTGAGAGAGGTAGTTTCCCCCTTACTGGAGCCTAGTTCAATCTGACAACCCTATGCTAGATCCTAGGACTCCCACAATGTCCACACTGCTCCATTCACTTATATTACAGGCCGTAGCTCTCAGAGGGAATCAAGATGTGTGTCTAGTCTGCCATGTTGGCCTTGCCTCCTTTTTTTTTTTTTTATGTTTTGGTATTGTCCGTTACCTTTACAGCATTCAGTAGTTCTGTTTCTTGATTGTAGCTCTATTTTGTCCTGCTTTATTTGGTTATGTCCCACGGAGGTGGACTATGTGTTGTTATTTGCTCATCTGCGGTAATGATATTTGTCACCTCATTGTCCAAAGGCAAGGTTAGTTGCTCAGCTATGGTGCAGCATGACAGGTTCAGCTGAAGGGCAGGGCTGGGCTGGGTTGTTTGTGGCACATCATAGTGCTACCAGAGAAGGCCGGAAATCAATGCAGGGCAGGTTCAAACAGCCCATGCCTACACTGCTTGGGGGTCTGATGCTCTATGCACAGCACAGGTAGGCAGGAGGAGGGTGGGGAGACTGTGATGCATGGAGCTAAGATGGATATGAGAGACAGGAGAAAGAATGAGTAACCAAAAACAAAGAAACAAACAAAAAAAGAATATTAGGGGAGCTTGTTGCTGGAGTGGAAATATGAGAAACCAAGAAGTGGAGAAAGACAAAGACAGACAAGAGGGGAAAGATGTTTTTAAATAGAAAATGCCTAGATAAAAATTGGAGAAATTAAAGGAAATAAATCAAACAAAGGCCACAGGGTTCCACCAGCGCAGCTGCAAAGACTGGAAGTGTCTACCAGGCTGTGCAATACAGCCTTGGTAGAAGGAGTATAAATGTCACACACTCAGAAGTGCCACTCAGAAATGCCAGCTACTCAGAAGAAAGGAAAAGAAGGTATGTACAGAGAGATGAGAACTGAGAAATGAAGAAAGATAGAGAGCAAAAACTGGAAAAAGAGAACTGCATCCAGAGATCAGTCTTGGGAAGCAAGTCCTAAGCTGTGCAGTACAGCCCAGGTAGAAAGGTTGTAAAGCCATGAAAATAAAAACCAGACAAAACACAACAAAGTACCAAAGGGGGAGAAAACAACAACAACAACAAAGACTGCCACCAGTGGTATCACAGGTCAGAGGAGTGGTTTTCCCATTGAGTAGCACTTCACAATCTTTCAAAAAGCAGCAAAGATGTGACATGGAGCCAAGTGTGCAAGAGAATGAGGCTGTGGTAGTTATGGAAGAAACCAAAAGAAGGAGAAAACACAACACCAACTACAGACAAATGGGACTCAGGGAGTATGGACGGGGGAATTCAAACAGCCTGGGACTAAAGAAGTTTTCTTCTAGTCAAGAGACCATGGCCAGCAGGACACAGAGGAAGCAGGGGATGGGGGTTGGCTGGGGCTGGGTCAGGACACAGAGGGTAATACTGAGGGTTAGAGAAGCATATACTACCAGTTGCTAGCTCCTATGTGTACTGCAGGGAGCTCCCTGAAGCTGCTTTGTTGTTCTCCCTATATGCTGATCTCCAGTGTGGGTGGAGCAAATGCAAGCAGCACAAATGTTGTACTTGCTGACCAGCTGGGCCACTTCAGCTAGCCAGGAGACATCACAAGTAGAGTAGCAAGGAGAAAATGGGCTTTGGGAAAGAATGTATCATTGGTTACTAAATGACTTGTCTCCAACTGGGATTTATATGAAGCTGTTTGCCCAAGCTCCCTGTCTGCTGAACTCCTCCAGGAATCCAAGACCGCAAATCCATGTTGCCTTAGCTGATAGAGGGCTTCTGCTAGTATTTCTTCACACGCTCTGTTCTCTGTCAGTTTCTTACTAAGGGTTTGACTGAATTCTCTCTCCATTTGGCACTCTGGGTCCCAGGACTGACAATTTCTCTGTTTTATTTATTTTGGGGGGTTGTTGTTGTGGAGGGATGGTGTGGTACTTCTGTCTATGGTGGCATGTTGGCTAGAAGTCCTCAGGTTGTATATTTATCTGCAAAATGGTACGGCCTAATTTACTAAGAAAGGGAAAAGGACGTTTAGGAAAATAACACCTGTTAAGCCCAACTGTCTTGTTTAACGTGGAGGTGAGGTGGTCTGCAGAGAAAGCTATAGAGGCTTAAGGTAAATAATGATGTTTTAGAACAGGCCAAATGAAACAGGAGAAGGAGCTGAACAAAGACTATTTTAAGGATTAACAGATGCCTTACATGAGGCTTGACACCATGTAATTTTAGTGATATCAGAATAACCTGATACATTATTTTTCCCTTTAAAACACTAAGCTACCAAGTTGTAAGAGTTAAGCATAGGCTGTAGAATCCACAATTTCATTTTTAAAATGGCTTGAGTTAGGTGATTTTAAAATCTGCATGAGTTCCAAAATTTTATATTTTTAAGAATCCTATACTTTTACTGCTACTACATAATTTTTAAATCCAAAATCCTATGTGCTGGGACATTTAAGTCCCAAGCCCTAAACATTGGAGCACTAGACCTGTGGTGGCTGGTACCAATCCCTGTAAAATCCAGCTGGAAAAATCCTGTCCTTTTATTACGAGATAATATTCATATTCTACGTATGCCATGATTGAAACAATTGGGGAAGCACTGTTCTAAGTTATAAAATATGGGAATACAAGTATTACAAACAGCAATGTTTTTCTCTTAAGTTTCCTCAGTACATCTTTAGAGACTTTATAATTTATTTCACCATGTAGGTCTTAAAGCTACTTTTGGGGGCAAATACCTATAAGCATGTCTACCATTTCTAGTGCTAAAGTGACCATTATAAAACCTAATAAAGATAATGTAAGAATTTTTAATATACCCAAATGCTTCTGATAACCTAAAATATTGGAATCCAGTGAGAGGTGCTCATTTTAGTCATTTACGAAAAGAACCGACTCCATGGCAGGCCCTAAGTTAATTTCTGGAAAAAGAAATGATGAACAAGACATGGTTTTTGATCTTAAGAACCTAGTGGGTAAGCAAATTAAGTCAAGTATGAAAATTGTGATCAGTGCAAGACTGGGAGGCAAATGGTACTATTAAGATCATCTAACAGATTACAGAAGATAAAAGGATGATTAATAATTAGCCAGGCAAAGGGCTAGGAGCCCTGGTGGTACAGGAGTTAAAGTGCTCAACTGCAAATCAAAAGGTTGGTGGTTCGAAAGCATCAGTGGCTTTGCAGGAAAAAAATGTGGCACTCTCCTTCAACTGACATTTACTACACTGGAAACCCTACGAGGTCCCGGCTTGTTATGGGTTCAGCGTCAACGGGTTAGGCAGAGAGGCAACGGGTTTGGTTGAGAATTCCAGGTACAGAAAACTGCATGGCTTTCTTTAAAAAGCCATTGAAAGCTTTTAAGGAGCACAGTGACCTTATCAGTTATTTCCAAGATGATAGTAGCTACAGCAAAGACAAATTGCCTCAAAGTGGGCACAATTTATGGTCAGAGGAAGAGAAGATACTAGATTTCTTTTTTCTTATCTTTTAAAAATGTGTTATAATGTTCACAGTGTATTAGTTCAGTCCTAATAATGGTTAGCATTTATGAAATACGTACTATGCATTTGAACACTAAGCAGTTTATACGTATTAACTCATTTGATCTTCAGAACACTGTGAGGTTCTACTATTGTTCTCAGTATATATGTAGAAAAATGAGTAATTAGCCCAGGTCTCTCAGTTTGGAAATTGCCAGAGTCTGGCTCCAGACCCTATAACTTAGTCATTAAGTTACATACCATTTTTTGGCAATATATGTATGCAATTTAAAATTAAATATATACATAAGTTGGAAATAGATACCCCCAGTTTTTTACTCAGTAAGTAGAAAGGCTTAGGAGTTAATGGCTGTTTGGGTGAATATGAAAAATAAACTAGCAATAGAGTCAGAATCGACTCGATGGCAAAAGGTTTAGTTTGGCTTTTAGACTAGGTAAGAGACAATGGTATCTTGGATTATGGTGGTGGTGACAGAGATAAAAGGATGTACTGGGGAGATATTTGGTAAATAAAACTGGCAGGGCTTGCAACGGACTGATCAGGCCCTGGTGATGCAGTGTTAGAGGTTAGCAGCTCAAATCCATCAGCGAAAGATGTAGCAGTCTTCTGTAAAGAATTAAACAGGCATGGACACCCTACCCTGTCCTATAGGGTTACTGTGAGTCGGAACAGACTCTACAGCAATCCGTTTGGTTTGGTGATCGATAGGAATATGGTAACCTTAGGATAATTCTACGGATTCCGACCTGCTAAGTGAACTAGACAGTGGAGTTGTTTGCTGAAGCCAGAGAAACAGGTTAGGTGACTGGGGTAGTTTAGATGTGAAATTTCAATTACTCTTAACAGCATAATGAAAGTTCAAACACTCCTCTGTAAAGATACCAACTTTCCTGTGGCAGTACAAGAATGGTATGTAAACATCGTTAGGTCTAATCTCAACGAGTTAAGTATACTACTATTTACCCACCAACACATGCATTGAGTGGAAAAATAACCTCTAAGTTTAGTATGTACTATCTTCTAAATACTACTTAACTTTCAAAAGTTTATGTTTCGTGTCCTCTTCTGGGGAAACTCTGATGGTGCAGTGGTTAATAGCTACAACCCAAAGATCAGCAGTTCAAATCCACCAGGTGGAAATCCTACGGGGCAGCCCTACTCTGATATACTCATTTTGAGTTGGAATTGGCAATGGGTTTGGTTTTTTGGTTTTGTCCTCCTCCTAAGACTTTGAAGTATTACTTAAAAGATGTTGCAATCCTAGTCTACTCCATCTATTTTCTTCAACTTCATTTGTAGAATTTCTATGGTCCAAACACATTTCTTTTAGAAATTAAAACAAACAGGGAAACATACTATTAGTTTGAAAATCATAACCAGCCACAGGAAAAGCAACTTAAAAATAATTATCTAACAGTTGTCCAACAATATGCTGGTCATTTCCGATTCCTTCTCCTTTCAGGTTCACTAGAAATAGCCTATTTAACCTCAACAAAATATGCCTCCTTTTGACATATGAAAACTACCACCCATTCCTGTCAGGTCACATCATTTAACTGTGGGTAACAGCTACAAGAAACTAGATTACCATCGCACAACCTTACATCAGTTAATTTCAACTTCCCATGTGGAACACGTCACGCATCCATGCTTTCCCTGTTCAGCTTTCGCGTACAATGAGGACTTGAGGCGCTCCGTACACAAAGGGGCTTCAGTTTTCTCCAGGGCGTCTCGAAAAAAATGCCCGGGTGATCGCCGGAGGGCCCTTCCACGCCCAATTTTCTCTGTCTCTTCAAGGCGGGGGTCGTAGTAAGCGCTGCCCAGTTTGGCGGCAGGAGGAAGGGGCGTGACGTTGCGGTAATCCCGCGTGACGTCGCCCGGGCTCCCGGCGGGGCGGGTCTGGTCGCCTCCGTGTGAGGCCTGTGGCCGTTCGGTCTTCCCCCTCCCCCGGAAAAGCGCGGGCTGCCCTGAGGGGGTTTCCCGCCAAGGGATTGGCTGTGTGGAGAAGGGGCGAAAGCGAACAGAAGCGAGCAGCTGTTATCTTCGCAGTCCCAACGGTGTCCTTTTCCCTGTCGGGGCTTTCGAAAATCTCCAATCTTGGAAGCTGTGAGTAGGGGAACCTCTTCCCCCAACACGGAGCGCTGCTCGTAGCGCTACTTCCGGTCGAAGCTGGAGAGAGCTACGAGAACAGGTTTGGCTCCCGGAGTAGGGGTGGTCGCAGGGTTCCTTGTCCGCCTCTGCGGAAGCAGGCTGGGGTTGGGTTGTACTAATACAACGGGCCAGAGGGAGGACGAACTCGCGCTCCACGCTGCTCCTTTCAACTCACGCGCGGCGTCTGGAGGCGCGTTTCCCCGCGCTGCGTCTGCCCCGCGCATGCGCGGACCGTCGCCCTCTCCATTCAGTTTTCCTGGGGAGCGTTTCAAGTGTGCCTTATCCGCGAAACCTGTCGGCTGGTTGTTGAGAAGCTATGCGTTAGGATCCTGAGACGAGAAGGTCTGGAGAGGACTGCCACATTCCCCATTCAGTTTGTCTAGGAGCCTTGTGTAACTTGTGCTGTGACTGTAAACAAATCTTTTATTTGTTTTCATTTAAGCACATTTTGTGTCAGTTTACTTGTAAGTACCTCTGCGTGTTTGAACATCTCAGTTCTTTCACGAAAGGACGTTTTTAAAATTTTGGCGTTGACCATACTGTTATCATATCCAGGAAAATTAACAGTAATTCCTTACTATCATGTAAAATTCAGTACATGCTCAGTTTTCTCTGAAAAGGTTTCTAAATAATTTGAAAAGCTGAGTAAAAAAGTGCATCTTTTATTTCTGTAATACTCTGAAGTTTACTAGATAGCTTCACCAAAAACTCAGTTCATATCTGTTTGCTATGGGGCAATTCTGCTCTATTTTGTAGGGTCACTTTGAATCGGAATTGAGTAGACAGCAACGGTTTTCATATAATCGTGCACCCTTTAGAAGTGTCATTGCTTATTTTAGCCTTCGTCAGAGACCTCAAGAAATAATGAGAAGTACACATCAGTTGGGGCACTTGTTAGTTATGGTAAGCCATTGACCAAGGAGCCAGGTGTTAAGTTTAGTAGACTTCTTAATCATTTTGTTGTAGTGGTAGCTAAGGATGGCCAATAATTAGTGTCTTCAGTTCAAGAACACATTTAAATACTACTACTCCACTTGGACTTACTAGCCTGTTGCTAGCTTCTGTGGCTGCAGTAGTAGTTATAACTTAGTCATTTACCTTTACTCTGAGAGACAAAGTACTTTTATCTTAATTGGTCTGTTTCTTTAAATAGTAGATGTTCTATATTCATAGATGTTAGCTGTGTCTGTATCATACTGTCTTGTTACCAGAAGTCTCCACCACTGCTCACATGTATTGATACACAAATCATGTCTTGTTCTCTTATAACTTACATATCTTTAAGCTTGGAGTACCTGTTTTTTTAAAAAAAAAAAAAGCACTGCTATGAGCAGATTCCCACTCATAGCAACCCCACTGGATTTCCAAGGCTGTAAATCTCAACAAAGGGAACTACCACATCTTTCTGAGGAAGGGCTGGTTGTCTTGAACTGCCAGCCTTTCAGCTAGCATGGATTGCTTTAACCACTGCACCGCGAGGGCTCTTGAGTACTGGTTAAGTCAGGAATATTTCAGGATATTTTTCTGGTTTGTGGTTTGATATACTGTTGCACCCTACATCAGAAATGGAACAATACATTTTTTAATAATGCTAAATGAATACTAACCATGGATTTTTAAGAACCTTTCAATAATAGAATCCTTTAACAAGAACCATGATGGCACAGTGGGTAATCCCTCAGCTGCTAACAAAAGAGTTATGGTCTAGAACCCACCCCATGGAGCCATTCTGTCTTCTCTGTCACATGGGGTCTGAGTGAGTTGAAGGTTGACTTGCATACACCTAGGAACAACAAAGGCCAAATTACTGAAATTAGGGTTTATCCCATCTTAAATCATCTTCTCTCACTCCCCCCAACACACATATTAAGTTTTAGCAGGTCATGTGTTTCATGTATGACTACAAATCGCATAAAAATAAATGCTTTTATTTGTCCTGTCATCTGTTGTTTCAGGTATTTCAGCTGTCTCCAAAGACAACCTCATGCTTACATAATGTAATAGAAAAGGTCATAAATCATTAGGTAAAAAGAAGTGTGCAGCATAGTCAGCATGATGAACATCTCTGGAAGCACTTGTGGAAGCCCCAGTTCTGCAGATACATCTAATGACTTCAAGGAACTTTGGACAAAACTAAAGGAGTACCATGATAAAGAAGTTCAAGGTAAAATTTTTCCCCAATGTTTATTTCAGAAGTATTTGTATTGTATTTTCTTGAGACTGTTACAGTGATAACTAATTTTATGTGGTAATTTTGGAAACCCTGGTGGCGTAGTGGATTAAGTGCAACATCTGCGAACCAAAAGGTAAGCAGTTCAAATCTGCTAGGCGCTCCTTGGAAACTCTATGGGGCTATTCTAATCTGACCTCTAGGGTTGCTATGAGTTGCACTCAACTTGACAGCAGTGAGTTTGGTTTTTTGGTTTTATAGAAGGAAGATATGTGAGGTCACTATGAGTCAGAATCAACTTGATGGCAGCAGGGTTTTTTTTTTTAATATTGGCAGCAGCTACAGAACATAGGTCTTGCACAACTGGGAGTTACTTATCTGTGGTAAATGTGTAGTGTAGTGGAAAGAGTATAAAAATTGGTGTCCAAAGACCTGAATTTTAGTTCTAATTTCATTCACATATTTGCTCTGTGATCTCAGCCAAGTTACTTAATCTCTGAACTTAATTTTCTTCTGAAAAGTGGACTTTTATTTGCAGGATTATTTATAGACAGAAAGATCCTACTCAAGTCATTCAACAACTCACTGAGATCCTATCTGCTATTAAGAATTGAAAGACAAGGTGATTGTCAGTTTACCTTCAGGAGCCTGCAGTCCAGCAGAGATAGTCATGTAAACATAGTTACAGTACAACAAAATAAGAACTCAAAGACTTATATGAAGTGCTTTGAGTATAAAGAGAATTAAGTAATTGTGCTTGGGGTATGAATAAGTATATAAATATTGTGTTAAAATGTATTCCATATAAAGAAATTTTGTATTAAAGTTAAACTCAAGGTTTGATACTAAGTTTTAATGAACTTCATCTAATTTTGTGACATTAACGTACTATTTTCATGTTATGTTTGTTTTCATTACTAATTACAACCATAGGTTTAATGGTACAGTGCTTTATAGCTTTAACATTTGCTAGTGTGCTATTAAAACATGATCTGCTTGAGTCTGAGATGTGATATGTAGGTCCATATTGGAGCTGTCCCATGGTAAAATTAGCTTCTGGTAGAACCTTATGATAATAACCTCTTAATTAATTAATGGGTTCTGAAACATGAATCCCAGAAGTAGTTTTCTGACAAGTCCCAGTTTATTTAGAAACTATGGTTCAAGAAATGGTTTTGGGACCTCTGGCCCTTTGGGTGGCACAAATGCTTCACACTGGACTACTAACCAAAACGTTGGCAGTTTGAACACAGAACACCTTGGAAGGTGGGTCTAGTGATCTGCTTTATAAACCCTGTGGAAGAGTTCTGATTTGTAACACATGGGATTACCATGAGTTGGAATAAGCTGAAAGCAACTAACACTGAAAACAACTGTGTCAAACCTTGAACATAAGAAGAAGTCATACACAGTCCTGTTTTTAAGATAACTTCTAGTCTAGAATTATAACACAGTATGGTATCTGGAAACATGAAGAAAGAACCAGGTGTGTGTGTCTTTGCGTCTGTGTATGTCTTTGGTTTGCTGTCAGGCCAGGCTTTACAAGTGTATTAAGTATAATTAGACGAATACTATGGTAGGTGGGAAGAGAGGAGGAATGTTCTGAGTAAAAAGAATAAATAACATGTGCATATGTTTGGAGCTAAGAGCTTGGTACAGCTCTAATCAAGGGACTGAGGTAGGCAATGGGAGCTTGTTGAGGGCTGGGTGTGTGGCTAGGAGATGCTATCAGAAAGATAAGCAGGTCCAGCCTGTGTAAACTGTAATTGCTACCCTAAGGACATTGTCATTGTGCCTGGTCTTTATGCTTAAAATTTTCACCTTGAGTACTTACTTCCGGTGATTTGGAATCAGTGCATGTAGTGCTATGTTGAAAAAGAGGCCATGTATTGTAGTGGTTAAGGTCGTTAATTCTGAGTCTAGATTGTCATTCTTTGAAAGCCATCTCTGTCACTTTAATATTGTTGGTGACCTTGTTATTTAACTTTACAGTGTCTCTGTTTCCTCATCTGTAAAATGGAGATACAAATAATACCTCTTACTCTATCAAATAGGTTAACCTATGGAAAACGTTTGGAATAGTGTCTGACATATAGTATGCAATGTATATGTATTCTAATTCGTTCTGAGCATCAACTGTGTATTATCATTACCTGCTGTGGATGGACACAGCTATAGATAATGGGCTACTATGGAAGAGTTTTAACAGAGACTTCACATATTGGCTACTTTGTGTCATACACTTTAGATCTTTTTTACTGCTGATCTCTAGGAGGCAGCGTAAAGGAGATCACCAAAATAACAAATATGAGAAAATTTATTTGGTTAAGAAGTCGTAAAATCTCCACCTTGTAGTTTCTGAATCGGTAGCTAAGGTAAACATTTAAAACTGTCTTTAATTTTTTTGTTCTGAAAGGTTGGAGTGTAGCTACCGTGACACCTTAACCTGCACCCTTTTACTCCTCTGCTATACTCTCTGATAGATTGTACTGATCCATGCTTCCGTTCAATCCCTTTTCCAGTATAATAGGGCTGCTGGCACATTGTGTGTCTGTCATTTTGTCATGCTGTGGTGGCTTGTGTGTCTCTATGATACTGGAAGATTTGTCAGTAGTATTTCAAATACCAGTAGAATCGTCCTTGGTGGACAGGTGTTAGCAGAACTTCCATTCCAAGACAGACTACTTTGGGAATAAACTAGCTAGTGAAACCTTCTGAATAGCAGCAGAATATTGTCTGATGTAGTGCCAGAAAACTAGCCTCTTAGGTTAGAAAGCACGCAAAATACGACTGGAAAAGACCTGCTTCCTCAAAGTAGAGTGGACCTTATGATGCAGAGGGATTCAAACTTTTAGAACCTTTATTTGCTGATGTGGCATGGCTCAAAATGAGAAAAAACAGCTGCAAACATCCATTAATAATCAGATCATAGAATGTACAAAATTTTGAATGTACAAAAATTGTAAATCAGAAATGAAATGGAACACCTGAAGATTGATGTCCTAGGAATTAGTGAGCTAAAATGGAGTAATTTTGACCATTTTAAGTCAGATAGTCATATGGTCTGCTATGCCAGGAGTGACAGATTGCAGAGGAATGGCATTGCACTTATTGTCAGAAAGAGCATGTCAAGGTCTGTCCTGAAATAGAATTCTGTAAGTGATAGGATAAAATCTGTATGCCTACAAGGGAGACAGTTAATATGTCTGTTATTCAAGTTTACAGACTAACCACTAATGCCAAAGATGAATAAATTGAAGATTTTTACTGACTTCTACAGTCTAAAATTGATCAAACATGCAGTTAAGATGCATTGGATAATTACTAGTGCAGTCAGTACGGTAGTGTTCATTTAGAAATCCAGATATCAGTGGAGTTATTACTGTTTTATTCATTAATATTTTCTTATTTTTTTCTAAAAAGGTCTAAAGTAAAGGGAAAGGTTATCCTTTACATGCAACTTTTTAAAAATAATTTTGTTATTAAGAATATAGACAGCAAAAACACACCAATTCAGGTTTCTGCAGTGATACTGATTACATTCTTTCCATTGTTCACCCATTCTCACCTTCCTTTTCTGAATTGTTTCTCACTCAGTGAATATAAACTCACTGTCCCCCAAAAGTCCTGTTTAATCTTTCGATTTGTTATTGTCACTTTAATCCCACACAGATTTTAAAAGAGCATAATTACTGCTCAATGCAGACATTCTGTATGCATTAAGCTACTGTTCAGTTTTTATTCCCATTCTTTTTTTTCTTTCTAAATTTTTATTTTTTTGTTGAAAATATACGCAGCAAGGTATATACCAATTTGATAGTGTCTGCATATGTAATTTACTGACATGGATTACATTCAAGTTGTGCAACAATTCTTACCTCTTTCTGAGTTGTTCCTCCCCCATTAACATAAACTTACTGCCCTGTAAGATTCCTATCATACTTTCAAATTGCTGTTGTCAATTTGATGCTGTGTATATATGCTTTTAAAAAAACAGGATGCCAAGGCACAGTTTTGTTTTGTTTTTTTTTCCCCAACCAGTCAGTTTTGAGATGACTTTGGGGAATACTTTTGGGTTTAAGGTTTAAAGATTACTTTAGCAGTAGTTTTGGGGGTTCATCCAGCCTTCCATGGCTCCAGGAAGTCTAGACTCCATGAGAATTAGAAATTCTATTCTCTGTTTTCTTCTTTTGGATCAGGATTTTTCTGTGGGATGTTGGATCAAAATGTTTGGTAAGGGTAGCTTAGCACCATCCATTTCTTCTGGTCTTATGGTGAAGGAGGCAGTTGTTCATAGAGGCAATTAGCTACACATGCCATATCTTGCTATTTTTGACAGTTATTCTTCTGTTGTTCCAGGTTAACAGGCACCAGTTATTAAGCCTTAGGTGAATGTTTGCAAACTTTTAAGACCCCAGATAGTGTACAACGAACTAGCAGGTAAAACAGAAGCACTAAACATGTTGTTAGGCCAGTTAACTGGAATGTCCCATGAAACCATGACCCTAGACCTCCAAACCAGGAAACCAAATCCCATGAGGTATTTGGTTGTACATAAGCAGCCTCAACAGCTACTTATTATAATGTTCTATTTGTCTTAAATATATCTTTCTTACAGCTTCTGCCAATTTAATTTTTTATTAGTATACAACTTATTGACAGTAATTACAGTAATTGGCTATGCAAGCCTGCCCTTAATCAATGTGATTTTTCTATTACCATAACTGAAATTCAGTACTCCGGAGCAGTAACTCCCATTCTTCTTCTCTCCGGCCTGTGGTAAACTTAAGTCTGTATACATTTGCCTGTTCTTATCTTTTTACTTAAGTGGGGGCATGTAATTTTTATCCTTTTGTGACTGACTTATTTCACTCAACATAATGTTTCCCAGCTCGACCCATATTATAGCCTGTATCAAGACTTCTGAGTAGTATCCACTATAGGTATGTGCCACATTTTGTTTATCAAGTCACCTCTTAGTGGGCATTTAGGTCATTTCCCTCTTTGAGCCATTTGAATAGTACTGCAGTGAACACTGGTGTACAGCCCTTTTTGAGTCTCTGTTTTTTTAAGTCTTTTGGGTATATACCTAGCAGTGTAATTGCTGGGTCACGTGCAGCTCTGTTTTTTCGTTTGTGAGGAACCGCTGCACTTATTTCAGCACCATCGGTATCGTTTTATATTTCAGTCGATAGAGAAAAGTTCCAGTTTTCTGACATCTTTGCCAACATTTGTTGTGTGACAGTTTTTTTTAGTTTCATTTATCTTAGCCATCCTTTAAAAAATAAAAAAAATGGTGTCCAGTGGATTTCAACTCAGAACTGCCCTATAAGGTTTCCCAAGACTGTAATCTCTATGGAAGCAGGCTGCCAGGGTCTTCGGTGTACGTTTGAACTATCAGTTTTTTAGTTAGTAGCCACAGCACCAACAGGGCTCCTTTTAGCCATCGTAGTGGGAATGAGTGGTGTCTCATAGTAGCTCTGATTTCTATCTCCCTGACAGCTGACATTGAACATCTTTTCATGTATTTGGTGTCCATATGAGTGCCCTCTTTCATCAAATGTCTGTTCAAGTCCTTTGTTCATTTTATGATTGGTTCATGTGCCTTTCTGGTGTTGTCAGCATTTGATACATATTTTGGTTATTAGATGCTTATCAGATATATGGTTTCTGAAGATATTTTCCCATTCAGTTACTTATCTTTCCACTTTTTTTGCTAGGTTCAGTTTATCTATTTTGTCTTTTGCCATTCGTGCTTTTGTTAATAGATTAAATAATTCATTGTTAAAATGTAAGCCTGACAGCCTTGCCCCTGCATTTTTCTCTAAACTTTTTATGATTTTAGTTTCTACATTTAGATCCTTAATATAAATTTGAGATTTGTTTTAATATCTGGTGTGAGGCATGGATCCTGTTTCACTTCTCTACATGTGGAAATCCGGTTTTCCCAGCATCATATATTGAAGACACTTTCTTTTCCCCATTGAGTGGACTTAACAACACTTTTGTCAAAAATCTGTTGGCTATAGACATGTGAGTTTATTTCTGGACTCACTTCCATTCCATTGGCTTTGTATGTCTGTTATTACAGTACCAGATTGTTTAGGTTATTGTAGCTGTGTAATATGTTTTAAAATCCTGAAATGCGAGTACTCCAAACAGGTAACTGCTATTTTATTTTTGTGTGTGCACAGTCTTTCAAAGTTGGTTTCTGAAGCATAAATCTGTTATTGACTTTTATATAAGTTTTGCAATTTTTGTTTTAGAAAATTTTACATACTACAAAAGTAAAGGAAATGAGCTATATATCCGTTGCTGAACATAAGTTATCATCAGTATGTGGCCAGTATTGTTTTTTTTTTTTTTCTTTTTATTTAACATGACTGAGTGAAAATGTACATTCCCGTATAAATTTACATGCCCACCTATATGCAGCTTCCACTGCTCTCCCTGTCCGGTGACAGCACACTATTCCTCTCTGCTCCATACATGTCTCATCTTCCCAACAGCCTCCTGTCCGCTCCTCTCAATCCACTCTCCTTCCTCCAGCCAGAGGTCAGCAGGATGATATCCTATAGATGTATAGAACTATAAAATGCAACCAATATATGGTCACTCTGCATTGCCAAGTCCAATCCATTCCTGTCCGAAGAGTGGACTTTTGTTATAATTTATAGGTAAGGGCAATATCAGAGCTGGGGGCCATGCTGTCAGGGGAACCCTGAAACCACTGGATCATCAGTTGAGGCCTTTTAGTGGAGATCTCAGGATGCACCCTTTTTTATTCTTGTGTTGCCAGTGAGACTCAACCTAGTGAGCTCCATCCTGGCTATCACTGGTGGTGGCCGGGCACCATCTGGTTCTTCCGGTCCCAAGTCGATGAAGGTACCCACTCTTGCGGGTCTCTCTGTCTTCTAGGTTGTCTTTACCGCATGTCATTTTGATCCTCGGTGAGCATCCGTTCCTGCTGAGTTGGGACCATTTGCTGTGTCCTCGGATGGCAGCTTGGCAGCTTTGAAGACCCCAGACGCCATTGACCAATGTGGGGTGCAGAGAGAGCTCTCTTAGCAAAATGGTAGTTGTGCCAATTGGCCTCGATTTCACCTAAGAGCATGGTCCCCTGCCCCCTGCCCCAGCTGGTCTATCCTTGCAATATGGGGTTAAGATGGAAGGAGTACTCAAGTTATGCTGAAGTCCACTTAATGTTGTTCTTGTTTCTAATGTGTGCTATCACTGCTTTCTCCAAATGAGATTTCTAGCAACTATCTAAACTAAACCCTACCTCCCTCACCCTCCCTCCCTCCCCTCCCTTGCAGCTGTCAAAGAGTCTTTTCTTTTATACACAAGTCTGTTTTTGAGATCTTATCATAGAGGTCTCATACAGTATTTGTCTCTTTGTCGCTGACTACTTTCGCTCAACATAATGTCTTCCAGTTGAAACCAGGTTAGGAGATGTTTCCTGGAATCACCGTTATTCTTTATCATTGCGTAGTGCTCCATTGACTATATGTACGATAGTTTAGCTATCCATTCTTCTGTTGTTGGGCATCTGGGTTGATTCCATCTTTTTGCTATCGTGGACTATGCTGCAATAAACATTCTCGTGCATGTGTCCGTTGCTGTGAAAGGCCTTGATTCTGTAGGATATATTTCAAGTAGTGGAATTACTGGGTCAAATGGTATATCGATGTCCATTTTTTTAAGGAAGCTCCAGATTGCTTTCCAAAGAGGCTGGACCATTTTGCAACCCCACCAACAGTGTAGGAGGGTTCCACTTTCTCCACAGCCTCTCCAGCATTTGTTGTTTTGTGTTTTCTGGATCATGGCCAATCTTGTTGGGGTGAGATGGTATCTCATTGTTGTCTTGATTTGAATTTCTTTAATAACTAAAGATCGTGAACATGTCCGCATGTGTGTTTTGGCTGCCTAGATCTCCTCTTTAGTGAAATGTCTGTCCATCTCCTTTGCCCATCGCTTAATTGGATGGTATATCTTCTTCTTATTTATATTTTGTAGTATCTTATAGATTATGGAGATCAGGCATCGGTCTGACATAGAGTTGCCAAATATTTTTTTCCCATTCTGTGGGTGTTCTTTTAATTCTATTAATAAACTCTTTGGATGAGCAAAAGTGTTTGATTCCTAATAGTTCCCATTTATCTATTTTCTCTTCTGTTGATTGAGGTTTCTTTGACAGATTTTGGAGTCTGTCCTCATTGTGTATTAAAACTTCCATTGTTGTTCCTACCTTTTCTTGGATGAGCTTTATTGTTTTAGGTTTGATATTTAGGTCTTTTATCCAGTTGGAGTTGGTTTTTGTATAAGGTGTAAGATATGGATCTTGATTCAGTTTATTGCAGATGGATAACCAATTTTGCCAGCACAATTTGTTGAAGAGACTGTTTTTTACCCCAGTTTAATGTCTTAGGACCTTTGTCGAATATCAACTGTTCATAGGCAGGTGGTGTCATCTCTGGGGTCTCAGTTCTGTTCCATTGATCCATCTGCCTGTTCTTGTACCAGTACCAGGCTGTTTTGACCACTGTGGCAGTGTAGTATGTTCTGAGGTCGGGTAATGAGAGACCTCCCAGTGTGTTCTTCTTCTTTAGTAGTACCTTACTTATCCAGGGCTTCTTCCCTTTCCAAACAAAATTGGTGATTTGTTTCTCCATCTCATTAAAAAATGATGCTGGAACTTATATTGGGATTGCATTATATAAATAAATTGCTTTGGGTAAAATAGACATTTTCACAATGTTAAGTCTTCCTGTCCATGAGCAGGGTAGGTTTTTCCATTTATCTAAGTCTCTCTTAGTTTCTTGTAGTAAGGGCTTGTAGTTCTCTTTGTAAAGGTCTGTTGTTTCTCTGGTTAGATTAATTCCTAGGTACGTTATCTTCTTAGGAGCTATCGTAAATGGTATTGATTTGATAATTTCTTCCTTAACAGTCTTGTTGTTGGTATAAAGGAATCCCACTGATTTACTTATGTTTATCTTGTATCCTGATACTTTTCTGAACTCTTCTATCAGTTTGAGTAGCTTACTTATAGATTCCTTGGGACTCTCTGCATATACAATCATATCATCTGCAAACAGGGAGATTTTAACTTCCTCTTTGCCATTGCAGATGCCCTTTATTTCTTGGTCTTGTCTAATTGCTCTGGCTAGAACTTCTAGGACAATGTTGAATAGGAGAGGTGACAGTGGGCGTCCTCGTCTAGTTCCTGATCTCAAGGGAAAGTCTTTCAGTCTCTCTCCATTCAGGATGATGTGGGCAATTGGCTTTGTATAAGTGGCCCTTATTGTGTTGAGAAATTTGCCATTGATGCCCATTTTGCTAAGAGTTTTTAGCATGAATGGGTGTTGGACTTTATCAAATGCCTTTTCTGCATCAATGGACAAAATCAGGTGTTCCTTGTCTTTTGTGTTATTTATGTGGTTAATCACATTGATTGTTTTTCTGATGTTGAACCAGCCTTGCATCCCTGGAATGAATCCCACTTGGTCATCATGGATTATTTTCTTGATATGTTGTTGTATTCTATTGGTAAGAATTTTCTTGAAGATTTTTGCATCTAGATTCATGAGTGATATTGGTCTGTAGTTCTCTGTCTTTGTTGTGTCTTTCCCTGGCTTAGGTGTCAGGGTTATGCTGGCTTCATAGAATGAGTTTGGGAGTACTCCATCCCTTTCTATACTGTGAAATAGTCTCAGTAGTATTGGAGATAACTCTTCTCTAAATGCTTGGTAGAATTCTGCAGTGAAGCCATCTGGGCCCGGACTTTTTTGGGTTGGCAGTGTTTTGATGACCTTTTCAATCTCTTCCTTTGTGATGGGTTTATTAAGTTGTTCTGCTTCACGTTGTGATAATTTGGGTAGGTGGTATGAGTCAAGGAATTGGTCCATTTCCCCTAGGTTTTCAAATTTGTTACAGTACAGCTTTTCATAGTATTCTGTTATGATATTTTTGATTTCTGTTGCATCTGTGGTGACATCTCCCCTCTCATTTCTAATTTGGGTTGTTTGTTTCCTTTCCTGCTTTTCTTTAGTAAGTTTAGCCAGTGGTTTGTCAATTTTGTTGATCTTTTCAAAAAAACAGCTTTTGGTCTTTTCAGTTTTTTCAATTGTTTTTCTATTCTCCAATTTATTTAGCTCTGCTCTAATCTTCATGATCTCATTTCTTCCTGTGCCCAAGGGGTTCCTCTGTTGTTCTCTTTCTACTTGTTCAAGCCTTGATTTGGTTTCTTTCTTCCTTCCAGATGTGTGCATTTATGGAGATAAACAGACTTCTGAGGACTGCTTTGGCTGTATCCCATAGGTTGTGGTCGGAAGTGTTTTCGTTCTCATTGGAAGCCATGAATTTCTTTATTTCATCCTTTATTTCCTCTATAACCCATGTTTTTTTGAGCAAGATGTTGTTCAGTTTCCAAGAGTTCCACTTTCTGTCTATGTTTTTTCTGCTGTTGATTTCAACTTTGATGGCTTTATGATCTGAGAAGATGCTTTGCAGTAATTCAGTAGTATGGATTTTGTTGAGCATTGCATTATGGCCTATGACATCGTCAATTCTGGAGAATGTTCCATGTGCACTGGAGAAGAAAGTGTAGTTGTCTGCTGATGGGTGGAAAGTTCTGTATATATCAGTTAGGTCTTCTGCATCTTTACTGAGCTTTTTCCTAAATGATCTGTCTAGTAATGAGAGTGGAGTGTTAAAGTCTCCCACTATTATTGTGGAGTCATCTAACTTTCTTTTGAGCATAGTCAGTGTTTCTTCGACGTATTTAGGTGCTATGATATTAGATGCATAAATATTTAATATAGTTAAGTCTTGCTGGTGTACTGAACCTTTCAGCAATAAATAGTGTCCATCTTTGTCCACGATGGTGGATTTGACATTAAAATTGATTTTGTCTGAGATTAGAATTGCCACCCCTGCTCTTCTCTGTTCATTGTTAGCTTGATGTATATTCTTCCATCCTTTAATTTTCAGTTTGTTCCTATCTTTAGGTCTCAAATGAGTTTCTTGTAGACAACATATGGATGGGTCATCTCTTTTGATCCAGGATGACACTCGTTGTCTCTTTACTGGAGCATTCAGTCCATTCACATTCAGTGTAATTATTGATAGGTATGTGTTCACTGCTGCCACTGTGATATGTTTATTTTTATGTTGATGTTTTCTCTGTTGTTCTTATTGTTAGTCTGTTCTGGAACATTCTTTTTTGTGAGTTGATTTTTCACCTTTTATAGAGCTGGTTTTGTAGTTGTTGAGACTCATGTGTTACATTTCTTGAAATGGTATGATACATCTTCGTTGTGCTTTATAGCTGCCCCTATGATCCCCCTTAATAAAGTATATATAAACCCAATTTTAATTACTACCTGTCTTGTCATCTTTCTCTCCATTTGGAAGGACTGTAACGACTGTAGTACATCCCTCTTTTTGTTATGATGACACCATAGTTTCCATGATGATCACTGGATTGCTTCTTTCCATATCAAAGCTGTGATTGACTTTGGAGCCTTTCCTAAAAGAGTATTGAGTAGTGTGCCATTGTAAAATATAAAGTTAGTAGTTTCGTTCTTCTAAGCCAGAGCCAAGAACTTCTTTCAGTATTTCTTGTAGTTTGGGTTTGGTTGTTACAAAGTCTCTGAGTTACTGTTTATCTGGGAATGTCTTAATTTCATTTTCATATTTGAAAGATAGTTTTGCAGGATAAATAATTCTTGATTGGAAGTTCTTCTCCTTCAAGGATTTGAATGTGTCATGCCACTGTCTCTGTGGCAGCATGGTTTCTGCTGAGAAATCTGACGAGAGCCTATAGAGTTTCCCTCTGAATGTTAGGTTTGCCTTGAGTCTTGCTGCCTTTAAAAGTTGCTGCTTAGGTTTCATTTTGTTAAGCTTGATTATAATATGTCTTGGAGTCTTTCTTTTGAGATCTATATTGGGTGGTGTACGATATGCATCTGAGATGTCTATGTTCTCTTCCTTCATGATTTCTGGGAAGTTTTCTTTCAGCAGCTCAGCAACAATACTCTGTGTTCTCACCCTGTTCAGGGACTCCAATTAATTCAAGGTTGTTCCTCTTAATAGAGTCTCACATGCTTCTTAATGTTTCTTCATTTTTCTTGTTTCTTTTTTCTGATTTCTGCTCATAGACGCTGCCATCAGTAGCTGTGTCTTCCAAGTCAAAAATTCTTTTAACCCATTTGTTCCATTCTGTTTTCTTGGCTTTGCATGGAAGTTTCTATGTCTTTGATTTTGTTCTTGATCTGTTGGATTTCAGAGTACTGGTGTTCCATCAGATCGAACAACTTGCTTCATTTTTCATTTTGTTGTGCTGCATTTTGTATAAGGTCTAGAAGGGGTCTGTATATAATCAATTTGTATTCACCTCCTGATGCTTTCATAAAAGTTTCTTCATCTGGAAAACTCCTTGGTTGCTTTGTTTGGGAGCCTTCTGAAGCCATGAGTGATTGCTTGTATGCCACAATTGTCTGTTGCTTTTTGGGTCCCATGTGAGTATATAGTGGCTGGAAGAGGTACTGTGAGGATGGATTGCAAATGTTTCTCTGGGCTGTCTTCAAGTGTAAAGCAAAAATTTTCTGACCACTTCACAAGTCAGTTTGGTTTTCAGGTGTAGAGGTCCCTCATCTCATCTGACAAAGTAAGCACCACTATATCCAACCCCAGATGATAACAAACTAGTTCATAATACAGCAATGGTACTGCCCTGTTGGCCTCTGCTGACAGGGCCTAGCCTTAGCCGACACTGCATCGAGTACTGCTTTTGTGATAGAAAAGCGCTCTCCTGTGAGCAGGTTCTGGCTCCCAAGCAGGTTCTGGCTCCCAAGCTAAGAATTAGGTCCAGCTGTGGCCACCATATGCAAGATGGAGTCCTCCACACAGGCAGCAGACAGAGGGGAGAAAGGTGCCGAGAGGTAGTGATTCCTCTGCTTCTGTTGCAGGGCCTGCAACATAGGTGGCACTGGGAAAATTACTGCTTTTCTGTCGGAGAAGCGCTGTCCTGTTTGCAGGTGCTGGCTCACAGGCTAAGAATGAGATCCTGCTAAAATCTCGGTACCAACATGGCATCCCGCACACTGCAGAATTCTGTTCAAACCCCTCTGACACAGATATAAAACGAAAGACTCAAAGAGGCTAGATTAACAGAGTCTTAAGCCTGACTCTCAGAATATGGGAATTTCACCTGCCTATACCCCCAGCTAGCCGCTAGGCAAGATCCAGCTACGCCCGCCGGCCAAGACAGAGAAAAAAAAAGTCAAACTGGTGCGTTTACCTCCCGTCCGTGAGAGCCAGGGCTAGCCAGGAGCGGAAGTCAGCGCAGGAGAGGAGGTTTTTCCGCTGAGTGGTATGAAGCCCCAATTAACAGCCCTGTGCTGTGTCGTGAGGCTGATTAGGTGATCAGAAGCCTCCGTTTGATTATCAATTCAGGTCTTGGTTTCCAGAGGGACGTAAGGAGACGTGGGCTTAGTGTGCCATCTTGACTCCGCCCCCACCAGTATTGTTTTACCTGTATTCCATGTTCTCTGTTCCTATTCCTCTCAGTTACATGGAAGTGTTTAACATAATTTAATCTATAAATACTTTGGTATGTATATCCTTTTTTAATCCAAAATGCTATTGTCACACTATTGGATTCCTTCATGTCGTCTCAGCAGTAATATACTCTTTAAGTTTCCCCAGTCATGTGAAATGTCAAAGTTCTACAGATCGTTCGTTCAAATCCTTATCTGAAAGAGGTCTCCATGTTGTTTGATTGAGATCTGTATTGATGTTTTTCAGTTTAGCTTTAATTTGAATTTCTGTTATGGGTAAATTAAGCACCTTTGATTATGTTTAAAGTGCAGTTTATATTTCCTTTTCTGAGAACTATTTATGTACTTTATCAGTTCTTTTCCTTTGGCTTTTGGCCTTTTTCCTGTCAATTTCTGGGAGCCTTTTGCGTATGAGGCACATATGGTGGGTTTTAATGTTTAAAACATTTAGAAATTTAAATGTTGTTAGTGATAAAGGTCTCATTTTACAGTTAACTATGCTCATGGCTATATGTCTGTGGGCAGATATGAGTATTTTACATTAACTCTGCCCTTCATTCCACTGTACTGCTTTTCCTCAGAAAGTTTAATGTAAAACGTTGAAGAAGGAGTGTGAGTTGTTATTCTGACTTGCATTCATTCTCTGGGTAGATATTGAATAACTATTATGTATGTTAGACATGGAACTAGTTGCTAATAATGCAATAGTAAAGAACACACAGTGGGTGTTTTTTTGGTACTTATATTCATTTTCTTTAAAAAGATGATTCTAGAGCAGTATGACTGAACGATGAAATGATAGCAAAAATAAGCCTAATACAAGATAGTATGCATGCTGGTTACAGCTGTAAGTTGTAAGTTTTAAAATTGGGCAAGAAATAAAGTCTCTCAGTTTCTGTTGAAGAGCAGCAGTATCTTCATTTTGGTTTGTGTTACTGTGATTCTAGCATGTAGGTTTACCAGTACAAGCAACTTGAAGTTTATTACAGGTGTGTTACTGCTATAAAGCATAACATTTTTTTCTTTTGTGAGCTAGAAATGAAGCAGATACAGTAGAAACCCCTGGTATATGAAAATATCAAAATTCTTTGGCTGTCTGAAGCCCTGAGATGCTTTACCACCCATTTACTTTAAATTTTTTGTTTTTAGATGGTATTGTTGAAAGTTGGGAAAAGAAAGTTATATCACAATCCTACAGGAATGACATTTGTGCTTTTGGTGTATTCTTTCCTGATGTTCAAAGAAATACATGTAGTTTATTGTATAGGTTTTTTTGAAATATGTACCCATTGAAAACTGGACTGATTTTACTTACTGTTTTCTGTTGTACTTTAGGTGACGGTTTATACAACAAACTAGTTTTTCTTTAAGTAGTTGGTACACATACTGTTTTATGGCAGTGGTTAATGACCCCATAACTGTCAACACTGTCTCTTCTCAACCTTGTGTTCCCTATTAGCAGCTTTCTGTCCACTTCTGCCTTCTAGCCTCTGCCCCTGGGCTGTTGTGCCCCCTTAGTCTCATTTTGTCTTATGGATCTTTTCAGCTGTTGGCCAAACAGTGAACCTCAGGGGGGCCAATTTTGTTTTTAGACTGTTATTTGAACAGTAATGAAATGTTTCATTTCATGAAATGCTCTTTGGTCTTAAAGAAGTTTTAGGACATCCTATTTTATAATGAGAAAATCTCTAAGTAAACAATATCTTCCTTATTAACAGCTATTCATCAAATTATAGAATATGTATAAAACAAATACTACAGAGTCGGATCCGACTTGACGGCACTTGGCGCACTACATAGCGGGTGATTCTTTTAAATTGTGTACACATGGCTATGCTATGATATTAATCACACTCCAAGGAGAGTTTGTATGCTATGAAAAACTTTGCAGGTACATGGGAATTGTTAATGTATGTGATTTGTATCCATGTGCATTATGAATGGTAGCTATTAGATATATTTTTGAGCTGATGAGAGGAGATAACCTTTTGTACATTATATTGTTCAGGTCACTTTTTCTAATTTCAGAGTTACTGTGGATTCTTCAGAGTATTGAATAATCACTAGGTTTTAAAAATTAATATATGTCATTTAAACACTTATTTTGGGCTGGGGCTAGGCAAGGCTTTTTTAACATTAGTCCTTTGTTATGTGGTGCACATAGTCCCATTTATATTAGACTGTACATAATAGCATCAAAGACATGCCTGAAGGTTACTTAATTTTTTTAAGAAGGTGGGGGATGTACTTCAGGTAACCAGTATAAGAGGCTATTTGAAAGACATCGAACATGGACTTGTCTAGGCTTTGTATTGAAGTACATTAAGAATCAGAATTGACTCATTAGTTTTAAACTTTAATGTCAGTAAAGAACGAGAAATGTTATGAATGGTAGTACTTAAGATATTTAATTTTTGCTTAAATATCCAAAGACATCTATCCACAGTAACCTACATTTCTCTGAAAACCCTGATATATGTACTTAAAACTTTTTTTCTTGGAAAGAGGGGTTCTAATTTGACCAAAAATAAACAATATAGAAAATAAGCCACATGGGAAGATAGTATGTACACTGATTACAACAATGCAGGGAGCTATATTTATTGTTTTTAAAGTAGGAAAGAATAAACAGAATCAATTTGTGTTGAAGAGCAGCGGCTTACAAACCAGACCATTTTTGTTAAATTCTGGGGATATTTGTGGATGAGTTTTTATGTTATCTTTAGGATAATTGTATCTTTTCATGATTGTTCATTCTAGAATCTGATATCCTTTATGACAAATGCTGCTGACTTTATTACTAAATAGAAATTGTTACTGGTAGATAATGTCTTTATCCTTTGAATTCAGGATTAGTAGCTCATTTCATAGAATTTAACAGGAATTTTAAGATTCTTTAAATTTCAAAACTGTTAATGAAGTGAATTCATTTGGTACAAATTTCTTTTTCCTTGTTTAATCTTTCAGTGTCAGGTTTATCATTGAAAGCACAGGTAATAAAATGAAATTTAGAATATTTTTCAAAACACTGTCATTTCAGTATACCCCTATGCTTGCCAAGTTCTGCTGTCAGCTTCTCAGCTAATATATTTTTCATATCTTGTAAATTAGGCAATCAATTTCATAGAAAACTGGGCAGTTTGGGGGAGCAAAGTTTGAACCTCTCTGGAGGTATGAAAAAGTATGCAGACTCTAATATGACAAGATAAGTATTTCTTCATTTAGTTTGAATTACTGTATTGTTTTTCAAGTGTTTCATCAAAAATTCCAAAGAATAAACATTCATATGACTGCACAAATTAATGATGAGAGAAATTCCATGTAGTTTTGGTCCATAACATCAGTATCCTCCTTGTCGTTAAGAATACTATCATTAACTCTTAACATCTTTTATTTTTCATTTGTATTAGCATCAGTAAATTCAGCAAAATCAACAAAAATTGATATACCCCTTTTGAGATAATTAAGTCAAGCCAAGTGCTGTCAAGTCAGATCCGACTCAAAAAAAAAAAACAAAAACCTGAAATATAACTGCATCTCATAAAGACAGAATCTACAGGAATAGCCAGCCACACCAAGTGCCGTCAAGTCGGATCCGACTCATGGCGACCCTAGGGGCCAGGGTAGAACTGACCCCCAGAGTACTCAAGGAGCGCCTGGTGGATTTGAACTGCTGACCTTGTGGTTAGCAGTGGTAGCACTTAACCCACTACACCACCAGTAGTAATAATTATGAGAAGTCAAATTACTATATGTAGCATCATACATATATTTACTAATTTGTCAAGAAAGTTGATATTAGGCTTATAATTCATACTTTGAAACCATAAGTAACCCGTTTTAAAGTTAGAGTACATGTATTACATATGGTTTATTCTGGGTAGTGTTTCCTGAAAAGGGGGTGGGGTAGAGAACTAATGTAAGAGTTAACATAGCAGTGATTTCTTGTTTAAGTATAACAAATTTAATTTTGGCCTCATTTCTGAATTACTTAAAACTTGTTTGGCATGTTATAATGACACATATGGGCAGTTGTTTTATTTCTTCCAAAATTTATAGAAGTGGGTACGAGGTTAACTGTAGTACAGTGCTCGGTCTTTTGAGTGCTATTTCCTCATTAGGTGTCACAGATTGCCAGTGTTAAAATTCCAGATACTTTGTTGAACAGACTACCTGTTCATACAGGAGCTGCATTGTTGTATAGCCTCATTCCTTCCGATGGGTGTGGAGCAGGATTAAAGCACACTTTATGGGGGTTCTAATTGTAGATGCCTAATTGACTTGATGAATAGTAAATGCTTGAAATTTAAACACACACACATACACACACGAACCTGTCCCAGTGCTGATGTGCGTGACAGAACAAATGCCTTGCAGGTGTTGAATGCTTAGAGATAAAAGAGGAGCCTTGCCATATTTCCCAAGAATTTTCTTTTGAAGTTTATGGGATTTTCTGTCTCATTGTTCCTGTTCTTAAAATGGTTCGTGGCAAGAATATGTTTCATCTTTGGCTGTACTTTTTACTTCTGAAGAGATATCTGGATTTTACAAGTTGAACAAAATTAAAAACAAAGAAAACCTATCAGCAGGTACATTTTTACATACATTTGGGAAAGAAATAGGAAAAAAAACTACTGATTCCAGCCTTTGGCCAAGTGGGGTCAAAAATTCTTCTTAAATCTTCAAGAATGAATTCATGCCTTACTAAGTACTTTCAGAATCTCAAGGGTTTGTTGTCATCAACAAAGAAAAAGAAAACTTCTCAGGCTAAGGAATTGATTAAAGAACCTAAAATGCACTGCCATCTAGTCGAGTCTGACTCACAGTAATCCTAGAGGTCGGAGTGGAACTGCCCTATAGAGTTTCCAAGGAGTGCCTGGCGGATTTGATAAAGAGTAACAATTTTTAAGAAGTGGGTCTGCCAGTTTCACATGTATTCATTTGTGTATATTCACACTTGGTTCTATACAGTTTTATCATGTGTAGACTTGTGTGATCACCACCAAGGATCTTTTGTGCCACACTGTAAGTCTCCAGCCACCTTTCTCCCAACCCACCCTTGTAATTTTTGGCCATCAATAATCTGTACCCTTTCCCTTTAGTTTTATCATTTTGAGAATGTTGCATAAGTGGAATCTGTAGTATACAACCTTTTGCAATTGGCTTTTTTTCACTTAGCATGATTAAATTCCCTGGAGATCCATTAAGTTGTTGTGCGTATCAGTTTGTTCCTTTGTACTGCTCAGTAGTGTTCCATAGCATGAACATACCATAGTTAAATAGTGCACCCATTGAAGAGCTTTGGATTGTTTCTGGTATTATGAGTAATACTGCTAAGAATACTCGTTTACAGGTTTATAAATTTTACTTACTCAAACTGTAGGCCGTAGAAATAAGGACAGAATGTGCAGTATCATTTGGACATGGTGTGAATGTGAACATGTTAACATCCAGAAAATTCTCTGGAGCATTTATTTTCCTCAGCATCCAGGTTTCCTGGCATTAAGTCATCGTCACCCAGGGACAGAAGGAGGAGTAGCTTCCCATCGATATCCATGTGACTTTTAACCTCATTCCTAATTAGCGGAATGTGGAATGACAGATTTTTACTTAAAATTCTTATTTGTATAGTAACTATGTTGTTCAAAAGATTGTCCTAAATTAGCGAAAAGTCCTATTCTTAAAAATGATAAATTTATTAATGTTTCTGTATACATCAGATGGAAAGCTTTTCTAAATTTATAACTTACTAAAATTCATAGAAAAGCTGCCAAGAAAACTTGGTGCCATCGAGTCGATTCCAGCTCATGGTGACCCTATAGACAGTAGAGCTGCCTCATAGAATTTCCAAGAGGAGCACCTCATAGAGTTGAACTGCTGACCCTTTGATTAACAGGCGTAGCACTTAACCACTATACCACCAGGGTTTCCAAGCTACGAAAGACAGATAGTTATTAATCTTTCACTTTTTTTTTTAAACTCAGTCAGCTAATAACTGCTTATTGGAAATTAACTAATTAACTTGGCCCCAAATAGGAGAAATTCATGAGCTGCTGTAGAACTTTTAAATTTTCTAGGCAGCTTTTTAAGGTTAAAAAAAAAGTCTGTGTGTGTGTGTATATGTGTATATATGAAACAAAAATTTGCCATTTTACCCATTTTTATATGTAGAATTCAGTGACGTTAATTATCAGTGTTGTGCAACCATTATCTCTAGGCAACTTTTAAGGTAATAAATATATATATATATATATAAAACATAAAATTTTACATTTTAACTTTTTTTCTGTTTTTATTGTGGTTAAGTAAAAGTATACAATCCAGATAGGTTTTGCATGCCCACCTATCTGCAGCTCCCTGTGCTCTCCCCACCCAGTGACAGCACACTCCTTCTTTTCACTTTATATACCTAGTATCCTCTTAATAAACATCTTCCCCCTGCGCAACCTCTTCTGTCATCTAGAAA
Organism: Heterohyrax brucei; assembly: GCA_028571685.1. NCBI lineage: Eukaryota > Metazoa > Chordata > Mammalia > Hyracoidea > Procaviidae > Heterohyrax > Heterohyrax brucei. The sequence continues at coordinate 22,711,793 of CM053152.1, forward strand.
GAGACCAGGAGGGCAGCTTCCTGTAAATGCACAGAACCATAAAGTACGTACACCATATGCTCACACTGTATCCCCAAGTCCATTTCATTCTCACCTCAAGAGTTGACTCATTACTGGTTTCCAAGCAGGGACAGCAGCAGGTCTAGGGGCCATGTTCCCAGGGTATGCTCTTGGCTGTTGGGCCATTAATTCAGGTCTTTTAGTAGAGTTCTTGGGCTGCACACCTCTTTATCTTGTGTTGCCTCAGGGACTCTGTTGTATCTGGAGTCACAGCTGTCTTTGGTGGTGGCTGGGCACCATCTGGTTCTTCCAGTCTGCTTTTGAGACAGTCTCTGATTCATATGTGTCCTTCTATCTCTGGGACTTTTTTCCATGTATCTTTGTTGTTCTTGGTCGTCATCTATTTCTGATGAGTTAGGACCACTTGGTGTACCTCAGATGACAGCTTGCTAGTTTTTAAGATCCCAGACACCACTAACACTGTGTGCACAAGACTCTCTTAGAAATAGACTAGTTATGCCAGTTGGCCTCAGTGTCCCCTGAATACATGGTCCCCAGGCCCCTGTCCCTGCTACTCTATCCTTTGAAATATTAGGTTGAGTTTAGAAAACTGTTGCATTTATAGTGAAGTCTAATTAAGTTGATCTACTAGCTACTGTGTGCTGTCACTACTTTTACCTAACCAAATTTCTGTTAGCTGTCTAATCTGTGCTCAACCCTCTCACTCCCTGTCCACCCTTGTAGTGTTTTCTTCTGTGCATAAGTCCTTATAGTAGGGGTCTCATACAGTTATTTGTGCTTTTGCCGCTGACTGATTTCACAGAACGTAATGTCTTCCAGTTGAAGCCAGGTTATGCAGTGCTTCCTGAAATCACCATTGTTCTTTATCATGCATAGTGTTCCATTGAGTGTATGTACCATAGTTTATCTACTCATCTGTTGATGGGCATTGTTTTAGTCGGCTAGGGCTGCTCTAACAGAAATACCACAGAATGGATGGCTTTAACAAATGAAAGTTTATTCTTACACAGTCTGGTGGGCTGCAAGTCCATATTCAGGATGTCCACTCCAGGGGAAGGCTTTCCCCCTTGTCAGCTCTGGAGGAAAGTCAGGTACTGTATCAGTCTTTGTCCAGGGAACATCTTGGCACAGGAACCTCAGGTATGAAGGACGAGATCTTCTTCCGGTGCTGTTTGTTTGATGGTGTGAGGTTCCCAATTCTCTGCCTGCTTCTCTGTCCTTTTATCTCTTGTAGGATGAGAGGATTAAGGGTGGGGCAAGCCATACTCCAGGGAAACTCCCTTTACAGTAGAGCAGGGAGGTAATCTTATAAAGGGATTTATAGTCCTACCCTAATCCTTTAACATACAGCATAGGAAAACCATAAAATGGAGGACAGTCACAAGATACTGGGAATCATGGCCCAGCCACATGGCTACACATATTTTTGTTGGGGGACAGAATTCAATCCATGACAGGCATCTAGGTTGATTCCATCTTTTTGCTGTTACAGACAGCAAGCCCTGCAGTAAACATTCATGTGCACGTATCTGTTCATGTCACCACCTTTGTTTCTGTAGGATATATTCCCAGCAGTGGGATTACTGGATCAAATGTTATTTCTATTTCTCGCTTTTTAAGGAAGCATCAGATCACATTCCAAAGAGGTTAGCATTTTGCTCCCACCAGCAGTAGATTTTAACCATTTTTATGTGTACAGTTTAGTGGCATTAATTATCAGTGTTGTGTAACTCTTAACCACTCTTATTTCCTGAACTTTTCACCCCAGAGTGAAGCCCCGTACCCATTAAACAAAAGCACCCTATTGCCACTGTCTCTCTAGCCCCTGGTAACGGCTAACCCAGATACCTCCCGGTAGACTAGAACCTCCAACTTTTTGGTTAGCAACTACGAATGTTAACTCTTGGCAACACCCAAGGAGTCTGTAACACATATTGCTAAATTGCTTTCTGGAACAATTGTAGCATTTATGCCAGTACTCCAGCAAATATGGCAAAATAGTTTAAAATTTTTTTTTTAAACAGTGAATTATAAATTTTTAAAATTTGCCAGTTAATTGTTTTGGTTTGCTTTTATTTAGTTGCTAATGATATTGACTATATTTTCATATTAGCTTAATGACAGAATGTCACCCTATTTTGTCCATATTTTTCCTTGCAGTTTCAATGGTTATCACTCTGTTTTCTTTACAGTAACTACCTGAGTCCCTAGCCAGTGGTTTTCTTAATGGTCTTTGTGTTTTTCTCTTAATGTTTCTATGTCAGACACTGTGGTTAACTGTTATCAAGTCAGCCCCCCACTCATTGAAACCCCATGCACATCAGAGCAAAACCCTGCATGGTCCTGCACTATCACCATGATTGGTTAGTGTTTTAGTCAGCTAGTGCTGCTCTATCAGAAATACCACAAGTGGATGGCTTTAAAAAGAGAAATTTTATTTTGTCACAGTAGGCTGTGAGGATGTGAGCTCCAGGGTAAGTCTGTCTCGGATAGATCTGGAGGGACCCTGGTCCTTTCCAAAGGACTACACTCAGCTTCTGGCATGGCTTCTTGGTGGTATGAATGAAGTCTCCAAATCTCTATGCTAGCTCCTTTACTTTGTATCTCAGGAGACTGCCTCAAGGCACAAAGCAGTCTGACACATTGAGTCCTGCCCTGCCGACATCCTGCCGCTTGTATAGCCTTGTCAACATCATAGAGGCAGGAGTTACAACATGCAGGGCATCAGACTACGGCAAAAATTATGGCTAGCAAAATTGCTGCAGATTTGGGGGACCACACAATTCAGTCTGTGACAGTGGGAGATTGGACTTTTGTGATCCATAGGGTTTTTATTGGCTAATTTTCAGCAACAGGTCACCAGGCCGTTCCTCTTAGTGTGACTTAGTCTGGAAGACAGCTGAATCCTGTTTAGCATCGTAGCACCAACAAGCCAGCTGACAGATGGGACGTAAGGTACATTGGCCGAATCAGACCTGGGTTTCCTGAATGGAAGGTGACAATTCCACCACTGAACCACCACTACACTCATCAGACAAAAAAATACATGTAACAGGTAGCTTGAGATAGTGCTGGTACCCTTGTGAAGTACTTTTCTGTTAGCAATTTTGCTTCTCAGGGAGGACTTCCTGGTACGTTTTAATTTAATCCCAGAGGACGTGAGCCTAAATAAGCACTCTTGCTGTCAGGACATACATAGGCTATGTTAGGACGTAGACCTCTGTGTACAGTCTGCTGTCATTGTATGCTTAACCCCTGCTGTTAGAAAGGAGAGGACTGGCGGGTGGGTCTGCTTGGCTGTCACATAATAGACTGAAAGCACTAATGTTGCAGCTACGCTTGAGACAGTGGTCACACTAACAGGGCCTGGCTCTTCGGTCAGAAGCTAGACTGAAGTGGCTTCATAGTATAGCGTTAGATTCACAAAAGAACTTCATTCAGCTCACTACTTTAGTAATAGTAAAATGTATAAATAAAATACTGTGATTTTTTTTTTCTTTTTATTTTCAGGTTTGCAAGTAAAAGTAACCAAACTGAAAAAAGAACGAATTTTGTAAGTATCAGTATATGACACTGCTATCTTATTTATAAGGTAATTTACATAATGTCTTAACTTACATGGAAACTAGCTTTACTTAGTATGAGTCTTGTGTGATTGAGTTTTTTAATTCTAAAGTAAAATGCATGCCTTTTTATTTGTAAGAGTATACTTAGTTAATATTTGCATGCATGTTTATATTTTAGTGTAATTTATATAACACATAATATTTTTCCATAAAGTATTCATTAAGACTCAAAACAGATTTGTAAACTCCTTTTGATCCACCTGTCAACTGCATTCCTTTCTCAGCTAAGATTAACACATAGAATTCAAGGTGTGATAAGAAAGGGAAAAATAATTCTGGGATTCTAAAATTCATTTAAAAACCAGAAATTAAATGGATATTCTGAGACTCCTTGTGAGTACTTTCAAATTACCAGAAAACTCCCTGAATGGTCTTAGTTGTCAAGTGTGTGATCACATCTGATTTTCTAAGTTAAGAGCACATTTTACTCATCATCTTTAGACCTTCCCTACTGAAGAATCTGAGTCAGATTTCTCAGTGGAATATAGGTACCCGTAACAAACATCAGTATCATTGTGACTAGTAATAATTAGATTTGTTTTATGGTATATCCATGAGTCTCAGTTACTCTGTGTTTCCTAAAGCTTTCGAGGCTGTAACAGAAAGCTAGTACCACTGCATATCCAAAGTTGTTTCCCACATTATAATCTGAAAATTGGAAAGTTTTGTTTATACCTGGAAAGTCATGTTTGGAAGTAGCTTTAGATTCAGAAATATGAAATCATAGTTTTTTTTAAGTTTTATTTAAAAATAATAATTTTGTGAATCTTCTTATTTAGGAACACTTTTAAATGCTTTGCATTACATATTCTTACCTTAATATTTTAAACATCGTTAACCATAAAGTGGAAACTCTCGTGGTGTAGTTGTTAAGAGCGATGGCTGCTAGCCATCAAGTCAGCTGTTCGAATCCACTGCTTTCCTTGGAAACACTATAGGGTAGTTCTCTGTCCTGTGGAGTCGCTATGTCAGAATCAGCCTTATGGCAGTGAGTTTGGTTCTTATACCTTAAGTGTAAAATAACCCACTTCTTTGTTTCTGCATTTGAGCTGGATTAGTTCCCACAATTAAAAGATGTTTTGTTACTTCTAAAGGAAATTTAATAAATCATTTCTGGATAGTATATTTAGAATGTGTATTTTATTAGTTAGGATATTTTCTGAAAAACAGTCACAAGTGGCTATAACAGTAGGAAAAATGTGTCTTTTCACATACCCTCTGCCGTCAAGTCAATTCCGACTCACAGCGGCCCTTTGGAACAGAGTAGAACTGCACCATAGAGTTTTCAAGGAGTGGCTGGTGGATTTGAATTGTTGATCTTTTGGTTATTAGCTTGAGCTCATAACTAGTGCACAACATGTTGTTGCATAGGCCTAAAGTCTAAGAGTCTGTGATTGTGGCCGTCTAGTGGATCCTGCCTCATAGCAACCCTCTGCAACAGAATGGAACTACACCTTAGGGTTTTCTAGGCTGAAATCTTTATGGGCGCAGACCATCAGTTCTTTTTTTTCCCATGAAGTGGTTGTTGGGATTGAACCTTTGGCCTTTGGTTAGTAGCCAGTACTTTAACAATTGGGCTGGGTAATTCACTGACTTAGCAACAACATCAAAGAGCCAAGTAATTTCTGTCTTCCTTGTCACAGTTAGTGTTCTGGCTTGCCCTCATAGCCTTGATTCACTCGCCATAGTGAGATGACCACCATCACTATAGCTGTTGCATGCAGAATATCCAAAGACAGAAAAGAGGATAACCCTTCCTTGTGTCCCTTTCAGTGAACATATGTAAGAAACGATCAGCAGCAGACTCCCCCTAACTCACTGAGCATGATTGTTGTGTATGTATTCATCAATAATAATGGGCAAAGGGCACTGAATTAATACACGTGGTTTCGGGTAATAAAGATTCTGAAACTGTGTGTATTTTAGGATGGAGTAAATAATTGTAGATAGTGACAGCCAGGCTTCTCAGTCAGGAAAGGGACAGGTAGGAAAGGGGAAGGGTAGAATGAATCCTGTACTGCTGAATAGGAATTTGAGTTACTAATATTAACTCATTTTTAGCATATAGATAGGTAAATATATTTATGTGTTAATTTGTATGAAGACATAGATACATGTATTTCCTAAACTTGGTCCTTTGAGGACCAAGAGCAATCGCACCTCAGTAGCAATAAGCACATCTAGAGCCCAGATCTTGATTTGTGACCGTGTTCTCCAAAAAAGCTAATCAAGGCTCCTTGGAGAATGGGCTGATTCAGAGATTGGGGTTCAGAAGGCACGAGATGACATCCTGAAAATAGTGACAGCCAGAAAATAAGGAAGCTCTCAGAAAATAACATGGGCCTATTAAAAAGGTGGAGAGGAAAACCTGAAAAAATGTCTGGTGGCGAAATCTAGGACAGTTTAAGCAATGAAATAATTATACTAGTAATGAATTATAACTCATAGAATAAAATAAACATAAGTCTTTAGTGATACATAGATGATTAAAAGAGAAGGGCCAGCTCTTAGTGTAGTTCTACTTAGCAGATGTAGAAAGTGATGAAAATAGAAAGTCACAATTTGACACACATCACAACAGCAGTTGTTGTGGGCAAGAATCATCATGGAGGCTGAAATTGGTGGATGAAAGTAAAATTAGAACCAGAATATTTGCATAGCCTTAAAATTATTTTAAGCCTTATTTTTTATATAATAGCCTTATTTTAAATTATTTAAATAATTTTAAATTGTTTTAAATAATTATTAAAATATTATTAAATAATAATATTATGTATATTATATTTATATATAATGTTATACAATATTACATAATATGTAATATATAATATGTCATATATTATATAATATTGAATATTAAATAATTTTAAATTATTTAAATAATTTTAAAATTATTTTAAGCCTTATTTTTTAATAATAGCCTTATTTTTCCCTTTGTATTCATAATGTCTTATGAATATGTATTCATAACGTCTTATGAATACAAAGGAAAAAATAGTAACATTACAATAGAGAGCATTGACATACTCTTTCAAAGGATTTGAAATTAACATCACTAGTTATAAGCTGTATCAGCCTCATGTAACTCTTGATATGATGGACTGAGAAAGACACATCACTTCTCTCATATTTCTACTCCAAATATGAAACCCAAATGTAATAATGAGGAAACATCAGACAAGCCCAAATTGAAAGTGAATCCACAAAGTAACTGGCAATGCTTTTCAATGGTGTCAAGGTCATAACTGACAAAGAAGGGTAGAGAAACTGACCTAGAGTGAAAGAGACATAACAGTTAAATGCAGTATAGAATCTTGGATGCTTCTAGACTAGAAGCATGATAGTACAGGGATGATTGGTGAACTTTGAATTAGGTCTGTAGAGTAATTAATAGATAGTGTCAATATTGATTTCCTGGTTTAGATCATTGTACTGTGATGCAAAATATTATGAAGCTGGGTGGTAGAGATACAGGTACTCTTTGTTCTGTGTATATAACCTGTGTAAATCTGAAATTAATTCAAAATGAAATGTTAAACAATGGAAAAAAAACTTTATCTTTTTAAATATTTAGCCTTTGGTCTAGAGAGAGACTCAGACTTCCTCCAAGCAGTTGTTAGATATTGAACAGTCCTTAAAAAATGATTCTTTTAGCAAGGAATAAGAAGGAAATGACTGTTGAGTAGGCAACCAAAAATACATGCTACAGTTAGATTACTAGCCTGTGGTTCAGAGTCATATCCAGTGAAACTCGTGAAGCATAATTTCCTTTTATGGCACCAAGCCAACTTCAATTTCTCTTTTGTTTCTGTGGGCAATGCTGATTTTAAAAACTTTGCAGGACTTTAATTCATATTGATAGTATTACTTTTGTTCATGTTTCTTAGAATTACCTGAATGGTTCCAGAAGAAAATCCTTTATTTGTAGATTCTCCCCAAATCAAAAGTTACTCTGAAAGTAAATATAATGAAAAAGCATCAGCTGGGTGAGGAAAATAGAACCATTTTCTTGCTTACTAAAATTTCTCCTCTTTTCAAACAAATCCCTACTTCATCTGCAAAGGGAAGAAACCCAAGATAAGCAAAGCACTACTGAAGAAGAAGAATACAGTGAGAGGCCTCGTGTTACCCAGCCTCAGAACCTACTACACTGCCACAGTAGTCAAAATAGCATGGTACTGGTACAAAAACAGATTTATAGACCAATGGAACAGAATAGAGAATCCAGAAATAATCACTATCCTCCTATGAACAGTTGATATTTGACAAGGTCCAAAGGCTGTAAATTGGAGTAAAAATAGTTTCTTTAACAAATGGTGTTGGCAAACCTGGATATCCACCTGCAAAAAACTGTATCTCACTCCTTACACGAAAACTAACTCCAGATGGATCAGAGACCTAAATATCAAATCTGAAAACATGAAGGCTATGGAAGAAAAAATAGAGACAACACTGGAAGTTCTAGTACCCAACTTAAACAGACTACAGAATTTTACTAACAGTGCAGTAACAGCAGAAGAGAAAATAGGTAATGAGAATGACTGAGCATCAAGCACTTGTGCTCATCCAGAGACTTTATTAAGAGAGTAAGAGGACAGCCTGCATGATGAGAAGAGTATTTGGTAACCACATGTCTGATCTGCATCTGATTTCCTTGGTCTAAGGTACTGCAAGATGGCAGCAGCAGGCAAAGGATGTGAACAGACATGTCTCCAAGGAGGACAGCCAGGCAGCCAAAAGACACATGAGGAAATGCCCATGATCCTTAGCCAGTAGAGAAATCCAAATCGAAACTACAGTGAGATGCCACCTCACCTCAACAAGGTTGGCACTAATCCAAAACCATAAAACAACAAATGCTGGCAAGGCTGTGGAGAGATTGGAACTCTTCTGAACAGCTGATGGGAGTCTAAAGTGGTACAATCTCTTTGGAAAGCAATTTCGTGCTTTGTTAAAAAGCTAGAAATAGAACTCCACGTGATCCAGTAATCTCACTGCTTGGAGTTAAACCTTCAGAAATAAGGCCTGTGACATGAGCAGGTACATGCACATGAATGTTTATTGCAGCACAGTCCACAATAGCAAAAAGATGGAATCAACCTAGGTGCCCATCAACAGATGAGTGGATAAACAAATTATGGTACGCATACACAGTGGAGCACTGTGTAATGATAAAGAGCAATGATTTTCTGAAGCATAACCTGGAATCAACTGGAAGAGATTATGCTGTGTAATCTTGTATGATTATGCTGACTAATAATTGTATGAGACCATTATTGAAAGGACTTATGCACTGAAAAAAATACTCTGATGGCTACAGGGTTATGGAGGGAGGGAGGTAGAGGCTTATTCACAGAAAGTCAATAGAATTTCAGTTAGCTAAAGGGAGTGACAGCATGCAGTAGAAGGCAGGTTAGCATGACTGGACAACACCATAAGCTAAAAGGTTTTGTAAATTCAACCCAACATTTCAAAGGACACAGTAGCAGGGATGGGCATCTGGGGGACCATGTTTTCTGGGGACATCGAGGTCAACTGGTGTAACTAGTCTTTTTCCAAGATAGTCTGTTGTACCCCATAAAGGTAAGTGGTGTCTGGGGTCTTAAAAGCCAGCAAGCTGCCATCTGAGAAATGTCAGTTAGTCTAACCTATCTGAAACAGATGACAGCTGAGAACATCAAAGACACAAGGAAAAATGAGCCTAAGAGACAGAAGAACCCATGTGATTGCGGGACTATGTCAGCATGAGACTACAAAAACCAGACAGTGCCCCGCTACCACCAAAGACAGCCCTGATAAGGGACGCAAGGTAGAGTCTTTGACACAGCATGAGAAAAAGGGGTATGTAGATCTAGAACTAGATTAAAAGACCAGACTTAATGGTAAGACAACGTGGCACATCCCCTGAGTACATGGCCACTGGACTTGGTAGTATGCCCCAGCCAAAACCAGTACTGAAGCCAACACTTCAAACAAAGAATGGACTGGACGTTGGGACACAGAGTAATGCATGTTGTATGTGTAGTTTTGAGTGGATACTAGAAATAAAGAGTGAAAAAGAAAAGTGTTGTCACAAGATGAGGAGAGCAGATAGAGTTGCAGAGAGGTGGGTACTTGGGGTTTTATATGGAAACTTGGACTGTAAACTTTCACTTAATCACAATAAAAAAATTTTTAACGTTTATCCTTTTCTATTGCATTGAGATCAAAAAAGAAAAGTATTTTTGTTTTATTTAGTAACAAGCAGGTTTTGCTTCAATGTTGAAAGTGTGTTATTAGAGTGGTTTGAGGTTTAAAGTAATGAAATACATGTATTGTATTACTTTATCTTCATTTTTGTTGCTAGTCCAACTAGCTAGTGATAATTGCTATTCTAAAACAAAACAGAACAAAGCCATTTGCCATTGAATCGATTACTTACAGCAACTCTGGGACAGAGTAGAACTGTCCTAGAGTTTCCAGGCCTGTAAGTAAATCACTGTCACATCTTTCTCGTTGCAGCAGGTGGTAGATTTATATCATCAACCTTTTCAGTTAGTAGCCAGGGCACTTAATCACTGCACCATCAGGGTTTCTTTATGGTTGTTACAAATATAAATTAGAAGATAAATACTCTCAGTCAATTGGTATAATGATTTACTATGTACCAAACTAGATAGCTATATTACTGTTTCTTGGAGATGTTCTACAGGTTTCTCCTTTAATGTGTAATAACTCTGTATAGAAGTTCTTGTTCTCTCTGACCTTTTCTAATACCAAGGGTTTAATGTTTCAGAGTTGATTAGTAGACTAGGGACTCTATTATTCTTAGGTACAGTGTGAAGCTGATGATCTTATCAATGCTAGCTTAACAGCCATTGTTGAGAATGACTTCTTTAGAGCTGCTGTATTGGTTACTTTAAAGAAACAATACTAAAACCCATAATCATTGTTTGCTGTTTGATTATACATTTTAAGTGACCTTCCCTCAGGGTTTTTAAGAGAACTTAAAAAAAAAAATGCAAACCAAACCCATAGCCAGTTAAGTCAATTCCAATTCATAGCAACCCTGTGTGACAAGAGTAGAACCGCACCGTGGAGTTTCTAAGGAGCACCTGGTATATTCAAGCTGTCAACGTTTTGATTAGCAGCAGTACTGCTTAACCACTTTGCCACCAGGGTTTCCTAAAGGAACTTAGTTTTATTAAAATGAATCCTTCATGTAGGCCGAGTAATAGCTTTATTTTCTAAAATATTACTAAATGATAGATTTATAGTTACAAAATAGTATTTTCTCAGCTTATTTCAGAATAATTTCTTTTCCTGTAGATTGAATAAGATTTAATTGGAAATTACTTAGATTACTTATAAGTAGATTACTATATTTACTTCTTTAAAAATGCTTTTATAATTTGAGACATTTAATGGAAAACTTATTTCTCCACACCTATAACCAGATAGTCATATGAGGACTGCCTTGATACCTCATTGCTAAATATCACTATGGTCACCTTCAAAGTACTCCCCTTGGGAAGCTATGCTCGAACGCCTAGTCCACCTTTCAAAGCAACTTTGGAATTCTGTGGAATGGCCATCAGAGCTGTCATCATATTACTCTTGATGTCCTGAATGTCTTAATAGTGCCTTCCTTTCAGTATTTCCTTTATCTTCAGGTAAGGAAAAAAGTCACTGGGGTCCAGATCGGTGAGTAGGGAGGGTGTTCCAATGCAGTTATTTGTTCACAGGCTAAAAACTCCCTCACAGATATCTATACAATTATGTCCATAAATGTGCCACCATGCACAATGGCCATTCCAGAAAGAGTTCCAAAATTGCTTTGAAAGGTGGACTAGGTGCTGGGTCAGTGCATAGCTTCCCAGGGGCAGTACTTCTAAGGTTACCATCATAGGGATATTCAGCAGTGAGGTATGCAGCACTTAGAATAATTAAGTTAGTGGACTTGTCAGACCTCGTATGAAAAAACTTCTTAAATTTCTAATTGTTTGTTGAATGCTACTGCTTCAGAAATTACCTAAAATGTCTATGATACTAAAGAAAATTTAAAATTAAACTAGAACACATGGTTAATCAGTAGCTGATAATAATGCCTTCATTATAGAGTTTACAGCTGTTTGATCCTCTTAGCAACTTTTTAATACATATTTTAATTAGCTTTATATCTCAGGTAGCGTAAGTCTATATGTACATTTTGGAAGCACAAATAAATAACTAAATTCCCTGAGTAATCAGAGAATTAAAGGAGTACTTTATTTTACCCTCTCCAGAGTAACTTAGGTCTTTGCACTGTGGGACCAGGAACTGAGATTCTCTTATTTTACCTGCAGCTTATTTTATAATATGTAGTCAGGCACAGAACCATCAGGATGTCCGATTTCTTAACTGTTAAAGTAACTGTATCTATTTGAAAGAATCCCAGTCTTTGGGGATTCCCACCTGGAAGAAGCAGATAGAAAAGAAATCAGCATACGGTTTGTCCTTGTGGAGGTAATTCAGTCTATATACCTGCTGTTATTTATAGTGCTAAAGAAAAACAGTAACTGCTTTATTTTTCAATGAGGAAATAAAATATTTACTATAATTACTCATCCAGCTGTATAGCACTTAAGAAAATTCTACTTTTTAGCTGCTGAGAAATTTTAAAATTCTAATGTGTAAACTATCCACCTACAGATAAGCCCTTGTTTTGTTTTAAATTATTTTTAAGTTAAAAATTCCAAAAATCCTGTAGAATATTTTCATAGCTTTGATTCCTTATCACAGTTAAGCATCTATGTAAAGGGAATAGTGTGAACATTTACTGTTTTCTTCATTTTCTTTGATCAGGGTTGTCCAAAACCTAAATGTTTAGAGAACTGTCAAAAATTCGTGTAACAGAAAGTATTTGTTGTAACTAGATAGGATTCAAATCAGGAAGTATCAACCTAGAAACTATCAATAAGGTGCTCTGAAGAGGGGGCAGTGAAAACAGGTTACATGGATCATTGTCATGTTACTTTGTCAGAAGATGGCTTTAGGGTTCCAGGAGGACGTAGATACAGAATCACTAAGGACATGCATACATCTTCCGTCAGACCAGGGGTTACCAAAAGAGCCCAGTGTCTCAGGCCAAACTGTCTCTTCTAAGCTGCTTACTAGGTTATTGTTTAACTTGAAGGTGACTTTAAGAAAACAGTTTAAGAATTAGAAAGACACCTAAAGACAGATGGCTTGGGTGAATCATTGCAACTCTAGACCGAGAAATCTGTATTCTGGGAGAATTAAGACAGTTTCTCATGGTAATTCCTGTTTATCTTCCTATACTTCCCTGACCCCCTTCAATATATAATATGAGATTTTAAGTATTAGAAGCCTGGTGTATGTGGTATATAGGTGTGTCAGAGAGAGAAGTGAGGGTCTGTAGATTTCATCTCATTACAGTTAGGTTTTCATATATAAGATCTGTGCAATTTTACATGCCAGTTATATTTGAAATGTTTCATTGCTTCAGAAAGACAGGTGGCCACCTACTAGAAAATTATATGGAATCTCTTGTAAAATGCTACCAATAGGTTAGGTGCATTGAGATTACCTTAGAGGCAACGTTGGAGATTGGTAAATTGCTAACTTGAACCAGGTCCAGGGTAGACCTGTCTTACAATATATTCCACTCTTATTTTTTTAAATTGAGTGGCTCTTTTTTGCATTGTTTGGAATTCAACAGTTTGCTTCCTTAAGGAGTTTATTAATTATTCCTATTGTAGAAGCCCGCTATGTTTAGCACTGAGTTAGTTAGCATGAGTAAACAGATAGTATGATGTTATAAGTCAAGAATTCTAAGCAGCATATCAGTAGGATATATCTGAATATGGGAAAGTCAGATATATTATTACTATTATAAACTTCTGTCTATACTTTTGTTCATGATTTTTTATAAAACCCTTTGCTGTAAACTTTTCAATCTTGAAATGTGTATAATTCGGTATGAGTCTGAAATTTAATTTTATTGCCATTTTTTATAGTATATAGATTATTTAGATTAAATTCTAAATTTTAATTGGTATTGGCATCTAGTAAACATTTTTTTTAAAAAACAAACTTTGTGTCCCCAAACCAGTTACTGATCTTGGTGGTATTTGTTGAATAGTCTCAAAATAGGATCAGTGGAAAGCTGATACTGTTTTTCAGTTAAATGCATTTTTCAGGGGTAATAAAAAAATTTTAATATTTTTTAAAATGAGAAACAGATTAACAAGCTTCAGCTATGTTTTGCTGTGTATAATTCCCAAATTTTCAGATGTCTTTATATTCTCATAGCTATATTTGTTGTGCAGCAGAAGGCCATAGTTCTTATGTTTTCTTCCTGTCATTATTAACTGTGCAACAAGTATTTTATAAGTCTGTATCAAGTCAATGGCAACAGATTTGGTTTTGGGGTTTTATATATGGTAAGAAGCCCACTAGGGTCTCTGTGAGTTGGAATAGACTTGACAGCAGTGGGTTTGGTTTTTGGTTTGGTTAAGGAGCCCTGGTGGCACAATGGTTAAGAAATAGTTGTTTACCAAAAAGTGTGAGTAGTTCACATCCAACATTTGCTCCTTGGAAACCTTGTGTGTTAGTTCTACTCTGTTCTATAGGAATACTGTGAGTCAAGTTGACCCAGTAGCTGTGGGTTTGATTACAATGGTAAGGAGCCCTGATGGTGCAATGGTTAAAGCACTGCTGCTGACCAGAATGTTGGTCTGAACCCACCACCTGTTATATGGGAAAAGATGAGATAGTCTGTAAAGATTTATAGCTTTAGAAATCGAATGGAGTAGTTCTGCTGCATCCTGTAGGGTCACTGTGAGTTAGAACTGACCCACTGCAGTAGTAGGTTTTATATATGGTACCTAACTGTGAGGAAAATTAAATCCCACTTCTGTAACACAAGACTGTAAAGATCAGTCAAATTCAAATCACTTCTGTTCTTCCTCTGACCTTAATTACTAGAGTGAAGTCAGACTTCAGCAGTTAAAAGGCATAGTCCTCTAGACTTTCAAGTCTCCTCAAGGCTTCGAATGCCAGCTATAACCTCAGGAGTCCCCAGGGCTCTACTCTGGTGGCTTACAAATTGAAGGGTTCTGTGTACCCCTTGCAGGATACCCAGAAGTAAGCTTGACTACCCTCACCTCAGACCTACTGGCTCCTATTGCTGCTTTGGATTTAATTATTTGTTACTGGTTTGACTACAGAACTCACAGGAAGTACTATACTTAAAATTACAGTTTTATTATAGCAAAAAGGAATCAAGTAAAGAGATACAAAAGGCAAGGTCTAGAAGGGCTCCCAACACAAAACTTTCATGCCCCCCAAATGGATACATTACCCTCCCACGTGCATAGTCTTTTACCAGCCATGAAGCCCACGGAGCTTACTTATCTAGACTCTTTTCTTAAAGAAAAACCATCTGTTGCTTTCAAGTCAATTCCTACTCACAGTGGCCCAAAATGACAATGTAGAACTGGTTTCCAAGGAGAGCCTGGTAGACTTAAGCTGCTGACATTCTGATTTAGCAGCTGAAGCTCGTAACCACTGTGCCACCCGGGTTTCCTTAGCCTTTTTTACAAGACCAAATCTGTTGCTGTTGAGTCAATTCTGACTCATAGCAACCCTCTAGGACGGAACTGCCCCATAGGGCTTCCAAGGAGCACCTTCGATTTGAACCGCCAATCTTTTTGTTAGTTGTGATTGATTCAACTGTGTCCCCTCCCCAGAAGCCTGCTGATACCACAGGTGAGTCTTTCTGGCATGGCCAGCCCTAAGTCAACCACTTCATTAGCATAGCGTATCAAGCCTGGAGCCTTCATAGATTGTGTAACAAAGATGCTTCTGTCACTGGGGGGAATTGTAAGATTTTAGAGGTTATCTGAGGAATCAAGGACAAAGAGTAAATCCTTAAAGTTGACTCCTCGCTGACATTTAGACTTAGTTGTTTTACTGATCTGTTTTTCTGTCAGTGATAGTCTACATTCTGGCTACTTTGACACAATCATTTTGATACCTACTTTTCGTAGCATACTAATTTGCTACCCTTATTTGAACTGATTATTTTAGACCCTTGAGGAGAGTAGAACCACAGTATTGGCCTGTAGGTTCAGCTTCCAGACAACAGCAAAGATCCCAGTTAAATTTCTGATGGATTTTCTTAGAACTAAAATAAATATTATTATTTATTTTTGATAATTATTATTATTTTTAATTATTATTTTTAATAATGATGATAGCATAAAATATGTCATAACCTTGAAAATAATCACATTCTACCAGAAGAAAAGTTTAAATGTCTTTTTTTCTGGCTATAAAAACATAATGGTAAACACTCAGAACTTTCAGTGTGCCAACACTGTATCACTATACATATATTAATACTCAGTGTTTGCAAATGCCTTGTCAGTGTCAAAGTAGAAAATCTCGTACTCTGTTAGACGTGAAAGAAATGGAATTTTATTGAGGAATAGTAATAGCTATATCTGTGTGACACTAAGATACAAAAAAGCAAAGCAATCCCACTACCTTCCAGTTTATTCCAACTCAGTGACCCTGTACACAGAGTAGAAGTACTACCCCCATAGAGTTTCAAAGGAGCACCTGATGGATTTGAACTACTGACTTTTTGGTTAGCAGCCATCAAGGTTTCCAGAGATACAGAGTGCTCTGCAGTTCAAGTGGAGAGAAGGGTCTTCATGCATCAAGAACAAAAGATACGTAGAGGGGTAATGATTGTAGACAACATCAACTTGGAAATGGAAATTGCCATCCAGTTGATCTGAACTCACAGTGATTAGTAGTGTAGTGGTTAAGAGCTATGACTGTTAACTAAAAGGTCGGCAATTCAAATCGGCCAGGTGCTCCTTAGAAACTGTGGGGCAGTTCTGCTGTGCCCTATATGGTTGTTAAGAGTCAAAATTGACTCGAAGGCAGTGGGTTTTTATAGGACAATAGAACCGTCCTATGGGGTTTCCAAGCTTGTGATCTTCACGGGGGCAGACCACCACGTCTTTCTCCCTGGGAATGGCATTTTGAACTGCCAACTTTGATTAGCAGTGGGTGCTTACAGTAGTAAGTTTGAGCTCTGATTAACAAGATATGTGCTCTCTTTGTTTTGATACAAAAAACTCACGATAATGTAAGTGGTGAAATTGTACTTTAGAGTTCTTATAATTATCCTGTTAGAGGTTCCCCCCCCCTTAAAAAATTATTTTGTCACTTTTAGAGATGCACAAAGACTAGAAGAATTTTTCACCAAAAACCAGCAACTGAGAGAGCAGCAAAAAGTCCTTCATGAAACCATTAAAGTTTTAGAAGATCGGTAAGTCTGGTACTTGAAACTTTTTTAAAAAAAGACAGTCTTTCTCACAACATTAACATTTGTTTTAATTTGTAATCAGTTTGGGGATTGAAAGTAATTTTTTCTCAACTTCCTATCACCTTTAAATGGGTACTTTATGAAATTAAGTATGTATTCTTGCTTTTTTCATTAATTACATCAGTTTACCCTTTAAATGATAGCTTTACGTGGTGTTTGATGTGTGAGATTAAGCATGGAAATGTTGTAGTTTTTGTGATAATTGAATTGTATTTTTACTTCTCTACTTACATAGAAACTGCTTCAGAGTTTTTTCTTGTTGGCACAGTGGTTAAATGCTCAGCTGATAAACAAGAAATTGACAGTTTGAACACACTAGTTGCTCTGCAGGAGAATGATAAGGCCGTCAGCTTGTATGCTTATAGCCCTGGAAGCCCTGTCCTATAGGGTCACTGTGAGTTGGAATCAGCTTCATGGTAATGGGTTTCTTATTGTTACCATTTTCTTTTCTTCTCTGCATGCTTCTCCACTTCCAGGCAGTCTAGGAATTCTTCTGAATATTTTTGAGATGATGCCTATCAATTAGTTTGTTCCACACACAAACTTCTGTGAAGCTAACACCTACAACAGAGAAGGCCTCCAGAATTTACTGTATTGCCTTCTCTGAACTGTAAGTGCTAGTTAAGACCTTGAACTAGCTACTATATAGCAAACAATGCTTATTGATTTCTTTATAGTTAACATTTCCTTTTACTGTTATTTTTGTTATGTAGTACAGGTAGCCAGAGGGTTGGAATTTGCCTCTGTCCATCTAGTGGTAGAATCATCTAATGTTCCACTTATGTGCAAACCAAAGTTGTGTACCCTTCTGTAACTGCTGACTCAGTGTATGTACTTTTACTGGAATAGACAAGCTACTATGAAATAAAAACACATGTGCTTTAGAATCTCATCTCCTAATACTCAGCCCCTTACTCATTAAGCTAGAATCACAGTGGTTTTTATGTTCCTCAAACATTTCAAACATATGTCTACTTTAAGCTTTGCATCTTTCTCATCTGTGCTGTTATACTGTGGGAATTGCTGTTTCACACTATATCCTTGATTCAAATTCAGCTACAAATGTCTTAGGTGTGACTGTAGAAGCTGAGGATACTTCATACTCTTATGGAACTTATATTTAATTTTCAAAGGTTTGGAAATAAAACCATACAAACAAATGAGCTTTTAGATTATAGTCCTGCAGACAAATTTAAATTGAATGATGTAATTGAGCTACCTCAGGATTTGGGAAGTAGAGTTAGACTGATAGCTATTCAAGGATGGTCTTTATGAAGCGGTACCATATGAACTGACATGTATTTTACAAAAAAAGAACCAGTCACTTAATGAACTAGAGGCAGAAAGATACAGATGAGAAAGATGCAAAAGCCTAAAGTGGACATAGGTTTGAAATGTTTGAGGAACATAAAAACCACTGTGATTCTAGCTTAATGAGTAAGGGGCTGAGTATTAGGAGATGAGATTGGAAAAGTGGTCGATAACTGGATTATGTAAGGATATAGGTAAAAAAAAAAAAAAAAAGAAAGAAAATTTAATTGTAATGGAGAACAACTAGATGGTGCCTGGCTACCACCAGTGGGATTCCCTTACAGAAAACTCAACAGAGCCCCTGTTGGAGCAGGAGAGATGTAGGGTATAGAATTTGAACTGAAGTAAAAGATTAGACTTCATGGTCTGACTGACTACAGGGTCCCTAGAAGACATGGCCCTGAACGCTCTGTTAGCCCAGAAACTGAAACTATTCCAGAAGCTAATTCCTCGAACAGAGATTGAACTAGTCTGTAAGACATAAAATGATACTGGTGAAAAGTGTGCTTCTTGGCTTAAATAAATAAACTAATTGGGCAGCTCATGTCTGGAGGTGAGTTGAGAAGAAAGAAGGGAACAGGAGTTGGTCGAATGGACAAGGAATGGATTAGAATGGAGGGGAGGAGTGTGCTGTTATACGGTGGGAAGAGCAGCTAGGGTCACACAACTAAGTGTGTATAAGTTTGTGTGAAAAACTGACTCAAATTGTAAACTTCCACTTAAAACACTATTTTAAAAAAAGCAAATTAAAAATAGGTGTGTCATTTGACACAACAGCCTTACACTAGATGGTGCCCAATGGAAATAAAACCACTAGTGTATAAAGATGAGAAGGAAAATGTAGTTGTATCCGGAGGTTCAGCTTTCATCCGAAGATTAGATAGACCCATAGAACAAAACAAGACTAAAGAACCACATCAAGCCAATGGCAGGGATTACAAGGCAGGAGAATACAAGAAAGCTGGTCATAGGGAACCCAAGGTTGCAAAGGGAGAATGTCGGTGTTTTGGAGTCGGTAACCAGTGTCACAAAACAGCGCATGTACTAATTATTTAATGAGAAGCTAGTTTGTGTTGTAAAACTTCATCTGAAGTACAGTACTAAAAATAAATATTCTAATGGGGGATGTAAGGATGGGAAATGTGAAGGGATGTAAGTGAATACTGACTGTATTTGCTATGATCTCCAAAAGGAAGTGTCAAGTAGGTAGTTGTTTTAAGAGTGTAGAACTCAGTGCTGAGATTAGAGAAAGAGAAACAAATTGGAGCATCATTATTAGAATGTAAATGGTACTTAACGCCTTGGGACTAGACTGGAGATTTCGTAAGGACATCTTAAGTAGTGTAGGAAGAGAATAGAAGAGGTCTCACTCAGAACTGAGGCCTGGGTTATACTAATTAAGGTTTAATGAAGGATAAGGACATAGGCAGCCAAAGAGACAAGAAAGAGAGGCTATCATAGTGGGAGAACATCCAAGTGCATATGGTATGACACTGTACTGTCTTCAAAGGACTAATGTAAGATTAAATGAGATAATGTGAGTAAAAAGCATACAATAAAAGCTGAATAACTTTTATAACCTTTCTCTTAATTGACGCATGTAAGTCCAACTTTTAACACATTAATCTGTGCTTAAGAGTACAGCTGCTAACCAAAACTCAGCAGTTCAAATCTATCATCTGCTCCTTGGAAACACTGTAAGGCATTTCTGCTCTGTCCTATAGGATCATGGAATCAGAATTGACTTGACATCAACAGATTTTAGTTTGTGTTTTGTTTTATTCAGTTGATATATTTTATTCATATGTTTTTCTTTCTTATTTTGTTTCATGTGGCTGTCATTCTTTGTTAGTTCTTACCTAATTGTCCTCTTATTCACTTCATTCTAGTGGAGGTGTTTTCAGAGCATTCTTTTCACATTCTACAACCTGTGCATCCTTGCGGGGCCTGTAGTTCATTGCGTGATAGTAATTTGGTGGAAGGTGATGGAGAGTGCATAGCTAATTTTTTATATATGTACTTTTTCTCTCTTTCAGATACAAATTTGAAATGTCCTCTGGACACATTTTACAATTTACCCTTCGTTTTATAAAGCCTCACTTAATTAAGCCCAAGATCACTATTACTATTTTTTAATTTGGGAACTGACACATATTCAGAGCTCATTATATACCCAGGCATTAGTCTAGCACTTAGTCTTCATATTAGCACTGTCTAGAAGATGACAGGCTCAGTTTACAGAGGAAACTGAGCTGGTAAAGAATTAAGAAACCTCCTCAAAGTCGTATAAACCCACTGCCATCTAGTCAGATCCAACTCATAGTGACCCTAGAGGTCAGAGTAGAATTGCCCCATAGTTTCCAAGGAGCGCCTGGCAGATTTGAACTGCCGATGTTTTGGTTAGCAGACATAGCACTTGAATCCTCAATGCCAGCAGGGTTTCCCCAAAGTTATACAGTTAATCGATAATTAGGTCAAATCTGACTCATAGCTCCCCAGCTTCTGCTGTTTCATGCTACCTTGTTGATGTGTTGTTTTCGTTTTCTAAATGTTATTGTAAGTGAATTCTGTCTTAAATGATCATCTCAAAATATTTGTGCTTGTCCTAAATTAACCAAAAAGACACTTTGAAATACTAAGACTTCACCACTGCTTATTATCTAGTGTATTTTCTTAGAAGTTCATTTGTTTTTTTTGTTACTTAGATTTTAAATTGCTGCTAAGTAAGCACTATCTGCAGATGGTCTAAGTAGGTGATGTTTGCTAAAGTTCTGCCTTATTTAATATTTTATTTTCATATTATGTTGTATGTAAGAATGATACCTAAAGTAAACTACAAAAAGTTGCTGTTGCCATGACTTAAAAAAGCAGCATGTGTTTTGTCAAAATTTCTGAACAGTTATTCTGGAACTTGCTATCTACTCTTGAGGAGATGAAGCAGTTCTTATGTTAATATTTTAAAACCTCTGTAAGATGTTTAAATAAAAGGAACTAACCAGTAAAGATAAACAATAAAATGTTCTGATTTTGTTAGGTTTATTTACATTTTGCTGCTATTATTACTACAGTTACAAACTTCCCTTGAGGAGGCCTAAATTACTAATCTAAGAATTAGTCACCATACTAGAGAAGTAGAGTACATTCTCTACAAAAATCTGACCAAAGTAGTGAAACCATAGTTGCCTGATGTATTTTAGTATTATTAAAAAGCATTTTCAGTAGGAAACTTCATAAATTTCAGCTGCTGGTAGCAATGAAAATAGGTATACATATTCTGGATTTATAATACTGGAACTATTTTTCAAATAGTGGACCAAATGTCTTTTGTCTTGCTAACTCTTTTACTCATAGGTGTCAGTTTAAACACCTTATTCTTCAGGACACCTTCTCTGACTTCTTAAACTAAATTGAATCTACTGTGTTTTCGTAGACCTGTGTAATCCACTATCATAATGTGAGCCGCTCTTGGTTGTAATTTTTTATTGTCTGACTTTCTCTAGTAGACTGAAAGCTCTTCAGAAGAAGTGATGTTACCTCAGTCACTGTTGATTGAATATACTGAGTACAGTGTATTGGGTGCACTGTAGGTGTTTATTGAATCCCTACTGAGTTAAAATGACTAGGTTTGAGGAAATCTTTTTAGGGTAGAGCAAACAATTGAGCATACTTGTTAATCTGGTAAGTTTTAATAGCAAAATGAAAACTATTTCTTCATCACTGTGAACAAACTGGAATAAAATTCAGAGTGCGTGTTGCTCTTACAGATGAAATTACTTTTTCCGTTTTGCCTCTTTATAGCTGCTGGAAGTGCATTTGCATGTGAAATTGGGCTTGTTTTTTTCTTTGTCTGAGAGCAGCAGTGGAAGACAGGCAGTGGAACCCTGTGGACAGAAACACGAACAGACATATTTTCTCACGTCTATTTATATTTAAACTAGCGATCAAGAGTTAGTTGACCCTCTCCCACAGATACTGTTATCAGCAGGGTTTAGTGATCAAGTACTATGTCTGTTAACCAAAAGGTCAGCAGTTTAGATGCTCCAGGAATCTCCTTGGAAACTCTATGAAACAGTTTTACTCTGTCCTGTAGGATTGCCATATGTTGGCAGTGGGTTTGAGTTCGGTTTTGGTTTGGTTATCAATGGTGGCAGCTGACCAAGGGTAAACAATAAACAGGCTAGGGAATATTGCTTCATTTTATAACTGTCTAAGCAAATGGAAGTTATAAACTTTGATGCCCAAGGTTCCAAGGGAATTTTTTCCATGGTACCTCATGGCATTTTACTGTTGATTTCTTCAAAACAATAAGGTATGCAGTTTTCATAACAAATAAACTGACTAGTGAATAATATTTAAATAATACTATGTAAGAATTGTTTAATGCTGTCTAGCTCTTTCAGTATTGTTCAGTGGTCTTTCAGTATTGTTCGGTGGTCTTTCAGTATTGTTCGGTGGTCTTTCAGTGCCAAAAGCTGTTTGGTTTTTCGCTGTAGCTCAGTAGTTAACTTCAATGTATAAACTAGTTACTAAGATCTAACCAACTATTACAGTCTTTATTACATGAACTCCAGGCTGTTAAAATTTGAGTAAATTTTAAAATATGACATGCAGTTGTGAGATGTCAAGTATTGTAAGTAATTAGATAAAAGGATTTTTTTTTTTTTTTTTTTTTTGTAAGCAGGTTAACAATAGTTTAGTTTTGGAATAGTTAGAATCCATTCTTATTTCCTTTAAAATGTTAAAGGTATCAGTAGACTTTACCATTAGCTGTAGAAATGCTTGATAGGTCTGAACACATAAGTATTTTAATAGAAGGAGAAGAAGGTGTATTTTAATTCTCGAAAAGATTTTATGTAAAGTTTGCTAGACTTATTAAAAAGTACTGTAATGAAAAGGAGTATATAATATACTCTGGCATATTTTGTACTTTTTTTAACATCCGTTGAATTTTTCTTCAGGTAGTATGCATAGTAAAAGTAAAATTTTACAAAAAGGTCTATAATGAAATAATAAGTCAAAGTTCCATTCTTTTCCACCCCTCCCCCATTCCAGTTTTTGGTTCCCTGAAGTTCTGAATGATCCATTTTCACTTTAACACTTACTAATTTAACACTATTCCTGTTGACTTCTTGCCCAGCTTTGCTAATTTTGAATAGTTTTTATCATAGTTCCATTTTACCTTTGAACCTTTGTTGTGGTTAGCTGCCATCAAGTCAGCTCTGACTCTTGGTGATCCTGTGTGTAGCAGAATGAGTATTACCTGATCTTGTACCTCTTTGTAATCATTGGCAGGCTCAAGACCATTGTTAACAGCCACTGTGCATTTGGGTTTTTGGTTGCTTTGTAAAGATCACACAGTGAAACATACACCGGTTTAACAGTTTCTGCATGTAAAATTCAGTGACGTCAATTACATTCTTCTAGTTGTGCCAACCATTCTTAACCCTCCTTTTCGGAGCTGTTCTTCATCTGTTAACATAAACTCCCTGCCTCATGAGATTCCTGTCTAGTCTTTTTTGAGTTACTGTTGTCACTTTGATCCCTATGGATAGTTCCTGAAAGAGCAGAGTACTGAAGGCAAACAATTTTTACAAGTTAGTTCTGTTGTTCAGTTTTCAGACTTCAGGGATTTTTTTTTTTTTTTTTTTTTGGTGCCTAAAGTGAAAGTTTATAGCTCAAGCTAGGTTTCTCATACAAAAATTTATATATAGATTGTCATGTGACCCTAGTTGCTATTGCCTATAATGTAACAGCACATTCCTCCTTTCCACTCTGGATTCCCCATGTTCATTCAAACCGCTCCTGTCCATTTCTGCCTTCTCACCTCTGGACAGGAGTTACCCCTTTAGTCTCATGTATCTACTTGAACTAAGAAACACACTCTCTGAGTATCTTTTTGTGCCTTGTTTTTTTTTAAAAAAAAAAAACCCTCAATGCTATTATCTACTTGAACTAAGAAACACACTCTCTGAGTATCTTTTTATGTCTTATTTAAAACAAACAAACTCAGTGCTATTGAGTCCATGCTCACTTACAGTGACCCTATAGGACAGAGTAAAATTGCTCCTTAGAGTTTCCAAGGAACCCCTGGCGGATTTGAACTGCCGACCTTTTGGTTAGCAGCCATAGCACTTAACCACTACACTACCAGGGTTTCCATATGTCTTACAGTCCAGTTTAATCTTTGCCTGACGAGTTGGCTTTAGAAATGGTTTTAGTTCTGAGGCCAGGGGCCATATCTTCTGGGGTCCATCTAATCTCAGACAGTTAAGTCTGATCTTTTTACTAGAATATGAATTCTGGACCGCACTCTTCTGCTCCATCAGGGACTCTGTGTTGTATTCTCAGGAATATTTTTGATTTAAGATTTAAAGATTATCTCAGGGCAATAGTTTAAGGGCTTTATCCACCCCCCATGGTTCAAAAATGTCTGAATTCCATGAAAATTTGAAATTCTGTTCTGTATTGTCCCTCTTTTGATCAGGATTCTTCTGTAGAATCTTTGATGAAAATATTTACCACCATGTATTTTTAATGCCTTGCAACCCAGAAAGTTTTATCTTCCAGCACTGTATCAAACAATATTCTGTTGTGATTCTTAAGATTTTTCCCTGGCTAATTGTTGGAAGTAATACCAGATTTTTCCCAGCTTCCCACACTGGAAGCTTAGTCTGGAAGCTGCTTTGAAACCTGTCCTCCATGACAAACCTACTGGTGTTTGAAAATGCTGATGATGTGGCTTGCAGCATCTAAGCCACCACAGTAAACTGACAGACAGGTGGTGGTGGACCTGTATACACATACTTAGATCTTTGTTTTATATCCCTTCACTCTAAGCAGTCTCTTAGACTTGCCGCTGTATTAAAGGATGATATGGATGCTTTTAACCTTTCCTTCCTTACTCTGTTTCTCTTCCTTCTGCTGTCGGTCAGCTGAACCACCATAAGTCCAGGGCTGACAATAGCTACAACAGCCAAGTTGGTAATAATTACAGTCTTTTCACCAGACTTCAGTCTTTTGTATTTAGTTTATACCTTGATTGTACAAGTTGAAAATAGTGAGAAGAATTTATTTATTGGCTATGTATCACCACAAAGGTAGGATTATATTTCATTTTCTGCAGGTCCAATGATATGACCCGTGTGCCCATCAAGGAGAATGTTTCCAATCAATTGCACAAATCAGTTCATAATTATGTTATAATACTGACTTTTACAACTCATTTATGTTTTGCTTCTCCTGGAATTTCTAGCTACCTTTTTTTGTATTAGACAAGAAACATGTTTTTCTTTACCGTGTCATTAATATTACTTAATTCCTTAGTTATTCTGTGTAATTCTTTGAGTCTTTTCTGTTCTGTTTCTTAAATACATACTTGTGGAAGCTGAAAAACTTTCTATAGTAATTTGGACCAGTTACTTTTTTTTGTAGTATTGTATTTTAGGTGAAAATTTAAGCATCAAATCAGAGTCCCCTTCATATACACGTTGTTCTGTGACATTGGTTACAATCTCCATAGTGTATCAGCACTCTCACCATTTTCCACTCCACTTGCCCTATTTCCATCCATCAAGTTTCGCCACCCTTCTTTTCCTTTTCATCTTGGATTTTTGTGTAAATGTTGACTGTTTGGTCTCATATAATTGTTAGCTTAAAGGAACACATTCCTCACGGTTATTGTTTATTTTATAGGCTGATCTGTTGTTTTGGCTGAAAGGTGACCTCCAGGAGTGGTTTTAGTTCCAGGTTAAAACTGTGTCTTAGCCAGCCAAGTGCTGTCAAGTCGGATCCTACTCATGGCTACCCTAGTCATACTAAAGAGCAGAAGGGAGTTGGGGCAACTGAAGCACCTGGTCACCAGGAGAGCAGAGGGTGGGGGGACATGCTCCTCTGATTACCAGGTGTGGCTATTGGGCTATTACTTGTAGACTGTAGCTGACAGTCAGGACCTGGAAAATAACAAATGCTGGAGCGGGGGACAGCCTGGAGTCTGGGATCTCCTGCTCACAGACTGTGAACCTGCTGCTCTGTGTGCACCACCCACCCTAATGATAATGATCAGGGATGGCCACAGAGAAGTGGTCCTGTCTGGCTCCTGGCTCTTTCCCTGTTCTGGGGTTATCAGGATCCTTGGAACTGTGTCCAGCCTTGCTGTACTTTCCCTTCTTAGATCTAGTTCATGTCCTGCTCATTGCGAGTCCATGTTTCTCTTTCTCCTGTTGGGAATTCCTTCTTGTGCTCCTCATTTAGGGTCACAGGTCACTTTGTCTCAAGATGGCAATGCTACAGCAGACCATTTGGCAGGGCACTTCCAATCTGTAACTCCCCTCCTTCACTATTTTCATTCAGTTTCTCCTTTTAGTCAGTGTTCGGTGTAATTCTTCATCTTTACTTGTGACGCTCAGGGTTCCAGGATTGTCATCTCTGTTTCACTTAGTCTCTCGAGTCTTTGCTGTAGTGGGACAACAAGGTTTATCTGACGAAGCTACCATTTTGGGCTGTCTCTTAGACCGTTTACTTTTTAGTCTACCATATAGCTATCAATCTGTAATTTTTTTTCATTAGATGCATGCATTAATTCCACTATTTCTTTTAGCTCATGTTAAGACAGTCAACAAATATTTATGGAGCACATAGTTTGTGCCAAACAAGGCTTAGACCTTAAAATACATCACTGAACCTGGCTGATAAAATCTGAGCCTATTCTTCATTTTTATTAGTTTTTCATGCTCGTTCCGTTATGGTTCGTACTCAAGTAACTTCTGAAAAAAGAATGCACAGGAAATAAATTTTTGAAGAATGCTTGCATGTCTGAAAATGGTTTTATTGTTACATTGAGTCACTGTTTTGACTAGATGTAAAATACTAAGTTCATAATAAAGGGTATTCCAATAAGGATGTCCTATTTTTGTTGGCTCACAGTGGCTTTATTTGTGAAGCTATAGCATCCATATTTATCACATTTTTTAAAAATTATTCTTGACAAATAGCCATAAAAAATTACATGATTCCACAACACATAGATTAAAGTTTATTGTCAAAATGGGTGTTCTGTTCTCCAGACATTCTGTGTGTTACATGAAATTTACAGTGCACATAATCGTCCCACTGAGAGAACAGTTCGACGTTTAATCAAAAAATTTGAGACAGTGGATCAGTTGCCAATCATACAATGCCTGTGTGTCAGTGAGCTGCACATTACAATGAAAACATCACCACCATTCATCAGAGCGTACACAAGAATCCGTCCCAGTCAGTTTCTCACCAGGCACAGGAACTTTGCCTTTTGTTGACCATAATTTGGCAGATTTTGCATCTGTACTTGAACTTTTACCTTTACAAAATTGTTTTAACACAAGAACTGAAGTCCAGCAACCATAAATTATGCCTTCTATTTGCTGATTGGGCTCTGGAGCAATTGGAAGTTGACCCAGCTTTTGACTGAAAAATCGTCTTCAGTAATGAGGTGCAGTTTTGGGCGAATGGTTTTGTTAACAGATAACACTGTCACATTTAGAACAATGAGAATCCAGTGGAGATTCCAGGATGTCCACTTCACCCCAGAAAGTTACCATTTGTTGTAGATTTTGGTCCACCGGGATCATTGGCTCTTAGTTTTTCCAAGATGAACAAGGAGAGGCTGTGAAAGCCCAAAAGATCTGGGGCTATGATAACTGATTATTTTTGGCCCCAGTTGAAAGGTGCTGTGGTGGCCGTTTACCTGAAGCTCTTTTCCACACATAATGCCATCAGATGTACTTCAGAATAAGAAAACAAAACTGTATCCTTTACACAACTTGTGTAATTCAAGTTCAAAGATAGGACACCTTTATTGGAAGACCCTTTAATTTTCCCTAAAAATTTTAACAGCTTTGCCTTGATTTGCTCTTAACAGTCGTTGCTGATGAGAACTCTGATGTCATTCTAATATTCATTCCTTTGTAGCAAACAGATTTTTTTTTTCTTTCTGAAATTTAAGATCTTGTTATCCTTAAGATTCTGTAATTTTATGGTGATTTATCTGTGTGAATGTGTACATGTGTGTGTGTTATTTCATTCATTCCTGTATCCTCAGCTCTTTAGCCTAAACATCAGTATCTCTTAAGCTATGGCAAATTTTCTTGTATTATTTCCTCCAGTTTTTTATGTTCTGGAGTTCTTAGTCGGATATTGAACATTACAGACTGATCCTGTATCATCTTTTTCACTTATTTAGTGTTACTTGGTTTTGGTTCCATAGTGTAGGAGATTTCTTCTATTTTGTTCTCTAATCATGCTTTCAAAGTTGTTTTTGTAGTCATGTTTAATATCCAAGGACTTTTTATTACTTATTGATCATTGATTTATAAATACAAGTAAGTGTGCTCTGACTTTTTTTCATGGCTGCATCTCTTCTTAGATTTTGCTAGGGATGCTTAAAAGCTCCACCCTCCCACCCACCCCCACCACATCCCTAGCACTTTGACTTTGTCATCCTACTGGCATCTGACCTACGTTGTTTCTGATGAGAGGTCAGCTTTTAATTTAATTGTGGTTTCCTTGTACAATTTGTTTTTCTCTTGCTATTTTCAGGAGTTTGAAATGTTTTTACCACAGTGTGTCTAGGTTTGGAGCACTTTGTGGTTACCCTAATTGGAATTTGTGGAGCTTCATGGATGTATAGATTAGCTGTTTTAATCAAATTTGGAAAATTTCAGGTACAAAAAATTATTTTCTGCTTCTTTCTCTTCCCACCATCCTGCTATACCCATTATATGTTTGTTTGTATGCTTAAGGGTGTTCCATAGGCCTCTAAGTCTGTGTTTTTTTTGTTATTTATTCTTTCTTTTGATATATCTTGAAATTTACTAATTTATTTTTTCTTTGGCAGCTCACACCTAGTGAATTCTTTTATTTCAGTTATTATACTTGTCAACTCCCAAATTTCCGTGTGATTCTTTCTTAAATTTCTGTCTCCTTAAGAGTCACTTAAACACAATTTCCTTCAGTTCTTTGAACATACTGTATTTATTTTTTAAATATTTTATTGTGCTTTAATTGAAAGTTTACAGTCCAACTCAATTTGTCATACAAAACCTAAATACAATTGGCTATGTAGCTCTAGCTGCTCTCCTGACCCTGTGACAGTACACTTCTCCTTTCTATCCTGTATTTCCCATGTCCATTCATCCGGCTTCTGTACCCTCAACTCGCTCATCTTGCCTCTGGACAGGAGCTGCCCAGTTAGCCTCATGTATCTACTTAAGCCAAGAAGCACACTCTTCATCAGTGTCATTTTATGTTATATAGTCTAGTCCAGTCTTTGAAGAGTTGACTTTTGAACATATTGTGTGTTATCTAAGTATTTGTCTATTAAAGGCCATCATCTGGCCCCCCTCAAAGACAGTTTCTGTAGTGTGCTTCTTTTTCTTTTGTGCAGATCACCCTTTCCTGCTGCTGGATCTGTATGTAGCTTGGGGACTTTTTTCAAAGTTCGAAGAGTTTACAAGCCTGCCACATGTTTAGCAAGGGAGTAGTAATTCTAAAATATTCTCTGTCTACTCCTTAGTGGATATAACCATGCACATGCATACAGTCTTCTTACTGGCAGAGATGAATGTCATCTCACTAGGTCCATTTTGGGGTATCTCTTTCCCCAAATCTGTCTAATAAATTTATGGCTAGTTAGCTATTTTGTTTGCATGTAGTAGTCTCAGACAAACTGAGACTTCTTTGATTGGAAGTGCTTAGCCTTCTCTCATTGCTCTCTACCAAGATCACTGTTGTTTTAGACCACAGTTCTGGGCATGGATATTTCCATACTCTGTTCCAAATAGCTAACCCTCTCAAGTGTGGCCATTGAGCCCTCAGTTCTTGCAGCTTGCTATACCAATCATGGGCATACCTTGTGTAGCATGGAACCAGAGCCACGGGAGGGATAGTAGCTGACAGTCCAGGACAGGCTGCACTGCCAACCCAGCATAGACTTTTTCCAATGCAATAGACTCCCACTGTCTTCTCAAGATTCAGTGAATTTTCTTAGCTGTTGTATCATCGTTGCTGAATTTCCAGAGACTTTAAATGATTGTTTTTCACTATTTTGTTCAGTTTTAACACTGTTCATTGAAAAGATTTGCTGAGCTCTTCGCACACCATTCTGCTTGTGGCACTATTTTTTTTCCTGTGGAGTGAGGTAGAAGACATGGGAGCTAGCTGATGCAATGTCTCATTGCAGCTATGTCTCATTCCTGCTGTCTGTTGTATTTGATAGTTGTGACCCTAGACTGCCTCTGAAACTCCTCTGGGCAATTCACTTAACCGCTGTATTGTAGTCCCATGCTACTTGTTGTAGCCTGCTATTTCCTGTACATCATATTCTCTCTCAACAGGCTTCTTTCTAACAGAAATCTGTTGCAATATCTTGAGGATTGATGGTCTCCCTCTTAGTCTTTTTTTCTCTTTCAGATTTATTTATTTCTTATGACTCTCTTGAGTGTAGAAGAGGAAGATAAATGCTTGTACATTTTTCTTAAAGCTGTGTCTTATTTTTAAATATTTCCTGCTTTGCTACTTGTTTGCTCATTACTTGCCTAAACTTCTAATGTCATTTGAGTTTACTACCCGCGTTTTAAGTGAACGTATGTATAGTGATGTGTGATGTTAGGATTGACACTTTCCTGGCTAAGTTCTTACTATTTATCTCTTTTAGCCAGTTTATGAGATGTCTTTATTTGAATTTTTTATTTCCTGAAATGTCAAAAAGAACTTATCTTCATTCTCATTCCTTATATTTGATAAGTCAATTTCCCTCCCAAATTATTTCTAATTTTTCTCTTGGTTTCCTGTAGTCATTAATTTTAAATGTATAAAAGTACTTTGAAGATTAATTTCATCTCTTGGCCTCTGCATGTATGTGACCATCAGAATTTTCTGAACTGGTTTTATTAAACCATGCATTCTTCTGTTTGTAAACTTGAATGAATTTTGATGCATTTTAATAAAGCTATAGTTCAGGCCTGTCACCAGTAAATGGCACTAGGAGTCAAACAGTCATTTTTTGTTACTTCTGTTAAGTTGGGCACCACTTCATGCCTACTGTACATGCACAGTGAGTCCTGTTGTTATCCGTAGACTTTTCATTGGTTGATTTTCAGAAGTAGATCATCAGGTGTTTCTTCCTAGTATGTGTTAATATGGAAGCTCTGCTGAAACCTGCTCAGCGTCCCAGCAATAAGCATATAGTGGTTGTCTTCAAGGTATATTGGCCAACAATTGAACCTGGGTCCTCCATGTGGAAGGCAAGGATTCTAACACTGATTTAACTCTTCTCTTAACCCTGATATTATTTAATCTAGAATTAAAAGAAAAGCATGAGGGGGGGAGTTGATCTGTATCTTTTCTATGATTAAGCATCCCTGTTTCCTTCTGGACTGCACTTGGCTTGGCTCACTTCTTAAAGAGCTAAGAAGTTTTTTTCAAAAATAGCAAATCTACTGTTCACCTTCTTACCAATCTCCTCTTCTTCAGAATCAGTCATTTTCAGTTCTACGTATTATTTTGATATTTACAATTTTTTTTTGTGTGTGTTGACTTCACATAGTTTTTCCTCCATTTTCCTGTCCTCTGTGTACACATCCTTCTTATTTCCCTCAAGGAAATATCTTTTAGTAGATGACAAAAATGCTTTGTTTTTGTTTCATAGGTTAAGAGCAGGATTATGTGATCGCTGTGCAGTAACTGAAGAACATATGCGGAAAAAGCAGCAAGAGTTTGAAAATATCCGGCAGCAGAATCTGAAACTTATCACAGAGCTTAGTGAGTTTCCTTTCTTCATTTATTAAGTCTTTAAAGCATAATGTCCTATTGTTAAAACCTTTTACTAAATTGTTTGCAGTCAAAATAGATTCTTCACATGTAATTTTTCTCATTTAGGTAAAAGCTTTTATATCCTTTTTTGGTTTTGTAGATTTAATCACACACTTATTTCAGTAAGAAACAAAGATACTAAAAGGTTACGGAGATACCGTCCACATTGGCCTTAAAGCTGGTCTCACTGTTAGGAAACAAGAAGCAAATAAATTTCCTGTGGCTGTGCCCGTATTGACATCTTTGATTTAATTTATCTTTATTTCTTGTAAATTTGTTGCTTAGTACAGTTACATATGCAGCAGTTAATTTAATTTTAATATTCTACAAAGATACATACTTTCCAAGTTTTCTTGACATACTGTGAGTATACTATTTTCAGTTTATTCTTTTTACCCATCCAGTGTGGGATTTTCTTACATTGTTCTTAGCCTTCTTGCTTTACCTTCGTTTCTTCTAACTATTCATCTGTCTTGGTGACCTTTACCTGGATGTCCTCTAAGCAACCCCAAATTACCATGTCCAAATTTAGTTAATTAAGATCTTTTTCCAATTCTGTCTTCTGACTTTTTATTTTCCTATTTGAGTCTCCTTTTGCTGGTGGCATAGTGGTTAAGTGTTGCACTGATAACTGAAAGTTCAACCGTTGGAATCCTCAAGGCACTCCTTGAAAACTCTGTTCTCTGTTCTGTAGGGTCATTATGAGTCGGAATTGACTTGATGGCGGCAAGTTAGGTTTGTGGTTTTGTCTCCTTACTATACAGATTTCTCGTAAGAACTAAAGTATTAATGGCTTTGTGTCTCTTATAAATTTTTGATGTTTCTATCTGATTGCTCTGGTTTTGCCTGACGATTTGGAGAAATTGCAAAACAATACTGTCACTGCTGCTACCTTTCCAGAGTCTCCTGTGTTTTATATGCTACTTTTTTATCCCTGTCCTGCATTTGCTTCATTGTTATTTTTCATAGTTTTTTAATTTTAAGAGTATTTGTGTTCTTGTTCAATTTTTATTTGATGCTGTGTTAGTTTTTCTTTATTTTAAACTCTTTCTGTTCTTTCTGTTCAACCTTGGAATTTTATCATGCATTCTTAAAAGTATAAAGTTCACATTTTAACTCTCTTGAGAAATACAAAAACTTTAGATCATCCCCTTCTGCACTTACGTGCTATTTTTATTCAATATTTCATTCCTGTATTTTTTTTTTACCTTAAAAACTAGGTTTTTTTTTGTCAGATCCAACTCATGAACTTGTAGGACAGATAGAAATCTTTCCCCGTAGAGCTTCCAAGGCTATAATCTTTAAGGAAGCCAACTGTCACGTCTTTGTCCATTGGAACGACTAACCTTTCATTTAGGAGCTAACCTTTCATTTAGGAGCTATTGTGTCATCAAGGCTCCTTACAAATTAAGATACTTGCCAAAAATTATTCAGATAATTTTAAAAGATTTGCCTATATTTTTATCAGTTTCTTTGCTCATTATTCTTTTTTCTATCTTATTTTCTTTTCTTTTTCTTTTTTATTTATTTAATATGACGGAGTGAAAATGTACAATCCCTTATACATTTACATGCCCACCTATATGCAGCTTCCACTACTCTCCCTGTCCGGTGACAGCACACTATTCCTGTCTGCTCCATACGTGTCTCATTCTCCCAACAGTGTCCTTTCCCCTCCTCTCCACCCATTCTCCGTCCTCCAGCCAAAGATCAGCAGGATGACGTCCTATAGATGTATAGAACCGTAAAGTGCATCCAATATATGGTCTCTCTGCATTGCCAAGTCCAGTCCATTCATGTTCAAAGAGTGAACCTTCATGATTTATGGGCAAGGGCAGCATCAGGGCCAGGGGCCGTGCTCCCAGGGGAACCCCAAAACCACTGGACCATCAATTGAGGTCTTTTAGTGGAGATCTCAGGGTGCACCCCTTTTTATTCTTCTGTTGCCAGTGAAACTCAACTTAGTGAGCTCCATTGCGGCTATCACTGGTGGTGGCCGGGCACCATCCGGTTCTTCCGGTCCCAAGTTGATGTAGGCACCGACTCATGTGGGTCTCTCTGTCTTCTGGGTTGTCTTTACCCCATGTCATTTTGGTCCTCGGTAAGCATCCGTTCCTCCTGAGTTGGGACCATTTGCTGTGTCCTCGGATGGCAGCTTGGCAGCTTTTAAGACCCCAGACGCCACTCACCAATGTGAGGTGCAGAGAGCCCTCTTAGCAAAACGCTAGTTGTGCCAATTGGCCTGGAATTCACCTAAGAGCATGGTCCCCTGCCCCCTGCCCCAGCTGCCCTATCCTTGCAATATTGGGTTAAGATGGAAGGAGTACTCAAGTTATGCTGAAGTCCACTTAATGTTGTTCTTGTTTCTAATGTGTGCTATCACCGTTTTCACCCAACCAGATTTCTAGCAACTATCTAATCTAAGCCCTCCCCCTCTCACCCTCCTTCCCTCCCCTCCCTTGCAGCTGTCAAAGAGTCTTTTCTTCTATACACAAGTCTGTTTTTGAGATCTTATCGTAGAGGTCTCATACAATATTTGTCCTTTTGTCACTGACTACTTTCACTCAACATAATGTCTTTCAGTTAAAACCATGAGATGTTTCCTGGAATCATCGTTATTCTTTATCATTGTGTAGTGCTCCATTGAGTATATATACCACAGTTTACCTATCCATTCTTCTGTTGTTGGGCATCTGGGTTGATTCCATCTTTTTGCTATCGTGGACTGTGCTGCAATAAACATTCTTGTGCACGTGTCTGTTGGTGTGAAAGGCCTTGATTGTGTAGGATATATTTCAAGTAGTGGAATTAACTGGGTCAAATGGTATGTCAATATCCATTTTTTTAAGGAAGCTCCAGATTGCTTTCCAAAGAGGCTGGACCATTTTGCAAACCCACCAACAGTGTAAGAGGGTTCCACTTTCTCCACAGCCTCTCCAGCATTTGTTGTTTTGTATTTTTGGATCATGGCCAACCTTGTTGGGGTGAGATGGTATCTCACTGTCATCTTGATTTGAATTTCTTTAATAACTAAAGACTGTGAACATGTCTGCATGTGTTTTTTGGCTGCCTGGATCTCCTCTTTAGTTAAATATCTGTCCATCTCCTTTGCCCATCGCTTAATTGGATGATTTATCTTCTTCTTCTTGATATTTTGTAGTATCTTATAGATTATGGAGATCAGGCATTGGTCTCACATAGAGTTGCCAAATATTTTTTCCCATTCTGTAGGTGTTCTTTTAATTCTATTAATAAAGTCTTTGACTTATTTTCTTTTCTGATAGCTTTAGAGGTGCTTTGTTGGTTCTAAAGTCTTATTTTTTATCTGAAAATGGTTTTATTTCATCTTTCATCTGTTTTTTGGTTTTAAAAACAAACTAATTTATTTTCTCACAGTTAAGGAGGTTAGAAGTCCAATTTTTTAGGAGAAATTCAGACAGCCTACAGGAAAGCTTTTCTCTCTGGTGGAAGATCCTTCTCTCATTAATTTCTGTTCCTTGACTTCTTGGTGGTTCTCATGGATTGAGTTGTGTCCTTGGAAAAATGTGTGTAGCAATTTGGCTGGGCGGTGATTTCCAGTATTATGTGGTTGTCATCCATTTTGTGATTTTCTTGTGTTGTAAATGTTAATCTCTGCCTGTGGTTAATAGAGGAAGATTGGATTATGTTAAAGAAGATTAGGATGAGATGGTAACTCCATAAGAGATAAAAAGAAAGGGAAGAAAACAGAAGAGGGGGAACCTAATACCACCAAGAAAGCAGCACTGAGAGCAGAGCACATCCTTTGGACCTAGGGTTCTTACACTGAGGTATTCCCAGACCAAGGGAAGACTGATGTATCATAAAGACTTTCCTCTAAAGCCAACAGAGAGAGAAAATCTTCCCTGGAGTTGACACCTGAATTTGGACTTGTAGCCTACTGTGAAGACATAAAGTTCTTTTTGTTAAAGCCATCCACTTGTGTTTGTGTTACAGCAGCACCAGTTGACTAATACAGTGATCTTGAGGAGCCCTGGTGGCACAGTGGTTAAGAGTTCAGCTGCTTACCAAAACATCAGCAGTTCAAATCTACCAGCTGCTCCTTGGAAACCTGATGGAGCAGTTCTAATCTGTCCTACAGGGCCATTGAGTCAAAATCAACTTGATGGTAATGGGTTTGGTTTTTGAGTTGGCGATGTTTGTGTCATAGCATATATCTTCCCCCCATCTCTGTTTCATTTTCTTCACCTTTAGCCTTACAAGATTATTTTGCTCGGTAATGATTCTCCTCTGGGCTATTAATATTTTTTTCCATAGGTTTTGGTGATCTGTAACTTTTAGTACAGTTTCTTCTACGTTGTTTTGTTTAAGTGTGTTTTGTTACATAAAGAGTAACATCTATAATTATATTTGTAAAACTCCGCTACTAGCTTTTCAAATATTGTATCCTCTTCAGCATCTCATATTTTATTCTAAGATTATGATGAGACTTCCTCATTCTGTCCAATACTTAAATCCCTTTCAGATTTTTCATCCACTTGTTTTTGTTGCATGCTGGGTAATTTCTTCAGATCTTTTGTTTAGTATATTAATTATTTCTTCAACAGTTTCTGTTTTGCTGAGTTATATTAGAAACTGTATATTTTATTTTTAAAAAATTCTATGTGATATTTTTCTGGTCTGCCTATTTTTTTTCTCATGAAATTTTTTAAAACATAAAAAGGTAGAGAAAATAGTAAAGATACCCATGCGTGTATCACAAAGATTTAATAGTTCGTATTTTACTGTATGTGCATCAACTTTTTTCTACACTGAAATATTTTAGTGTAAATTATATGTATCAGGACATTTCTTCTCTAATTACTTGGATAATTTCTACCTAACTACAGTACCACCCGCATACCTACCAAAACTTGACTACAATTTTCTAATACCCACCAAACCAAAACCAGTGCAGTCGAGTTGACTCTGACTCATAGTGACCCTGTAGGATGGAGTAGGACTGGTCCATAGAGTTTCCAAGGAGTACCTGGCAGATTCAAATTGACAACCTTTGGTTAGCACACGTAGCACTTAACCACTATGTCACCAGGGTTGCCATACTGTCTAGTGGCCAGTGCATATTCACATGGACAACGCACAGTTGTCCTTAAAAGTATTTTTGAGCAGTTTTGTTCAGACGTGGTCCAGTTACAGATCACACGTTGCATTTGATAATTTTGTCTTTTTTAAAGTCTAGAATACCTCTCCACCAGCCCCCCTTTTTTTCTGTTTATGACATTAACTTGTTAAAGAAGTAGGGCAGTTTTTCTTAAAGAATATTCCACCTTCTAGGTTTCTATCATGCTGTTCTTTATTTTTTGTAAATAGAAATTGAATCTGAAAGATTAATTGTGTTCTGATTAAACTCTTGTTGCAAGAGTGCTTCATTGGAGATTATGCTTCATATTGTTTTATCAGGAGTCAGATATTGTCTGACTGTTCCAGTCTTAAGGATTTTAAGCTTGGTCACTGGGTTAAGATGCAACCAGAATTCTCCAGTATAGAGTTTCGTTTTTCCCCTCAAACCACAAGTAACCTGAGTGGGGAACAGGTGTTCAATAATATGAAACCTTGGAAATATGCAATTTTGCCTCCTTCTTGTAATGGTTTTAGATCCATTTGTGATCCTGAGATTGCTGCAAAAGGATAATTTTATAGTTCTGTTATTCCTTCTGCAATTATCAACAGATATGCTTCTGTAAATAAGAGTTCAACCTCATTTACTGGGGCTTTTGGTTATCTTGAAATGTAGTTCCCACTAGAAGGCCGTCATGCATTTCATTTCTAATTTTTTACCTTTTAATTGCTGATTTTCAGGTTAAGTTCTTGACATAGTCACACACGTTTTGACAAATGAGGTTGTGTGTTTTGTTTCATTTTGATTTTGGTGGCAGTGACACTTTCTCTTTTGTGAGTGTCATGAACAGGTAGATTTTTATGTACTCACTGTGTTTCAGTAATGTACATTATTCTCTGTGATGCTGAAATTGTCATCACTTTGCTTGCTTACTCATTTTTTTGCATTCATTTTTAGGCATTTATTGAGGATCCCATGTTTTAAGTCCTTAAACTTTTCATCCCTGCATCAGTTAATTTTATTTTTTTTTTAATTTTATTTTTATTTAACTATGAAACTATCAGTTGTTCTCATCTTATGATTTTAACATAATACTAATCAAAGTTCTGAAAAAACTCTGGAATGTGAAGATTTTAAATAAAGTACATTTCAGAACATTAGCAAGCAAGAGTAAAGAAAAGGTTTTTTTTTTGGCTTCTTTGTTTTTTTTTTATTTTTATTTTTATTTAACATAACTGAGTAAAAATGTACATTCTCGTATAAATTGACATGCCCACCTATATGCAGCTTCCACTACTCTCCCTGTCCAGTGACTGCACACTATTCCTCTCTGCTCCATACATGTCTCATCCTCCCAACAGCCTCCTTTCCCCTCCTCTCCGTCCACTCCCCTTCCTCCAACCAGAGATCAGCAAGATGATAATCTTACAGATGTATAGAACCATAAAGTGCATCCAATATATAGTCACTCTGCATTGCCAAGTCCAATCCAATCCTGTCCAAAGAGTGGACCTTTGTTGTAATTTATAGGAAAGGGCAGCATCAGGGCTGGGGGCCATGCTCTCAGAGGAATCCCAAAACTACTGGACGATCAATTGAGGTCTTTTAGTGGAGATCTCATGATGCACCTCTTTTTATTCTTGTGTTACCAGTGAGACTCCTCTCTGTGAGCTCCATCGTGGCTATCGCTGGTGGTGGCCGGGCACCATCCGGTTCTTCTGGTCCCAAGTCGATGTAGGCACCCACTCTTGTGGGTCTCTCTGTCTTCTCGGTTGTCTTTACCGCATGTCATTTTGGTCCTCGGTAAGCATCCGTTCCTCCTGAGTTGGGACCATTTGCTGTGTCCTCGGATGGCAGCTTGGCAGCTTTGAAGACCCCAGATGCCACTCACCAATGTGGGGTGCAGAGAGCTCTCTTAGCAAAACTCTAGTTATGCCAATTGGCCTGGAATTCACCTAAGAGCATGGTCCCCCGCCCCCCGCCCCAGCTACTCTATCCTTGCACTATTGAGTTACGGTGGAAGGAGTACTCAAGTTATGCTGAAGTCCACTTAATGTTGTCTTCTTGTTTCTAATGTGTGCTATCACCGCTTTCTCCCAACTAGATTTCTAGTAACTATCTAAACTAAACCCTGCCCCCCTCACCCTCCCTACCTCGCCTCCCTTGCAGCTGTCAAAGAGTCTTTTCTTCTATAAACAAGTCTGTTTTTGAGATCTTATCATAGAGGTCTCATACAGTATTTGTCCTTTTGTCGCTGACTACTTTCACTCAACATAATGTCTTCCAGTTGAAACTAGGTTAGGAGATGTTTCCTGGAATGATCGTTATTCTTTATCATTGCGTGGTGTTCCATTGAGTATATGTACCATAGTTTACTTATCCATTCTTCTATTGCTGGGCATCTGGGTTGATTCCATCTTTTTGCTATCGTGGACTGTGCTGCGATAAACATTCTGGTGCATGTGTCCGTTGGTGTGAAAGGCCTTGATTGTGTAGGATATATTCCAAATAGTGGAATTACTGGGTCAAATGGTATGTTGATATCCATTTTTTTTAAGGAAGCGCCAAATTGCCTTCCAAAGAGGCTGGACCATTTTGCAACCCCACCAACAGTGTAGGAGGGTTCCACTTTCTCCACAGCCTCTCCAGCATTTGTTGTTTTGTGTTTTCTGGATCATGGCCAATCTTGTTAGGGTGAGATGGTATCTCATTGTTGTCTTGATTTGAATTTCTTTAATAACTAAAGATCGTGAACATGTCCGCATGTGTTTTTTGGCTGCCTAGATCTCCTCTTCAGTGAAGTGTCTGTCCATCTCCTTTGCCCATCGCTTAATTGGATGGCATATCTTCTTCTTATTGATATTGTGTAGTATTTTTTAGATTATGGAGATCAGGCGTTGGTCTGACATAGAGTTGCCAAATATTTTTTTCCTATTCTGTGGGTGTTCTTTTAATTCTATTAATAAAGTCTTTGGATGAGCAAAAGTGTTTCATTCTTAATAGTTCCCATTTATATATTTTCTCGTCTGTTGATTGAAGTTTCGTGGACAGATTTTGGAGTCTGTCCTCATTGTGTATTAAAACTTCCATTGTTGTTACTACCTTTTCTTGGATGAGCTTTATCGTTTTAGGTTTGATATTTAGGTCTTTTATCCAGTTGGAGTTGGTTTTTGTATAAGGTGTAAGATATGGATCTTGATTCAGTTTATTACAGATGGATAACCAATTTTGCCAGCACAATTTGTTGAAGATACTGTTTTTACCCCAGTTTAATGTCTTAGGGCCTTTGTCGAATATCAACTGTTCGTAGGCAGATGATGTCATCTCTGGGGTCTCAGTTCTGTTCCATTGATCGATCTCTCTGTTCTTGTACCAGTACCAGGCTGTTTTGACCACTGTGGCAGTGTAGTATGTTCTAAGGTCGGGTAATGAGAGGCCTCCCAGTGTGTTCTTCTTCTTTAGTAGTACCTTACTTATCCAGGGTTTCATCTCTTTCCAAACAAAATTGGTGATTTGTTTCTCCATCTCATTAAAAAAATGATGCTGGAACTTGTATTGGGATTGCATTATATAAATAAATTGCTTTGGGTAAAATAGACATTTTCACAATGTTAAGTCTTCCTATCCATGAGCAGGGTAGGTTTTTCCATTTATCTAAGTCTCTCTTAGTTTCTTGTAGTAAGAGCTTGTAGTTCTCTTTGTAAAGGTCTGTTGTTTCTCTGGTTAGATTAATTCCTAGGTACTTTATCTTCTTAGGGACTATCGTAAATGCTATTGATTTAATAATTTCCTCCTTAACAGTCTCATTGTTGGTATAAAGGAATCCCACTGATTTACTTATGTTGATCTTGTATCCTGAGACTTTGCTGAACTCTTCTATCAGTTTGAGTAGCTTACTTATAGATTCTCTGCATATACAATCATATCATCTGCGAACAGGGAGATTTTAACTTCCTCTTTGCCAATGCAGATGCCATTTATTTCTTGGTCTTGTCTAATTGCTCTGGCTAGAACTTCTAGCACAATGTTGAATAGGAGAGGTGACAGTGGGCATCCTTGTCTAGGTCCTGATCTCAAGGGAAGGTCTTTCAGTCTCTCTCCATTCAGGATGATGTGGGCAATTGGCTTTGTATAAATGGCCTTATTGTGTTGAGGAATTTGCCGTCTATGCCCATTTTGCTAAGAGTTTTTAGCATGAATGGATGTTGGACTTTATCAAATGCCTTTTCGGCATCAATGGACAAAATCAGGTGATCTTTGTCTTTTGTGTTATTTATGTGGTTAATCACATTAATTGTTTTCCTGATGCTGAACCAGCCTTGTGTCCCTGGTATGAATCCCACTTGGTCATCATGGATTATTTTCTTGATATGTTCTTGTATTCTGTTGGCAAGAATTTTGTTGAAGATTTTTGCATCTAGGTTCATGAGTGATGTCGGTCTGTAGTTCTCTGTCTTTGTTGGATCTTTCCCTGGCTTAGGTATCAGGGTTATGCTAGCTTCATAGAATGAATTTGGGAGTACTCCATCCCTTTCTATACTGTGAAATAGTCTCAGTACTATTGGAGATAACCCTTCTCTAAAAGCTTGGTAGAATTCTGCCGTGAAGCCATCTGGGCCCGGACTTTTTTTGGTTGGCAGTGTTTTGAGGACCTTTTCAATCTCTTCCTTTGTGATGGGTTTATTAAGTTGTTCTGCTTCATGTTGTGATAATTTGGGTAGGTGAGATGAGTCAAGGAATTGGTCCATTTCCCCTAGGTTTTCAAATTTGTTAGAGTACAGTCTTTCGTGGTATTCTGTTATGCTATTTTTGATTTCTGTTGCATCTCTGGTGACAACTCCCCTCTTATTTCTAATTTGGGTTATTTGTTTCCTTTCCTGCTTTTCTTTAGTAAGTTTAGCCAGTGGTTTATCAATTTTGTTGATCTTTTCAAAAAACCAGCTTTTGGTCTTTTCAATTTTTTCAGTTGTTTTTCTATTCTCCAATTCATTTAGCTCTGCTCTAATCTTTATGATCTCATTTCTTCCTGTGCCCGAGGGGTTCCTCTGTTGTTCTCTTTCTACTTGTTCAAGCTGTAGAGTTAGTTCCTTGATTTGGTTTTTTTCTTCCTTCTAGATGTGTGCATTTATGGATATAAACAGACCTCTGAGCACTGCTTTGGCTGTATCCCATAGGTTCTGGTAGGAAGTGTTTTCATTCTCATTGGAATCCATGAATTTCTTTAATTCATCCTTGATTTCCTCTATAACCCATGTTTTTCTGAGCAAGATGTTGTTCAGTTTCCAAGAGTTCCACTTTCAATCTCTGTTTTTTCTGCTATTGATTTCAACTTTGATGGCTTTATGATCTGAGAAGATGCTTTGCAGTAATTCAGTGGTATGGATTTTGTTGAGCATTGCATTATGGCCTATCACGTGGTCAATTCTGGAGAGTGTTCCATGTGCACTGGAGAAGAAAGTGTAGTTGTCTGCTGATGGGTGGAAAGTTCTATACATATCAATGAGGTTTAGTTTTTTAATTGTGGCAATGAGGTCTTCTGTATCTTTACTGAGCTTTTTTCTAAATGATCTGTCTAGTAATGAGAGTGGAGTGTTAAAGTCTCCCAGTATTATTGTGGAATTAACTAACTCTCTTTTGAGCGTAGTCAGTGTTTCTTCGACATATTTAGGTGCTCTGACATTAGGTGCATAAATATTTAATATAGTTAAGTCTTGCTTGTGTACTGAACCTTTCAGCAATAAATAGTGTCCATCTTTGTCCACAATGGTGGATTTGACATTAAAATTGATTTTGTCTGAGATTAGAATTGCCACCCCTGCTCTTCTCTGTTCGTTGTTAGCTTGATATATATTCTTCCATCCTTTAATTTTCAGTTTGTTCCTGTCTTTAGGTCTCAAGTGAGTTTCTTGTAGACAACATATGGATGGGTCGTGGCTTTTGATCCAAGATGACACTCAGTGTCTCTTTACAGGAGCATTCAGTCCATTCACATTCAATGTAATTATTGATAGGTATGTGTTCACTGCTGCCATTGTGATATGTTTATTTTTATGTTGATGTTTTCTTGAATAATAATAATAATGTGAGTTGATTTTTCACCTTTTACAGAGCTTGTTTTATAGTTGTTGAGACTTGTGTGTTAGATTTCTTGAAACGGTATGATACATCTTTGTTGTGCTTTACAGCTGCCGCCATGAACCCCCTTAATAAACTATTTATAAACCCAATTTTAATTACTACCAGTCTTGTCATCTTCCTCTCCATCTGGAAAGACTGTAACGACTGTAGTACATCCCTCTTTTTATTATGATGACACCATAGTTTTCATGATGATCACTGGATTGCTTCTTTCCAAATCAAAGCTGTGATTTACTTTGGAGCCTTCCCTAAATGAGTAGAGTATTGACTAGTGTGTCATTGTAAAATATAAAGTTAGTGGTTTCATTCTTCTAAGCCAAAGCCAAGAACTTCTTTCAGTATTTCTTGTAGTTTGGGTTTGGTTTTTACAAAATCTCTGAGTTTCTGTTTATCTGGGAATATCTTAATTTCATTTTCATATTTGAAAGATAGTTTTACAGGATATATAATTCTTGGCTGGAAGTTCTTCTCCTTCAAGACTTTGAATGTGTCGTGCCACTGTCTCCGTGCCAGCATGGTTTCTGCTGAGAAATCTGACGAGAGCCTACAGGGTTTCCCTCTGAATGTTAGGTTTGCCTTGAGTCTTGCTGCCTTTAAGAGTTTCTGCTTATGTTTCATTTTGTTAAGCTTGATTATAATATGTCTTGAAGTCTTTCTTTTGAGATCTATATTGGGTGCCGTACGATATGCTTCTGAGATGTCTATATTCTCTTCCTTCATGATTTCTGGGAAGTTTTATTTCAGCAGCTCAGCAGCAATACTCTCTGTGTTCTCAGATGTCTCACCGTGTTCAGGGACTCCAATTAATCGAAGGTTGTTCCTCTTAATAGAGTCCCACATGCTTCTTAATGTTTCTTCATTTTTCTTGTTTCTTTTTTCTGATTTCTGCTCATAGACGCTGGCATCGGTAGCTCTGTCTTCCAAGCCAAAAATTCTTTTTTCCCATTTGTTCCATTCTGTTTTCTTGGCTTTGCATGGAATTTTCTATGTCTTTGATTTTGTTCTTGATCTGT
Source organism: Heterohyrax brucei (assembly GCA_028571685.1). Classification (NCBI taxonomy): domain Eukaryota; kingdom Metazoa; phylum Chordata; class Mammalia; order Hyracoidea; family Procaviidae; genus Heterohyrax; species Heterohyrax brucei. Next base: position 22,756,229 of record CM053152.1, read on the forward strand.
TGGATTTCAGAGTACTGGTGTTCCATCAGATCGAACAACTTGCTTAATTTTTCATTTTGTTCTGCTGCATTTTGTATAAGGTCTAGAAGGACTCTGTATATAATCATTTTTTATTCACTTCCTGATGCTTTCATAAAGTTTTCTTCATCTGGAAAACTCCTTGATTGCTTTGTTTGGGAGCCTTCTGAAGCCATGAGTGATTGCTTGTATGCTACAATTGTCTGTTGCTTTTTGGGTCCCATGTGAGTATATAGAGGCTGGAAGAGGTACTGTGAGGATGGATTGCAAATGTTTCTCTAGGCTGTCTTCAAATGTAAAGCAAAAGGTATCTGAGCACTTCACAAGTCAGTTCGGTTTTCAGGTGTAGAGGTCCCTCTTCTCATCTGACAAAGTAAGCACCACTATATCCAACCCCAGATGATAACAAACTAGTTCAGAATACAGCAATCCTACTGCCCTGTTGGCCTCTGCTGACAGGGCCTAGCCTTAGCCAACACTGTGTCGAGTACTGCTTTTGTGATAGAAAAGCGCTCTCCTGTGGGCAGGCTCTGGCTCCCAAGCTAAGAATTAGGTCCAGCTGCGGCCACCGTACCCAAGATGGCGTCCTCCACACAGGCAGCAGACAGGGGGGCTAAAGGTGCCGAGAGGTAGTGATTCCTCTGATTCTGTTGCAGGGCCCCAACATAGGCAGCACTGTGCAAAATCACTACTTTTCTGTCAAAGAAGTGCTATCCCGTTTGCAGGCACTGGCTCCCAGGCTAAGAGCGAGGTCCCACTAAAATCTCGATACCAGCATGGCGTCCCGCATACTGACTGCGAAACTCCGCACAAACCCCGCTGAGGCAGCTACAAAATGAAGGCTCAAAATGGCTAGATTAACAGAGTCCGGAGCCTGGCTCTCAGAATATGGGAATTTCGCCTGCCTGTCCCCCCAGCAGCGTGTCTGAGTCCAGCCGCCAGGCGAGGCCCAGCTCCGCCTGCCAGCCGAGACCGAGGAAAAAAAAGTCAAAGTGGTGCGTTTACCTTCCGTCCGTGAGAGCCGGGGCTAGCCAGGAGCGGAGTCAGCAAAAGAGAGGAGGTTTTTCGCTGAGTGGTGTGAAGTCCCAATTAAGAGCTCTGTGCCATGTCCTGAGGTTGATTAGGTGCTCAGAAGGCTCTGCTTGATTGTCAATTCAGGTCTTGGTTTCCCGAGGGATGTAAGGAGACGTGGGCTTAGTCGGCCATCTTGACTCCGCCCCCCAATTTTATTAAGTTATTAGGTATATTATTCATTAATTGTATTATCTAGAAAATCCATAAATCTGTATATGAGTTGCTTTTGCTGGCTGGCATAATAAGTAGATTAGAATTACTTTGTCTCCATTTTAGGGGTTTAGTCTTTCAGCCTTTCTGTGGTGCTGATGCCAACATCTGCTTATTTATGCTGCTCAGTGTTTAGCTCACAGTGTTTGCTGACGGTGGATGGTGGTTTGGGACTCCCTTGAATACCTCTTCCTGTGAGCACAGCAACTAATAAGGTTTAACAGTTCAGCAAAAATTGTTTTTATTTTTATGATGGATTTAATTGTTTTGTAGTAAGGATACTGTTAAGAGTGTCCAATCTGTTGTTCTACTTTTAAGTGTTTGTTTAGCCCAAGCAAGTTTTTCCTGTTACTTCTTTGAGTATTTGATCCTTGATATATTCTGTCTGGTTTTCTGTCTGGAATCGGTATTAGACAAATGTTGGATGCATTTCTTTTATACTTTGTAACTTTATTCTTTATTGCTGAATTCTCAGAGAATTAGGTAGATACTAACTCTTATCTTCAATTACATTTCTTCTATTTTCATCGTGTTCATTAAGTTTTTAATACTTGTGATTTTCATTTCTTTTTCACAGTGACCTGTTGCCTTTTGGGGGGATTGTAAATCCATCAGCCTTTTAAATCTTTCTGAACATGTCAGTTGTACTTAATAAAGGATGTCTTTTGTTTCCTACTTGAAAACTATCCAGGGTTCGATTATTATTTTTAACTTAGTTTTTAGTTTTTAACCAACTGTTGGTTGAATATTGCTTGTCTGTAATTGTAGATGACTTTTGAAACTGATTGATTTTATGAAGTACTGTCTTAATTTATCAACTCAGCCCATAATCCCTGTTTCGCTGATAACAAATGCAAATTTGTAGGCACCCTATTCCAGTGGCCAGAAGGGCAAGGGAAGGACGTTTGACCAGAGAGATTTCCTTTAGGGTTTATGGATAATTTATCTTCAGGTGGGGGGGGTGGTGTGTTCTCCGGTGGTGACTGTAAATTTCTTGGTAGCACTGACATGGTTTCCTTGTCTCAGTATTTGTTAATGGAATCTCCTGTGTCAGAACGTCTGCTTTAGACATCTGCCCTCATGGTGTTAGCCTGAGATCTGTCCTCATGGTTTTAGCTGTCTTTTATGTACATACTCAGCAATTTTCTGGGCCTTACTATTTGTGATATTGGGATTAATAAGAAGTTCTCTTGGAAAATTTTACTTTATTTTTTTAAGGCCCTTTCTTTTTTGGATTTTATCACTGTTCTGAGCCTATCTCTTTTTTAAATTATTCAGGCTTTTTCCTAATTCTGATTTGCTTGTTGGCAAACTTCCAGGCTTTTCAGTATTGCAGTAGACTTACTTGTAGAGTTGTTTTGTCATTCCATTTGGATTTGGAGAGATATTAAATAACCATCTCAATCAGAAACGTAAGGTCATCTTTGCCTTCTCTTACCCCTATATAGGATGAATTGCCAAATATTATTGCTTCTGCCTGGGTAAGAGCTCTTGTACTGACCTCACTCTCTATTTCTACATCTCCTACATTAGTCCAGACAGTTATTTTAATGATCTCCTGACTTCTTGTTCTTGTCAGTACTTCTCACTTTAGTATATGCTGTACATACTCACAGAGCAATCTTTGCAAACTGAAACTTTGAATATAATCATTCATCTACAAAAAAATGGCAACTGATAATCTTTAAGTTCAGATGTCTTAGTGTGGTATTGAAGACTTTGTACCATTCATTATACATAATCTTCTTAACCTTATTCCACTAATTCTGTACATAGAATAGTCTCTTGTCCAGCTCAGTTGTCTGGCTCTGGTAAATTCTTTTCTGACCTTCCTGCGGGTTCATAGTAACTTATTCCTTCTTGGTATTACCTTTGGTACTTTATTTGTACATCTCTAGTGGCCCGTTTCATTTTCAGCTATGTAAAATTTGTTGATTTCTTACTGAACTATATTCTTCTTTAGATCACTGTACATAGCTTATGATTTTTTTTTTAGATCCTCCATAGGAGGTAGTTTAGTAATGTCACATTTTGTAGATACCAAAAAAATTTTAATTTGCTCAATCAAGAAAATATGTTTGGATTTATATACTGCTAACTTATTAACAAATCTTTAGAGTATGATTAAGTTTGTTTGGTAAGGGTAATTGTAATACTGTGATATGGATTTTTTTAATTTACTTCTGTTAGAAAAATACATGCTTGCCCAGTCACATTATATTAAGTATTAAAAAGAGTTTTGTGTTGGCCTCTTTGGAAATTATAGCCTAAAACTGGGGTTCTGCTTTATGACTTAAATATAGATAGATAGGAAAAATTAGTAGAGCAATTCAAGCAAACAGATACTACTTCAGTAGATCTTTTCAAATTACATGCATCGTAGTTATTCATAAAACAAATAGTATGACTAAAGAAGAAAATTTGACTTAATTTGTTTATATTATAAAAATTACACTGATATTTAGTGATATATTGCTTTTATTATCAGTTTTATTTCAAGTTAAGTGACTCACTAAATTGGTATTTGACATTAGAAGGACTGAGTAACCAGGTGGAATGTTTTCTTACCAGTATAAAGAGACTGTACTCACCAGTACTACTCTTTCAATGTTGCACACAGGCATTACATAAAATTGGCGGCCATTTACATGTAACTAGTACAATTTGAGACATACTAATCAGTGGTTAAGTGCTATGGCTACTAGGCAAAAGGTTAGCAGATCAAATTTGCCAGGCACTCCTTGGAAACTCTACAGGGCAGTTCTGCTCTGTCTGTAGGGTCACCGTGAATTAGAATCAACTGAATGACAATGATGTGGAATCACTATCTACAGGTCCCTGGATGGCACAACTTGGTGGTTCAGACCTACCCAGTGTCGCCTTGAAATTTAGCTCTGGCAATCTGCTTACAATAGGTCACAGCCTTGAAAACCCTATGAAGCAGTTCTACTTTGTACATATGTCACCTTGAGTCAGAATCGACCACAGTCAACAGCAACAGCCACTAATAACAAATTAGTTTTGCCACAATAGCAATAACTGACTGGTATAACTTAGAATCAAAAATTCTAATTTCTCCATATTGCTGAGTGTTTTATCAAAAGTACCTAACTAGATGTTAATGGAACTGTATTATATACCTTCTTATTCACATTAGATTTATTATGTACCTTCTTTTTCACATTATATTTAAGTGAATGAAAAGAATACTCTGCAGGAAGAAAATAAAAAGCTTTCTGAACAACTGCAACAAAAAATTGAGTAAGTATTTTTCCCAAATTCCTTCAGAAAATTGAGTATTTTTCCATCTTTTATATCTTTGTTTTATTTAGCTATATAGATTATAAATATGTATTCCTACTTTCACATAATTGACATGGTTAGGTTGTAAAGACCAAGTCCATGTGCAAAAATCTACATTATGTGACATTTAGGGCCATGCCTTGCCAGTGCTAGTGCCCCCAGTGCTCCCAGTACATCTCAGGATGTACATGACATGTGGTCCCTGCCTTCTGCTCCATGCCTTCCTCACCACTACAGAGCCTGCAGGGAATTGGGAGTGGTGGTGGCAGTGGTTGGTGGTACCCACTGCCTCTGGACCAGCAGGGGCCCACTATTACCTGGCTGAGCTCCAGGTTTCTGCCCAAAACAATGTTCCTTGCATCTCCACCTGCTTTCTCTGCTAGCCTCAGAGAGAGGCCTTGGTGGCAGCAGGCAGCTTCCAGGTCTGCAGGAAGGTGAGGCCCAGCCACTCAGAACCTGCAGAGGTTTCAGAGGTGGCAGTGATGCCTCTTTGGAGGAAGAGTCTTATAAGCCTGCAGCCCCAGCTCCCACCACCAGCTTTCGTCCTGGCCTCCCCTACCTTCTGCACATCACCCACCACGGGCCCAGTCCAGCACCTATGCCCAACTCAGGTAATAGAACTACCAGCAGCCTGTGAAGCCTCAGTTTCTCTCACACACTGTGCCCTCCTTCTCTCTCCTACTCCCCTTGGCTCCTCATTAATATATGGGCTTGTCAGATAGTAGATTTTCTTTTTTATTTTTATTGTGAACTAGGAACAATTTTACGTTCTATATCACATCGCCATATAACACCCAGAACTTTCGCTTCTGTTCTGTTGTAGCTGTCCCCCTCACCAGCTTTGTGACAGCATGCTTCACCTTTTGTTTGGAACTTCCTATAACCTTTTGGTGAAGGTCTGTCCTTCCTCACCCATCAACTCAGCTCTAGCAAAGTGCCCCTCAGACAACCCTGTGTACATTTTTACATGTTTGTTCGCCTCCAGTATCATTCTGTGTTTTGTATGGTCCAGGTCAGTCTTTGGGGAGCTAGCCCCAGTGCTGGATGCAGTTTAGGGTTAGAGAGTCTGAGGCCACACTCCCAGGGGACCTTCTGTTCAGAAGAACCATCCGTTGTGGTCTTTTGGTAGAGTTCTAGCTCTGCCTACCACTCCATCACCTGCTGTGTCTGGAGCTCCATTCAGCATACTCCATCCAGGCTATGTTTGGTGGTGGCTGGGCACCTTCTAGTTCTTCTGGTTCCTTGCTGAAGCAGGCTATGGTTCATATCGCCCCTTCCATCTGGCGGACTCATATTTTTCTCCTGTCCTCAATTTCTTCTATTTGTCTGAGGTCCAAATGGGATTGGGACCATTTGGTGCTATTTAGATGGCAGCTTGCTAGCTTTTAAGACCTCAGTTGCCACTCATAAAGGTGGTAGGTGGAGCAATATCTTGAGAGAGGGAGAGAGAAGAACTTTGGGTAATCCTAATTAGTCTGGATGTCCTCTGAGAGCATGGCCCCCAATCCCAGACCCCATTTCTCTGTTCATCCAAAGAGGTAGTCCACATTAAGGGGACAATTTGGTTTTCAAGTTGAGTAGTTGTGGATACCCCACTTCTAGTTCATGCTGTCACATCCCGTACCTGTCCCTGATCTTAACCACTATCTAATTTATAAAATATTCTTCTCCCCTGCTGACCTCCCCCCTTATAACCTTCAAATACTGATTTCTGCTGTACCTAAGTGATTAGTTGCGTCCTTGTAACAGTAGTCTTGTACAAAATTTGTCCTTCTGTGCCTGAATAATTTCGCTCAGTGTAATTTCCTCTAGATGGTCCCATGTTGACAGGTATTTGTCTTATCATTGCATAGTATTCCAGTGTATGAATATACCAGTTAGTTTAACCATTTGTCTGTTGATGGACATCTAGGTTGTTTCCAACTTTTTGCTTCTGTGGAGAGAGCTGCAGTTAACATTGGCATGCAAGTATCTGTTTGAGTGATATTCATTTTTTCTTTGGGATATATTCCAAGGAGACAGACTGCTGGATCATATGGTATTTCTGTTTCTAGTTTTTTAAGAAAGTGCCAAATCAATTTCCATAGTGGTTGAACCATTTTTACAGTCCCACCAACAGTGTAGGAGAGTCCCAATCTCTCTACATCCTCTCCAGCGTTCATTATTCTGTGCTTTTTTGGATTATTGCTGTCTTCATTGGGGTGAGATGATATCTCATTGTGGTTCTGACGTGAATTTCTCTGATGGCTAACAATTGTGAACAATTCCTCATGTATTTGTTGACAGCCTGTATGTCTTCTTTGGTGAAGTGCCTGTTCATGTCATTTGCCCATTTTTCAGTTGGGTGGTTTGTCTTTTTCTTGTTGAGGTTTTGCAGTATCTTGTAGATTAGAGAGATTAGGTGGTAGTCAGAAGCGTGGTGGACAAATATTTGTCCCCGCTTTGTAGGTAGTTTTTTTATTCTTTTGATGAAGGCTTAAATGAACATAAGGGGGTGATTTTTAAGAGTTCCCAATTATCTGTTTTTGCTTCTGATGATTTAAGTTTGTTACTGGTTTTTGGTAGACTGTTGATGCCATGGACTAGCACTTCTGTTGTCTTCCTAATTTTTCCTTCCAAGAATTTTATTGTTTTAGCTTTTATATTTAGGTCTTCAATCCATTTTGAATTAGGTTTTGTGCATGGTGTGAGATAAAGGTCTAGTTTCATTTTTTTTGCAGGTGGAAATCCACCTGCCAGCAACGTTTGTTGAAAAGACTGTCTTTACCCCAATTCACTGTCTTTGGGCCTTTATCAAATATCTTATGTTGATAAGTGGATGAAGTTATATTTGGATTTTTTATTCTGTTCCATTGGTCTGTGCATCTGTTTCTGTCCCAGTACCAGGCTGTCTTGACTACTGTGGCAGTGAAGTAGGTTTTAAGGTCAGGAAGGGTGAGGCCTCCTACTTTGTTCCCCTTCTTTAGCAATAATTGACTTAGCTGTGGCTTCCTCTTTCCATATAAAGTTGGTGAATTTGTTTCTCCACATGTCGTTAAAAAATGTCATTGGAAGTTGAACTGGGATTGCATTGTATGTATAGATTGCTTTGGGGAGTCTAGATAATTTCACAATGTTAAGTCTTCCTATCCAGGAGCTAGGTAGATTTCTGCACTTGTCCATTTACCGTTTCTTGCAGTAGGGACTTATAGTTTTCTTTGTGTAAGTCTTTTACATCTCTGGCGAGATTTATCCCAAGGTATTTTATCATCTTGGGGCTATAGTAATAGTGATTTCGCCTGAGCTCAGTTCTCCCTGCCACACGTACATGGCACCAATGGCTGTCTAGCCTGTGGGGCAATCTCTCCCCTCCTTCAGTTCACCTGAGCTCAAGCCTTCCAGGTGCATGCAGCACTAGTGGCTGTCTAACTGCTGGCACTCACTACTCTCCCCCTGTGGTCGCCTGAGCTCAGATCTCTGAGGTATGTGCAGCTCCAATGGCTTTCCGGCTTCTAGGGGGATAACTTCCCTCCGCATGGGCCCCTTAAGCTCAAACTTCCCTGGTCCAGTTAGCTCTGATGGCTGCCTAGCCTGGGGTGATCACTGCACTCCTCCTGGTTCACCTGAGCCAAAGCCTTCCTAGTACATGCAGCAATAATGACTGCCTAGCCCCTGGCACTCACTGCCCTCCCCCAACGGTTGCCTGAGCTCCGACCTCTCAGGCACGTGAAGCTCCAGTGGCTACCCTGCTGCTAGGGGTATCACTCCAGATCTGCCCAGTTACCGGACCCCAAGCCTCACTGGCCCATGTAGCACTGTGGGAGCCCAGAGTTTCCTGGCCTATTGGCTCCAAGGGTGGTCCCAGGTCTGCTAGCAGCAGGGCCATTCACTCCCCTACCCCTGCAAGTCCCTGCATCTCCCACTCCATAGCCGTGTGGCCCCTGGGCCCATTCCTCCCAGTCCCCTTTCAGGACTAAGGCCTGCTCTGTGGAGCACATTTGCATGCTCCTCCAGTTCTGCCCTCTCCTTCCTTATTGTCCTGAGACTCTGGGAGCCCTGGCTTTCTGTCCCCGCACTCCCTGCCTGTCTCCCTACTCCTGCAGCTGAGGCCTCTCAGCCTGTTGCAACCCAGAGTCAGCACCGGGCCAGTGGGTCTCGTTGGGCACTGACAAATGGCCGGGCTCATTCTAGAGTGTTCTAACCTGCATGGGGGTCTTCATTTCTGGGCTACAGGCTGTGGCTGCAATGTGTAGGCTGGGGCAGGTCTCTTTACTCAAATTCAGCATTGCTCTAGCTCTTGTTTCTTTGCGCCACTTGCTTGCTAAGATTCACCGGAGGTGGGTTTTCTCCCAACCTTCACTTGCCTTCAGTTCGAGGAGAGTGTCTACCCAGGCTGCGTTGTTTTATCTGAGGTGGTTCAGGGCTCCTAAGATCTTCATTTGGCTCCCTTTGCACTTAAGGTTCGCTAAGCATACATTCCTTCTAGATTGCTCTATTTGGTGGATTTCATTAATGCTGAAGTTCTTAGCTGTTCAAGCATCTAGCAGGTGTTGTTACTCCGCTGTCTTGGCTCCACCACTGATTTTCTTTTGTCATGAGGATGAAATGCCATACAGTGAGATAGTAAGTGAGGAATAGTTATATTAAGAGTTGCAAATTTCACATTTGAAAATTATGAAATGTTCTGTATAAAGAAAATCACCATATTTTGGTTTGTGCTTTGGGAGTGTATGTGGAAAATGTCTAAATATCTATGCATCTCTTTGATTAACATGAGTATTATAGTGTATGTGAATAATACAGAGACAGGATCAGAATAAAGTATTTTAATTTTTGTAATTATTTACTATAAAAGAGAAGTTCTTGAAATACTTCTGTTTCATATAAACATTTGGGTATTGTTACCTCCCTTCCAGTCCTGTCCCAGAAGCTTTATAAAAGTGAACTGAAGAAGTATTTCCTGCTACATGGTTTTCAGGCCTGGAGAACTTCTCTCTCTGTTCCTCACCTCCCCCGCCCCCCTTTTCTCTTAAGGAATAGAAATACTAACTTGTATCCTGTGTACTACTTGCTCTTCTGTATGTTTTGTGTATATTATTTCTAGTCTAAACTGTGATTCTGCAAAGTAGCTTTATTATCCCAGCTTTACAGATGGGAAAGCTACCATTCAAAAGTCAAATATCTATGGTCTCACAATTAGTAGGTAAGGAGACCGTCACTCAGACCATGTCTTTTGACTTAAAAGCCTTTCATTCTATGCAGTTCTGTTAAAAACAAACAAAAAAATTTTCCTGGCTATGGTATAAGTAATGCAGAGCAGATGTATGGCTAACTCCTGGTTCTCATTTATTTAAAGTATATGTAACATTTTTTTATGAGTTAGGATTCGGGATGGTGTTAATGTTTTGGGGGTTCCTGAAGAATCTGTTGCATTTGAAAGAACATATACAAAAACTTTTGTGAACTATTTTGACTTAGAATAGCTATTGTTTTCTCTTTAAACAGGTATCGTAGGTTGAATTAACATTCTTATCAGTGTCCTTTTAAGTAATGGGTGTCCAGTAGAATTTTTATATTCCACCTATGTGATCAGTCCACCGAATATTGGTAGCTGAAAGGCAGTGTTGTGAGAGAGAATTATCAGGTGAGAAAAGGAGGCTATGGGATCTAACTGAGATTATCAAACATGTAGATAGAAATACTAACACTTTGTGATTTTCCTAATGCTGTATACAAAAGTAAGGCTAGAAAACAGATTTTTTGAGTCAGCTAGTGTTTCTCTAACAGAAACACCAAGGGTGGATGGCTTTAACAAAGGGACGTTTATTCTGACACAGTCTGGTAGGCTACAAGTCCAAATTCAGGGTGTCCACTCCAGGGTAAGGCTTTCACCCTTGTCGACTCTGGAGGAAAGTCTGATATTGCATCAGTCTTCATCCAGGGAGCATCTTGGTACAGGAACCTCAGGTCTGAAGGATGCCCTCTTCTCCCGATGCTGCTTTCTTGATGGTGTGAAGTTCCCAACTTTCTACTTGCTTCCCTTTCCTTTTATTTCCTGTAGGATGAAAGGGTAAAGGGTGGTGCAAACCATACACCAGGGAATCTCCTTTTACAGCAGAAAAGGGAGGTGATCTTTTGAAGGAATTTACAGCCCCATCCTCATCCTTTAACATACAGCATAGGAAAATTACAAAAGGGAGGACAATCATAAAATATTGGTAATCATGGCCCAGCCACGTGGCTACACACATTTTTGGGGGGACACAGTTCAGTCCATGACACAGGTCCTCAATCTCTTATGGATTATTGCAGAACCCAAAAGGTTTTTTAGATGTCTCACAATCTGTCTTAGTAGACAAGATACTATTCATACTCTTGTTTTTAAATTCTACTCCATGTGACTCTTCATACATTTTGTTGCGAAAATATCAGTATATTTAATTATGGGATGGTACTTCACACCCCACAGGAAGTGTCCTGTAGTAACCTGTATGTACTCTGTATTACCTTTCATTAAAAAAAATTTTTTTTAATTCTCAGTCGCATCTGTTCCCAAGAACTTCAGATAAGTAATTATTGATTTATGTTAATTTGTTTGTATGAAGTGATTTAGCACATAAAGCCTGTAGTATTTTCAGAATATCAGCTTTGGGATTTATGACCACCAAAGAAGGATGAGATATAAAGTGTATAGAGGTAAATAAAATAATGAAAGTTAATACATGATTAATGTTTGCCTCGAAAATCAAGGTGTGTATCAAAACCAGATAATAGCATTTGCATGGTAGAAATGTGAATTCGTATTAGTTTGAAATTCATTTATTTTTAGTGTTTTCAAGTTCACAAATTTTTCTCATTGAAGCTTATTGGTACTTTTCAAAAGAAGTAGAGGCTGAGGTTTGAAATTACAGTAAAGACTAATCAGTTACAATAAGGACTACTCATACAGAGTCCTAATCATATGTGTTTAATTTATATCATACCTTAGACCACTGTAGGAGCTAGTCTGTCTGTCTTTCATTTCTCCCCTGACATTTAAAATAGTAATGATCCTCACTGGCCAACTTCTTTTGTAACTTGTTCTCTGGATGTTCGTGCAGGCATGCACATACGCAAACATACACACAAAATTTCTTTTGTTTAAAAGTAGCAAGTATCATCTTGTAAAGGCAACCTGGTTTCCTGTCTGAACCACTGTAAGATTATACTGTTAGTGCCTGAAATTCCCCTGAATTTTAGAAAAAAATACTGTTTGGCTTACAAAGTCTGATAAGTCCACAACTTAATTGTTCAAGTGCTGCATTCCTCATTGCTGACTATCACTGTAGTCACCTTTGAAGTACTCCCCTTGGGAAGCTGTGCACTGATGCCAGTGCTTAGTCCACCCTTCAAAGCAATTTTGAAGCTTTTTCTAGAATGGTCGTTGCTTGCAGTGGCAAGTTCACAAACTTAATTGTATAGTTGTCTGTGAGGAAGTTTTTAGCCAGTAAACAAATAACTGTATTAGAATACCATCCCTACTCAAGTGATGTGGCTCCCAGTGACTTTTTCTTTACCCAAAGATAAAGGAAATATTGAAAACATATTGATGACATTCAGGAAAGCAAGAGTAATATGATGACAGCTCTGATGACCGTTCCAGAAAAAGGAATGGCTTTGAAAGGTGGACTAGGTGTGGGTATCAGTGCATAACTTCCCAAGTGGAGTACTTGGAAGGTGACCATAGTGAGATTCAACAGTGAGGTGTGTAGCACTTATTCTAGGATAAGTTTGTGAACTTGTCGTCCTCATATACATCTGCTCGTTAAATGCAGTAAGTCGTAGCTCATTTTAAAGTCATACCTGACATAGTAAGGCATTCATATAGTGACACTACAGTAAGAAATTTGCCGTTTCAAAATTTTTTAAATATACAAGTAAAGAGGATGAATGTGTCAACTCTGAAAGCACAGAAAGAAAGAATGAAATTAGCTAGGTATTCAGGTCATAACTGTTTTGTTTTGAATCTTCTGGGCCAGTGGGACAAAAGATCAAATGAGCCAGTAATCTTAACATTTCAAAGAAGTTTAGGATTCATTTCATTGAACCTTGTACTTCATTGAATTCTTTGTACTTCATTAACAAGTAGCATTGTTTTGACACCTCTGTCATAATTTGGTTTTAGACAACTAAAATTATTACAGTTTCTCTAAGCTTGAGTAGAAATCACCCTAACTCCCAGTTATGTTTGTTGATCTTTCTATTGCTTTCTGGAGCTATTTAGAACTTCTTCCATTTAATAGCCCTTTATGTTCATGAAGGTAGCTATTATGGCCCTTTTAAGTCTTTCTTGTGTTCTCCAGAGTAAATATCTACTACTGCATTAACTGTCACTCATGTGGCATTGCTTAGACTCCTCCAAGTGCCATTTCTTTAGTCCGTCAATATCTTAGTTAAGAATTCAGTGTTCAGACCAGTAGAGCAGTACTTGCACCCCCCTTTTTCCATGTCATTTTACTTATAGTCCAGATACATGTGTATTACATCACTAGTGGTTCGTGACACCACAAACTGTAGTGTTTCTCTGAAAATACAAGAGAGACCTAATGCTTAAAGAAGAAACTTGTTTAAAAAATTCAGTATATTTATATTTTTTTAATGATGGAGATGGGCAAAGGAGGACAAAACCAGCATTTGTTTGCTTAGTGTGGATACCTCTAGCTACAGCTAGTTTTTGTTTTCCTCCCGTTTATGGTCCCGTCTCTTCTAGATTGACTGTGCCAGAAAATCAGTTTCTTCTTGGGACTCTTTCATGTTTCTGGCTGAATTTTTTGTGCGTAACAAGCAGGATAGACTGTGATGTGATTAGTTAAAGCTAGGTCAGATAGATTTCACACTCCATTAATTTATAAGACTTTCTCATATGACTTTGGCTTGCTGTATTTTTCCAGAGTAAGGTGATACAGAGAGAGATTAAAAAATAAGATATAAACTCTAAAGATTGGTCCTGCATATAGAATATAGAATTGTACACAAGTAATATTTATATGTAAGAAATTAAGATATAAATCTTTCTTAGGAAAAATTGATCTTCTAATGTCTTAAAAAGACATCTGTCTGTTATAAAATCCTCATTATCTTATATGTGGCTATAAATAGTATCACAAATTGATATGAGTTTAAAAGAATAGATTGGTTTTGTCACATTGGGCCTAAACGCCTGACCAGTAAGGATCAGTTGTCATAGTAGCTCAGCTGTGACTTTGATGTGGGAAAGCTGGTTGATTTTCTTTTACTCAGTAACCGCAGTTCATCCCAAACCCAGTCCTTAGGTATCCTTAGTCCGTAATTGAGTTATATAAGATAATATGCCTGGATAGCGCAAATCTATTTCATTAGTGGAATTAGGGTGTCTGGCATATTCATTCATTCAAAAAATTGTTTCTGAGCACCTAGTAAGTATCAGGCACTATTGTAGGTACTTGGGATACTTCAGTAAACCAAGTATTTTTGTTCAGTAAAGCAAAGATTTTTGTTCACTTAGACTTACTAGGCTGTCTATGAGACAGAATCTTCACGACAGCAACAGGTTTTGGTTGTTTTTTTGGTAGAGCTTACATTCAGATAAGTAAGATGTATAATAATTGTAAAATGTGTTCAGAAAGCATTAAATGCTAAGGATAAAGAAAACAGAGCAGAATAAGAAGGAAGAGGAGTACTAGGGTGTAGGGAAGGAGTCACAATTTTAAATAACATGGTCAAAGTAAGTCTTGATCCTGTTGTAGAACTGTCCCATAGAGTTTCAGGGAGTGCCTGGTAAATTTGAACTGTTTGCTTTTTGATTAGCTGCCATAGCTCTGTAACTAGATTTTGATGAGAAAGTAAAATTTCAGCAAAGAGTTGATGAAAGTGAGGTAATTAACCACATAGCTATCTAGAGGAAAAGCATTTAAGCAGCTAGAAGAGCAAAGGACCTGTGGTGGGAGTATGCCTGGTATGTTTGTAGAACATCAAGGAAACAAGCGTGGCTCAAGTAATGTGCAGTAGGAAAAAGAGGTCAGAGAGATACGGGCAGAGGGGAGGTGGTCAGATTATACGGGACCTTGTGAGTCATGGAAAAGACTTTACCTTGTGTTCTCAGTGAAAAGCGATCAAGATGTGAGAGAGTATTAAGCTGACATGATATGACTTAAAAGTATTACTGGGACTGCTGGTTGAGAGTATACCATAAGGGACATGAATAGAAGCAGTGATAGAAATTCAAAAGTTTGAAACATCATTTATTAAGGTAGTAGTCTACACTGGGGGCACCACATTCGGTATGTTACCTGTATAGCCCCTGAGGGTCTGACAGCCTGGATTTAAATCCTGGTTCTGTTACTGTTTTACTAAATGACTTAAGTTTTTTATCTTTATTTTCTCATTTGTAAAATGGAAGTAATACTTCGTAGAGGTGTGATACATATAATGCTTCAAAAAGTACCTGGCAGTGTCAGTAACTCAGTAGGTGTTGTCATCAGTGTCATTATTTGTCACTTGCTAGGCCATGTTGATTTTCTGTAACCACGGTGCTTAGCACTGGTCACCTCCTTTCCATAATGACCGTCAGTATTTTAGTTCAGACTCAGAGAAGCTCTTGCCTGACCTAGTACAGCCACTGCCTAATTGATTTCCTTATCACCTTGCTTTCTGTCCTGTTAGTCTCCCAAAAAATGCTGCTAGATTGCCACATTTCTTCCCATGCTCTAAAACCTTAGTTCCTTTCCTCTTGCCTTCTAAATTATGTGCACACATAATTAAGGTTCTCCTTCATGTGTTTCTGGCTTCTGTGTCTCCGACACGAGTTCTGAATGGTTTTTGCTCAGACTGCTGGGTCCTCTGCTGATCTCTGCCATAGAAATTCTTTTAATTTCACTTCAAGTGCCATCCACTACACTTTGTGCATCACCTCTTAACACTAGTATTCCATACCTCATGCTATGTAATCATTTGGGTACCTCTCTAATACTTGTGTTTAGATATATAACACTAGATAACAAGGGATTACACTGTACCTCTATATAGTAGTTTTTGTGGTAAATATACAGGTAAAAAATTAGCCATTTGCCATATCAATAGTCTTCACCTGTATGGTTTAGTAATATTAAATGTGTGCATCATGTTGTTCAGCTGTCACCATTGACTGTTCTCAGATCTTTCCATCATCCCTGACAGAAGCTCAGGTCCCCGAAACGTTTTGTCTTCCTTTCCTCTTCTCTTCCACTCACTTCTGGTAACCACTAATAAACTTGGGTCTCTATATGCTTACCTATTCTAGACATTTCATATAAATGGAATCATACATATCTTTGCCTTTGCATCTGACTTGTTTCACTCAGTGTAATGCTGTCAGTGTGCATCTGTTTTATAGCACATATCAAGACTTCATTTCTCTTTATAGCTGAAAAATATTGCATTGGAAATACCATATTTTGTTTTATTTTTGCTTTTTGTTGTGTATCCATTCATCTGCTCATGGTCCTTCAGACTCTTGTTACTTTTTGGATATTGCAAATAGTGCTGCAGTGAACATGTGTAAGCAATTGTTTGCATTCCTGGTTTTAATTCTTTTGGAATTGCTGGATCATATGGTAAGTCTATGTTTAACTTTTTGAGAAACTGCCAAACTATTTTCCACAGTGGCTATACAATTTTATAACCCCACCAGCAGTACATGAGGGTTCCAGTTCCTCTGCTTCTGTATAAGCACCTATTGTTTTCTGGGTTTTTATGTTTTGTTTTGTTTTTTGTGAAGTGTTACCTAATTGTGGTTTTGATTTGTGTTTCCCTAATGACCAGTGGGTGACCTAGTGGTACAGTGGTTATAAGAGCTATGGCACAAACCAAAAGGTTGGCAGTTTGAATGCATCATCTGCCACTCCTTGGAAATCCTATGGGGCAGTTCTTCTCTGGCCTATAGGGTCACAGTGAATCAGAATCAACTCTACAGCAGCAGGTCAAACTACCAGTGATGTTGGATACTTTTTAATGTGCTTGTTGGCAACTGTAATTTTTTTCTTTGATGAAATGTCTTGTCTTTTTTTTTTGCCTATTTCTTTTATTAGATTGTCCTTTGTTAAACTGTAAGAGTTCTTTATGTATTCTGAATATTAAACTCTTATCTGATGTGTGGTTTCCAATAATTTTCTCCTAATTTATACATTTTCTCATCACTGTTTGATAAAGTCCTATGATGATGAGAAACAGTTTTTGGTTTGTTTTGGTGAGGTCCCTCTTACCTATTTTGTCTTTTGTTTCCTGTGTTTTCAGTATCATATCTAAGAATCCTTTTTGTTTCTGTTTTTAGTTGAGTCCCATAACATTACCTGTATATTTTCTTCTAAGAGTTTTGTAGTTTCAGCTCTTACATTTAGGTCTTTTTCGATTTTGAGTTTTCATATATGTTGTGAGGCATGGGTCTAGGCCCATTCTTTGCTGGTGGATATCCAGTTTTGCCAGCACCATTTATTAAACAGACTGTTCTTTTCTGATTGGCTGGACTTAGCACCCTTATTGAAAAATTAGTTGACAGTAGATGTGCAGGCTTATTTCTGGACTCAGTTCTATTTCATTGCTTTATATGTCTAACATTATACTAAGTGCTAGACTGTTTTGATTACTGTAGCTTTATAACATGTTTTGAGATCAAGAATATAAGCCCTAAACTACTGTCTCCATTACCTTATGACCAGACCAAAGGTAGTGCTTGGCTGACATTACTGAACATTTGATCAAGGACCAAATAGGTGGATCCTGATCTTAGGGAGGAAAAGTGTGGACCAGAACTTCAAACTCATATAGAAACCAGACTTACTGGATTCCTTGAAATTGGAGAACAACCATATATAATGCTTGGAAATGATCTTTAAAAAAGGCTTTCAACTGAAATTATCCCATGGAGTCGTCATTAAACTAAACAGTTTAGCCCAGTTAATAAAGAATGTTTGCCTTAAGTATAGTGCTTTCGTAAAGAATTGTATGAATGTAAGCTGACAAAATTCATCCAAAACACAGATGAGAACTTTTAAGAGACAGGAAATCTAAATTAATGGCAATAAAACATATTTGTGGGAGGACACAGTTCAGTCCATGGCACAGCAAAACACACCAATTCAACAGTTTCTAGAGGTACAGTTCAGTAACACTGATGACGTTCTTCAAGCTGTGCAGTTGTTCTCACCCTTGTCTTCTGAATTGTTCCTCCCTCGTTAACATAAACTGCCTCCTCAGATTTCTGTTGTGTCTGTATTCTTAAGGGATTTTGGGTGCATAATTTTATTTTCTTGTACCTTAGTCTGGCTTTGGTATCAAACTAATTCTGTCCTGATAGAATAGGTTAGGAAGTATTTACTCATCTTCTGTTTTATAGAAAAGTTTAAGAAGGATTGAGGTTACTGTTTCTGTATAGTTGGTATTTTCGTAAGCATTTGTTGAATTATTACTATTATTTTTAATTGCTGTTATTTTCCTCTAGGAATGATCAACAGCATAAACAGCATGAACTTGAATCTGAGGAAGATGTTATTCCAGATTCACCAATAACAACCTTTTCATTTTCTGGAGTTAACCGGCTACGAAGAAAGGAGAACCTCCATGTCCGATATGTAGAACAAGCACATACTGAATTGGAGCACTCTGTGTGTACAAATAGTAAAGGTTGGCATTGTATTTTAGTTGTCTGGTTTTGTGAAAAACTTGTCAATTGTTAGTTTTTGTGTTGTTCGATCTGATGGAAGATAGTCTTCGTTTAGGTAACTTAAGTTACAGCTGTGAATTTAACATTAAAATTCTTAGTCCCATTAGTGAAATGACTGAGAAAACATTCTCTGCCTGTATTATATATGAGCATATGTTAATCATCTAAATAAGTAAACAGTATTGTATTAATACAGTGAATAGTTTCTTTCCCTCTTTTAAAAATATTCTATGCATATATCTGAGTAGATTAATGGGAAAGAGGACATAAACTTAACACTAATATTTACCTGCAGTGTGCCGTGTATTATGCTGAGTGTTTCACATACATTGTTGATGTATTTTAATTCTCCTAACAGTGTTGCGAGGTCGCCATTGCCACCTTTGTTACACGGGTTAGAAGAAAGTA
Organism: Heterohyrax brucei; assembly: GCA_028571685.1. Lineage (NCBI taxonomy): Eukaryota > Metazoa > Chordata > Mammalia > Hyracoidea > Procaviidae > Heterohyrax > Heterohyrax brucei. Next base: position 22,774,935 of record CM053152.1, read on the forward strand.
GGCTTAGAGAGGTCAGATAACCTACTGTAGGTCAATTATCAAGTAAATAGATGAGTCAGAATTGAAATATAGGTCTTCCTGGCTCCAAACTTTTGTGCTTTCCAGTTCTCCACACAGCTACTCCATTGCTGGAGCTGTCTTTAACTGATTGTTTTAATTTGTTATAATTTGTTGCAGTTAGTGGTAATCAGGAAATACCTTTATAACTGATCTACTTAATGATGTATCAGTGGCATATTTCTAACTCCAGACCAGTTTATGATTTCTGCTGAATGCTTTGGAACAGTTTTCTGATATAGCTCTACAATTATGATGTGATATAATGATTATTCCTTTTAATCAATCTAAGGTAAATTGTAAAGACTTTTAACATAAAGTATTTGGGGGCTGGGGATTGCATAGTCATAGAGATGTTTATATAATGCAAATAATGAGTAAACTTCACTTGATTTTGGAGAATTGATGGAATTCACCGGCTGTCTCTGCCATTTGTTATAAGCCAGCCAGGCCAAGTGCCGTCGAGTCGGGCAAGAGGGTGGAAAAACCAAAACCAAGCCAAACCTGTTGCCATCTAGTTGATTGTGACGCTCAGCAACTCTATAGGACTGAGTAGAACTGCTCCTTAGGGTTTCCAAAGAGTGGTGGCTTCAAACTGCAGCTATTGCTGAGCAGCTTGAACTCTGCACCACCAAGGCCCCTGAGAGATTAAAAAAAAAAACCCAAACCGACTGTGGTCAAGTTGGGTCTGATTCGTAGTGACTCTGTAGGTCAGAGTAGAGCCCCATGTAGTTTCCAAGGAGCACCTGGCGGATTTGAACTGCCAACCTTTTGGTTAGCAGAGTGAAGTGCTACAACTTTGGTAACCATTTTAAGTGGTCCTGAGAGAGTAACCCAAAAAATCCATTGTTGAGTCAGCATAAGGAAAGAATATTCGAAGACAAAGGAATTTTTCCCCCCATTTTGAGGTTGCAGCACCATCTAGTGGAAAACAAAAGAACTGTTGAAAGCCCTGCTAATAATTAGGAGCTGAAGTGTGAAACTGTGTGGCTCTGGGGTGAACATTCACTGACATTTTAAATGTGCTGTTAGGACAAGAATCATTACAGAGTACATCCGTATAATTTTGGTTATGTTTAAGTCAGTGTATAAAACTGTTCAGAAAATAAATCACAGCAGTTTTCTTTAGTAGCAAAGCTATCTTTTGTGATCTGTAAACTTTCAGAAACCCCGGTGGTACAGTGGTTAAGAATCCACCCAGTACTCCTTGAAAACTCTATAGGGCAATTCTACTCTATCCTGTAGGGTTTCTGGGAGTCAGAATTGACTCAGCATCAGTGGGTTTGGTTTGGCATAAATACTGTGGGAGCAAGCCTTGGTGGCACAGTTGTTAAGAGCTTGGCTGCTAACTAAATGAAAGGTTACCAGTTGGAATCCGTTAGCTTACTCTGTCGTGTGGGGTTGCTCAGTGGCAGCAGGTCTGGTTTTCCTGTAAAAATCTTTTGGTTTATTTCTTCATTGTGTGAAAACAGTATGTAACAACTTAAAAGTTTCTGTATTTTAGTCTTACTCTGATCATTTTTACATGAAATCTGAAATTTTGGTTTTCAAATATAGAATAACTTTTGAGTCATGGAAAACATAAAACTGATAATGACTGGTCTCTGGTCGTTTTCTTCTTTTAACTATCTTTGCGTAAGTATCTTGAAGTTCACAGTGCCTTTAAAGGTTACTTTACAGTTATAATTAGGAAAGCTCTTTTTGCTTTTACTTTGTAATTATCTGTGTTTTCTTTTAATTGAACTCTTAAAAGGCTGAGTGATTTCTGATAAGAATGTTTCGAAGTTTCCTCCAGAAGACAAAAATTCTTAAAGATTGTGGAAAAAAATAATGGAATACACATTTTAAAAGATACTTTAAAGAGACAAGAAAGAAAGAAGAGACCAATTGGGTGTCAGGAGACACTCTGAAACTTGATCTCGAACTTCAAGTAGCTAAAGCAAAAGGAAAGAATGATGAAATAGGAGAACTGAACAGAAGATTTCAGAGGGTGACTCTAGAAGACAAAGTAAAATATCATAATGACATGTGCAAAGAACTGGAAATAGAAAGCTAAAAGGGAAGAACACATTCTGCATTTCTCAAGCCAAAAGAACTGAAAAAAAGAAATCAAGCCTCAAGTTGCAATATTTAATACTTAATATTTTCTACCAGGAAAATATTAAATGACTTGAGGAGCATCAAAAGTCCAAAGAAGGTAGGAGAAATACAGAGTCGTTGTACCAGAAAGAATTGCTTGACATTCAGGATGTAGTGTATGATCAGCAACTGATGATACTGAAGGAAGTTATCGAAGCTGCATTGAAGGCATTGAAGGTGAAAAACAAGGCTCCAGGAATTAATGGAATATCCATTGAGATGTTTCACTATGTGGATGTAGCACTGAAAGTTCTCACCTGTCTATGCGAAGAAGTTTGGAGGACAGCTACCTGGCTTACCAACTAGAAAAGATCCATAGTTATGCCTTTTCCCAAAAGTGATTTAGCAGAATGCAGAAATTGTTGAACAATATCACATGCAAGTAAAATTTTGCTAAAGATCGTTCAAAAGCGACTGCAAAATCATATTGACAGAGAACTGCCAGAAATTCACGCCGGGTTCAGAAGAGGACATGGAACCGGGGTTATCATTGCTGCTGTCAGATAGATCTTAGCTGAAAGCAGGAAATACCAGAAAGATGTTGACCTGCATTTCGTTGATTATGCAGAGGCATTCAACTGTGTGGATCATAAAAGATTATGGCTAACATTGCAGAGAATGGGAATTCCAGAACACTTAATTATGCTATTAAGCAATCTGTATATGGATCAAGAGGCAGTCATGTGCCCAAAACAAGGATACACTGCCTTGTTTAAAGTCAGAAAAGGTATGCATTAGAATTGTGTCCTTTCACCATACCTTTTCAATTTGTATGTTAAGCAAATAATCTGAAACTATATGAGAAGCAAGGTATCAGGATTGGAGGAAGACTCATTGACAGGCAGCATTATGAATTCGACACAATCCCACTTGCTGGAAATGAAGAGGATTTCAGCCACTTGCCAATGAAGATCAAAGAACACAGCCTTCAATATGGATTGCACTTCAACATCAAGAAAACAAAAATCCTCACAAGTGGACCAGTAAGCAACATCGTCATAAATGGAGAAAGGTGGTCAAGGATTTCGTTGTACTTGATTCCACAGACAGTGCACCTGGAAGCAGCAGTGAGAAAATCAAAAGACACATTGCATTGGGAAAATCTGCTGCAAAGGACTTCTTTAAAGTATTGAAAAGTAAAGATATCATCTTGAAGACTAAGGTATGCCTGGCCCAAGCCATGGTAGTTTTAGTTGCATCATATGCATGTGAAAGCGGGACAGTGAATAAGGAAAACAGAATTGAAGCCTCTAAATTGTGGTATTAAAGAAGAATATTGAATGTAGCATGGACTGCCAAAAGAACAAACAGATCTGTCCTGGAAGAAGTACAACCAGGATGCTCCTCGGAAATAAGGATAGCGAGACTGTGCTTCACATACGTTGCATATGTTGTCAGTAGGGCTCAGTCGCTTCATAGAATGGAGGGTGTTTTAGTCAACTGGGGCTGCTCTAACAGAAATACCACAGAGTAGATAGCTTTAGCAAAGGAAAGTTTATTCTTGCAGAGTCTGGTAGGCTAGGAGTCCAAATTCAGGATGTCCGCTCCAGGGGAACGTTTTCCCCTTTGTCAGCTCTGCAGGGAAGTCAGGTATTGTATCAGTCTTTGTTCAGGGAGTGTCTTGGCGCAGGAACCTGAGGTCCAAAGGACGTGCTCTTCTCCCAGTGCTGATTGCTTGATGGTGTGAGGTTCCTGATTCTCTGCTTGCTTCTCTTTCCTTCTGTCTCTTGGAAGATGAAAGGATTAAGGCTGGGGCAAGCCACACTCCAGGGAAACTCCCTTTACAGTGGAGCAGGGAGGTGATCTTATAAAGGGATTTACAGTCCCAACCTAATCCTTTAACAGACTGCATAGGAAAACCACCAAATGGAGGACAGTCACAAGATAGTGGGAATCATGGCTACACATATGGGGGGCAGGGGAGACACAATTCAGTCCATGACAGAGGGTCAGTGAAAAAGAGGAATACGCTCAAGAAAATGGAGTGACACAGTGGCTGCAACAGTGGGTTTGAGCATAAAAACAATTGTGGGCACGGTGCAGGACCAGGCAGTGTTTCGTTCTGTTGTGTATAGTGTCACTATGAGCCGGAACCAACTCCAGGGTGCCTAACACAACAACATTAAATACGTTTTAAATGACATATAGAGAAGCAAACGAAGCATTAAAATGTTTCTGCTGGAGGTACCTTAAGTCAGAAAAGCTTACATATTAAATTTTTACAGTAACATAAAATAATTGACACAGCAGTGCTTGTGAACCTTATAAGGAGGAGGGTGTGATTGGCCAACAAACTTAGAAGGCCAGCAAACTTAGAAGTATTGTCTTTCCAGTTAACTTCCCAGCTGTGTTTTGTAGTGAAACTAAAGGAGCTTACTTCTTAGAACATGAAAAGTTGTATTAATAAAATAGTGCTTATAATGTTATTAAAGATAGGTTTATATTGGTGGTGTGGTGGTTAAGTGCTCAACTGCTAACTGAAAGGTTAAGGTCAAACCCACCAGCTGTCCTGCAGGAGAAAGATGCGGTAGTCTCCCTCTGTAAAGGTTATAGCCTTGGAAACCCTGTAGGTTTCCTACTCTGCCTTAATACAGCGGCTCTAAGTCAGAATCAACTCGATGGCAAGGGGTTTATCAAGATTTTTGTAAGATTTTTTTCTTTCTTTATTCTCCCTTTTTCCCATAGAATTGAGAAAAGAACCCAAGTCTTCAATTCATGTACAGCACAATCATAACAAAAGTGAAGTTCTAGTGACTGACACTTGCAATCAAAGTCAATCTTCCATGGCTAGTAAGTACAAGTTTAAAATTTAAACTAATGGTGGGCAGTAGTGGCAAACAGTCCGAACTAGAAAATTTTGAAAAATATTTTCCATAGATTTTTGTTTGTGTTATTAGTTGCTCTGCAGTCTTTTTCAATATTGGAAATTACTCTTGTCCTATAGTATGCATTTTAATGTCCCATTCATATTAATGTATATTGCTAACAATTCTAAGCTACGAAGGCATTACTGTGGTTTATTCGTTCATTCAGCAAATATTTGAGTGTCTACTGTGTATGGGGCACTGTGCAAAACAAAGCTCTTGCCCCGTGGAACTTAGTAGTCTAGTTAATGGAATGGAAAAGAAACATATATGTCAGTTGGAGACAGGTGCTATGAAGAAAAGTAAAGCAGGGTATAAGGAACGTTGGAAGGCCTTTCATAATCTGACATTTGAGCCTAGATTGAGGGAATCAAGTGAGTGATGTGTCTGGGGGTCAGTCATCCAGAGTAGAGAAATCGGCAGCAACAGCAAAGACCTTGAGGCAAGAGTACTATTTAGCTTTTTTAAGGAACACTCAAGGGCCTGTGTGTCTGGAGCAAGTGAAAGGAAAAGCAGGAGGAGTTGCTTTTTAAAAGAGAACACATATTCGCACACTCGTCTTTGTTTCATTTATAGTACAGCTGCTGAGGCAAAGGTCACCAGTAGCTTGATTGCTATTACGAAAATGACTACTTCCCTGTCCATACCTTAACTTGATATTTCTATGATTTTTGACATTATTCATCACTCTTTCTTGAAGTGGTCCCTGTCTCTTGGTTCTCTTACCTCTTTTTATTATTTTCATCACCGTTATTGGCTCTTCTTTCTCCATCTGCCTCTTAAATATTGCTGGTTTCCGATATGTGGTCCTTAGCATAGTCTTTTCTGACTTTCTCCCCCTCCCTGTAATACATCCCAAATCCTTATCTCAGTCTGACTTTCCTTCTGGATTCCAAACTAATGTGTCTGCTTCTTTTGGACTTGTCCACTTATGTATCCTTCAACTTCAGCATGTATGAAATTCAAACTTTCCTGCCAAATCTGCTCCGCGTCATTGTATTTGGAATCTTAGTGGATGATACTGTACATATCTAAGTTACCTAAATCTGAAAATTGAATCATCCTAGACTCCTGTTGCTTCATTTCTTATACCTAAACAGTCTCTAGGTGTTACTGAGTGCAGCTGTTAGATACCTGTTAACACATATTCTTTGTACTCTTATTTTACTAGTTATAGGCCCTCGGCAGCGCATCAAGACTGTTTTAGTAATTTTAGTCTCCTTATCTGTTGGTGACTACGCCTTGCCCTGTCAGCCTGACATGGGCAGTATTATCTTTATAACATAAATATTGCATCAGCCCTCCATTTTCACTGCCTACAGAAAAATTCTAAACCCCTTAGCATGATCTATTCCCTAACCTACCTGTCTGAGCTCATCTCCTACTACTCCATCTTTTGTACTTTGAATTCTAGCAGTTGAACCATGTCTAGTTTCCTGAACATGCATATGTGGACCCTAAAACATGCCTAGAATCCCCCAGTCCCCAGCCCAGTTGATTGGTTGAATTCTTATTTCTCTCAAGGGTCAGCTTAGGCCTTGCTTTGTATAACTTTTCTTGATTATTCAACACACATCTAGGAGTTCTTCTGTATTTAAATTGCTCCTTGTACATTTATTTTAATGCTTATTACATTTTCTTACAATTCTCTTTTTAACCTTTCTTTTTAACTGTAGCTCATAAGCTACTGGAGGATAAGAACCCTTTCTTTTCATGTAGTATCTAGCACAGTGCCTGTAACGTAGTGAAAAACCAAACCCACTGCTGCTGAGTTGAATCCAACTCATAGTAACCCCTATAGGTCAGAGTAGAACTGTCCCATAGAGTTTCCAAGTAGTACCTGGTGGATTAGAACTGCTAACCTTTTGGTTAGCACACATAACACTTAACCACTACGATACCAGGGTTTTCTGTGACATAGTAGGTACTCTAAATACTCGTGAAGTTACTGACATTCTGCATGCATACAACTTTATGAAATAGTAGAACTTAAGTAATTTCTGTGTGAACAAATGTTAGCTTTAAATTTGAAGATTATGCACTGCTGAAAAATTTGCCAGCTAAGTATGTTTTCATGAAAAGTACTGTAATTACAGTTTACCGTTCATGCTATATCTTAGGTCACAATAAATTCATTATAAATTTTGTATTCTTTTATGATATTTTTCAATGTCAATAAGAAAAATAGTCTCCCTGTTGCATTTCTGTTATTTAGGAAAAATAGAAAATTTAACAGCTATAAAAGTATAGCAAGCATGGATTCTAAACCAAAAACCAAACCCACTACTATAGAGTCAATTCTGACTCGTGGTGACACTGTAGGACAAAATAGAGCTGTTCCATAGGGTTTCCAAGGAGCATGTGGAGGATTCCAACTGCCAGCGTTTTGGTTAGCAGATGTAGCACTTTTAATCAGTACGCCACCAGGGTTTCCGTGTGGATTCTAGATACCTACAATTTATTATCATTTTATAGTGGATGTTTTGGACTTTTTCTGCATAATATTTAAAATGTGTCTAGTGCCATCTTGTAAGGTAGTGCTTTGAGTCTTTCTCTTTCTGCTTTTTTTTAAATGTATCTATTTGCTATAATTGTATAATTTGTAGAGTTTTTATTTTGTTTTTTGCCTATTTAGAAATACATGGAACAAGCAGTTACTCTGCTGATAAGTCGTCTTTTAATTTAGCTACAGTTGTTGCTGAAACACTTGGAATTAATGTTCAAGAAGAATCTGTAAGTAATTGTGTGGTTTGGTGATAATATGAAATGATAGGTCCTTTTCAGTCATTTTTGAGAGAAGTGAACAAGAGAACATTTTTTTTTATCCTAATATCACTGGATAAAGGCATAGAACTAAGTTGATGTGATTGTAAGGACTTGTATTTATTGTCCCAGACAGTCCCAGAAATCCACATTCTTTAGAATTCTTGAAATGTAGTTTTGTGATAAATATATTTACAACAACAAAAAAATAGAAAGAGTAACTATTGGGGCTGTTTATATACAACTGAATACTCATAGGATTTGCTTTCTTGGTTTAGAGGTTTAGGGTCATGGTTTCAGGAGGTATCCCAGTTAATTGGCCAAATGACATTTTTAGTGCTGCTTTCCTACCTCCTAGTTTGTTGCACGGTGCCTATAGTCTTCAAAGCTTGAGAGCACCCATCCGAGGTACTGTAATTGGAATCTGTTTGCCTGGAGCTACAGAGAAAGAGAGAGTCAGGAATAGAAAGAAGATAGAGAATGTGTGACTTTCTGTCTGCATGAACAGCTACCTCTTTTGTCATGAGACGGAAAGAACTCAGTGATGCCCAACTGCCATTACTGAACATTTTACTAGAAAAGAATCCTGACCAAAAGGAGCAGAATGCAGAACAAAATTTAAAATTTTCATGGACTCCTGACTTTATGGATCCATGGAGGGTAAATGAACTCCTGAAGTTACTGCCCTGAGAAAATCTTTAAACCTTAAACCAGAACTATCCTCTGAAGTTTTTTTTAACACCAAATGGGTTTAACTTAACTAGTGAAGAATGCCTGCCTTAAGCTTTGAGCTCTTTTAAGATTCATCTATACAGGATCAGATTGACAGTGGCAGTTCAAAAGATAAGAAGGTAAACTTAAGGGACAGTGTTGTTGCTGCTGCTGTTGTGGTCGTGGTGGTGGTTGTTAGGAGCCATCAGATGGGTTCCAACCCATAGTGACTGGTGAACAATAGAACAAAACACTGCTCGGTCCTGCACCATGCCCACAATCGTTTTTATACTTAAGTCCATTGTTGCAGTCACTGTGTCAGTCTGTCTCTTGGAGGGTCTTCCTCGTTTTCACTGACCCTTTACTTTACCTTTCATAATGTCTTCCTCCAGCACCTCATCCCTCCTGACAACATGTCCAAAGTATTTCAGACACAATCTTGCCATCCTTGCTTCTAAAGAGCACTCTAGTTGTACTTCTTCCAGGACAGATCTGTTTGTTCTTTTGGCAATCCATGGTACCTTCAATATTTTGCTCCAACACGACAATTCAGAGGCATCGATTTCTCTTCTGTCTTATTCATTGCCCAGCTTTCTCATGCATATGATGCCATTGAAAATACCATGACTTGGGTCAGGAGCATCTTAGTCTTCAAGGTGAATTATACTTTTCAGCACTTTGAAGAGGTCTTTTGCAGCAGATTTTCCCAATGCAGTGCACTGGGGGCAGTGAGTTTATATTATTAATGGTGGAGGGACAACTTAGAAAAATAGGATGAGAATGGTTACACAACTCAAAGAATGTAGTGACACTGAATTGTACGTGTGTAAACTATTGAATCAGTGTATGTTTGCTATATGTGTTCTCAACATCAAAAATCAAATGTTATTTAAAAATTGAGAATGATGATGATGGCTTATAGGACTGAGCCAGCGCTCCTCCCTGCCTCATTAAAACTAAGACCTAAATCTGTAGACTGATCTCAAAATTTATCAGATTTTAATTCTTTTAATTCTTTAAACTAGTGTCTGCTTTGAAAAACATGCTGAATTCTTGGGTCTACCATGGATACATTAGTCCTTCTTTGTCCTTGTAAGTGCCAATCCATTTAGACCTAGTTCTTAGGAACTGAGTCAAAAATTGACTCTGTTTTCTTTTCATTATTTTAAATACATCTTACATTGGGTATATTTCTTTTTTTTTTTTTTCTTACTTGATCCCTAGAAAATAGAAAGCTTGAGTTCTTCAATCTTGAGAAAAAGTATTGGAATCATACAATTTAAAAACAGTGTTACTTTACTTTATGCAGTCATACAATTAAGTTCGTGAACTCATCCTAAAGAAAGTGCTACATACCTGATTGCTAAATATCACTATAGTCACCCTCAAAGTACTCCCGTTAGAAAGCTGAGCACCAATGCCAGCACCTAGTCCACCCTTCACACTAGTTTTGGAACTCCTTTTCTGTAGTGTCCATCACAGCTGTCATCAGAGGAGATCTGACAATCACGTTCACAAACTCATCCTAGGAAAAGTGCTTTGAAGAGTGGACTAGGCACTGGCATCAGTATATAGCTTCCCAAGAGGGTACTTGGAAGGTGGGTGACCATAGTGATACTGAGCAATGAGCTATGTGGCACTTTTTCTAGGAGGAGTTCATGAACTTAATTGTCTCACCTCATATATGCCCGTATAAAATTGTCTTGCTGTTGAATTTTTGAAAATTGGTTTTCCATTACATTTGAAGTTTCGTCCTTTCTAGTTTCAAATCCATCTTCAAGTGATAATACTTTTTAATACTTGAATTTTAATGTGTTTAAATGATTTCTAATTCCCTCCTGCCTATTAGCCTAGAAAGTCAGTGGTTTATAAACACCAGAAGTATTAGGGAAACTAATACAGTATCTAAACATTTGCTGCTAAAAGTGTCATCCACAGGCTGAGAGCATCTGCATCACCTTGATGATTGCTAGAGGTAAAGAATCTCAGACCCCACTACAGACCTAGTGAAAGTGAACTTGTGTTTTAACAAGGTCCCCGGTTGACATGTATGCATGTTAAAGTTTTGAGAAGCACGGATCTCTAAAGAAACTTTTTCAATTCGTCTCCTGTCAGTATAAGTGCATCTGTTCCTTTCTCCTCATCTTAATAATGTTGATTTTTGCTGTTAAAATTTTGTATGCTAGTAATAGAATTTACTTATGTAAAAAAGTGAAATGGTGATGCTTTTTTTTCCTTAAAACTTCAGATATGCTTCATTTTTTTGTGTATGTGTTTGAAATCATATAAAATTAACCACTTTAGAGTGTACAATTCAGTGACATTTAATACATTCACAATGTAACTGCCACTGGTATCTAGTTACAGTGCATTTTATCACTCTTAAAGAAAACACCTGGTACAGAGTGGTTAAGAGCTCAGCTGCTTACCAAAAGGTCAACAGTTCATATCCACCAACCACTCTTTGGAAACCCTGGGGAGCAGTTCTGCTCTGTCTTACAGGGCCTCTGTGAATTGTAATCAAATCAACAGCAAATGGGCTAAAGAAAACTCCATATCCATTAAGTCGTAAGCCCCCATCCTCTCAGTTCCTGGCAACCACCAGTCTGCTTTCTATCTTTATAGATTTACCTATTGTAGATGTTTCACATAAATGAAATCATAGTATGTGATATTTGTGTGTTACTTCTTAGCATAATGTTTTTAAGGTTTATTCATGTTGTAGCATGTATCTGTGTTTCATTCAGTTTTATAGTCAAGTAATATTCCATTATTTGTGTACTTCGTGTTTTACTGCTGAAGGAATCTCAAGGCCCCGTGAGCCCTCTTGGTAATAATGAGCTCTACCATTGTCTAGAAGATGATCAGAAGAAACAACCTTTTGAAGAATCAAAAAGAAATAGTGGAAATGGCTTAAGGTAATTGAAAGCACTTTGGTAATTTTTTTTTAAAGAAGCTGTTGGTGAGATCCCCTTACGTGAGTTCCGTATAGTTAAGCCATTTTTCTCTTAACATACAGTTTGTTGTTCTAATTATCTTTTTATTAAAAAGAAAAAGAATGTTTTTCCAGAAGAGGGCTCTTATTCATTGCAGTAGTGCTAATGGATATTACTGTCAGATACTTTTTGTAGTCATATCAGGCAATACTTACTCTGCCCCTTTAAAGACCAAGTCATCCCCTCTGGGTTTATAATTCCAGAGTATTTACAAAAACTGGATGTTGTACAAAGTATGTCTGTAAGCTCAGATGAATTTCCAGCATTGTGTGACCTCTCCTTTTTACTAATTTCAGAACTTACACTAACTAATAATACTTATGTAAGTGTAACATTTTGCTATTTAAAGTGCATTTGCTTTTAGTACATATATCACATGTATATGTGTCATTATAATAACTCACTTAGGTAGGTTTTATTGCTCCCATTTATTTATTTACAGACAACACAAAAGTAGCTCCAGAGAGGTTTGTCTTGTGTAAGGCCACATAGCTCTTAAGTGATGGAGCTGGAGCTTCTACCCAGCCTAGTGCTCTTCATATTTGTCTTCTTTGCTAGAAACACACTGAGTCTTAATGTAGCTTCAGTTCTGTAGTGTAAGAATTTTGTTTCTAGGACAAAGATTTCATAACAAAAAAATGTGTTTCTCCAGTAGAATTTATTATAATTTGCTTATATAGTGAAATTATTTGAAATACCTAGGAAAAATTATTTATAAAATAATAATATCCTGGTATTTAAACATAGGTTTCCTTGTCATTTTCCTCTTCTTTTTGATACCCTGCCTTAAATTTTGGTTGATCTTCTGTCTTAGTTGTAGATAAGGTTTCACTGTTAACATTCCTATATTAACAAAAGTCTTCCACTGTGTTTGTCTTTTAACTTTCACCATTTCTTTACTAGGAAGTAAGTTTTATCACTCTTGTATAATTAGATTTTCAGATTCTGCTTCAAAGTCTCCTCCCCAAGAAGAATTGACGCTTCGGGTATCATCTCCTGTATTTGGAACCACCTCTAATGTAAAAAATAGTTTCGGTTTGAATACAAGTTTGTCCCCTTCTCTTCTGGAGACTGGGAAAAAAAAACATCTGAAAATAGCCCCTTTTGGCAACACTACTAATTCTAGACCAGAAAAATCTAGATCAAAATCTGAAGATAGTGGCCTCTTCACACATCATAATCTTGGGTCTAAAATAAATGAGACCATTAGCCAACCATGTTCTAATAAAATGTTGGTAAATACAAATGTAAGTGAACCCATAGAGGTACAAGATAGTACCAGTCATATTACGGATAAATGTTCGTTGCCCCTGAAACCACTGGGAAGTAGAACATCGAAGAGGAAGAAGAGTGAGGAAGAAAGTGAGCATGAAGCAAGCTGCCCCCAAGCAGCTTTGGATAAAGAAAATGCTTTTCCTTTGCCAACGGATACTGATTTTTCTGTCAGTGGTGACTACCTGATGGATAAACCTCTTGATCTGTCTGATAGGTTTTCAGCTATTCAACGTCTAGAGAAAAGCCAAGGAAGTAGTGAGACCTCTAAAAACAGATTCAGGCAAGTGACCCTTTATGAGGCTTTGAAACCCATTCCAAAGGATTCTTCCTCAAGTTCTAAGGCCTTGAATGGGAGCTGTGTACCGGCCAAAGTTTCCCCAGAGGACCTTTGTGTGCAGGAATGCACCCTCCAGTCCTTGAGTAAATCCTCTACAGATAATAAAACACTGTTACAAATAAAAGAAGAAAACCCTGTCTTCAAAATCCCTCTACATCCATGTGAAAGTTTGGAAGCAGAGAATTTTTTTGATGACATAAAGGTTTGTGTTAAATATTCAATGGTTCTTACTTAAAATGACTATTTGTGATTTGTTGTAGATGCTAATAATCAGTTCTGTTTTAGGGTGCTACTTCTCATGAGCCACCAAAAGTGAAAACCAGGTCAGCCCATGGAGCATGTGAACTTACATCAGTTCTTCAGTTAAATCCATGTAGAATTGCCAAAACAAAGTGTCTACAAAACAACCAAGGTTTGTGTACTATGCACATGATTTGCATTCATTTTTAAAGACTGCAAATTGAATATTACAGTATATTGTTTATAGTTCCTGGAGTCCTGGTATGCAGTAGTGAACAGCTACAGCTGCTAACTAAAAAAAGATCAGCAGTTCAAATTCGCCAGCTGCTCATTGGAAGCCATGTGGAATAGTTCCTATATGGTACCTGTGAGTCAGAATCAACTGGATGGCAATAGTTTTTGCTGTTGTTGTTTATTTGTTTGTGTTTTAATAGTCTTTAGATAGGTTAAATTATTAGAGGGGGATCTCTTCTTTCTTCCTGCATTTTCTTGTGTTTATAAAACAGTTCTCTTTGATTTGATTTTACCTGTGACATTTCTGCTCTTAACACTTTTTGAAAAATGAGTTAACATCTTCTAATCCCTACATTTATAGGTGATTATGTACATTTATTTATTTTATTTAACTTTTTTATTATCTTTACAAAAACTTTTTAAAAATTTAGCCGTACAGAATTTTAGAGCGTGACAAGTAGAACAGCACCCAAACATTGTTCCTCACCCCATGAGTGCTGTCCCTGTGGCATATATACATTTATGTAGGTTCATAAACTCATATTTAATATCATTGTTTGCTCTGATACATACACGTGGATATTTTAATAATATTGCTGTGTTTGAAAAGAACCCTTTGTTTTTCAGCCACCAGATATTTCTTTGCTTTACATACAGTGTTGTTTTCTTTTATTCTTCAATGGAAACTTGTCCCTGCAGTCTGCATTTATTTTCCTTTTTTTTGTAATGCACATTCTTTGGTTCTTTCAGTGAAGATTTTAGTCTTTGCATGAAAACATCGTGGCACTCTTAATTTTTAAATTATTTTAAATTATTTCCCCATGATTGCTCTTAGAGATTACAATATACCTATGTAATCTTTCATAATTTACTTAGAGTTAATACTGTACCACTGTATGTTCTCTAACTACACTTCATATAGTTTTATGTATTGTATCTATGTACACTGTAAACTTCTCCAGACAGTGTTACACTTACAACATTTCTAAAAACGTTTTATGGAAATGTAATTCACATACAATGAAAGTCACCCATTAATATGTACTGTTCAGTCATTTTATCTTGCAGTGTTGTGCAACCATTACTAGAGTCGTTAGAACTTTTTTATCACCCCAAAAAGAAACCCTGTGCCCATCAGCCATCACTTTCCATTTTCTGCTCCTCCCTCTTACCCCATGGTAGCCACTAATTTCCTTTGGTCACTAAAGATTTCTGTAATCAGGACTTTTCATGTACATGGAATCTTAGTATATGATTATCTTACGTATCTAGTGCTGCTACAATAGAAACACCAAAAGTGAGTGGCTGTAATGAACACAAGTTATTTTCGCACTGTTTATTAGGTGGTTGTTAGTGGTTATCAAGTCAGTTCTGACTTATCATGGATTGAATTATGTCCCCTGAAAAATATATGTACTATTTTGTCTGGGTGGGGATTCCCAGTATTCTGTGATTGTCCTCCACTGGGATTTTTCTGATGCTGTAAACCCTAATCTTTGCCTGTGGCTAATAGATGGGATGATGATGTTAAAAAAGGATTAGTGTAGGACTGCCACACTCGTGCTAAAGGAGTTCCCCTGGAGTGTGGTTTGCACCACCCTTATCCTTTCATCCTGTGGGAGATAAGAGAGAGAAGCAAGCAGAGAATAGGGAACCTCACTTCATCAAGAAAGCAGCACCGGGAGAAGAGCGCTACCTTCAGACCAGGCGTTCCTGCGCCAAGATGCTCCCTGGACAAAGACTGATACAACACAAGGACTTTTCCTCCAGAGCCGACAGAGGGAAAGTGTCAACTCATAGCAACTCTGCGCACAGCAGAATGAAGCACTGCCCGCTCCTGCACCAACAGGCACTTACACTTCAGCCCGTTGTTGCAGCCACTGTGTCAGTCGGACTTGCAGAGAGTCTTACTCTGTTTTGCTGACCCTCTACTTCACCACACATGATGTCCTTCTGAACATGTCCAAAGTAATGTAAGATGTGGTCTCACAGTCCTCGCTTCAGGAACACTCTGGTTGTACTTCTTTCAGGACAGATACGTTTGTTCTTTTGGCAATCCATGGTTCAATATTCTTGTCCAAAATCACAATTCTAAGGTATCAGTTCTTCTTGTCTTTCTTATTCATTTCCTAGCTTTGACATGCATATGATTCAATTGAAAATACCATGGCTTGGATCAGGCACACCTTAGTCTTCAAGGTGACATCTTTACTTTTCAGTACTTTAAAGAGGCCCTTTGAACAGATTTTCCCAATGCAGTGTAGCTTTTGATTTCTTGACTGCTGCTTCCGTGGGCATTGATTGTAGAAGCAAGTAAAATGAAATCCTTGACAACCTCAGTCTTTTCTCCATTAATCATGATAGTGCCCAGTTGTGAGGATTTTTGTTCCCTTGATGTTGAGATGTAATCCATCCCGAAGTGTTTCATATCCTCTTCGTTTTCAGCAAGCAGGGTTTTATTATATGTGTAACACAGGGTATTAATAAATCTTCCTCTAATCCTGATACCTCCTTTTTATAGTCCATGTTCTTGGATAATTTGCTCAGTATACAGATCGAATAGGTATAGTAAAAGGCTATAACCCTGATACACACCTTTCCTGACTTTAAACCATGCAGTGTCTCCTTGTTCTTTTCTAGTGATTGCTTTTGATTCATGTACAGATTTCTTGTGAGCACGATTAAGTGTTCTCGAATTCCCATTCTCCACAGTGTTATCCATGATTATAATTCACACAGTTGAATGCCTTTGCTTAACCATTAAAACACAGGTAAACATCTTTCTGCTTTCAGCCAAGGTCCACCTGACATCAGCAGTGATAATCCCTGGTTCCACATCCTCTTCTGAATCTGAACTGGATTTCTGGCTATTTTCTGTCGATACTGCTGCAGTTGCTTTTGAATGACCTTTAGCAAGATTTTACTTGCCTATGATACTAAAGATGACATTCAATAATTTCTGCCTTCTGTTGGATTAGCTTTCTTGGGAATAGGCATAAATGTAGATCTATTCCAGTAGACTGGATAGGTAGGTGTCTTCTCAACTTCTTGGCACAGACAAATGAGAACTCCCAGCACTGCATTTGTTTATTGATACATCTCAGTTGATATTCCATCAATTCCCAGTACCTTGTTTTTTGCCAATGCCTTCAGTGCAGCTGTGACTTTTTCTGTTTATACCATTGGTTCTGATCATATGCCACCACCTGAAATGGTTCAGTGTTGGCCAATTTTTTTTTTTTTTTTTTTTTTTTTTTGGTACAATGACTGTATATTCCTTCCATCTTGCATCTTCTTTTGATGCTTTCTGAGCCATGTAATATTTTCCTTATAGAATCCTTCACTGTTACAACTCAAGGCTTGAATTTTTTCTTCAGTTCTTTCAGCTGGAAAAATTGCCTAGTGTGTTCTTTGCTTTTGGTCTTTTATTTCTAGCTCTTCACACATACCGTTACAATCCCTTGCTTGTCTTCTCAAACCATCCTTTGAAATGTCCTATTCATTTCTTTTACTTAATTGCTTCTTCATTTTGGTTTAGCTACTTGACATTCAAGATCAAGGTTCACAGTCTCTTCTGACATCCAATTTGGTCTTTTCTTTCTTGTCTTTTTAGTGACCTCTTACATTCTTCATACATGGTGTCTTTGATGCCATTCTACTGCTCATCTGGTCTTCTGTCAAGAGTGTTCAGCACGTCAGATTTATTCTTCAGATGGCCTCTAAACTTCAGGTCATACTTTGGTTCTTGAGGACTTGTTCTAATTTTCTTCAGTTTCAGTTTGAATTTGCATATGAGTGGTTGGTAGTCTGTGCCACAGTCACCACTTGGTCTTGTTCTGACTGAGGATACTGAGCTTCTCCATCATCTCTTTCCACAGATGTAGTTGATTTGATTCCTGTGTATTCTATCTGGCAAGGTCTCTGTGTATAATCACTGTTTATGTTGGTGAAAGAAGGTATTTACACTAAAAAACTTGTTGGTCTTGCACAATTCTGTCATGAGATCTCTGGCCTTATTTCTGTCACCAGGGTTGTGTTTTCCAACTGCCAGTCTTTATTCTTTGTTTACAACTTTTGCATTCTAATCACTAGTAATTATCAATGTGTCCTGATTGCATGGTCCATCAATTTTGAACTGCGTAAGCTGATAAATATCTTCTGTTTCTTCATCTTTAGTGGTTGGTGCATAAGTTTGAATAATACTTGTATTAAATTGGCTTTCCTTGTGGGTACATGCGTATTGTCTTATCACTGGCCGTATTGGACTTCAGGACAGATCTTGAAATGTTCTTTTTGCTGATGAATGGCTTGGCTGGCCTTACCATTCCTCTTCAAGTTGTTATTCTTGGAATGCTAGGCCACATGATTGTCTACTTCAGAATGGCCAGTGCCAGTCCATACCAAGTTACTAATGCCTACGATACCGATATTTATGTGTTCCATTTTGTTTCTGACCATTTCCAAGTTTCCTAGATTTATACTTCACATTCCAGTTATTAACAGATGTTTGCTGCTGTTTCTTCTCTTTTTGAGTTGTGCCAGTTCAGGAAATGAAGGTCCCAAAAGCTTGACTCCATCCCCATCACTGAGGTTGGCTGTACGTTGCAGAGGCAGTGTTTCCCTTTTAGAGTGCCTTCCAATCGGGGGCTCATTTTCTGGCACTATATCTGACAGTGTTCTGCTACTGTTCATAAGGTTTTCACTGGCTAAGTATTTTCAAAAGTAGACTGCTGGGTCCTTCTTCCTAGTCTGTCTTAGTCTGGAGGCTCAACTGAAACCTTCTGGCTGTGAGTAACTCTGCTGGTATCTGAATCCTGGTGTCATAGCGTCCACCATCACAGCAGCATGCAGGCCCCACAGTACAACAAACTGACAGGTAAGTGGGAAGTTTAGGAGCCTAAAAGTCTAAATTCTTAGTGCGGGCTCTAGAAGAAGGCTCTTTCCCTCTCTGCTCTGGGGGAGAGTCCTTGTCTCTTTTCAACTTCTATTCCTAGATTCATTAGCTGTCATGCATTTTCCCTTTTATTTGTGGTTGCTTGATCACTTGATCTGCCCTTTTATGTATTAAAAGAGTTTGCCTTAAGACACATCGTATACTAGTACTGCTTTATTAACATAATAAAGAAAACCCATTCCCAGATGGGTTTATAGCCACTGGATTTAGAAATTACAATGTGTTTGGGTGTGGGGACACAGTTCATTAACAGTTATCTTTGGTGACTTCTTTTACTAAGATAATGGTTTCAGTTGTCATCCATGTTGTATATAGTATATATCATTACTTCATTCCTTTTTATCGCTGAACAGCATTCCATTGAATGAATATACCACATTTTGTTTATTCATTCGTCAGTTGATGGACATTTGTTTTCACTTGTTGGTTATTATGAATAGTGCCTCCGTGAACATTCATGTACAGATTTTTGTGTGCAGGTATGTCTTCGTATTTCTTGGATTATAAATTACAGAGTGGAATTTCTGGTCTGTGAACTAACTCTTTGTGTAACATTTTGGGGAACTGCCAAACTGCTTTCCAAGGCAACTATACCCTTCTCATTTCTATCAGCAGTGTGTGAAGGTTCCTGTTTCTCCACATTTTTGTCAGCACTTACTGTTCTCTTTTGTGGTAATAGATGTAAAGCGATATTTGATTGTGATTTTGATGTATCATGATATTTTGTTTATCTTCTTTGGAGAACTTTCTATTGAGATCTTTTCCCTATTTTTAGTACGGATATTTGTCTTTTTAATTACTAAGTTTAAGAGTTCTTTATATTCCAGGTGCAAGTCCTTATGAGACATGATTTGCATGAATTTATTCCCATTCTGTAGATCCCTGTAGTGTTTTAAAGTGATAAGAATTTTAGAAATCAGTTTTTAATAGGACATTTCTTTCTCCTTATCTAAAGATATATCTTTTGAAAATCTCCAGTGGAGTATAGATCCAGGAGCAGACCTTTCTCAATATAAAATGGACATTACTGTAATAGATACAAAGGTAAGTTAAAAAGTAAAACTAAACCCATTTGATTCTTAACTCTAGCGAGTTATTAATTAGTCTCCTCTCCTGATCATTTTTTTTACTTCGAGATAGTCACATCTGGTAAACCTCTGTTTATCTCTTCAGAAAACCAAGAAATTAAAATGCATGTTCTTCCAACTTTATGGTATTTTCAAAACAGTAATAATACTTTTAAGTGAGCCAAACTTTAATTTTAAAATAATACAAAATGCTGTTTATATACATTAAAGAATTGTACATGTTATCAAAATAATCTATCATATGTCTTGATTAGCTTTTAAAATAATTTACCATCAAGAAAAATATACATTTTCTGACAGAACTTTTAAATATTGGGTTTTTGTTGTTGTTATTGAATTAGAACTCATACTAGAAATACTTTAGGCTTGTATTTAGGTTCTGTGTAGCTTGAGAAGTTTTTTTTCTTTTACCTGGTATAGGGTTGCTGTGAATCAGAATTGATTCAATGGCCAGTGGGTTTTTAGTTTAGTAACATATTAATAACGGTATTTAAGAGTTACTAGGATAATATGTATTCATCAAGATAACAGATTTAACATATAAATTTGTTGTTTTACGTGTACATGGGTGTTTGTTATTGTGAGACAGACTGGAGAAGAGAAGGAATTGAGTGGTAGATAATTCCTGTTCTTGGGAGTTGCCCTTTTACTGGGTTTGAGTGGGTATATTGTGCTTTGAAGCTAAAATGTTACATAGGTATTAAAGCCTAAATTGCTGTCTATTCCTGAAATATAAAAAAGTGAATATAAGACCATAGAGGGATGACTTAAATTGTGGGTTGTCTTGTTTGTTCAGGATGGCAGTCAATCGAGATTCGGAGCAGGAGAGACAGTGGATATGGACTGTACATTGGTTAGTGACACTATGCTTTTAAAAATGAAGAAGCAAGAGCAGAGGGGAGAAAAAAGTCCAAGTAAGAATTGAATTTTTCTTTTTGCTTTTTTTAAATTTAAGTCAAAGTGTACAATCCAGTTTAAATATGCATGCCCACCTATGTACAGCTCCTTGTGCTCTCCTTGCCTGGTGATAGCGCACTCCTTTCTGTTCTATACATGTCATATCCTCTTAACCATCTCCTTTCCCCTTCTCTCCACCCTCTCCACTCCCCTCTAGTAAGAGGCCAGTAGGACGATATCCTATAGATGTATACAACCATAAAGTGCACACATGATATGGTCACTCTTTGTTGCCGAGTCCAGTCCATTCCTTTCTGAAGAGTTGACCTCAGTAATGATTTATGATCAGGGGCAGCATCAGGTCTAGGGGCCATGCTCCCAGGGGAACCCACAGGCCTTTGGACCATCAATTACAGTCTTTTAGTGATACTTTTTTTTTTTTTTTTAATTTTATAAAAATAAATCTATAGAAGTACCATTGTAGTGATGAGCAAAAGTAACCTCTTCACCAAACCAGTTTTTCTTTTAATTTTTTGTTTCTCTTAGTAAAGCTCAGTTTTAATTTAGCAAAAAGTCCTTAACTAAAGATAATTTTGATTTCAGAAATAATTCAAATTTTTATTGGAACACCACTTCACTCATTTGTGTATGTATTACTTCTGGCTGCTTGTATAATAAAGTGCCAGAGTCGAGTAGCTACTGCAGAGAGAGACATTCTGACCCCATAAGCCTAAAATATGTACCATCTGACTGTTTAAGAAAATGTCTGCCAATCCCTGGTTCAAACATGTTTTACAAAGAGTGTAAGAGGGAATCTTAGAGAGTCCTGTGTCAGAAATGTGATTTACCAAACCAGTTTGATAAGGAAGACAGTAGGGATTCTACTGGGAGGTATTAGCGTAGATTTGTAAATTAGCAGTAGACTTAAGAATGATGGTGTATGCGTTGAGTTATCCTGTGATAGTCTATCTCTGCTGAAAAGAAGACATGGCCACATAAGAGATCCACAGCCCTTTGTAGTGAAAAAGTATTAATTCTTTACGTGAAGGTTTGATTTTTCAAAAGAGAACTGAATAATAGTCTTTAACTTTAATTCTTTGTCCTTTAGTGAAGAATAACTAATCATGGAATCATGCAGCAGGCTGTCTAGGTTGAAAGGCTGGTTCCTATTAAAAGAAGAAACTGTACAGTGATTTATTATCTGTTTATACTATGAAATTTGGTTTAATAAAATACTCTTCTAAAGAGGTTACTTTGCTTGTAAGATTACTTTTTCCAAGTATCCGTTCCTGATAACGTTTTCCGATTTCTGTGGAAAAAGAAAAAAATAATAAAATACATCTGCTTTGCTTTTAAATGCATCTAGTTGATTCAGAGAAGACACGAGTTGCCTGAATATTCAAAGCATGATGTGGAACTGAGATTAGAACTTTGAGTAATGAGTGGGGGGTATAGGGATAGCTGTGGCTAAATAAGATGTTCTGGGTATTACTGATGAGTAACAAATCACCCAGTAGCGTAGGGGATTGAATCATTTTTTGTCTTACATAGTTTCTGTGGCTCAGGAATTCAGGAAGGGCTCGACTAAACAACTGTCTTAGAGTCTGTTGTGTAATTATGCAAATGGTGACTGTAGATGGAACAGCTAGCAGCTGAGGGTTGGCACCTCTCCTTCCTCATTTAATCTCAGGGCTTCTCCATGTGGTGTTTCGTATGGGCTAGTTTAGGTTTCCTTGTTACATGGAGACTAGGTTCCAAAGTGAGCATCCCCAGAGAGCAAGGCAGTTTAGGATCTGGTTTCCCCCATTACTAGTGTTGCAGAAATCTGCCCAAGTTCCGTGTGAGTGAGCATAGCCCTTGCCACTCAGTGGAGGAATGTGAAGAGCACTTTGTTGCTTAGGAAATAACTGCTGAGGTCATATTTGGGCAAAAAAAAAACCAATCTTCTCCATCAGGTGAAACCTCTTAGCACTTAAAATTGCTCACAGCATATATGTGAATGAAAACTCCCAAAATTGCCAATATTTCAAAAAAAAATTTTTTTTTGAACGGTTTCTTTGTGTTACACTTATTAGGTGCTGTGATAGAGACATATAAGGTTACAGCCTTTGTTGTCAAGTATATCACAATCAGAAGTCCGCCCCAGTCAAAAATAAATCAGTGGCTTAGCATGTGTGATTTACAGACTTCTCTGGTTTGCCTAGCACAGTATCTGGCCCATGGAAAACAAAAACTGATTGCCCTCAAATTCCTGCTCATGCCAACCCCTGTATTACAGAACTATTCGCTGCAGTTTCTGTGACTATAATCTTTTATGGAAGCAAATTGCCAGGACTTTATTCCATGGTGCTATTGGGTAGGTTCAGACTACTAACTTTTAGGTTAATAGTCCAGTGCACACTGCTTCTGCCACATTGAGCCTCAAAATGAAAACTAAATGTTCAGTCACTCATTAAACACTGAGCTGTAGTTCTGTGCCTGAAAACTTCTAGGAACTGGAGATGATTCCTAAACAGGAAAAAGTACCTGCCCCCATGGAGGTACATTCTAATCGGGGAGAAATAGATAAGCAAGTATGTGCTGTGATAATGGTGGTAAGTGCTGGAGAAAGATGCTGCACCAGGGTACGAGTGGTAGAGCACTGTGAATTGTGGCAAGCAGTAGTTATATAGAGTCGTCTTGTCTGGCCTCTGTTATATCACGTTTGTTAGTCAACTGTTTTTTTCTTAAACTCTGGTGTTTTGCAAATTAAAATTATGTAACCAGAAATGTAGTTAGACACCTGAAGTGAATTTAGCACTTGGCGTATCAGATACGGAATTGACCTTATTATTCTGTTGACGTTAATCTAGCAAGTGCTGATAGTGATGCAGGATAATAGTTTTTTGTTACATCTTTAGACAAGTCAACAAGTAATTAAACTTCTATAGAGATTTTAAAGTCAAGAGTATTTACTTTTATTTAAACTCAGTATTTTTCATTATCCATTATGATTTGTTTTCTATTCCTCAGTTTTTCAGTGACTCCTTTCAGTTTAGGTATGATTTATACATGAATTGACAGAGAGAAGAAATATTTAAATGTTTATAGAGGTGTGGTTATATGACAATAACAAAAACATTAGCATTCTTTTCAGTGTTGTTGTTAGGTGCCATTGAGCTGGTTCCAAGTTATAGCGACCCTTGAACAACAGAACAAAACACTGCCCAGTCTTGTGCCATGCCCACAGTTGTTTTTACGTATAAGCCCATTGTTGGAGCCACTGTGTCAATCCATCGCGTTTGAGGGTCTTCCTCTTTTTCGCTGACCCTTCACTCTACCAAGCCTGATGTCCTTCTCCAGGGACTGATCTTTCCTGACAACATGTCCAAAGTATGTAAGATGCAGTCTTGCTGTCTTTGCTTCCAGGGAGCACTCTGATTGTACTTCTTCCAGAACAGATCTGTTGCTTCCTTTGGTGGTCCATGGTACATTCAACATTCTTCTCCCATACCACAATTCAAAGACATCAGTTCTTCTTCTGTCTTCCTTGTTCATGGTCCAGCTTTCACATACGTATGATGCAATTGAAAATACCGTGGCTTGGGTCAGGTGCATTTTAGTCTTCAAGGTGACATCCTTACTTTTGAATACTTTAAAGAGGTCCTTTGCAGCAGATTTTCCCAGTGCAGTGTGTCTTTTGACTTCTTGACTGCTGCTTCCAAGGGCGTTGATTGTGGACCCAAGTAAAATGAAATCCTTGACAACCTCAATCCTTTCTCCATTTATGGCAATGTTACTTACTCGTCCAGTTGTGAGGATTTTTGTTTTCCTGATACTGAGGTGCAATCCATACTGAAGGATGTGGTCCTTGATCTTCATCAGTAGGTGTCTCAAATCTTCATTTCCAGCGAGTAAGGTGGTGCTGTCTTGATAACGCAGGTTGTTAATGAGTCGTCCTCCAATCCTGATGCCTCATTCTTCTTCGTATAATCCAGCTTCTCAGATTATTTGCTCAGCATACAGATTAAAAAGATATGATGAAAGGATACAACCCTGACACATACCTTTCCTGATTTTAAACCACACAGTGTCCCCTTGTTGTGTTTGCACGACTGCCTCTTGATCCATATACAGATTCCTTTAGAGTATAATTAGGTGTTCTGGAATTCCCATTCTCCGCAGCGTTAGCCATAGTTTAGTATGATCCACAAAGTCGAATGCTTTTGTGTAGTTGATGAAACATGAGTAAACATCTTGCTGGTATTCTTTGCTTTCAGCCAAGATAAATCTGACATCAGCAATGATATCTGTGGTTCCACATCCTCTTTTGAAGCCAGCTTGAATTTCTGGCAGTTTCTTGTCAATATATTGTTGTAGTCGCTTTTGAGTGATCTTGAGCAGAATTGTGCTTGCGTGTGATATCAGCAATATTGTTCAGTAATTCTCATGTTCAGTTGGATCGCCATTGTTTGGCATGGGCATAAATAGGATCTCTTCTGTCAGTTGGCCAGGTAGCTGTCCTCCAAATTTCTTGGCACAGACAAGTGAGTACTTCCAGCGCTGCATCTGTTTGTTGAAATATCTCCACTGATGTTCTGTCAATTCCTGGAGCCTTGTTTTTCGCCAGTGCCTTCAATACAGCTTTGACTTCTTCCTTCAGTACCATTGGTTCCTGATGATATGCTACCTCTTCAAATGGCTGGACATCGACCACTCCTTTCTGATATAATGACTCTGTGTATTCTTTCCACCTTATTTTGATGCTCTGTGAGTCATTTCATAGTTCCCCTGTAGAATCCTTCACTGTTGCAACTCGAGGCTGGAATTTTTTCTTCAGTTCCTTCAGGTTGAGAAATGCAGAACTTGGTTCTTCCCTTTTGGTTTTCCATTTGCAGCTCTTTGCACATGTCATTGTAATACTTTTGTCTTCTCGAGCTGCTCTCTGAAATCTTCTATTTAGGTCTTTTACTTCACCATTCCTTCCTTTTTCTTTAGCTGCTTGACATTCCAGAGCAAGTTTCAGAGTCTCTTCTGACATCCAATTTGGTCTTTTCTTTCTTTCCTGCCTTTTTAATGACCTCTTGCCCTCTTCATGGATGATGTCTTAGATGTCATTCCACAGTTCGTCTGGTCTTTGGTCCTTAGTGATCAGCACATCAAATCTGTTCTTGAGATGGTCTTTGAACTCAGGAGGGATATACTTAAGGTCATACTTTGGCTCTCATGGCCTTGTTCTAATTTTCTTCAGTTTCAGTTTGAATTTGCATGTGAGCAATTGATGACCTGTGCCACAGTCAGCACCTGGTCTTGTCCTGACTGCTGATATGGAGCTTTTCCATCGTCTTCTTCCACAGGTGTAGTTACTTTGGTTCCTGTGTATTCCACCTGGTGAGGTCCGTGTGTACAGTTGCCATCTGTGTTGGTTAAAAAAGGTATTTGCAATGAAAACGTCATTAGTCTTGCAAAATTCTGTCATACGATCTCCAGCATTATTTCTGTCAACAAAACCATTCTTTCCAACTACCAATCCT
This sequence comes from Heterohyrax brucei, assembly GCA_028571685.1. NCBI lineage: Eukaryota > Metazoa > Chordata > Mammalia > Hyracoidea > Procaviidae > Heterohyrax > Heterohyrax brucei. The sequence goes on from CM053152.1 coordinate 22,801,003, forward strand.
TCCTCTTTGTTTCCAGCTTTTGCATTCCAGTCACCAGTAATTATCAATGCATCCTGATTGCATGTTCAATCAATTTCAGACTGCAGCAGCTGGTAAAAATCTTCAACCTCCACATCTTTGGCCTTAGTTGTTGGTGCATAAATTTGAATAATAGTTGTGTTAACTGGCCTCCCTTGTAGGCGTATGGCTATTATTCTATCACTGACAGCACTGTACTTCAGGACAGATCTTGAAATGTTCTTTTTGGTGATGAACACAACACCGTTCCTCTTCAGGTTTTTGTTCCCTGCGTAGTAGACTTTGTGATTGTTGGATTCAGAATGGCCGAAACCAGTCCCTTTCGGCTCACTAATGCCTCAGATGTTGGTGTTTATGTGTTCCATTTCATTGTTGACAATTTCCAATTTTCCTAGTTTCATACCTCATACATTCCATGTCCTGATTATTAGTGGATGTTTGCAGCTGTTTCTTCTCATTTTGAGTTGTGCCACATCAGCTAACAAAGATCCGTCTTAACTCCATCCACGTCATTAAGGTTGACTTTACTTTGAGAAGGCAGCTCTTCCTTGGTCGTCTTCCGAGTGCCTTCCATCCTGGGGGGCTTACTTTCTGGGACCATATCTGACAGTGTTCGGCTGCTATTCATAGGTTTTCCCTGGCTAATTTCCTTTCGAAAGTAGACTGCCTGATCCTTCTTCCTAGTCTGTCTTAGTCTGGAAGCTCAGCTCAAACTTGTCTGCCATGGCTGACCCTGCTGGTACCTAAATACCAGTGGCATAGCTTCCTGCATCACAGTAACAAGCAAGCCTTCATTAACAGACAGCTGGGGCTGCTCACTCCCTCCTCACCTGATGGTGTGGTACCGCTTACCTGATGGCGTTACTCTCCTTACCTGATGCTATTACCCTCATTTCTTAATGCTGTTACCTGCTTTACCTGGTGCTGTTATCTGCCTTACTTGATGCATATCTGAATTATTTTGTGGCAAATACTATGAATTTCACATTGGTCTATAAAGAAGGTAAAAATCTTGCTTCTTGCCCGTAAGTCAGTGCTCTTTTACACAGATGGAGAGAAAAAAATGAATGATAGCTTGGAAGATATGTTTGATCAGACAACACATGAAGAATATGAATCCTGTTTGGCAGATCATTTCTCCCAAGTAGCAGATGAAGAGAAGGAATTGTCAGCTACCCCAAACACACCAAACAGTAAGGCTATTTTTGTTTGATTATGGCTTTTTAATTATACTGAGTTCAGTAGATTGTCATTGAGCTAATTAACAGAGGCTTGATGAGGTACATTAACAATTAAAGTTTGTTTCTTTATAAATTTTTCAAAGATAATTTCTAATTTTTAAAGGTACTTCCACTTATAGAAGCTCAAATGCAAAAAAAAAAAATAGAGTTTACCTTCTACTCTGTTTTACCATGTTGACATCTTGAGTCATAGAACACTTACCAAAACTAAGAAATGAATCTCAGTTTACTGCTGTAAATTTATTTTTAATAGTGTAAAACAGCAATCAGAAGAATACTTATATCTAACTGAAACAGTAAATAGATAATGTGTATTAAATGATAGTTGAAATTCTTGCTAAATATCTCATTTTCATACTATGGATAAAGTAATAGGAATTTTCAGGCTAGTGTGGAGATTCTTTATACTAGTCTAAATTAATGGACTTTTTGCTATGGCATAGTCTACCTTGGTAATGTTTTTCTTATGTTTCCTTTGGGTTTTTTAAAATGACAGCCCTTTACATGATGAGACCATAACTAGATAAAGAACACAGGCTCAGCTGATGGCAAAAACTTAAGTAAATTTTGTAATAAAACGTTACAACTATTCAGGACCTCTTTACACTATTTTTTTCTAAGAACATCCTTTTGAAAATTGGTTTCAGTTTTACAGGAAAAAGATTATTTTACAAAGATATGATTACTAATTTCTGTCCTATTTTAAGTTACATTTGACACTGACCATCTGAGAGTTTCTTCTCACTAAGCTTTTGTGACATTGCTACACTGTTGTTTTGATCTCTGATAACTTTTGTTTCCTAGCATAGCCCCACAGCTGTTTTCCTCCCTCACATACTCTCACACAGCTGGAGTATTAACAACCTCTGAAAAGATGGCTGCGAATGTGTATCTTTAGATTTGACCTCTCTGATGAATTCCAGTCCTGCATTGCTGAGTAATTGCTAGATGCTTTTATTTGTCTTAAGGAGCCCTATGACACATTGGTTAAGCACTAGACTGGAATGCAGCAGTCTGCTTCAATAAAGATTATAGCCTTAGAAACCCCAAGGGGCAGTTCCTCTTTGTCCTATAGGAGTGCTAAAGGGTCCCTTTGAGTTGAATCAAATTGATGGCAATGAGTTTGGTTTTTGTTTTTCTTTCTTTTTCTTCCAGTGCCTTAATATAATTTTTTAATCTAAATTCCATTTATTTCCTTACCAAGTGCTTCCCTGCAGACTTTTTTATTTTTCCCGGGCACCTACGCGTGTAGTTTAGGATTTAGTGTCCACTTATTTCAGTCTGTCAACCCGTGAATCACAAAGTACTACTTAGTCTTCCCTTGTAGGAGGAAGCGAGTTTAGGAAATACCAGACACTCGGTTCCTGACAAATTAGTACTTACTAGACCAAGCATGGAGGTGCTGAGTTTGTATGTATTTACAGTGTGGATAAGAAAGCCAAAATAAATAAACGTAGGGGGACAGGATCATCAGTAACTAAATGGCTCTTAAAACGTGAAACTAAGTTCACCAAATTGAATTTAAATAGAGAAGAGAAGCATTTTAAGTTCTGAATTCTGGGCTTGGCAACTTGAAGAGCTAGCAAGGGGAACTAACAAGAAGCAACCTGTGAAATAGGAGGAAAGCAAGATAGTTAGTACTGTTTGGGAAGCCAAAAAATACTTTCTGTATATTCATTGCTCTCACCCTAGTCATCTCTCTTCAAACCTCGGTATATCTGCTATTTGACATTTTACATTAGTGAATTATAAGCATCTTGAACTTAATGATTTACATTAGACGTTTTTTTCTTTTTTCTACCCAAATTTGATCTTCCTTTGCTTTTCTGGATCCCATTAAACTTCAGGAATTGGCTACTCATTTACTAAAGGTGGAAACATTGGAATCATATTTGATGTCTTTTTTTACCTCACCTTCAGGCCCAACATCTTAACAGGGGTAGCTCTAAAATGTATTTAATATCAGTGCACTTCTCTTCATCTGTGCAGCCGTCGCCTTAGCCTAAACCACTGTCATCTCTGGCCAGTGGCCAGTAAGCACATGCAAAGATGTTCCACATTCTTGGACTTCAGGAATACTATAACACGATGAAATAGTTTAAAAGGCTAATAATATATATAGTATTGGCAAAGGTGAAGGGAAGCTAAAACTCTAGCTTGTAAATTGTAAATTGTACAACTACTTTGGAAGACAGTGTGGCAGGATTTTTTTAAACAGCTTGACTTAAGTGTAATTTACTTGGTTTTTTTTTTTAATAAAATTATGCATACACCTATCCTATAACCTAACAGTTGCACTTTAGATTTATACCCAAACAGAATGAAAACTTGTTCACAAAAAGACAAATTCAAGAATGTTCATAGTAGTACTATTTGTAATAACTTGGAACTGGAAACATTCTGAATATCTATCAACAGATGAATGAATTGTGCTACATTCACATAATGGAATACTACTGGCAAAAAAAGAAGAGAGAACTAATGTATCCAACTACAGGGTGATTTTTCTTGTAAATACCTTTCTCCCTCCCTCGTAACCATCAAAGAGTATTTTCTTCAGTGTTTAACCTTTTCTTGAGTCCTTATAATAGTGGTCTCTTACAATATTTATCCTTTTGCAACTGGCTAATTTTACTTACTATAATGAATTCCAGATTCCTCTCTGTTGTGAGATGTTTCCCAAATCCATTGTTGTTCTTTATCATTTGGTGAAATTCCATTGTGTTAATATACCATAGTTTGTTTATCCATTCATCCATTGATGGGCACCTAGGTTGATTCTATCTTTTTGCAATTGTGGACAGTGCTGCAGTGAACATTGGTATGCATGTATCTATCTGTGTGGCAACTCGTATTTCTGTAGGATATATCATAAGTGAGATTTCTGGGTCATATGCTATTTGTAGCTGACTAGGAAAATGCCATATCGATTTCCAAAGTGGTTGTACCATTTTATAATTCTACCAGCAGGGTGTAAGTATTCAGTCTCTCTACAGCCTCTCCAACATTTATTATGTTTTTTGGATTAATGCCAGCCTTGTTGGGGTGAGATGGTGTCTCACTGTAGTTTCAATTTGGATTTCTCTAATGGCGAAACAGTTGTGCTCATATCTTGATATATCTGGTAGCTGCTTGAATGTCTGCTTTGGTAAAATGACAGTTCACATCCTTTGCCCATTTTTTAATTGGACTTTTGTATTTTTGTTGTTGCGGTTTTGCAGTGTCTTGTAGATTTTAAAGATTAGATGCTGGTTGAATTTTTCATAGCCAATTTTTTTTTCCTAGTCTGTAGATGGTCCTTTTACTCTTTTGGTGAAGTCTTTGGATGAGCATAAGTGTTCAATTTTTATGAGTTCTGCATAGGTGAATTTTTAAAATTTATTGAGCTAGATATCTCCTACTTCACTGTGAAGTGCTTAAGGTCTTTAAAAGCTTGGAAGTGGCCATCCAAGGTACAATAGTTGGAGTCTGTTCTCTTGGACTAACAGAGGAAGAAGAGTAAGGAATAGTAAGAGAAAATGGAACGTGTAACTAATTGCCTTCATTCAAAACCTAGCTCATTTACCTTGAGACCAGAAATTGGTGATGCCCAGCTACCATTCCTTAATGTTGTGATCAAAGACTCTGTAGAAGAATCCTGATCTAAAGAGGACGGAAAATGGAGGATAATATTTCAAATTCTCATGGAATCCAGATTTTCTTTGAGTCATTGAAGCTGGGCGGACCTCCCAAACTATTATGCTGAAATGTTTAAGCCTTAAACCAAAAATACTTCCTAAAGTCTTCTTTAAACCAAACGATAGCAGTGAAAGTTCCAGGTGTTATATGACAAATTGATATAGATGGTTAAATTTTTCTTAAATCACAGTAATTTTTTTATTTTATTTTATTTTATTTTTGTTTAATATGACTGAGTGAAAATGTACATTCCTGTATAGATTTACATGCCCACCTATATGCAGCTTCTACTGCTCTCCCTATCCGGTGACAGCACACTATTCCTCTCTGCTCCATACATATCTCATCCTCCCAACAGCCTCCTTTCCCCTCCTCTCTGTCCACTCTCCTTCCTCCAGCCAGAGGTCAGCAGGATGATATCCTGTAGATGTATAGAACCATAAAGTACATCCAATATATGGTCACTCTGCATTGCCAAGTCCAGTCCATTCCTGTCCAAAGAGTGGACCTTCGTTATGGTTTATGGGTAAGAGCAGCATCAGGGCTGGGGGCCATGCTCTCAGGGGAACCCCAAAACCGCTGGACCATCAATTGAGGTCTTTTAGTGGAGATCTCAGGGTGCACCCCTTTCTATTCTTGTGTTGCCAGTGAGACTCCTCTCTGTGAGCTCCATTGTGGCTGTCACTGGTAGTGGCCAGGCACCATCCAGTTCTTCCAGTCCCAAGGCGATGTAGGCACCCACTCTTGTGGGTCTCTCTGTCTTCTAGGTTGTCTTTACCCCATGTCATTTTGGTCCTCGGTGAGCATCCGTTCCTCCTGAGTTGGGACCATTTGCTGTGTCCTTGGATGGCAGCTTGGCAGCTTTTAAGACCCCAGACGCCACTCACCAATGTGGGGTGCAGAGAGCTCTCTTAGCAAAACACTAGTTGTGCCAGTTCACCTCGGTTTCGCCTAAGAGCATGGTCCCCTGCCCCCTGCCCCAGCTACTCTATCCTTGCAATATTGGGTTAAGATGGAAGGAGTACTCAAGTTATGCTGAAGTCCACTTAATGTTGTTCTTTTTTCTAATGTGTGCTATCACTGATTTCTCCCAACCAGATTTCTAGCAACTATGTAATCTAAACCCTCCCCCCTCACCCTCCCTCCCCTGCCTTGCAACTGTCAAAGAGTCTTTTGTTCTAGACATAAGTCTGTTTTTGAGATCTTATCGTAGAGGTCTCATACAATATTTGTCCTTTTGTCGCTGACTACTTTCATTCAACATAATGTCTTCCAGATAAAACCAGGTTATGAGATGTTTCCTGGAATCATCATTATTCTTTATCATTGCGTAGTGCTCCATGGAGTATATGTACCATAGTTTACCTATCCATTCTTCTGTTGTTGGGCATCTGGGTTGATTCCATCTTTTTGCTATCATGGACTGTGCTGCAGTAAACATTCTGGTGCATGTGTCCGTTGGTGTGAAAGGCCTTGATTCTGTAGGATATATTCCAAGTAGTGGAATTACTGGGTCAAATGGTATATCAGTATCCATTATTTTAAGGAAGCGCCAGATTGCTTTCCAAAGAGGCTGGACCATTTTGCAACCCCACCAACAGTGTAGGAGGGTTCCACTTTCTCCACAGCCTCTCCAGCATTTGTTGTTTTGTGTTTTTTAGATCATGGCCAATCTTGTTGGGGTGAGATGGTATCTCACTGTCATCTTGATTTCTATTTCTTTAATAACTAAAGATCGTGAACATGTCCGCATGTATGTTTTGGCTGCCTGGATCGCCTCTTTAGTGAAATGTCTGTCCATCTCCTTTGCCGATCGCTTAATTGGATCATTTATCTTCTTCTTATTGATATTTTGTAGTATCTTATAGATTATGGAGATCAGGCATCCGTCTGACATAGAGTTGCCAAATATTCTTTCCCCATTCTGTGGGTGTTCACCATAATTTCTTAATTAGTAGAGAATATCTGCCTTTTAAAGAACTACCTGTATACAATCAAATTGACAACAGCAATGTGAAAGTTCAGATAGGAAGTTTAGAGAGCAGTGAGTTTATGTGAATTATGGAGAAACATTCAGAAAAGATGAGAGTAGTAGCACAGCTTGAAAGAATGGAATCAGTGTTACTGAATTGTGCATGTAGGAATTGTTGGCTTGGTGTGTGTTCTGCTGTATGTATTTTCAACAAATAAATTATTTATAAAAGTTGTTGACCAGTGTAAGGTCCTTGATGTAGTGGGAGAAGAATGGGTGTGCCAAACTAGAACTCTTTTAAAATATCACATCTGATGGTTCTTCAGACTATGAGGTCCCCTGAGGACATGGTGTCCTGGGCTATCTGTTATCCCAGAGCAGAAATGATTACCAAAGCCAACTCTTCAGACAAACATTGGACTGAACTATAAGACAAATAGTGATGCTGGTGAAGAATATGCTTCTTAGCTTAAGTATATATACGAGGTTGTCTGAGCAGCTGTTGTTCAAAGACAAGAAGAGAGAGGTGGAGGGGGACAGGAGTCGTTTGAATGGATACAGGAAGTACAGTGTGGAATAGAAGAGTGCTGTCATGGGGAAATGCAGTTACAGTTTTGCAGTGATGTGTTTGGGTTTTATATGGCAGACTGATTTGGATTGTAAACTTTTGCTTAAAGCACAATAAAAATTTTTTTAATTATTGAGCTAGAAAAATACAAAAGATGAAACAAAATGCATGCTATATAGTTCAACTAATGTTATGTGCCACTGAATAGCATCTGACACTTAGCAACTCTATATAGGGCAGAGTAGAACTGCCCCATAGGGTTTCCAGGACTGTAATCTTTACAAGAGCAGTTTGCACGTCTTTTCTCCTGTGTAGCCACTGGTGGGCTTGAACCATTTCCCTTTCAGTTAGCCGCCATGGACTTAACTACACCACCAAAAACCAAACCCACTGCCATCAAGTTAGGACTAATTCGTGGTGACCCTAGAAGTCCAAGTAGAACTCCCCCACAGAGTTTTCAGGGAGTGCCTGGCGGACTTGAACTGCTGATTTTTTTTGGTTAGCAGATGTAGCACTTAATCCACCACACCACCAGGGTTTCCAGCTGTACCACCAGGGCTTGTAAATTCTAATAAGAAATTCTAAAACAGGTTAACTCTGCTGTGGTAATAGAAATCAAATCAGTGATTTGTGGTGGAGGAGGGAGCAGGAGAGAGACAAGAGAGAAAATTCTTATACATGAGACACAAAGCACCCTGAGGAAACTTTAAAGAGGGATAGAAACGTTCTCTGTTACACTAAAATAGACTGTCAAAATTCTTCCAGTAGTAGAAGTCCTGGTGGTACAGGGGTTAAAGTGATTGACTGCTAACTGAAAGGTCATCTGTTCGAAGCCACCAGAAGCTGCACAGGTGATGTGACAGTCTAGGGGTCGTTATGACTTAAAATTGCCTCAACAGCAGTAGGTTTGGTATGGTTTAGTATATTTTTAAAAAATTAGTATGAATTATATGCAAATTATACCTCAACAAAATTATTTTTTAATTGTAATTGAGTGAAAGTTTATAATACAATTTAAATTTACATGCTCGCATATCTGCTGCTCCCTCTGCTCTCCTTGCCCAATGACAGCACACTCCTTCCTGTTCTATACGTGTCTTACCATCTTAACAATTTCCTGACCCCTCCTCTCCACCCTCTCCTCTTCTCTCTAGTAAGAGGCCAGTAAGACAACATCCTGTAGATGCATAGAACCATAAAGTGCACACATGCTATGATCACTCTGTTGTCCCCAAGTCCGGTCGATTCCTGTACGAAGAGTTGACCTCAGTAATGACTTATGATTAGGAGCAGCATTAGATCTAGGAGCCATGCTCCCAGGGGAATTCCCAGGCCTTCTGACCATCAGTTCCATCTTCTAGTGGAGTTCTTATGGTGTGCCCTTTTTTTGTTTGTTTTGCCACTGGGACTCAACATTGTGAGCCCCATCACCACTGTCGTTGATGGTGGCCAGGCACCATCTAGTTCTTCTGGTCACATGTTGATATAGTCACCCATTCATGTGGGTCTTTGTGTCTTCTGGGCTCTTTTTCCCTCATGTCATTGTTGTCCTTGGTGATCATCTGTTCCAGCTGAGGTGGAACCATTTGGTGTACCTCAGATGGCAACTTGCTAGCTTTTAAGACCCCAGACACCACTCACCAATATGGGGTGCAGAAGACTCTCTTAGCAATAGGCTAGTTATGCCAGTTGGCCTCAATGTCCCTTGAGAGCATCGTCCCCAGACCCCTGCCCCTGCTGTTCTATCCTTGCAATATTGGGTTAAGATTGAAATTTTCAGGTTATGTTGAAGTCCAGTTAAATTGATCTTTTTTCTAATATGTGCTGTTGTTGATTTCACCCAACCAAATTTCTGTCAACTAACTAATCTATAATGAAGCCTCTCCTCCCTCCCTTCCCTTCCAGCCGTCAAAGACTCTTTTCTTCTGTAGATGAGTCTGTTTTTTAAGTCTGTATAGTGGGGGTCTCATACAGTGTTTGTTCTTGTGCTGCTGACTGATTTCACTCAGCATAATGTCTTCCAGTTGAAACCAGGTTGTGAGATACTTCCTAAAATCATCATTGTTCTTGATCATTGTATATTGTTCCATTGAGTATATGTACCATATTTTAGCCATTGATCTGCTGTTGGGCATCTGGGTTGATTTCATTGTTTTGCTGTTGTAGACTGTGCTGCAGTAAACATTCGTGTGCATGTCTCTGTTCATGTGACTGCCCTTTCTTCTGTAGAATATATTCCAAGCAGTGGGATTACTGAGTCAAATAGTAAATCTATTTCCAGCTTTTTAAGGAAGGACCAGATTGCTTTCCAAAGAGATTGTACCATTTTGCAGTCCCACCAGCAGTGTAGGAGAGTTCCAGTCCCTCCACAGCCTCTCCAGCATTTGTTGTTTTGTGTTTTTTGGATCATAGCCAACTGAGATGGTATCTCATCATCATTTGCATTTGGATTTCTTTAATAGCTAATGACCGTGAGCATTTCCACATGTATCTTTTGGCTGTCTGGCTCTCCTCTTTAAAGAAGTATCTGTCTATCTCCTTTGCCCAGCTCTTAATTGGATTATTTACCCTTTTGTTGATATTTTGCAGTACCTTGTGGATTATGTAGATCAGATGTCAGTCTGACATACAGTTGCCAAATACTATTTCCTGTTCTGTAGGTGGCCTTTGAATTCTTCAGATAAAGTCTTTGGATGAGCAAAAGTGTCTTGACTCTTAGTAGTTCATATTTATGTATTTTCTGTTGATTGTGCTTGCTTTGTCAGATTTTAAAGTCTGTTATATATTAAAACTTCCATTGTTGATCCTATTTTTTCTTGAATAATCTTTATTGTTTTAGGTTTGATATTTAGGTCTTTTATCCAATTTGAGTAGGTTTTTGTGTAAGGTGTGAGAAATGGGTCTTGTTTCAGTGTTTTTGCAGACAGCTGTCCAGTTTTGCCAGTGCCATTAATTCAAGAGAGAGTTTTTACTCCAGTTTACAAACGTAGGGCCTTTGTCGAATATCAACCATTCTCAGGTCTGTTCCATTGGTCTGTGTCTCTTTTTGTAGCAGTACCAGACTGCTTTGACTACTGTGGCAATGTAATAGGTTCTAAAGTCAGATAGTGAAAGGGCCTCCTAGTGTGTTCTTTTTTATTAGTGCTTTGCATATCCAAGGTTTCTTCCCTTTCCAAACAAAGTTGGTGATTTGTTTCTCTATCTCATTGAAAAATGTCACTGGAATTTGTTTTGGGATTGCATTGTATACATAGATTGCTTTAGGTAAAATAGACATTTTCACAATGTTAAGTCTTCCTATCTATGAACAGGGTAGGTTTCTCCATTTGTGTAAGTCTGTCTCAGTTTCTTGCAGTAAGGTATTGTAGTTCTCTTTGTGTAGGTCTCTTATTCTCTAGTTAGATTTATCCCTAGGTATTTTATCTCCTTGAGGGCTATAGTTAATGGTGGTTTCTTCTTGAATGACCTCTGTTGGTTTAAAGGAATCTTACTGATTTACCTATGTTTGTCGTGTATCCTGGTACCTTGCTGAACTCTTCTGTTAGTTTAAGTGGTTTACTTATGGATTCTTTAGGATTCTCTGTGTATACAGTGATATCATCTGCAAATAGGGAGATTTTTATTTCTTCTTTGCCAGTACAGATGCTCTTTGTTTCTTTGTCTTGTCTAATTGCTCCACCCAGAAATTCTAGTCCAGTGTTGAATAGGAGAGGTGAGAGTGGGCATCCTTATCTAGTTCCTGTTCTCAAGGGGAATTCTTTCAGTCTCTCTCCATTCAGGATGATGTAGGCTGTTGGTTTTGCATAGATGACCCTCATTGCATTGAGAAATTTGCCCTCTGTTTCTGTTTTGCTGAGAGTTTTTAGCATGAATGGGTGTTGGACTTTATCAAATGTCTTTTCTGCATCGATGGACAAAATCAGGTGATTCTTGTCTTTTGTGGTATTTATGTGGTTAATCACATTAATTGTTTTTCTGATGTTCAACCAGCCCTGCATCCCAAGTATGAATCTAACTTGGTCATGATGAATTCTTTTTTTGATATGTTGTTGAATTTTATTGGCAAGGATTTTGTTGAAGACTTTTGCATCTAGGTTCATGAGTTATATTGGTCTGTAATTGTTTGGTCTTTCCCTGGCTTTGATATCAGAGTATGTTGTCTTTGTAATATGAAATTGGGAGTATTCCATCCCTTTCTATGTTGTGAAATAGTCTCAGCAGTATCGGAGGTAACTCTTCTCTAAAAGCTTGGTAGAATTCTGTGTTGAAGCCACCTGCGCCCGGACTTTTTCTGATTGGTAGTTTTTTGATGACTTTTTCAGTCTCTTCCTTTATGATGAGTTTATTAAGTTGGTGTACTTCTTGTGATAGTTTTGGTAGGTGATATGAATCTAGGAATTCATACATTTCCTCTAGGTTTTCAAATCTTTTAGAGTACAGTCTTGTAGTATTCTGTTAAATATACCGTTTCTTTCTCTTGGATCTGTTGTGACATCTCTCATCTCATTTCTCATCGGGGTTATTTGTCTCCTTCCCTGTTTCTCTTTAGAAAGTTTAGCCAATGGTTTGTCAATTTTGTTGATCTTTTCAGAAAACCAGCTTTTGGTCTTACCAATTTTTTCATTTAGTTCTGCTCTAATCTGTATTATCTGTGTTCTTCTGGTACCTGAGGAATTCCTCTGTTGCTCTCTTTCTACTTGTTCAAGCTGTAGGGTAATTCTTTGGTTTGAGTCCTTTCTTCCCTCTGGATGTCTACAGTAGTAGAGATAAATTGACATCTGATCGTATGCTATAGGTTCTCGTAGGAAGTGTTTTCGTTCTCATTTGAATCCATAAATTTCTTTATTTCATCCTTGGTTTCTTCTATAACCCATGGCTTTTTTGGCAAGGTGTTGTTCAGTTTCCGTGAGTTCCAGTTTCTGTCTGTGTTTTTTTCTGCTGTTGATTTTGACCTTTATGGCTTTATGGTCTGAGAAGATGCCTTGCAGTAATTCAGTGGTTTGGATTTTGTTGAGACCTGCTTTATGTCCTAATACATGGTCTATTCTGGAAAATGTTCGGTGTGCACTGGATAAGAAGGTGTAGTTAGCTGTTGATGGATAAAGTTCTGTATATGGCAATGATGTCTAATTGGTTAATTATGGCGATAAGATCTTCTGTGTCTTGACATGTTCACGATCTTTAGTTATTAAAGAAATTCAAATCAAGGCAACAATGAGATACCATCTCACCCCGACAAGATTGGCCATGATCCAGAAAACACAAAACAACAAATGCTGGAGAGGCTGTGGAGAAAGTAGAACCCTCCTACACTGTTGGTGGGGTTGCAAAATGGTCCAGCCTCTTTGGAAAGCAATCTGGCGCTTCCTTAAAAAAATGGATATCGATATACCATTTGACCCAGTAATTCCACTACTTGGAATATATCCTACAGAATCGAGGCCCTTCACACCAATGGACACATGCACCAGAATGTTTGTCGCAGCACAGTCTACAATAGCAAAAAGATGGAATCAACCAAGATGCCCAACAACAGAAGAATGGATAGGTAAACTATGGTATATATACTCCATGGAGCACTACGCAATGATAAAGAATAATGATGATTCCAGGAAACATCTCATGACCTGGTTTCAACTGGAAGACATTATGTTGATTGAAAGTAGTCAGCAACAAAAGGACAAATACTGTATGAGACCTCTACGATAAGATCTCAAAAACAGACTTATGTATAGAAGAAAAGACTCTTTGACAGCTGCAAGGGAGGGGAGGGAGAAAGGGCGAGGGGGGAGGGCTTAGATTAGATAGTTGCTAGAAATAGGGTTGGGAGAAAGTGGTGATAGCACACATTAGAAAAAAGAACAACATTAAGTGGACTTCAGCATAACTTGAGTACTCCTTCCATCTTAACCCAACATTGCAAGGATAGAGTAGCTGGGGTGGTGGGCAGGGGACCATGCTCTTAGGTGAAATCGAGGCCAATTGGCACAACTAGCATTTTGCTAAGAGAGCTCTCTGCACCCCACATTGGTGAGTGGCGTCTGGGGTCTTAAAAGCTGCCAAGCTGCTATCCGAGGACACAGCAAATGGTCCCAACTCAGCAGGAACGGATGCTCACCGAGGACCAAAATGACATGGGGTAAAGACAACCTAGAAGACAGAGAGACCCGCAAGAGTGGGTGCCTTCATTGACTTGGGATTGGAAGAACCAGATGGTGCCCGGCCACCGCCAGTGATAGCCACGATGGAGCTCACTAGGTTGAGTCTCCCTGGCAACACAAGAATAAAAGGGGGTGCATCCTGAGATCTCCACTAAAAGACCTCAATTGATGGTCCAGCGGGTTCGGGGTTCCCCTGAGAGCATGGCCCCCAGCCCTGATGTTGCCCTTACTCATAAATTATAACAAAGGTCCACTCTTTGGACAGGAATGGATTGGACTTGGCAATGCAGAGTGACCTTATATTGGTTGCACTTTATGGTTCTATACATCAATAGGATATCATCCTGCTGACCTCTGGCTGGAGGAAGGGGAGTGGGTGGAGAGGAGTGGAAAGGAGGCTGTTGGGAGGATGAGACATGGTTGGAGCAGAGAGGAATAGTGTGCTGTCACCAGACAGGGAGAGCAGTGGAAGCTGCATATAGGTGGGCATGTAAATTTATACAGGAACGTACATTTTCACTCAGTCATGTTAAATAAAAAAGAAAAAATAAAATAAAATAGGCATAGAAAGCAGTTCCCTCCAACTAGAGATTCTTGCTGATTTCCCAAAGTAGCTGCATGTTATTCTTTCCTCTTTGCTTCATGGGAGCTCAAAATCAAAGGCATCAAATGCTGAACTTTTTCTCTTCTACATGTGGTATTTCAGGGTCCAGAGAATTCTGAATCAGAATCCTGTCTGGTGTGAGCCTGTTCAATGTTTAATCCAGTGTTTGTATGGGTCAGTTCTCCAACAGGCTACTTTTGCCTACATACTCTGTTACATGTCCCTCATCTCCTTTCTCACTACCTGCTTACTACCTGTAGGTGCAGAGCAAAAGAAAGTGTGTGTCAATAAAATGCTTCTTAAAAGGGGGGGGGGGGAGATCTTCTGTGTCTTTACTGACCTTTTTTCTAGAAGATCTGTCCATTACTGAAAGTGGAGTGTTGAAGTCTCCCATTATTGTAGAGTGATCCATCTCATTTTTCAGTGTAGTCAGTGTTTCTTTGTGTATTTAGATGCTGTAGTATTGGGTGCATAAATATTTAATATTGTTAAGTCCTGCTTGTGTATTGAAACTTTCAGCAATAAATAGTGACCTTACTTGTCCACACTGGTGGATTTTACATTAAAATCTATTTTATCAGATATTAGTATTGCCACACCTACTCTTTTTTGCATGTTGTTATCTTGGTATATTGTATTCCATTCTTTAATTTTCAGTTTGTTCTTATCTTTAAGTCTAAGGTGAGTTTCTTGTTAGCAACATATAGACAGGACATGTCTTTTGATCCAAGACGTCACTAATCTCTTTACTGGAGTGTTCAGTCTGTTTACATTAAGTGTAATTATTGATAGCCATGTGGTTTAGTGCTCTCATTTTGATGTATTTATTTTGTTGGTGGTGTTTTCTCTGTTGCTCTTAATATTCTATTTTGGGTCATTCTTTATGAGTTGATTTTTCATCCTTTTCAGTGTTGGTTTTGTGTTTGTTGGGACTCCTGTGTCACGTTTCTTGTTTTGATATGCTGTATCTTTATTGTGCTTTGCGGCTACACTATGATGCCCCTTAATAATCCAAGTTTAAACCCAATTTTAACTTCTACGTATCTTACTAAGTTCCTTTCCATCTGAAAGGACTATAACTACTGTAGTATATCTCTCTTTTTAATATGATAGTGTCATAGTTTTCATGATATGATCACTGGATCCTGTCTAATATTGTAGCTTTGATTTGAGTTTTTGTGCCTTGCCTAACTGAGTAGGTTACTGGATGTTGTGTCCCGCATTGCCTCCTTAAATGTAAAGTTAATGGTTTTGTTTTTCTAAGTAAAGACTGTCTTTCAGTATGTCTTGTAGCTTTCTTTTTTTTTTCTTTTTTTTTTTACAAAGTCTCTTAAGTTCCTGTTTATCTGTGAATATCTTCATTTCATCTTTATATTTGAAAGACAGTTTTGCAGGATATGTAATTCTTGGTTGAAAAGTTTTACTCCTTCAAGGCTTTGAATGTGTCATCCCACTGCCTCCATGCCAGCATCATTTCTGCTGAGAAGTCAGATGAAAGCCCACACGGCTTCCCTCTGATTGTTACTTTTGCTTTGAGTCTAGCTGTCTTTAAGAGTTTTCTGTTTATGTTTCATTTTGCAAACGTGATTATAATATGTCTTGGTGTCTTTCTTTTAGGACCTGTTTCTTTGTGGCATTTGATACATGTCTTGGATATCTGTGTTCTCTTTCAGAATTGCAGGGAAGTTTTCTGTGAGCAACTCAACAGCAATATTCTGTGTTTTCAACTACCTCTCCCTATTTAGGAACTCCAGTGAATTGTAGATTATTCCTACTGATAGAGTCCCACTTGTTTCTTAATGCTTTTTCATTTTTCTTGTTTCTTTTCTCTTGATTTCTCATAAATGCTGGTATCAGTTGCTCTATCCTCAAGGTCACTAAGTCTGACTTCCATTTCCTCAGTTCTGCTCTTGTGGCTTTGGATGGAATTGTCTAATTCTGTAATTTTGTTATCTGCTGGATTTCAGATCATTGATGGTCCATCAGTTTGAATAGCTTTCTTAATTTTTGATTTTGCTCTGCTGCATTTTGCATAATGTCTAGGAGATCTGTCTATATAAATTTTTTGTACTCAGCCTCGAATAGTTTCAGAAAGGCTTCCTCATCTGAGAAGTTCTTTGGTTCTTCACTTTGGGAGTTTTCTGGAGCCATGGGTGGATATTTCTTTAAATATTTGGTTTATTGCCTTTAGGAATCTAGAGACTGTTTAGTTTCTCTGTGTTGTTTTAACAGGAGTGGAGGCACAGTTCCAAGAAGGAAGTTGATCACCAGCCACCTCTATGTACTCCAGTGACTGGGCCCAGTGAAATCTCTTGGGTAGCAGGCTCCACATCCTAGTTGACAAAGCCACAGCTTTACTTGTGGAGTCACTGGGGGGGCCATCAGCCGACTATGATGTGGGTCAGTAAAGGCTAGTAGAAATACCATCAGACTACACCACAGTTATTTCTCTAGGCAGTCTTATTTTGAAACGTGAAAGTTACCTGACTGCTTCTAAAATCAGTGACGCTGTCAGGTGTGCAAGTCTGTCCTTCTGGCTGACAGTGGAGGCACCTCTTCAGCTGTTACCAGATGCTGTAATACAGTTCAAAGTAGGGACAGGCTACTGACCTGCTGTCATCTTCTTCTGGGCCCTATCCATAAGGCTACACAGTGCTAACCACAGCTTTTCTGCTGTGAAAGCATTTCCTACGCTAGGTCTGCCTCCCAGCCTGAGAGTTAGCCCCTCCTGAGGCCTCCAGTTGGGTAATTCTGCCTCCCAGTGAAACAGGATGGCAGCCCCCATCAAGGTCTCCTGCCCCCACAAAACAGCAGAATCTGTAGTAGAGGTTCGAAAAGAGTGGGTAGAGAGGCTGTGGCGCTCTGAGTCTGGAGCTGGGCTCTCAAAATATGGCTATTCCACCTGCTAATCACTTTAGCACTGGGGCTCAGCATTTCTGCCAGATAAACCCATCCCCCACCTGCTAGCCAACAAAAAGAAAAACAGTTAAATGCCAGTTACCTTCAGTCCGCGGAGCCAGCAAATTCAACCAGAGCGGGGCTCGGTGAAAGACATGAAGTTTCCCATTCAGCAGCATGTAGTCCAAACTGACAGCCCTGTGCCATGTCACTGGGTTTCCAGAAAGCTCTGGTTAATCATCAATCCAGGCCTTAGTTTTCAGAGGGAATTAAGGAGAACATGTGTCTAGTATGCCATGTTAACTACCTCCCTCCCCAACGTTGATTCTTTTACAAAGTCTTCAGTGGCAGCATTGAAAGTCAAACTGTTTGACCTACAAGGCCCATCATAATCTGGCACTTTCCCTCTTTTTCACCCTCCTCTTCCCTGACAGTTCCCTGTCTTTGCTGAATCTCAGCCACATTGGCTTTCTGTTAATTGCTATAACATACCAGATTTTTGTCATACGCCCTATCCTTCAGTAGAATATCACTACCCCCCATCCTTTTCTCATGACTGGCCTGTTCTCATTCGTCAGGTAATTACTTAATGTCTGCTTCCCTGATGAGTATAATGCCCCACAAGGACAGGAGACCTGGCCTCTGTTGTTCTACATTGTGTGTCCAGAACTTAAACAATGTGCTGGACATTTTGATTTTTTGGACAGATAAAAGCATTTGGCTGACTGAGGCTTGGCAATCTGGAATTCCAGTCCATGAGCTCTAGTTCTTATTTTGTTAACAATTTTCTGGTAAAATTATTTAATTTCTTTTATTTCATAGTTACACTGTTGTTGTTCGGTGCTGTTGACTTGGTTCCAACTCATAGCAATGCTGTATACAACAGAATGAAACACTGCCTGTTCCTTTTTGGAGGAAACCCTGATGGCATTGTGTTGAAGAGCTTAATGCTCTTAACCAAAAGATTAGCATTCATATCCATGAGATGCTCCTTGGAAACTCCATGGGGCAGTTCTACTGTGCCCTGCAGGATTGCTGTGAATTGAAATTTCATATTTAGAACTGTCTTAAAGGCCCATTATAAAAATCCACAGGACTGTTAAGTGATCTGGACATAGGAAGAGCTGGCTCTTACTGTGTTTGGTGCTACACAGTCATAATAGGTATTTGAGTGGTTCTTTTAAAGTTCCAAAATTCTTTCTGAGATGCAATTTTTAGCTCTGCTGTAATTTTGAGACAAATCAGACAGGCAACTTTCCTTATTTTAAAGATAGGAACAATGTAGAAATTTAAATTACTTTTCCTAGGGTCTTGAAGTATGAAACCCAATAAATGTGGAAGTTCTGTTACATGTCAGTTTTGTCAAACACACTGATTATTCTCCCAGTAAGTTGTGCATTCAGTTGGTGATATGCTTGTTTTCTTTACAGGTAATGGTGACAAACACAATAAAATCAAACAGAAAGCATTTGTGGAGCCGTATTTTAAGGATGATGAAAGGTAAGTTGGTCTTGATTAATACCATCAACATCACTGAAAGAACCATAGAGCCATCTTTGTCAGAGTATCTGTAAAGCTGTTCAGTTTGCTTTAGTTTCATGAGAGTGAAGATGGTTTACTTTACAGTCACAACAGTGAAGGACTCAAGCATAAATATGATAAATTATGTGGAATTTATTATCACTGCTCCCACCCCTTTATTGACAGTGGTAAGAGTTATTTTCTCTTATTATTTTTGTTCAATTTTATTTTGAACTTTATTTGAACTTTGGGGATTTATTACATTGTATACTGTAATTTTTATATATAAGAGCTTAACCTTAGGTTGTGCTTCAAGGTTATTTTATAAATATTTTCAGACCTTTAAAACAAACTTTAAATGTCTTGATTTTGAACCATAATGGTACTTTCTGCTTTTTGTGCAAAGAATGTAAATTCTGGTACTTTTCACTCATATACTGTTCATTATTGAAATAAGTTAAGGCATAGTTCAAAAGATTTAGTCCTTTTTATCTGTAAGTTATGATGCTAGCAAATTAAATTACTCAATTAAGTTATTCCTTACACTTTTTAAAATGTTTTATTGTGTTGTAGTGTAAGTTTATATAGCAAATTAGGTTCCCAGTAAAAGTCCTAATAATGTATGTTTATCAGTTCATTGCCATTATTATTGATTCTCAAATTATCCCATCTTGACAGTAGCCTAGTCAATTAAAATTTAGGATTACAGGCACTCCGTGGGTTATAAATGAGATTGTTTTTCCTGTGTCATTGAGTCAAATTTGTAGGTAAGTCCAAATAGGTATGTATAGGTCTTTTTTAGTCTTTATTTAGTACAAGAAGGAAACCCTGGTGGCATAGTGGTTAAGTGCTGTGGCTTCTGATCAAAAGGTTAGCAGTTCACATCCACCAGACACTCCTTGTGAACTGTGTGGGACGGATGTGCCCGGTCCTATAGTGTCACTATAACTCAGAATTGACACAAGGCACTGGGTTTTTTGGTTTAGTTCAAGGAAAAGGATCAAGGCCTTTTAAATGATTTAAAAGGTGCATATGTAGCACGTAAAGGTAATTGTGATAAAGAATTTGGTGGAATAGGAGTTAGTTCAGTTGTTTCAAAGTGAGGTCAAATTTAGATAACATCAAAGAACAAGTGTGAGTTCTCTCTCTAGTAACCTGGTGATTGTCTGTACAGAGTTTTTACTTAACCTCTTCTGTCTTAACATCTGTATCTCTTTTCATGCCTGCTAAAAATCCCATTTCTAAATGCCACCAATATAATCCCTCATTTTACTTTACTCCACAGTACCCACACAGGGTGGTCTCGTATAATACAAACACCACCAATAACACAATTAATGAAAACATTTTAAGTCATCTTATTTGTATTCTTTTTTCCTTCAGATGTATGCTGTTAAAATATGTATGACCAGATCACTGTGTTTTGAAGGTTACTCAGATTACTTACTTTCTGTGTAGTTATGCCACCAACTTAGTACCCAGGCTCATGGCATTAAAAAGTAGGTAAAGCATAGACATAGTATCAAAACAAAAACCCCTTGTTGTCCAGTCAGTTCTCACTCACAGCAACCTTATAGGGCAGAGTCAAACTTCCCCATAGAGTTTCCAAGGAACAGCTGATGAATACAGACTGCTGATGTTTTGGTTAGCAGTTGAGCTCTCAACCACTGCACAACCAGGGCTCTGCACATGGTACTGCTAGAGGCTGCAAAGCAAGATATTTTCAGTTAAGTCTCTGGTGTCTTAACCTTGTTGCCTTCACCTATTGGTTGTTGTACCCCTATAGGTAACCATTTGTTAAAATATTTGTGATTTCATTCAATTATAAAAAATAAGAGCAAATACATACACATATGTATAGTAGAAACCCTGGTGATGTAGTGGTTAAGTGTTACATCTGCTAACCAAGATGTCAGCGGTTCAGATCTACCAGGTATTCCTTGGAAACTCTGTGGAGCAGTTATACTCCGTCCTAGAGTGTCACTATGAGTTGGAATCAGCCCAGTAGCAGTGGGTTTGGTTTTTATGTATAGTAATACTCTCCCCATTTAAATAAATGGTATTATGCCAGATAGATGATGGATAGGCAGACTGACCAATTGACCTTTCTCTACAGTGCATTTTTCTCATAACGAATACATCCTAGAAATCAGTAATTTATAGTGATATACTTGGTTTCATTTCTTAGCTGCTCAGTAGGGCACTATGTAACTGTGCCGTAATATGTTCATGTTGATGGCCATTTGGGTAGTTATAGTCATGCTAGCACACTTAGTACTACAATGAATAGTCTTGTCCGCTTTCTTTTCATGTTTTTGTCTGTGTTTCTTGAGCTAGATTTTTAGAAGTGATGTTGCATGGCAGGAACTGTCATTTTAAATGTTTTTTGTTTCAAGTTCCCGAAATTTTTTTTTTTTTTTTTTTTTTTTTTAGTATGAACAGTTTTATTTATTCTGAAGCCATTGGAAACTAGCGATATAAGAAATGGGTAAAGGTGTAGGAATGGTAAAAGTTTCTGCATTCATTTGGGTGCCTTCCCTACTGAGAATACTAGCAGACCCTAGGAAGATGGGCTGGCTGTGCTGTGTCAGGTACGGGAAGCTTGCTTGTTAAGCTCTTAGGTGGCTTTCAGGTCTACTACAGATTCCAGTGTGCTCTTTGACTGGGTGCATTATGGCACTGCAGGAACTAAACAGATAGTATTTAAGGGAAAGGTTATGGCCAAATTCTATTCTGTGTAAGCTCAGGATACCATAAGCTATGTAAAAGAAAATATAGATATGGCAGCATTTTGGTTTTTTTTTTTTAAATCAGTCTTTTCATGATCTCCCATTTTAACATGAATTGCTCAGAAGCTGAAGGCTCTGGGAGTTAAACACAACAAGGTCATATAAGTTCAAACCATAAAAACCAAACCACTGCCATATCAAGTGGTTTCTGACTTCAAGGCCATAAAGCTTTACTGCAGCAGACTGCCTCATCTTTCTCCTATGGAGGTGGTGGATTTAAACCAGTGACCTCTTGATTAACAGTTGAGTGCTTACTCACTTTAATTGAAATAGAGAAGTTCTGAAGGAAAAAATCATTCTTGTCAATTACAGGAGCATCTTACCGTAACTGCGGATCCAGATGCCTTAGAGGAATAGCTACATTACTTACAAGTCATTTTAAAAATTAGTTTGTGTGAGTTAGACTGTTTAACCTCACTGGACATTTTTTATCTGTTATTAACAAAATACGTAGGCCACACGTAACTCTTCATTTGCCTATTTTGTAAGTTTGGTTTTTAGTATGTTGGGATTGTGCGGGTTCCCCCACCACCAATTATTTATTTAGTGAAAATATACGCGGCAAAACATACTGCAGTTCCACAGTTTCTATATGACATTGAATACAGTCTGCAAATTGTGCATCAATTGTCTCTATCTATTCCCAGATTATTCAACTCATTGCCCTCTTAAGCTTGTCATATGTTTTAAGTTGCTGTTGTCAGTTCAACCACATGTAGATAATTCCTTAAAATAACACAATATTCAAGACATACATTTTTAATCATTAAGATAAGCTATTGTTTGGTTTATGTTGGGCCTTGTAAGGCGGAATATAGTAAATATAGTAATAAAAATTTTGTAGGTCTTGGTTGCATTTTCTTCTTAAAGTACTCCATGGCGTATTAATACAAATCTCAGTGCCTTTGACCTTCTTAGATTTCTGCTGGCTCATAATAGGATCTCTTGCATTTAAGTACAAGTATGAATAATAGGTATGCGTAGTATCTTGAAGAACTCGGGAATTTTTCTTTTAGAGAAATTGGCAAATGGCACATGAACAGATGGATCTGTGCTTTGGGGATAGACTTATCCCTAGATGAGTGGTTAATAAAACTGAGTTAATAGGAGGAGTATTCTCTTTCCTGGTTATGTACTAAAATACCAATTCCTAAGTTTAATAACATATTATTCCTTGTTAAATAGGTTATTTTATTTTACTTCTTAATTTTTTTTAATTGTGGTGAAAATATATATAACAAAGTATACACCTCTCAACAATTTCTGCATGTACAATTTAGTAACCTTATTACATTCTTCAGGTTGCACAACCATTCTTACTATCCTTTTCGAAATCTTTCCATCACCAAGGTAACATTAACTTACTGTCCCCTAAGCAAAAAACTACCCATTTCCCCTACCTCCCATTCCTGGTAACCACTAATCTTTGTTTTCTATATATCTGTTTATTTTGTATAAGTGAGATCATATAATGTTTATCCTTTTGCAACTTATTTTCCTCAGTGGTATTTTCAAGGTTCATCCATGTTGTGGTGTGCATCAGATTTTATTTCCCCTTATGGCTGAGCAGTATTCCGTTGTATGCACATACCATGTTTTGTTTATCCTTCCTCTGTTGACGGCCATTGCCACTGTTTACACCTTTTGACTGTTATGAAAAGTGCTGCAGTGAACAATGAGGTCTAGGTTTCTGTTTGCCTTTTTGCCCTCACTGCTAGGTATGTTCCTAGGAGTGGAATCACTGGATCATGTCATCATTCTGTATTCAACTTTTTGAGGAACCAGGTGTTTTCCATAGTGGGTGTTCCATTATCTGTTCCTTCCCACAGTGGATGGGGGTTCCAGTTTCTCCACAACCTCACCAACACCTGTTATTTTCCACTGTTTTTTGTGTTTTTTTTTTTTTAAATCATTGTCATTCTTATAGAGGCAAGGTTGTTATCTTACTGCAGTTTTTATTTGCAATCCCAGTGGTATAGTGGTTAAGAGCCACAGCTGCTAACCAAAAGATCATCAGTTTGAAACTACCAGGCACTCCTTGGAAACTCTACAGAGCAGTCCTGCTCTGTCCTGTAGGGTCACTATGAGTCAGAATCAATGCAACAGCAATGAGTTTTGTTTTATTTAATGATGATGACATTGAATGTCTTTTTGTTTGCTTGTTGGCCATTTGAATATCTTCTTTGGTTGAATGTTGAAGTCCTCTGCCCGTTTTTTTATTGTGTAGTTTTTATTGTTACGTTCTGTAAGTTATACAGTAAAACCAATGAAAGTTGGAACCTGTGCAAAGTGGAAACTTGTCGGAGAAAGAAAATTAAAATATTTTCCACTAAAACAGGAAAGAGAAAAGTGGTTCAGACTGAACTTTGTCAAAGGTAGAAAACTTGTGAATCCCAGAAAAAGAGGGCAGTCCCCTAGAGTTCTGGCTCTCACAGGTTTCACTGTATATTTTGGATATTAGAACTTTATTGGATATATGGTTACCAAAAGTCTTCTTCTAACTTGTAGGTTATCTTTTCACTGTGTAGATAAAATCCTTTGATAAACAGAAGTATTTCGTTTTTATCAGAGCCCATGTATCTGTCTTTTGCTGCTTGTGTTTTTGTTACCATATCTGACAGTGCGTCATTAAAAGCTATGTCCCATAGTCTTTCCTCTACCTTTTCTTCAGTGAATTCTGTGGTTTTAGTTTTCACATTTAAGTCCTTGATTCATTTTTAATTTTTTTGTCCTTTGTGGTGTGAGGTTTGGATTATGTTTCTTTCTTCCACATGCAGACATTCCACCTTGCCGAAGCCATTTATTGAAGACACCCTCTTTCCCCACTGAATGGACTTCACACGGTTGTCAGAAGTCACTTGCCCGTAGATGTATTCTCCTAACCTAATCCTTTTTTCAGCTAGTCATAGACAGAAACAGAAAATAATAGTTGTCTTTTTTAGATACAGAGAAAAATACCCCTTTAAAAAGCCCTGCATACAGTTGTTGAGTGCTATTGAGTCAATTAGCAGCCCTACGGAATAGAGTAGAACTGCCCCATAGGATTTTCTAGGTTTTATGGTAGTGTAGTACTTTGAGAGCTATGACTGCTAACCAGAAAGGCAGCAGTTCAGATCTGTTAGGCACTCTTTGACAGCTCCGTGGAACAGTCTTCCTGGTATCCTATAGCATCGCTATGAGTCAGAATTAACTCAGTGGCAGTGGATTTGGGTTTGGTTTAACCTTTATGGGAGCAGATCTTTCTCCCATGGAGTAGATTCAAGCCCCTCCGACCTAGCCAAGCTGTTAACCATTGCACATGAATGGAGTTAATGAGCCAGATTGACTTTGCTAAGTTAAACAAAAAAAAAAATGAATAAAATGTATGAAACAATGGTGTTCAGAGATTAAACAATGGAGAGTACATGAAAAGATTTCCTGAAGAGTCAAATCAGTGTTTCTAGCGCAAGAGCTTTTTCCTAACAGTTATTCCAGGTTGCAAAAGTTATGGTTATAACTAATAAATGGAAGCACACTCTATGTAGAATGGATAAAGTCTAACAAATAGTATAGGCGTTTCAAATGAAATGAATGAATGTTTTGGAATTATTTTTCTTCTTTCCTCTCCCCTTTAATTTAAATCCAAAACCAAGTATCTTTGTAGTAACAAATGAATTAATTTTAAATTTAGTTCATTTTTTGCCCCTAGGGAAACGAGCTTACAAAATTTTCCTCATATTGAGGTGGTTCGAAAAAAAGAAGAGAGAAGAAAATTGCTTGGACACACATGCAAGGAATGTGAAATTGTAAGTACTGATATAAATACTGCCTTCCCAGTTGTTTTTTTAATTACAGCTTTATAGATCATAATTGCATGATTTAAAAAAATCACAGACATATATTGTATTTTCATCTAGAAACATAGCTTGAGCCAGGAATAATAGGAGGAATAAATCAACTGTATACAGGCTGTGACTTCAGAAATACAAGCAGATGAAAACTATTTTTCTTAAATTTCCATTAAGTGCATCTGGGCCCTAAGGTCTAGTTCTTATTACCATATTTAAGACCTATATGTCATTTTTCTTTTTTCTATGCTTACTTGTATTTGCTTCATTTTCCCCCTCATGCGGTGGCAAATGCTCGTAACACTCACTATTTGAGGAAAACTTAGGTATTTCAGTAGTAAACTTTGACATTTTTACTTACAATAATCACTCTTGAGAAATGATCGTTTTGTGTTTTTTTCCGTAAATAACTAGAACCACCATAAGCTTTTTTTCCCATTTCTTTTCCTAAGTAAAATGTGAAGAAGAGGCTCTAGCTCAGCTATAGAACATAGTTCTTTGTTCCTTTCCCTTATTTCTAGTGGTTGTCTTGGACAGTTGGAGTAGATAGTACTAAGTATCCTATTACTAAATAGTTTAGTAGGTTCTGTGTTTTTCTGAAACATGCTGTTTTTATTTCTTCCACTGCTGTCAGTTAGCTTTCACATAAGTTTCTTCAGCAGTTTTACTTCCTCATTTAAATTTCTGGTTTAACAACTCTGGGCTGGAAAATTTGATAACCAAGCATATTAAAATTATGTTTGAAAATTTGATTAGATTTCAATGCAACATTCAGTAAGAAATATGTTCTTATAGTCTAACAGTGGTATGACTCTTGGAAAGCAATTTGATAAACAAGCAAAACTTCTTATATCATGAGTTTCCCGAATACAAATCAAATTTATCATGATTTTTAAATAAAGAACATAGAGCAAGCTTCCATTTATTAGTTATAACCATCACTGGAAAAACTGTCAGGAAAAAGCTCTTCTGCTAGAAACACTGATTTGACTCTTCAGGAAATCTTTTCATATACTCTCCATTGTTTAATCTCTGAACACCATTGTTTCATACATTTTATTCAATTTTTTTTTTTGTTTACCTTAGGGAAGTAAATCTGGCTCATTAACTCCATTCTTGTGCGTACACTGTCTAAAGTTGCCTCATTGTCTAGTCCACTTGTTCTCTTGGATATGTAATCATCACCTCAAATTTCACATGTTCAAAAGCAATTTCCAAGCCTCACTTCTGCATAATCCAAATGTCGCTAATGGGAGGTTAGAGGTTTTGTAGTTAGCCTCAATTCTTCACCATATCCCATAATTGGTCTGTCAGCAAATCCTATTGATTGTCCTTTCAAAACATATCCAGTGTCCAGCCACTTATTATTCCATCACTAACCTCATGGACCAAGGCACCGTCTCATCATGTTTGACTGTAGAAATAGTTTCTAACTGTTCTGTTTGTCGTTTCATTCTTGTCTTTTTACAGTATACTCAGCTTAGCAATGAATTGTTTTGAATCTTTTTAAAATAAAAGTTACATCAGGTCATTCCTCCACCCAGAACTCTTCAGTGTCTTCCAATTCAAAGTTCTTATCAGAGTCAACAAACACTGGCACCTCACTTTCTCTCTCAGCTTCATTTTCTACTGCTCTCCCACTAGCTGGCTGTGTTACAGCTGCGGTAGCCTATTGTCATCTTTTGAATATGATTTAATTTAATTTAGTAACGTTGCTTTTTTCCCAGTGAAACACGGTTTTCCAAAGCCTTGTCCTAAACCAGAGACCTGTGTAAGATGGCAAAGGCTTGTGTGCATAGCAGTAATATTGAAAAAGATGCCCCCACAAAGAAAAAAATGTTTCTGAGATACTATAAGGCCTTTGATTATATAAAATACATTAAAAACCTTTGCTTCAGGCTTCAATTATAGTCCTAAATCTTTCACTTTGTGATGTCTTGTATAAGTTATTACTTCTTTGATTTTCAGTTGCTCAAATGTAAAATGAAGGAATTTGCTGTATTCTATGACTCTACCATCCATGGCGTGGCTGACCATCCATGTTCTCTTTTACATAAATGTTAAACTACTGTTTTGTTTGCTTTAGGTCTAGAGCTTGAAGCCATATACAGTTTTTACATATGAATTCTATTCTTATATGGTCACAGTTGCAAGAAAAATAGTATGCATTTGATCCTAGTTGAAAAATGCAACTTAAAGTGGGGTGCCATGAAACCTGTAACAGTCAAATTGAAAATTTATTTTAAAAACTTGTAGAGTTATGAAAATTACTTTGAAACATGCATCTCATATCCAAATAACAGTTGAGAGCAGTGCTGTTCAAAGTGCAGGTGTCTGGATTTTGGGTATTGCTCTGACAAAGATGAGTTTTCATAAATATATAAATCAGCTCTGTGACTAAATCACACTGTAAATTTCCTTTTTTTCCCATTGGAAGATTTTATTGATCAGAGAAACAGTATATTGATATACTTTGTGATACAAACTCCTTTTCTCCTCTGTGAAACAAACATTTCATAGGTCAGCATTAGCACTTATTACTGTCAGTAAGTAATCAATACTATACGTAAGTGTTAATTACTAGTATTATCACCAAAAAGGGCCCTGGTGACTAAGCACTTAGAGCTGCTCTGTAGAACAAAGATGTGGCCATCTGCTTCTATAAAGATTGCAACCTTCAATACGCTGTGGGGCAGTTCTGCTGTGTCCTATAGGGTTGCTATGTGTCAGAATCAGCTCAACAGCAGTGGGTTTTTTGCACTGTCATCAATGAATATTAAGTTGTTGAATACAGAATACTTTAATAAATGTTTTCTTTAGCTTTTAGTTAATAATCAGTAAGTGTAAGTGAAAAAACCTGATGAGTTTTTATTATTAGTATTATGCAGATATCCCAGCAGAAGAAAGAGAAAAGAAGTTGGCTTCCTGCTCAAGACACCGATTCCGCTACATTCCACCCAACACACCAGAGAATTTCTGGGAAGTTGGTTTTCCTTCTACTCAGACTTGTATGGAGAGAGGTGAGAACATAGATATTTTGGAACTGATACAGGTTTTTAAATGCTATTTATACCCAAGTCTGAATATTGACTTTTTTCTCATAATTCTTTTCACCTTCTGCTGCAAATTGAGTGGTAGTTTGTGACATAAGCATGAATTCCTAGACAGAAAATGCTTACCTTCAGCTCTTCTAGTAGCTTAACTGGGATCAGAGATTGTTTATAATTACTTTAATGTGATTATGTATATATTATTCTGGTTTTTTCATCAGTTTCTCTTTCATTTTAATAAATTATAGAAGTTACTAGCAGAGTTATATTGTTAAAAAGAGAATATCTTTTTTAAAGACATTACCCTGAATTTTAGATTGGAAACCCTCATTTGTCAAGAATGCTACATGTTTATAAACCATATTTGGGAAAAAGGACATTGTTTGTTTGAAGATGGTTGACACATAGCTTCTTCAGCACATGTATTTGATATTATTGGAGAATCTATGCAGCTTTAAAGCTGTTTTAGAAAAAGTCACAAGCTGTAATTTTTGTTCCCACCATCTTATCAGTATAGGCATTCACCAGCCAGCATATTACTAAAAAAGAAATGTGTATACATATTTCCTTTCATAATTTTATGTGAATTTTCACTAAGTTATATGTAGTCTTCTGATGCTCTCGGGTTGCGGCCTACTTCCCTTTTGGGGCTCAGGCTAACTCTGCCAGTGTGGACATCTCCAGTGTTTGTGCAGTGTAATCAGTCATAGCTGTTAGGTGTGAACTTTACTGCAACTGTTTCATTTAAACAAATGAAACGTTCTGGAATCCTTAGCGTTTAAGAGCTTTGCAGTTAAGTAGTATCTGTCTTACAAACTCTTTATTATGAAAATACCATTCCAGAGGAGCTTGTAGAAGCACCTAATAGTTAGTCTTCATTAAAGGACACCTTTTAGTTCCAGATTTTATTCTCTTTACTGTATTTATAGACTTGTTTTTGTTTCTTGGCGTTTCAGTTTAAAACTCATTTAAAGGAATGTTGCCACGGATACTCTTTTTTGAGAAGGCATTCATATTTTATGAAGAATTTATTTCAAAATCAACCTAAAACATAAGGAATATTCATTTGAAATATGTACAGTTAATTGTATGCCATCTGTACTTTAATAATAGCTTTTGGAGGTAAACAAAGGAGGGAGCAGGCTGTTAGCTAAGTAGAGACTTATTCTGAACTCTTCAGTATTTTTTGCTGTTTTCTTCATGATCTGCAGAGCGCTCAGTTACGGACATTATCTTGTGGTTTAAATACTGAGTTTTGTAAAAATGTATTGTGTCTTCTGAGATATGATTAGAAAATACAGTATTGTTAAGAATATTTATAATTTAAATTTTAGGTTTATGACAGGTTTAATTAGTAATTTTTGAATCTGTATTTGTACTCACAGATAAACATACAAGATTTTTATGCACAACAAGGTACATAGTTGTTAGTTGCTGTGGATTCTGATTCGTTAGTGACCCCATGTGTGCAGGGTAGAACTGCTCCATAGGGTTTTCAAGGCTTTGGGCTTTTGGAAGTATGTCATCAGGCCAGTATTTCTAGGCACTTCTGAGTCAATCCAAACCTCTAACCTCTGATCTAGTAGTTGAGGTCCACCCAGGGACTCCATACAAGAAAGCATAATAGCATTGAGTATCAAATGATAAGGATTACAGCCTAGAATTTCAGTTTAGCCTTGCTGTCTTATAGTGACTATTCTCAAGAGTTTTAACAGTGCAGCGTATGACTAACAATAGGGGGAAGGCGTCCTCACTTTTGGAATAATATCTCTAAAACTTCTGTGTTTGACAGCTATTGTCAGATTTCCACTTTCCCTACTCACAAGCTAGATTAACTCTTGACATGAGGTCTGTGCCTGGTCACGAAATAGAGTCAGATAGTCTGGACAGAATGTGTGTTAGCTATGGCCTAGGGGTAAGGCAGTGACTGTCCTCAGCTGCAAATTACATGATTCGAGACACCCGGGAGATAGGTACTATGAAAAGTCTTCGATGTGCACCTGGAAACTCATCATAAAGTTAAACAGTTCCTTTTTAGCAGTTCGTCCCTATGTGCATGCTGTGGGAAGAACAGGAAAGTGCTTAAGAGCTCTGGTTCTAGTATTAGATCTTGGGCAAAGTCCAGCTCGTCTACTTCCTAGGCTGGTAACTGAATGAATCATTTTACTTTGCTGGTCATAGTGGAGGAAACGCTGGTGGTGTAGTGGTTAAATGCTAAATATGCTAACCAAGAGGTGAGTACATATCCTCAAGTGCTCCCTGAAAACTCTGTGGAGCAGTTCTACTGTGTCATATAGGGTCACTATGATTAGAATAGGGTCGTTAAGAGTAGAATTGACTGGACAGCAGTGAGTTTGGTTTTTATGAGTTTTTGTTTTAGTGGAGTTACTTCAGAGGAATGTGAGACTCATCTGAGGTAATGTATGTAAACCATTTGACCACTGTCTATGCTCTGTTATTGTTACTATAAATGAAGAAACTGATACAAAGTAGTGAGAACATTTGTCAGCATCCCACAGTTGTAGAAGACTTAAGTATTAAATAAGACAAATGTTTACTAAATATATGCTGAAGTAAATGGGTGTTGTGAGTACAGTCTTCTAAGTTTAATTGTTTATTTTAAGGTTACATTAAGGAAGATCTCGACCCTTGTCCTCGTCCAAAAAGACGGCAGCCGTACAATGCAATGTTTTCTCCAAAAGGCAAGGAGCAGAAGACATAGATGTTGAAGCAAAACAAGACAGAGGACAGTTTTTTTCCTTTTTAGTTATTTATAGTTAATGTTGATAATAAACACTGATTTTTTTTTTTTGTCTTTTATAAACTGATTTATAAATCAATTTTCTATTGAAAATGTTTTTAAATGGCATTTGACCACCACAAGCAACTATTTAAAATGTAGGTATGTTTATGTTGTATTTTCTTGCTTTTGCACCTTTCAAACAATAAGGTGCTTTCATTTTGCACTCTAACTTAAGAGGTGTTTATGTACTTTGTTTGGTAGTACCCAATTATAGTTTAGAAAATACAGTTTTTGTTGGTGATTTTTTTGCTTTCAGATCTTTTCTTCCCATCTCCCTGATACTCACATTTAGTGGCAGCTTCATGGTAATCGTAACAGAGCTCCCTCTCTTCACCAGATCCAGACAAAGGCTAAATGGGAATAGTCTAGCTTGCTTTGGCTTTTGGCTAGCTGTTTTGTTATTGAATTGAAATGAGGAACACTACTCTGTAGTCATTTCCTTCTGGAGTGATACAAAGTAATATAATCCTCTGTTCTGATTATATTTCCATGTTTTCATAATACTTTTTTTTTCCTGGTCCAGTTTTCAGGCTGAATTTGTTGTGTTCTCTGCCCGTGGTGTTCAGTTGTATTCTTTCTCTTGATTGACTAATAGACTTCTCTATTTAGCAACTTTCTATCCTTTTCTAGGCCCTAGTGTCTGAGTCATTAAGATGCCTGACAACATCTATGTCATCATTTCTAGTGGCATTGATCAGCATCTTTTTTGTGTATTCATTTAATTCATGTCTTGGCAGTATTGTTACATAAATGGGAGCACATGAGGCTCTGAATGGACTGCCTTGCTAATATCTAAATAACCTTATGTTGTTACTAGCTACCATCAGTCGGTTCCAGCTCGTAGTGACCGTCTATACAGCAGAACAAGACACTGCCCACTTCCACACCGTCTTCACAGTTGTTGCTGTTCTGAGCCCATTGTTGCAATTGCTGTATTATCTATCTTGTCGAGGACTTTCACCTTTTTTGCTGACACTCTACTGTACCAAGCATGATGTCCTTGTAACATTAGACAGATAACACATGTACCCACATTTGTTTGCCACTGAAACCCACCCACCCAGCTACCCTAACTCCCTACCTACACCCCCCCACACCCCGTAATCAGGTATTTTTATAAGTGCCACTTAGCCACTTGTTTTTAAATGTTGATGTTTAAAAAAATGAGCATAGCACATTACAAAAATAACTTGTCGAGGAAGGTACAGTTAGCAGACATAGAATGTGCACATTATTTGCATAAAAATATGCAGATCTTTTCTTAGGATTTCTAAATTCTCTTTGCTTAGGATCTAGTCTTCCTCACTGATCATGGTTCGCAGTGGCATCAGTTTGTGATCTCCTATAGGAAAGGAAAGGAAATTACATTTTTGCATGTCTCACCTGTGGCAGGCACCTAAGTACGTCATTTGGTTCTAGGTGTAACTGTGAATTGGTATAACACTATCATAGCTTCTATTCAACACTTTTCTTGCCTTCACAAATTATTTGCCCTGTGTTCAATTTTTGTTCTCTGCTGGCAGTCAACTGATCTCCTAAAAACGATAGCAACCATTATTGCTGTATGCTAGGAACTGAGTTATGCTCTTCATACAGACTTTTGTTTCTTAATTTTCAGATAATCCTGTAATTTCTTCTATCAATTAATAATTATGTTAAGCTACACGAAATAGATTGAGAAAACAGAAGTTAAACAACAGCTCAGTGGTTTTCTTTTTCTCACTTTAGAAAGTCTGGAGGTCAGCAGTCCAAGACTAGAGATCAGTTTTGTGATACCCTCAGGGACCCATCGTGTCCATGTTCTTGGCAGGAAGACGAGAAGAGGAAGAATTGCTTGCTGTTTGTTTCTGTCCCCTTTTAAAAAGTTTTCCAGAAAGCCCCTTCCCTCATTTCTCCATGGCTGAAATTGTACATGGCTACCGCTAATGACTGGTAGGGATTGGAACCCAGGATTACCTAAGCCCAGCATCAGAACTCTTATCCACTGTAGGATAAATCATTATAAAATGGGATAAAACCCATTGCTGTTGAATCAATCCCAAATCACAGCAACCGTATAGGGATAGAGCAGAAATGCCTCATAGGGTTTCAGAGGTTGTAAGCCTTTGTGGAAGCAGATTTCTACAACTTTATCCGCCTACCTACCTTTTTGTTAGCAGTCAAGTTCTTTAACCACTGTACCACCAGGGGTCCTCCACTACAAGATAGGACCTGTAAAGGCCAGGCATCTGAGAAGCCATCCTGATTTGAACAGGACACCACATGATGTGCAGTTAGAACTCCACACCTCTGATGGAGTTTGCTTTCTAATGAAGGCTGAAGCTGGGACAAGAAGTAAGGGATTGTCTCTCTGTGAGTATCTTGGAAGCCATCCAGCCCTTTAGTAATAAGCATTCTCCATTTTACCCTCAGTCACAATGTGATGCTGGGTGAACTGAGACTTCCCTATTTTCTGTTGACTAGCTCTATCATTACACAGAGGAATAAAACAGACACTGAAAAAAAAGACTTGAATTAGAAGAGTGAGCTTGCATGTAAAACTGTACTTCTTGATGCTTAGTACACAAGCTTTCCTTTAAAAAGATATAAATTATTTTTATAAATTTACATAAGGAATTCTGGTAGCACAAATGTTAAGCACTTGATTTTTAACCAAAAGATCAAGAGTGTGAACCCACCAGTGGCTTTGCAGGAGAAAGATGTGGCATTCTCCTTCTTAAAGGAGAATCCCCGTGGGGCAACTGTACTCTGTCCTGTATGGTTACTAGGAATCAGAATCAACACAACAGGCTTAGGTTTCTTAGTTTCCTTCTTCTTTTTTTTTCCGCCCTACTCCCCACCCTGTTATACATGTTACTACTGTTTTCATACAAATACATGTCAATCACTGGTTATAGACTGTTTAAAAGTCTGCAAGCTTTTTAATGTTGAGAACCTGTGATTTAAACCTTGGAACTTTGCAGAACCTATGTGTCAGCACTAAATTTGAGTAGCTAACACCTTTCCTGCCTTTAACAAACCATCTGCAACCAAAGGTTGTCCAAGGCAACAAATTGAGTTACTCAGGGAGGAAGGCCTGCTGTATTACCTTGAGAGAAAAGCCAGATGGAATGGGAGATGGATCCTAACCCGTTTCATCTGTTAACAGATGTTCCTGGCATCAGACTGGAATGGCTCTCTTGTTAGGTTCAGTACATAGTTAACTCTGTGTAAACTGCATCTAGAACACGTATTTAAGATCTCACAGAGGGCATTCGTAGGCCCTCTAAAACTATGTGGGGAAACAATTCTGAAGGACTTCAGAGATTCCCCCAGTATTGTCTTTGATTCATAATTCAGTCACAGAAAGCTGTGATGTTGTAAAGCAAACAGCGCTGCATCACATAACAGTGGTGGTGACGCAATTCTCTAGGCACTGGTCTCCTCGCTGCAGTGTCACATGTATGAAGGCGTCACCAGGCACAGTGCTCTTCACTGTGGTGTCACATTTGTGAAGCACTTCACCAGGCACAGGGCTCCTAGCTACAGGGTCACGTTTGTGAAGGCTTCACTGGGCACAGTGCTCCTCTCTACGGTGTCACATTTAGGAAACACTTCACCAGGCACAGTGCTGCTCACTGCGGTGTCACACTCATGAAGCACTTCACTAGGCACAGTGCTCCTTGCTACAGGGTCACAGTGAGGTGACCTTTCACAGAGAGGCAAGTGCTCAGACATCTTAAGAACTATCTGCATCTTAATAGTTTAATTTTGGAAAATGAGCTTCAGAAATAAGCATTTGAAATATGTCTTCGATTTTATTGCACCACTTTCATTCTCAGGAAATCAAATACTTTTAGCCATCTCAAAATCATTCTCTTTGATAGGCTAATGCTATTAGAACAGTTCCTTAGAAAGCAAGTTTATTTCAACACTCGGGTCCTTCGATACTCACATCAGCAAAGAACTATGAAGCAGTTGTCTGCTGTCACACCAGCAGGGGCCAGAAGAGCTCTGTTTTTGGAGAAATAATCAGTGAAAACTAGGGGCTTGGTAGGACAATCATAGAGGAAATTTTCTAGGTAAACAGGAGTTGGGGAACTTTGGTACAGTAATGAAATCTCATTAGACAAAAAGAGCCTTCAGTGTAGCTGTTGATGGAATAAAACAAATGACAGAGACAAGACTTGATGGCCTCGGGAGAAAATTTCAAACATTATGTACCTCCAGGAAAACTGGGCATGTAGGGATACAAAAAGGTATGTGAGGTCCTGTTATTACCCAACAGAAGACCACAAAAAGAAGTCAAAGACACTTAGGCTGAGTGCCAAATTCTGAGAATAATTAGAATGTGAACTGTGCCTTGACGGTAAGTTGGACCTAGAAAAACAGAGAGGAAATGGTGCAGTTTAGATTGGAGCTAACCTGAATGTGGAAATGCTAAGAACACTGCGAGTTAGAAGGAGCACTACAGAACTTTGGGGGTATAGTCTGCAGCTTTTAAACCATTAGTAGCAGGTACCTTTATTCACATTAAATCTTACATGAAGCCTCAAAAACAGTGACACTTTAATGACATAAGTTTATTTCAACCTTATAAATCTAATCAGGCTAGATAAATAGAAAAGAGGGGAGCTGAGTTGTGGATGGCAGATGATAACCAGTCTATGCTGCACCCCAGACCAGTTAGATATTTGAGAGTGAGGCCAAGCCACTGGTATTTTTTTAAACTTTCTAGGTGCCGCCACGAGTCAGATCCAGCTCTGCGGCACTTGGCTTAGGTGATTCTAGCATGCAGCCAAGATTGAGAATGCCCTAAAGCGTAGTTACAGGCGAGCGCAGTGGTAATCACCTGAAAGTCTTGGTAAAAGATTGCTGAGTTCTACGCCAAGATTTCTGGCTCATTTGGTTTGGGGTGAAGCCCATAAATTTCCATGTGTAACATGTCAGTGCTGGGGTGGTGGTAATGCCACTGGTAGAGGTCTAGACTTAATCATGAAAACTGTCCCAGAGGCTTGGTAAACAGAGATGTGCAGACTACTACTGTGGAGGTTTTGATTCACTGTGCTGAAAAGACCTGAGCATTTGTATTTTTCACAAGTTCTCCAGACCAGTATTACCAGACAAATGTAAGAATTACTGCTTAAGACAAATGAAACCTGAAACTTACCACTTTTGTATCAGTTCCAACTCATGGACACAGAACAGCCCCATAGTGTTTCCTAGGCTATAAATCTTTTCAAACCCAGATTGCCACAGCTCTCTCCCTAGGAGCAGCTGGTGGGTTTGAACTGCCAACCTTTCAGTTACCAGCTGAGTGCTCAACCACTGTGCCAGTCGGGCTCCCACTAAAACAACTAGGAAAGCTAAATAGCAAAACGTTAAGCTTCAATCATTCCCTGTCGGAAAATATTTTGAGCTGGATAGTAATGTACCAATTTAGATAGAATCATTAGGTGACGGTATGTATGGAGGGGCAGGGAACAGTTCGACATTGAGTCAGGTGTACCAGAAAGAATAATACTTGTAATAGTACTCCAAGCATGAAGAGCATCTGGGCCAAAATGGTGAAAGTAGGAGTGAAAGAAGAAAACAGCCACTTAATGGTTATCTATTACATACCAGAACTGTGACAGGTGAGTATAAACAGGTGACTATGATGTGTTTTCTCCATAATGATTCCATAATTGACTCAGTAAAGGGGCGAGGGACATTACAAAATAAGAATTGGACTAGGTCTCCCACTGGAAATGGGAGATACACTTGTTCTGTATGTAGTTTATACCTGTAAAACTTGCAGAATAAGAATGAATTCACCCAACTGTAATTCTAAGGTGAGCTAATTTTTTAAAGAATAAAAATTCAGGAACATTTGTAAATATCTCCACAGTAAGAAAAATTCCTGACACCATGGACAAAATTATTTTGTAGGGCTGTAACACTCTGGCTCTGGAGTTTCCTTTTTAAAGCAGTTGTGCATTAGAAGACACAAGGAAACTATCAGTCCAGAGGACTAATGGACCACATCAGACGCACAGCCTCCACCAGCTCCTATAGAAGGTCTGACAATTAAGTCCCAAACTCAGTTTTTCTAAATGCTACATACTCACTGCTGAATATCACTACAGTCACCTTGGAAGTACTCCCCTTAGGAAGCTGTGCGCTGATTCCAGGACACAGTCTATTCTTCAAAAGCATTTTGGAATGGCCATCAGAACTGTTGTCATATTACCCTTGATGTCCTGAATGTCACCAAAATACCTTCCTTTCAATACTCTAGTGAGTACCATCTTAAGAGCTTGAGAGCAGCCATGTAAGATACACCTGTTGGCCCCAGTACATTCACAGCAAGGGAGAAGGAAGAAAACCAAAGACACAATGAAAATATTAGTCCAAAGGACTAATGGACCACATCACAACCACAGCTTCCAGCAGCCGAAGACCAGAAGAGCTAGATGGTGTTCAGCTACCACTACCAAAGGCTCAGACAGGGATCACAAGAAAAGGTCCAGAGCAGAGCAGGAAGAAACTGGGAAACAAAACTGAAGTCACAAAAGATGACCAGGCTTACAGATACAGCTATGACTTGAGGAACCCTAAGACTGTGGCCTCAAGACAGCATGCTAACTCAGAACTGAAGCCACCTTTCAGCCAAAGATTTGATGGGCCTGGTAAAAACAACCCACCAAAAGAACATGCTTCTGAGAACAATGAAGTATATGAGACCAAATGGGTAAAACCTGTTCAAACGCAAACACAGAAAGGCAGGAAGGGGCAGGAAACGGCATGAATGGACACTTGAGAACTCAGGGTAGACACTGAAAGTAGTAGTGTTGACACTACAGAGAATGCAACTAGTTTCAAAGTGATTTGTGTATAAATTGTTTAATGAAAAAGTGCCTTGGGCTATAAACTTACATTTAAAACAAGATAAAATGTTGAAAAAGAACAACTAGAGAGGCCAGATAACTTTTCAAAACCATCTACATAAATGCACTAGAAAGCCGCTGAAGCAACAATGGCTAGAGGTACTATTGTTACTGTACAATACTGGTCTGTGCTGCCAGCGACAGAGCCAATGCGGAGACAGGTGAGGTGGGTGATCAAGAGGCTTGTTGTGTATTGATATACAAGCAACAGCCTCGGGGATCAAGTCCTCCATAGCCTGTCTGACTTCTTCAGCTGAGGGTTTTTATTGAGTAGCTAAGGGTGGACAAAGGTGGGTGGTTGCATGTAAACATTTAGGTGTGGAGGATAGTAATCATGGAATAATGTTAGGTAATTCATGGAGGGGGTCTGGAGATGAATGAATGGAGCCCAGAAGGAGTCTGTCTGGAGTTCTTCCAGCTGTCCTCCAAAAGTGGTTATCTGGACAGAGAGTCAGTGCCTAGTGTCTCCACCTGTGCTGTGATCCAGAGAGAATCTGAAACAAACCAGCTACAAAGATTTAATTGTACCTCATGCCTGGTGCATCACCTCCCCTCCTCATAGTTTTGGTAGGTTTTAAATTAATATGTAATCTTCCTGAATAGTTCAGGGAAGCTAGTTGTTAGGTGCTGTCGAGTCATTTCCAACTAATAGTGACATTGTGCATGACAGAACAATACACTGCCCCGTCTTGTGCTATATCCACAATCATTTTTATGCTTTAGCCAATTGTTGCAGCCACTGTGTCAGTCCATCTTGTCAAGGGTCTTCCTCTGTTTTACGAACCGTCCACTCTACCAAGTGTGATGTTGTTCTCCAGAGAACTGATCCTTCCTGACAAGATGTCCAAAGTATGTAAGAGACAGTCTTGTCATCTTTGCTTCCAAGGAGCACTCTGGTTGTACTACTTCCAGAACAGATTTGTTTGTTCTTTTGGTGGTCCATGGTACATTCAACGTTCTCCAGCACCACAATTCAGAGACATCAATTCTTCTGTCTTCTTTGTTCATTGTCCAGTTTTCACATACATATTACGTGATTGAGAATACCATGACTTGGGTCAGACACACTTTAGTCCTCAAGGTGACATCTTTACTTTCAGTACTTTAAAGAGACCCTTTGCAGCAGATTTTCTGAGTGCAGTGCATCGTTTGATTTCTTGATTACTGCTTCCATGGGTGTTGGTTGTGGACCAAAGTAAAATGAAATCCTTGACAACCTCAGTCTTTTCTAGGTTTGTGATGATTTGCTTACTGGTCCATTTAGGAGGATTTTTGTTTCTTTGATGGGCTGATTGCATTGATTGGGTATCTTAGCTGGTAGGAGATAAGGTAGCTAAAACTTTAAGAAAAACAGGTATACATGGAAAAATTGGAGTAAATCTGTTCAGTTCTTTACTAAGATTAAGGAGAAGGGAGAAAATTCTAAGAGGCAAGCTTAATTCCATTAATAGTTTTTTCCTTGGAGCCAGGAGGTTGAGAAATCCAAGCCAGAGGATTACTATTAGCAAACAGAATTCTTAATAGTCTCAAAAGGCTGGAATGATTAAAATGGAGACTTGAGGGGCCTCATTTATTGGTTTCTGCTGAAGACATGCATCAGATTTGGGGATTATATGGAGGGGTGGTTTGAGGCTAAAAAGCTATGTAGAAAAACTGTTTAAAGAAACAAAACCATTTTCAACAGACTCACTCAGCTGTGGAGACCATCAAAGTTCAGAACCTACGTAATGAACACTCTTAGTTGAAATCTCTAGAGGGCTATGATGTAGGAACAAGGACTAAACAGAGGTAGACCGTACCAACACTGCAGCCCAACCTTAGCTCAGTCCCTGGATTGGATTGAGGTGATCATTCTCCAACCTGGCTGGTAGAAGAAAGTTGTGAGTCCTTTCTGAGATAATAAAGCCTCACTGGACTGAAAAGATACTAACCCAACAACAACAGAAACCTCACCTCTAACAAAGTAGCAGGGGTGGGGGTCTTGGAACCATATTCTCAAAGGAAATCGAGGCCAGTTAGCATAACTAGCATATTGCTAAGAGAGTCTTTTGGACCCCATATTGATGAATGGCATCCAGGGTCTTAAAAGCTGGCAAGCTGCCATCTGAGGTACAACAGATGTTCCCAACTCAGCAGGAACAAATGATCACCAAGGACCAAAACAGCATGGGGGAAAGAGAACCCAAAAGATGGAAAGACCCATGCGAATAGGTGACTATATCAACATGTGACCAGAAGAACCAGATGGTGCCCTGCCACCACCAGTGTCAGCCATAATGGTGCTCACAAAGTTGAGTCTCAGTGACAACACAAGAATAAAAAGAGGTGCACCCTGATAACTCCACTGAAAGAATACAACTGATGGTCCGAAGGCCTTGGGGTTCCCCTGGGAGCATGGCCCCTAGTCCTGATGCTGCACCTGTCCATAGGCTTTCACTGAATCACAATAAATAAATAAAATATATTTAAAAAAAAAAAAAAAAACTCCCCTTGACAGCTTCACTGGAGAATTTTACCAAACTATCAGAGAAGAGTTAATATCCCTCCTGCTATAGATATTTCAAAGCATGGAAAAGGGATGGATTCCCAGACTCATTTATG
The DNA here is from genome assembly GCA_028571685.1 of Heterohyrax brucei. NCBI lineage: Eukaryota > Metazoa > Chordata > Mammalia > Hyracoidea > Procaviidae > Heterohyrax > Heterohyrax brucei. Next base: position 22,841,642 of record CM053152.1, read on the forward strand.
AAGCCAGTATAGCCCTTGTACCCAAATCAAGTAAAGACACCACGAAACAGAAAATTACAGGTCAGTATCCCTCACGACTGGAAACCCTGGTAGAGTAGCGGTTAAGTACTACAGCTGCTAACCAAAAGGTGGGCAATACACATCCATCAGGTGCTCCTTAGGAATGCTATGGGACAGTTCTACTCTGTCTTAAAGGGTCACTGTGAGAATTGACTCTATGGCAACAGGTTTGGGGTTTTTGGTTTTTGGTTTTCCTAGTGGCATAGTGGTTAAAGTGCTGCATCTGCTAAATGAAAGGTAAGCAGTCCGGAGCCCCCAGGTGCTCCTTGGAAACTCTGTGGAGCAGTTCTGCTCCGACCTATAGGGTCACTCAATGGCAGTGGGTTTGGTTTTGAGGTTTGGCATCACTCATGAACAAAGATGCAAAAACTCTCAACAAAAGAATTAAACATCATATCAAAAAAAGTAATTCACCATAACCAAGTGGGGTTTATACCAGGTATGCAGGGATGGCTCAACATTAGAAAAAAAAAAAAACAGTGTGATCCATTACATAAATAAAAGAAAATGATTTTACCACTTGCTACAGAACAGGCATTTGATGAAGTCCAACACCCATTTAGAATAAAAGGAATAGAAGAAAAATTCTTCACCATAATAAAGGCATTTATGTAAAGCTCACAACCAACATCATCCTAAATGGAAAGACTTTTACAGCATTCCCTTGAAAATGGGAACCAGACGAGGATGTGCTTTATCACCATTCTTACTCAATATTGTGTTGGACACCCTGGCCAGTGAAATCAGGCAAGATAAAGAAATAAAGGGCATCCAAATGGGTAACAAAGAAGTAAAAGTATCTATATTTGCAGATGGTATGATACACAGAAAACCACAAAGAATCCACCAAAAAAAAAGCCTGAAACAAGATTTCAGCAGTTTCACAATAAGATAAATATACAAAACTCAGTTCGATTCCTCTACACAAAGAGAACTTTGAAGAAGAAATCAGCTGTTCCTACCATTTACAATAGCCCCCAAGAAGATAAAATGCTTAGAAATAAATCTAACCAGAGACATAGAAGACCTGCGTAAAGAAAACCAAAAGCCACTACTGTGAAAATCAAAAGAGATTATATAAAAGGAAAAACATATCTCGCTCATGGACAGCAAGACTCAGCATTCTGAAAATACCATTTCTACTCAAAACAATCTATAGATACAATGCAATCCTGATCCAAATTCCAACATTTTTCAGTGAGGTGGAGAAACAAATCACCAGCTTCATGAGGAAAGGGAAGAGGTCTCAAGTAAAGCATTACTTAAGAAGCACAAAGTGGGAGGCCTCGTGCAACCTGATTTTAGAATCCATTATGCTGCCACAGCAGTCAAGATAACCTTGCACTGGTACATCAACAGATACATAGGCCAATAGAGAAGAATTGAGAATTGAAATGTAAATTTATCTACCTATGAGCAGCTAGTATTTGACAAAGGCCTAACTAATATTTGAAAAGGCCCAACATCCACTAAACAGGGGAAAGGCAGTCTCTTTAACAAGTGGTGCTGATATAGCTGGATATTCATCTGCAAAAATAAATAAGACTCATGTCTCACACTGTGCACAAACACTAAATCAAAATGGATCAAAGACCTAAATATAAAGATTATAGAAGAAAAAAATTAGGGACAATGTTAAGAGTCCTAGTACATAGCATAAAGAGAATACAGAACATTACTAACAATGTACAAACACCAGAAGAGAAAAGAGGTAACTGGGAACTCCTAAAAATCAAACACACTCATCAAAAGTCTTCACCAGAAGAGTAAAAAGACAGCCTACCAGTTGGGGGCGGTGGGAAGCTACAACATGTCTAGTCAGGATCAAGTCTATAAAATCTACAAGATACTGTAAAATTTCAACCAAAAAAGAGAAATAACCCAATTAAAAAATGAGCAAAATATATGAACAGTCACTTCACTGAATAAGACAATCCTCATGACCATTAGCCATTAGAGAAGTCCAAATCAAAACTACAGTGAAATACTGTCTCACCCCAACAACACTGGCATTAATCCAAAAAACAGAGTTGGTGTTGGAGAGGTTGTGGAACACTTGTTACTGCTGGTGAAAATGTAAAATGATACAGTCACTTTGGAAAATGATGCTTCCTTAAAAAGCTAGAAATAGAAGTACCATATCATCCAGCAATACCAGTCTTTGGAATGCATCCTAGAGAAATAAGAGCCATCACGCAAATAGATATATACACACCTGTGTTCACTGAAGCTCTGTTCACGATAGCAAAAAAAGATGGAAACAGTTTAGCTGCCCATCAACTGATGAATGGATAAACAAATTGTATATTCGTACAACACAATGCTATGCAATGATAAAGAACAATGATAAATTGGTGAAATATCTCATAATATGGGTGAATCTGGAAGGCATTATACTGAGTGAAATTAGTCAGTCACCAAAGGATAAATATTATATGAGACTGCTATTGTAAAACCTCAAGAAATTTAAGCACAGAAGAAAACATTATCTGATCATTATCAGGGTGGTGAAGGAGGGAGAGGGGAATTCAAAAACTAGATCCAAATCAAATATACTATCATGGAATTGATTCAGACTCATAGCTACCCTGTAAGACACAGGTGAACTGCCCCATGGGGTTCCCAAGGAGCATCTGGTAGATTCAAACTGCTGACTTTTGGTTAGCAGCCATAGCTATTAAACATCACAGTACCTGGTTTTCCACTGACTAAATAGTAGACAAGAATTATCTTAGGTGAAGGGAGGACAAAACACAGTACTGGGGAAACCAGCATCACTGGACTGGACTAAACTAAAAGGTAGGAAATTTCCTGAACACAGCCAAACACTTTGAGGTACGGTGTAGCAGGGGTAGGGAGTCAGGGAACCGTGGTTTCAAGTGACATCTAGGTCAACTGGAAGAACAAAGTTTATTAAGAAAAGGTTCTGCATTCCACTTTGGTGAGTGACATCTGAGGTCTTAAAATCCAGAAAGCAGCTATCTAAGATGCATCAAATGGTCCAAGTACAACTGGAGCAAAGGAGAATGAAGAACACTCAAGGAAAATATAAGCCCAAGAGACAGAAATGGTCACATAAACCAGAGACTCCATGAGCCCAAGCCCAGAAGAGCTAGATGATGCCTCGCTACCACCAATGCCCATAACATAACAGAGAGTCATGACGGAACAGGAGAAGAGTGGGGTGCAGAATTCAAATTTGAGTAAAAAGACCAAACTCGATGGTCTGCCAGACTGCAGGGACCCCAGACAACATGACCTCCAGACTTTCTGTTAACCCAGAACTAATATCATTCCTGAAATCAACTCTTCAGGCAAAGCTTAGACTGGACTATAAGACATAAAATTATACTGTTAAAGAGTGTCCTTGTCTGGAGGCAAGATGAGAAGGCAGAAGAGGACAGGAGCTGCTTGAATGGACACAGGAAATACAGGGTGAACAGGAGGAGCATGCTGTCACGTGGTAGGGAGAGCAACTAGGGTCTCATAACAATGTGTGTGTGTAAGTCTTTTTATGAGAAGCTGACTTGAATTGTAAGCTTTCATTTGATCCATAATAAAAATTAAGAATGTTCTGCATCCCACCTTGGTGAGTGTTTTCTAGGGTCTTAAAACTAGCAAGCGACCATCTAGAAGAAGCATCAATTGGTCCCAAGCCACCTAGAGCAAAGGAGAATGAAGAACACCAAAGACACAGGAAAATATTAGTCCGAGAGACAAAAGGGTCCACATAAACCAAAGACTCCATCAGCCTGAGACGAGAAAGCTAGATGGTGCCTGGCTACCACCAGTAACAACAGCCCTGACCACAAACACAAATCGAGTCCTGATATACAAGGAGAAAGGTGAGACCAGAATTAGTGGTCTCACTGAGATTGGAGGAACTCCGGAAGACATAGCTCCCGGACTGTCTGATAACCCAGAACTAAAACCATTTCTGAAGCCAACTCTTCAGACAAAGAATAGACTGGATTGTAAGACGTAAGACGATACTCGCAAGACTGTGATTCTTAGTTCAAGTGGATACAAGAGACTAAATGGGAAGGTCCTGTATAAAGGTGAGATGAGGAGGCAAAAAGGGATACGATCTGTTTGAATGGACACAGGAAATCCAGGGATGAAAGGAGTAATGCAGTTACGTTATAAGGAGAGCAACTAGAGTCACATAACAACGTATGTATAAATTTTTGTGTGAGAAGCTAACTTGAACTGTAAACGTTCATCTAAAGCAACCATAAAATGTATCTGTAACATCATGGGAGCCTCACTATGTTTAGTATTCAATAAAAATTGCTAGACAGGCAAAAGATAGGACCATATAACTCAGAAACAAAGAGTATCTTGGACCCACAATAGTGAAGATGTTGGAGCTAGCAGACAAAAATCTTAAAATAATTGATTAATATGCTCAAGAAAATCAACTAAAAAAAAAGATGGAGAATTTCACCAGTGACATTTATTAACCAAAAGACAATTCTAGAACTAAAGAGAATGAGAGCTACATGGAGCACATTGAAAAGGTATATGGTATTTGAGTCTGTGACCAAATGTAACCAAGCCAAATATATGGCTATAAAAGACCAAAATTTTTTAAACACTTGTACAGAGGTACAACATTTCTAATTGATTCTGCATTTATAAAATCTTTAATATATGCCTGGGGATAGTGGGGAAATTTTTATTCTGAGTTGCCATGAAATTTGAGTTAATCTGGTAACACAAATTAACACTGTGCTATCCATTTTTTCAGAATTTTATGTATAGCACATCTGTATTGGCAAGATTTTTCAAGTACAGTCTTTTAAATCATTTAAAATATTAATTATTTCACTTTAATAACACTTTCTTTTTTACTGTGCTTTATGTGAAATACACAAAGTGAATCTGGGGAATGATTTTAGTACCAAATTAAAAGGTGTGCAAAAGGCCATGCTCTTGGGGATTCTCCAGTCTGTCAGACCAGAAAGTCTGGTCTTTTTTGCACGTGTGAATCTGATTTTTGTTTTGTGTTTTTCTCCCATTCTATCTGTGACCCCCTGTTGTGATCCCTGTCAGAGAAGTCAGTGGTGGTAGCCAGGTACCATCTAGTTGTGCTGGGCTCAATCTGGTGGAAGTTGGGGTAGTTGTGGTCCATTGGTCCTGTGGATGACACCTTCAAAAACATCAAATATAGCTATTACAACACCCAAAAATGACAATTCACACTGAAGAGGTTATTTACAAGAGATGAGGACAATTACCAAGGTCATCCTCTCTCCTGCAAATCGGGTGTTCATTTCAAGCCTTACTGGTGCCTTGGAGAGGCATTCATTTACCCTGGTGGCATCGTGGTTACATGCAATGACTGCTAACCGAAAGGTCAGGAGTTTAAATTCACCAGGCACTCCTTGGAAACACTATGGGGCAGTCTACCCTGTCCTGCAGTGTTGCTATGAGTCAGGATCGACTCAAGGGCAGTGGGTTTGGTTTGGTTTAGGTGCCTGCCACTATTCTAGGTGCTGCGACTCAGCAGCCAACGAAAGGGTGTAAGTCCCTGCTGTCTCGCAATTACATTCTCAAAGGTGCCACAGGGTGCAGGGACTAATGTTGATGGGAGGGGATGTCAGGAAAGCCCCCTCTAAGGAGGAGATCTAAATAAGTCAGAAACTGAACCTCAGGGTTGACAGGAATGTCTACGGGAAGAGCTTACCAGAGAGAAAGAGACCTTTAGGTAGAAGCATGCTTAGGAAATTGAGTCTTCTTTATCTGTAAACAGAATAGGGGAATCTGGTTGGAAATATCAGAAAGCTTGTACTGCCCTGTGTGTGGAAAGGACTGGATTTTAGCCTAAGTGAAATTGGAAATCTTTAGTGGTGGGATGTGCAGGGGAGGGACTTGACACAATCTGTTTTAGAAGGATCGTTCAAGTTGATGTGTGAAAAGAATAAGATAATGGGCAACACTGAGAGCTAGGAGCCTGAGAGGATAGCCTTTGTCCTGAGAAAAGACGGTGGTTTAAGATGGCAGCATAAGAGGCAGTTATTTTAAAAGTAAAGATTATCAGTAGGATTTGTTGGGGAACTTAAAAGTGTAGAGAAATAAGAGTCAAAGATCACTCCAAAGTGTCTGATCTGAGCAGCTAGAATGGAGAAAAATCAGATGTGAGATAGAGCAACAGCAATTAGTTTGTATTGGACTGGTAAAAATTGAGATGCCATCAGAATTCTAAGTACAGATGTTAGGTATGCAACTGAATATAAAACTTGGAAATTCAGGGGATAGGCCAAGGCAGGAGCTATAAATGTGAAAGTCATCAATCCGTACAAGCTATTGAAAACAATAGGCCTGGATGAGATCACCAAAGTTTGGTTGTACACAGGAAAGAAATGAGGTCTGAGAAGCCTAAGTTAAATTAAAACGGGTTACCAGTGAGTCTACTCCAATTCATGGTGACCTCACATGTGACAGAGTAAAATTGTGCACCATAGGATTTTCAGTGGCAGATTTTTTCAGAAACAGATCACCAGGCCTTTCTTCCAAGGCAGCTCTGGGTGGACTCCAACCTCCAACCTTTTGGATAAGATCCATAGGTGTCAACTGTTTATACCACCCAGAAACTCCTGAATTAGATTAGAGATGTTTAAAACTGTACATACAAGATTACCTGCAGCTTGGGCTCCTGTAGTCACTGAAATGCAGGGTTATAGGGCTCAATGACGTTAATCCTGATGGTCTCTTAGGGCAAGTGACTATTAAGTTGTGATTACAGCCTCCTTCTTGGACTCGCTCTCAGGAAGCTTGTATTTGTAAAATGAGAAATGTTGGGAGTAGAGGGTGGTCCACTTAGGGTTTAGTGAACTTTGGGGGCCCCTTTTAGTCATGCTGCAGGCACTGTTAAGGCCAGGAAAGAGGGAGCTCAACAGGAGCACAAGTGGCCCTGTGACCTCTGCTCTAGGAGTGTCAAGACCAGGAGAGAGGTGCCCAGTTAATGAAATACTGATTCAGGCTAACTAAACATATGGGGGAAAAGGGCAGCAGGACATAATTATTCATAACAGATTTGACTTGTCTCGGTTCCATGATGTATAATTCAGTTTGAGCAGTCTCAATCCAGTGATTGATTACTTTTTGTCCCAAAGAACTCACAAGAAGGAAACTCACTAAAGCACTGAATCAATGGAAAGCACCTTAGATGTCTTCTCATTTGTGGAGTCCCACTTCCATTTCCACCCCGGATTCTGGGGAAAGAAAAAAGCAGGCGAGCTTAAGGTTGACCCATGCAGGTGTCTCAGTCCCTTCACCTAATTTTAGCCCAGTCCAGATTATGGTTTTTTAAGGGTTGCATTGGAATCTCTCTCCAACTTCCTGCCTAAAGCTCCCTTCCCACCCCACCCACCCCATAGTTAAAAGCATGGCCTCTGAAACAAAGCAAACCAGAGCTGGGTTCTCCCTCCATCACTTAGGGTATAGCATGGGCAGTGCCACTCAAATTCTCTGAGTGCTCCACACCTGCAGTTAACAGGATTATGAGAATTAAGTGAGGTTACGTAAGAGCTTACTACACTGTTTGCAGTCTTCGGGTGGTACACACAGTAAACATATTTGGCTGTCAGCCAGAAAGTTTAAGATTTAAGTCCACCCAGATACGCCTCGGAATAAATGCCGAAAAATTTGCTTGTGGTAAATTAGCCATTGAAAACCCTGTGGAGCACCAGTTTCAGCAGCACGTATTTTAAAATTGGAACAAAGCAGAGAAGATTAGCACGTCCCTGCACAAGGATGACATGCAGATTCATGAACTATTCTATATTAAAACAACAAGCAAAAAACCTTGGAGCACGGCTCCACACTGACACGCATGAGTTGTTGCCATGAGTGAGAGCTGACTTGACAGCCACTGGTCTTTTTTTTTTTTTTTTCATTTTTGTCTTTGTTTTTGAACAGTAGCCAGCCCATAGGACTATTCAGTCTTTGATCACCATCACCATAACTGTCAATATTGCAGAGATAGTGATGAATCCCAAAGGAAAATCTCTTGAAGAAGTCAGAATTTGAGCTGGGTTTTCAAATCTAGGCAAGATTTAGAGAAGCTTGGGGACAAGGTGGGATATGGTTTCATAAAGAGAAAACGGGTCATCTGAGCAAAGGCAGAAGAACAGGAGGAGACTGCAGGTTAAGGCGAGGGCTTTGGATTGAAGTGGTGGCTGTAGACTGTGGTGGGGGCTGTGGGTTATGGCAGGCCTGCCAGGAGGAGACAGCTGGCTTGGGCGGGAAATTCCAGTAGGATAGCACACATCAGGGTACCTGAGGATGATTAAGTCAGGATCCCTAAGTCAAACTGCACAAGGGATGCTACCCGACGCCATTACCCTTTCCAAGCTCTGGGTTCTCCCTGCTTTTAAGTGTTCAAGTTCTGGAGGGTGGAGTACAGAGCAAATATCCTTCCTGGTGACAGCGTCATTTAAAATGCTATCATTCTTGAAAACCGAATTTTATTCTGTCAATACTAATTGACCACGTCTAATTTGCTCATCATGAACCAGCAGGCACTGGAGGTAGAAGTGTGAACAGTCTTCCAGGACCAGATGAAAATCAAAAGGCTGAATTAGTACTTGTAAAAGGGTGTCTTAGAAGAACATCTACGTAGGGACTTTACAGAATATATCCAACCTTGTTTTGTAATTCAAGCCTTGAAAGAAAAGCTAGCTGACCTACCCATGCAGTGCCTAGAGCTCTGGTAGCTTACCTGAGAGGTGTGCATTTCAAATGCAAAATGCCTGACCCCACAGCTATCTTCCTTGGCACCCCATTTGTTCCAAACAAAGGAGGTAGCTAGCATTAACCTGGTACAGCTACTGAATTATGCAAAGACACTGCCCATCACAGCCCTCCTTATCTATGTGGAACACAGGCTGGCAGCCTCCTCAGTCAGAACAGCCAAGTAGGCAAGGATCGGAAGTAGGCTTCCTCCCCAAAACATTAAACACAACCTACCTAAGTCAAATCTGAACACCCACACTGGTGACAGGGTGGAAATGTCAATTCTATCTGTCCTTTGATAGTGTAAGCCAAACGTGGCATATATTTTCACCTACTGGGAACTGAAACAAAAAGCTATATTGGCCTTCATCTCATGCGGAGGTGAACCGCTGGTCTGCGGCCTCCATCTCCCTGCTCTAAGCGGTCAATCATCAAGTCCTCTGACTTTGTGTCAGCAGAATCTCAGCAATTTATAGGATTTCAGAGGCTTCCAAACCATCCTGTTTACCTGAAATGCTCCCCACTGCAGGGAGGACTATTTCCTTAAGCTAAGACAGAATGCCTCCAGCAGTTTCCTGTTAAAAGATGAACACCTCTGCCTAACACAGTGAGCACGCTAGTGGTCACCCTTACCTTGTCAGTGATTCATTTCTCAGCTAATTAGACACACTACTGAAAAAGGAGAGTAGAGTTTTAGGGAAAGCTTTGGAAAGCGAAAAGATGAAGGAAAGAGAGAAAAGCACTCCGTGTGGAGCAGGGAGAAGGGCCTTGCCCAGGACAGGCAGCACAGAGAGGGACCTGTTTCTGTTTCTTCAGATTCCATTAGCTGTACCTGTGATGAACACAGTCATGAGCATGGCAGGCTTTCTCTCTCTCTCTCCACACACACACGCACACACACAAGGACTGCCACTGAAGTTCACGAGTTCATCCTAGAAAAAGTGCTACATACGTCATTGCTGAATATCACTACAGTCACCCTTGAAGTACTCTCTTTGGGAAGCTGTGCACTGTTGCCAGCACCTAATCTGCCCTTCAAAGCAATTTTGCAACTCTTTCTGGAAAGGCCATTGTGCAGGGTGGCACACTGGCAAGTTTGTGAACTTAACTGTATAGTTGTCTGTGAGGAATTTTTTAGTCAGCAAACAAATAACTGTATTGGAACACCCTCTGTACTCATGTGATCTAGCCCCCAATGACTTTTCTTTACCTGAAGATAAAGGAAATACTGAAAGGAAGACACTTTGATGACATTCAGGACATCAAGGGCAATACGACAACAGCTCTAATGGCCGTTCCAAAAACAGAGTTCCAAAATTGCTTTGAAGCGTGGACTCGGTGCTGGCCTCGGTGCATAGCTTCCCAAGGGGAGTGCGTCAAAGGTGACCGTAGTAGTATTCAGCAATGCGGTGTGTAGCACTTAGAACAATTAAGTTTGTCAACTTAATTCTCAGACCTCGTGTGTGTGTGTGTGTGTGTGTGTGTGTAAAACTTTTGCTATTTTAAATGTATTAAAATAGCAAATAATTTTATATTTCATAAAGTATATATACATATATATGTACATACATGTATCTGTATATATAAAACCAAATCCATTGCCTTCAAGTAAATTCTGACTCATAGCAACCCTACAGGACAGGGTTTCCAAGGCTCTAAATCTGCAGCAGACTACTACATCTTTCTCTTACAGTGTGGCTGATAAGACCAAACCACTGACCTTTGGGTTAGCAGCTAAAAGTTTTAACTGCTACACTGACAGGGCTCCTTGTCTGGCGCATTATAAGAATGTAAAAAAAGGAGAAGAAATTTAGCTTGCAGGATATGAGAATTCTGTATTAGGAAATCTATAGGCAAGATTGTTTTAATGCTTTGAGGATCATCAATTAAACATGCTTAGATCGTCTTAGGAAGGAAACCTCCTTACATGAGACTTCAGGAAATAGTAGGCAGTTCAAGTACAGGAAGCCTAGAAATACGCAGGACCACATAATGGACAGATTAACTCATCAACACACAAAATACCTAGATTAGTGAGTGTTTAGGGTTTGTTTCAAGAGGTAAAAAAAAACTTTTTATGGGAAAAATATGCAAATGGAGTGCATCTGACCAGATACGTATCAAGGAGAGTAAAGATGAAGTATCAAGAAAGACATGCGGTATGCCATTAAAAAACAAACACAAAAACTCATTGAGTCTATTCTGACTTAAAAAGACCCTACAGAAAAGAGTAGAATTGCCCCCATAGGGTATTCAAGGAGTGCCTGCTGGAATTTGAACTGCTGACCTTTTGGTTAGCAGTCATAACACTTAACCACTACACCACCAGGGTTTGCCATAATAGAATCAAAGTTTGAAACAGACTTTTCCTAAACTCAGGCTTTTTATCTTTTCTTCTTCTTCTTCTTCTTCTTTTTTTTGTTGTGATTGAGTGAAAGTATACAATCCAAATCAAATTTGCATGCCCACCTATCTGCAGCTCCTTCTGCTCTCCTTGCACGGTGACAGCACACTCCTCCTTTCCATTCTATACATGTCCTAGCCTCTTAACAATCTCCTGTCCTCTCCTCTACACCCTCTCCTCTCCCTTCTAGTAAGAGGCCAGTGGGACCGCATCCTACAGATGCATAGAGCCATAAGGTACACACAGCGCATGGTCACACTGTATCCCCAAGTCCAATCTGTTCCTGTCCGAAGAGCTGACCTCAATAATGTTTTCTGGTCAGGGGCAGCAGCAGATCTAGGGACCACGCTCGTAGGGGAACTTGCAGGCCTTTCAACCATCAATTCTGGTCTTTTAGTGGTGAACTCAGGCTTTTTTAAGAAAATGTTTCCTCATGGCTAGTTTTTTAATTGGAAATCTTGCTCACGTAATTGTAGATTCACATGCAACGATCTTGTGTACCCCTCACCCAGTTTCCCCCAGTGTTAACATACTGCAAAACTGTAGCAAACCTATCACAACCAGGATATTTATGTTACTAAAATCCATCTATTTCATTCAGATTTTCCCAGTTTCACTTGTACAGCTTCATACGTGTGTGTGTTTAGTTCTGTGCAGTTTCGCTCATGTGCAGGTTCATCGTCACAGTTAATACGCAGAACAATTCCATCACTGCAAGATCCCTCATGATGCTCTTTTGTCATCAGGAGGTGTTTTAATACCTGGCAACCACTAATCTGTTTTCCATTTCTAAAATTTTGTCATTTCAAGAATGACATATATAAATGGAATCATACAGTATGTAACCTTTTGGAATTGACTTTTTTCATTCAGCATAATTCTCTGGAGATTCATACGAATTGTTATATGTATCAGTAGTTCATTCATTTTTGTTTCTGAATAGCATTCCATGATGTGAATGTAACAGTGTATTTAACCATTCACCTGGTAAGGATATCTGGGCTTTTTCCAGCGTGTGACTATCATGAATAAAGTTTTTATGAATGTTTATGTATGTTTTTATGTGAACACAAATTTTCAGTCTTGGGGATAAATGCCCAAGAGTGCAATTACTGGGCCATATGGTAATTACATATTTAGCTTCATGAGAAACTTCCCGAACTGTTTCTCAGAGTGCATCATTTTATATTCCCATCAGCAATGTATGAGTGATTAGTTTGCTGTATTCTTGCCAGTATTTAGTGTTGTCATTATTTTTATTTTAGTCATTCTTATAGTTGTGTAGTAACATCCCATTCTGGTTGTAATCTGCATTTTCCCAATGGCTAAGGATGTCAAACATCTTTCCATGTGCAAAGACACCATACATGAAGGAAGCAAACAGTCATTTAAAAGACAGAAAAGACAAATTGATGTCATGAGAGACTCTGAAATTGCTGTTGAATATAAAGCAGCTAAAGCATTTCACCATATTTATTCAATCTGTATGCTGAGCAAATAATCCAAGAAGCTGGACTAATGAAGAATGTGGCATGAGGACTGGTGGAAGACTCATTAACACAAAATTCCTTGCTAATAGCAAAGAGGACTTGAAGCACTAACCAGTGAAGATCAAAGACCACAGCCTTCAGTATGAATTACACCTAAACATAAAACAGAAATCCTTACAATTGGACCAATAAACAACATTGGTGCTGCTAAGATGGCTCTGATTCATAATGGCTTCATGTGAAGCAGAACACTGTTCTGACAAATAGAGAAAAGATTGAAATTGTTAAGGATTTCATTTTACTTGGATGCGCAATCAATGACCATGGAAGCAGTAGTCAAGAAATCAAAAGAGGCATTGTCCTGGGCAAATTTGCTGCAAAAACCTCTTTAAAGTGTTGAGAAACAAAAATGTCATTTTGAGGATTAAGGTGCACCTGACCCAAGCCATGATATTTTCAATTACCACATCTGCATGCAAAAACGGACAATGCATACTGAAGACTGAAGAAAAACTGACACCTTTGAACAGTGACGTTGGCAAAGAATATTGGGCTATCAGAAGAACAAACAAATCTGTCTTGGAAGAGGTACAGCCAGAGTGCTCCTTGGAAATAATGATGGTGAGACTTTGTCTCACGTACTTTGGATACATTGTCAAGAGGGTCCAGTCCCTAGAGAAGGATGTCAGTGAAAAAGAGAAAGACCTCAATAAGACGGACTAGCACAGTGGCTGAAACAATGGGCTCAAACCTAGCTACAGTGATGAGGATGGTACAGGCCTGAGCCGTGGTCTGTTTTACATAAGGTCGCTATGAATCGGAACCAGCTTAACAGCATCTAAAAAAACCAACATGTCCTCTTTGTGAAATATCTGTTTGTATCTTTTGCTGATTTTCTAAATGGATTGGTTGTTTTACTGTTAAAACAGTTTATTTTTAAATGACAATCTGCTCACCTTTGTCAGTAGGAAGTCCATTTTTATTCTTGCAAATTATTTTAAATTGAAGTCAGCTGTATCCCATAGCAATTTTTCAGAGACTCCGAGGATGGTGGTTCAGTAGTAGAATTCTCAACTTCCATGCAGGAGACGCAGGTTCAATCTCCAGCCAATGTGTCTTATGCAAAGCTACTACCTGTGGAGGCTTGTGTACTGCTCAGATACTGACTGAGTTTCAGCAGAACTTCTATATGGACTAAGAAGAAAGGCCTGGCAATCTGCTGCCAACAAATCAGTCAGAGAAAAACCCTGTGATCACAATCGTCTGATCTGCAATCCACCATGAGGACAGCACAGGAATAAGCAGTGTTTCGTTTTACGGTGCACGGCATTGCCAACAGACAGGGGCTCACTCAATGACAGTTAACAGCCACCACAACAAAGAGTCATTGTGGCCACCTGGAGAGTACTAGTTTTTTAAAACAAGGTCAGAAAAAAATGAACACAAGAAGGCAAATTTATTCCCTAGGTCCTTAAGACTTGTTCCTTCTGGAGGTCGTGTTTTACCACCAGCTCTGCTAATTCACGCCCATTCCACTGAACAAGAGTGTTAAGCCCAGTAGGATCGGCCTCAGGTGAAGATGTGGACTGACATGGCTTGTTTAGTCCAGAGCATCTGTCCCTGTTGCCAGCGATGATCTTGAGAATTACCTGGTTACAGCAGATGCTCATTCCATGTCAATTACTGGCTCAGTTTGTAGTGAGCATACCCACGGCATACTCAGGTTTGAGAACTTCAAGAGGTTACACAGCCAGGAAGTACGCACGAGAGGTAAGCAGCAAAATTTCAAATGCCTCTAGACTGGGATGCTAGCCAGTTAGCCATGACCCCGTGTTAGCTACAGCCCCAAGTGTGTGGAATTGTTCTCCACGGGAACAGTGGCTGGCAGTAGATAGCCAGGCCTTTCTTCAGAGGTAATTTTGGGTGGATGTGAACCTGCAACCTGTGGCTAATAGCTGAGCATGTTAAGCATTTGTGCCACCCAGGGACTCCTGAACTGGGACTTTGGTGGACAGGAGTACACAGCTCAGATGGTGTAGAGGTGGCTGCTGGTAAGTAGGATTGGGCCACACTCAGCACTCACAGTGTTTCAATCCTCTGTTCCCACCTGATTGAGGTCTTAACATATCAGTTAAGACTAGCACTCCACAACTTAGCATGCTTGCTAAGCCCAACAAAAGATTTTAAAAATATAGCCGAAACCACTGGAGTCCTGATTCCACTGTCTGTACCGTAAGTCCTTTATTGTCACATAAAAATGTCAGTCACCTTGTTCTGCTGAATGTGGCTCTGCCGTTGGCTCAGAGGAACTGAAGATGCCTGCTTAACTTCAGGGAAAAAAAAACTACTTTCCCCATTTCATTTTCTTTCCAGTTCCTTTTATAGAGAAGATACTGATGCTGAGACACACTGATCAGCCATGTTATTTTTAAATGAATTTTTTATGGCAAATAATTTGTTCCATCTGGGAGAAGACTGATTGCATTTTCTGCAACCAGGCACAAATCAGGAGGGATTCTTTCCAGCGTTTAAAAAAAAAAACTGTCCTGAGATCCCCCTCATACCGGGAGCTCAGTGTCTGTGGCATTTTCTGAATCCGAAGAGAAACTAAACCGTTGGTTGCCTCTCCATCGTTTGAGAAAACTCACCTCTCAGTTCGGCTCACCAGGCACCCCTGCGGTTTTTGTCACCCAGTTTCAGGGGTGAGAGGGTAAACTGCTACAGTTTCACACTGGTAGTTCACACCATTCCTCACCTCAGCCATCTGGCAAGCTCGTCCACTGGCATCACTTGTCAGCCACTGAGCTTGGCTTGGCTTCTTAGAGTGCTGTTCACAAAGCACATGGCCCTCTAGTTAAAAAAAGGCAGCAGAAACAGCCAGGAAGCATTAGGAGTGCAAGGGCTGGTGTGTCCCTGGGCCCTGTTTTGAGCTGTCCAGCTCCCACATGCCTTCCAGAAGCTCCAGAAGTACAGACATTCATAATAAGGAAGCAAAATATGTTTGTGCTTGCCACTGTTCCCAGGTCCTCTTCTGGATGCCATCATTGCCCAAAGAGGTGAGGATTAGTGACTGAACTACTTGCTTTCGTGCTGGTACATGTGAAGAGCCGGTTTACTGACAAAAATACATTTGTCCACACGTTTACTTATAAAGGACGTGAATCACATGACTACTCACTGCCCTTGAGTCGAGTCCGACTCATAGCTATTGTAGATGTCAGAGTAGAACTGCCCCCTAGAGTTTCCAGGGAGCACCTGGTGGATTTGAACTGCCAACTTACTGGTTAGCAGATGTAGCACTTAACCTACTACACCACTAACAAATAATAATAAAATATATCACACTTTTTACTGTAAATTCTATACAGCCAATTGATTTCACAGAATGCTCTCATTAATGCCCCCCTTCAAGGCTGATTTTTCAAAAGTTGATCACCAGGTCTTTCGTGTGAGGCACCTTTGGGATTTTAATTGATTTTTACCTGATTCAACAATGGTTGCAACTGGCAAACAATGATTGTAACTGATGAACAAATGTAATTCTGACATGAATGCTACTTGCTATTTTGTTCTAATTTAAAGAATAAGATGAAAGTGAAACAACTAAGACACATATCAAATGTCACTCATTTGTCACTGATGTAAGCAATTTCCATGTTGAGCTAGATATAATTTTTGAGTGCTGTTGGTGGCCATCAGGTTGGCCCCCTGACTCACAGAGACCCCATGTACCATGGGATCAGATCACTACATTCCACAGGGTTTTCACTGGATGATTTTTGGCAGTAGATCACCAACCTTTCTTCCTAGTTTTAGTTTAGAAGCTCCAGAAACCTGGAAGCTTGTGGGCCTTATTTGGAGACTGTCACACCCTATGGGACTTAGGAGTGGCTCTGAAGGACACTGATTAGATTTCAAAAAAAGAGGCAAAAAAAAAAAACCCAGATTGATCATACCAAGCTTTATTAGGGAATTTACATACAGAGGTTGGTGCCAAGATTCTGGTGACAGACAGTGAAGCACTGACAATCACCTAAGTAGAGGTAGCACATGGCACAGCAGGGTGTGGGTTTGTATACCTAGTACTTCCATGGAAGAATATGCACAGTGGAACCAGGGAAAATGTGTCTCATCTAAGGTGGGTAGAGTTATTTTTGTACTAGTTAATGGGTTCCAGTTGAGGTTGCCATGAAAAGTGTTTGGTGGTTTTTTCCAGGACCAGTTCACTGCCTAGTTGTTTCCCACAGTACTTTGCAGGAAGAACCCGTCTTGTATGGTTCATGGCCCTCAAAGAGCCTGTTTGTGCAGGCATGGTTAGCAGCCTCGTTTAGGTATAGCTAATTGAATCATGCCATCCTCTCATCGCCTCTGAGGTCAACTGATGACAGGCTACGTGGTGGTCTTTCTGGCTTGGCTAGTGCCTTTGTTATCTAACGCTGCTGTAACAGAAATACCACAAGTGGATGGCTTTAACAAACTTAAGTTCATTCTCTCACAGTCAAGAAGTCCAAATCCATAGCATCAGCTGTAGGGTCTGTTGGCTCTGGAGGAAAGGTCTTGTTGTCAACCTTCCTCTCGTCTAGGAGCTTCTCACAGCAAGAATCCCAGATCCAAATGATGTGATATTCTACTGGCAGTGCTTTCTTGGTATGAGGTCCCCATGTCTCTCTGCTTCCTTTTCTTTTTTGTATCTCAAGACACTGACTTAAGTAGATTGAATCTTGCTTCATTAACATAATGAAGCTAATCCCACTTCATTAACATCACAGAGATAGGATTTACAACATATAGGTGAATTACGTAAGATGACAAAACAGTGGACAATCACATGTTGCTGACCAGTAGATGCCTACTCATAGTGAACCTATTAGAGTCAAACTGCCCCATAAGGATTTCTAAGGAGCAAGTGGTGGATTCAAACTGCTGATTTTGGAGTAGCAGCCAAGCTCTTAAAGCACTTTACGACCCTATGGGGCAGTTCTACTCTGTCTTACAGGGTTGCTATTTATTAGAATCAACTAGACGGCACACAGCAAGAAACTGTGAGAAAATAAATTCCTATTTTTTTAAACTGTCTGCTAGTGGTATTTCCGTTAAGCAGGACTAAGAAACTAAGATACTACCTGTAGAGCAATCCCAGGAAGCGTAGGAATTGAAGACTTCGGTCACCCTTTCCTCACAACAGCTCTCTAGATTTTTCTTCTTTCTCTGTTTTCTTCATGCTTCCGTGCATGTGATTATTTTCCAGGGCAGCATCCTCTGTGTGTATTTCCCACATACCTCCACTTTCTTCTCCATGCTTTCCCTGTAGCTCTCTTTGGTATTGCTGTTGTTTGTTTATTTTTATTTCTGTTTCTTTATTCCCACTGCAGTCTTGACTCTTCCTTATTCCCGTCCCCCTTTTCCATCCCTCAGCACCCAACTTTTCAGTCATCACTCCCCATGGCGTTCTCCAATTCCCCCCTCTCTTCTGTTTCCTGGCATAGCTGGAGCTTAAATTTAAGAGGAGGCTGCAGGAATCCACGTGTATGGGAGGACTGTGAAGAATCGACTGCAGGCTCACCTTCTTGGGCATCTTCTTTCTAGTCTTCCAATACTCAGTGCAGCTTTTAATGAAATCAGCGATCAGAGGGGAACACACTCTCCACATATATCTGAAGTTGGACCCCTAGAGGCACTTCCTATTGAATTAGTTTTCATTAGTGGAAAAAGCATAACAGACAGAACTGATGGAAAAAGCCAGTGAGCCCTATAATAAAACAAGACAGTGGGACGGTACAAATTTCTGGAGGACTAAATAATGACAGCCAGTCATCAAATATTGGATCATGCATGGACTCTTTTAAAAACCAAAACCAAGCCCACTTCTGAGTCAATTCAGACTCATAGCAACCCTGAATGACAGAGCAGAAACGTCTTACAGGGTTTCTTAGGCTGTAATCTTTATGATAGCTGACTGCCACTCTTTCTCCCATGAAGCATGCCTTTGAACCACTGGTCTTTCACTTAGAAGCCAAGTACTTAACCACTGTACCACCAAGGGTCCCCCAAATTGATATAGACCCTCTTAAAGGAAAAAGAATTCTTACGAACCCTAAGTGTTGCCTTAAATTATTTTTACTTTGCGATTTAAAGTTTACAAACAAGGCAAATAGTCTCCATGCTTATATGGCCGTTGTTGTCAGG
Source organism: Heterohyrax brucei (assembly GCA_028571685.1). Taxonomy (NCBI): domain Eukaryota; kingdom Metazoa; phylum Chordata; class Mammalia; order Hyracoidea; family Procaviidae; genus Heterohyrax; species Heterohyrax brucei. Next base: position 22,860,521 of record CM053152.1, read on the forward strand.
TATCACTGAGTTAGTTTCAACTCCTAGGAAGCCTCGGTAGGGCAGAAGGAAACGTCGCCTGGTCCCCCGCCATCCTCACAACCACTGCGCTTTTTGAGACCGTCGTTGCAGCCACTGTGTCATTCCATCTCTTTGAGGGTCGTCCTCTTTTTCACTGACCGTCTACTTTATCAAGCATGATGTCTTCTCCAGGGACTGGTGCCTCCTCATAACCCCAAAAGAAATGCACTAAAATGCAAAGAAATCATACAAAGAAGTCACAATTTAATGAGTGTTAATTTAATGTAATGAATCATGTTCTTAAAAATAAGTTGCCATACTGGATTAAAGAGCTGGCATGTTGAAAAAAAAATGAATTAATGAATCAATAAATTATTAAATCTTGACTTTGTTCATAGGCAGCAATAAAGGGCAATTGATGGCCACACTGACCCTCTCACTAGGCCCCACCAACTCTTCACTGCCACACAAACATCAGACAGTGAAAAACACTAACCATATTCTCTTTCATATTCTGTCACATTTGTTACTATTAATAAACAAGCGAAAGAAAGAGAAACTAAGGAAAGTATATTTGACAGCTCATAAATGTATTTGATATTTAAATTTACACTCTTAAAAACTGGCTGAGGTAAAATTTTGCCTTTATATTTCTAAAGTTGATTTTATGTCTTGACTTCTCATTTCTGTCAGGCAATGGGAAATGTCGTCTTCTCCATTCAAGGTGAACTCAGTCCTTCCTGGACAAAACAGTCCGTTCTTGAATCTCTTCCTCACCGCTCTCCTAGAAGGTGCCCTGCGTTGCAGGAGGCCTAGTCTAGAAGTAGAAACCTGGTGCCTGCTCACCGGTGTTCACCACATGGGCTTCTTCCGAGATGCCTTCTCCGGTGGTCTTTACAGCCAGTCCTTACCCTGCCTTTGTGCTGGAACGTCAGTGATCCCACTACCCTGTCCCTCGATATCTCTGAGCCAATTCCTGCCCCTATCCTGGCAGTCGTCAGAAAATTTCTAATGTTCTTTGGCTTCATTGGGAATTAAGTGAGACACAGTAGTGGGTAGGCGTGACCATGAGGCCAGTGCTACACAGCACTGTGTGTAGCTGCTGTCTTCTCAATCCGCACTAGTGGATCTTCCTCACATACCCAGCCTTAGCTGGGAATTTTATTACACCTGCCTCCCCTGCCACTTTGGGTTCATCTCAAGAAGAGTCTGCTCTAATAGTTAGCCCATGCTCTTTTCTCTTAATTCTCCCTGCTTCCTTAATCTGTGGGATCTTCAGATAGGGGCAGGAAGCTATTCTTACATCATCGTTCACTCTTTTGAATTCATTATTTATGGAATAAAGCAGTGATAGTGGTACATTGGTAAATGTGTAACAATACATTTTCTCCATGGGAAAAATGTTCTAGATTGCAGTGTTTGCCCATTTTCACTGTATAAACATTTCTACCATGGTAGATTTCAAGCAACCAACATCATGTTGCTGAACGAGAAGTCAGCAAAATTGATTCTCACAAACCAAGCCAGCACCAGCACACCACTAAATGCTGAGGCCGTTCGTTATTAATAGTCAAAGCTACTTTTTTTTTGAGAATTAAAAATCTTTTCTCTCTTAAAAAACTAGATCTTGCAGTGGAAAGCTTTGACTTATTGTTTTGCGTCTGAAGACCCTATTTTAGAACTCAAAGCCAAGAACTTGTCTGTATCAGTTCCCTTCTGAGGGCAGTACATGTAGAATCCTATCCTTATGTCCCCAATAGTGAGCAAAGGCTAATAGTTACAAGAAAGCTTGGAGGAAAAGAAACCTCAATATCTCAAAATAGCATCCACTTATACTTTTTTTTAATGCTTTGAAATAGCAATTGTACTGCCAAAAGAGGTTCCATGAAGAAATTTCTATCAAACTAAATTTGATGTCAAGTTAAAGAATGGAACCTCTCAGTGGAAGCAAGAGACAGAGAGAAAAGCAAGAGAGGGCTACAAGGAGAATCATTAAAGTAGAGTAACAATAAATGTGATATATGTGTATTTTGTTGACATTCAACAAATCAGTGGTTTCAGTAAGTACACTCGTCAGGTATAACTGGATGCCTAATCTCATTCAAAGACGGTATAAAACCAATTCTGACATCTCAGAGAACAGGAGGCCCCCTTGGTGCCTCTACCAGAGAGCAGACTGAGGATGTCTAATTAATGCTTACTCTTCATTTCCCTGGTGGTGTAGTGGTTAAATCTACATTTGCTAACCGAAAGATCAGCAGTTTGAATCCACCATGTGCTCCTTGGAAATTCTACAGAGCAGTTCTTCTCTGTCCTATACAGTTGCTATGAGTCAGAATCGACTTGATAGCAGTGGGTTTCTTTAGTTTTTCTTTATTCCTTATGCACTTTCCCTCCTCCATACTTCTCCTGGGACTAGGAGGGCACAGTTTTGTACCCCCTCTTCAGTTAACAACCTAGTGGAAGCCCCTGACAGTGAAAACACTGGAGGTGTAGATGCTAGTTATGCTCTGGCCCTTGAATCTGGGATGCCTAAGACCCAGACTGAAAAGTGAAAAGAGAACCTTTAACATCAAGACTATATATATGTACTTTTCTTTTTGTATATGTGCATGCTTCAGATAAAGGTTTATAGAGTAAACTAGTTTCTCGTTAAACTGTTAATATACATATTGTTTTGTGACATTGATTGACAACCACATGTCAACACTCCTTCTAGACCTTGGGATCGCCATTACCAGCTTTCCTGTGTTCTCATCTTTGCCCCTGGTTTAGAGTGCCCATTTAGTCTCGTTTCATTTTATGGCCCTGTCAACACTGTATTTTGGTCACTTTCAAATGACCTCTTTTCCCGCTTCCCATCTACTCCGACTTGCAGCAGACAGGTACCTCAAAGTCGTCTTCAATTTAAGCACTGGCAAAGACACCAGATTTCAGTTAGCCCAACCCCTGATTGTTTCAAGAGTCTGGGTAAGTGCACTGACAAGCCCAAGGACGTCTGCTATTTACTGTTTCTCTGACTTTACAAAAGTTACTGAGCATCTCTTACCTGCAATTCCCTCACCTGTTAGTGAAAATAATTCTTATGTTAAGTCCAATGTAAAGCATTAAGTTAAATTTTATGTAAAAGGGTGATTTGCTAGCTAAAATTCTATGTAGATGTCTGCTATTGGTATGATTTCTTCAGTGGTAGAGATCACATTTGGTTTATCTTTGTAACCACAGCACCTGGCAGAGATCTGCCCTCTATAAATGTTTAATGGATCAAAGTATGGAAAGAGCTGCTTGTATCAGTCAAGGTCTGGTCCAGAAGAGTCATGCTAGTTATTTATAGTTATACTGGCATTTTTTCCAGAGATATTTCAAATAGAAATTGATCAAATAATTTTGGCCTACTGAAAAGGAAGAGAGAAGCTGAGATAACAGAAAGTCATTGCAGAAAGCAACTACTACCCTTGCGGTAGGCTGAACCCGGGAAGGGACTGAGGTCGTTAAGACCCAGACCTTAGAGGAAGACCCAGCTGGTGCTGCTGTCTCTGAGGACAGTTGCCAACGTGTGAAAACCTGGCATTGCTTACTGCCGGACCCAGCTGTTGCTGCCAAGGTGAAGAATCATTACTAGGGGTATACTAGCAGGAATACCAGGCAATATAGGAAAAGGCACGTTCTTTCTGTCCCTCCAGCGCATTTGCTCTCTTCTACGGCCCCTACGACGGCACTTGGCTGGCCACAGCCCCTACCTGCACAGCCGGCAGGGAGCCAAGTAGTCAAGATCAGAAATGTGTATCCCAGCTCCAGCCCAGAGCTGACTCTCAAAAAGTGGGGTTGCCAACTGTGAGACAGTAACCTAATACCCAGGACAGCATTCTTAAATAAGATTCTTATCATTCCTGGTAGTTACGTGCTGTAGAGTCCCCATGAAAGGAAATTAGTGACTACTGACCCAGTTTGGGTTTGACTTCTGCTATTCTGCACATGCGCAAGTCCACAATGCACTCAAAAGTGAAACCTATCATTGGTGTCCTAGAATACAGAATTCATGAATAATAAGATGCGCCTGTAAATGTAGGCAGGACTTTCACTGGTGGGCGAAGATGCCAAGAGCTATGCTTTGCATGATTTCCTTGCACTTTTTACACTACTTTAGAATGATCAGATGGCAACAGGAGAATCAGAAGGATCCCAGCTCTCTGTGCCCTGCCTTTGCTGACTCTTCCCTCCTCAGGGAGGACAGCATGACCTTCTACGCCATCCAGGCGGGCGCAGAAGGCCCTATTGATACTGCCCATCACTTTGGGGTCTGGCTACCAATGCCCACAAATGCACAGTGTTCTTACTTCCTGGCGCCACTGTAGAAGTAACCAGGAGAGCAAATTGGTCTCATCTAGGGTGACACAGCTGGAGATGCTAGAGAGGAAACGCTGAGCGATTACTCTGTGGATAGGCCCAAGTGCCTCTGGCAAGTTTTTCAGCTCCAAAGAGACCAGAGTCTGTTTCTGAAGTCCCCTGCTCCCAACACACTCTGATGGGCTTTTTGACCTGGGTCCCTGGGGCCAGGCACCCGAGTGGCCTGGATAAGTTTAATGACAAAGAGAAATCCAGTGGCTTATGATTTCCTACCTTCCTCCCCACACCCTTCTCTTAGGAAACTTTGATTACAGTAAACCAAAACCAAACCCACTGCCGTCAAGTCAGGTCCAACTCATGGTGACCCTAGAGGTCAGAGTAGAATTGCCCCATAGAGTTTCCAAGGAGCGTCTGGTGGATTTGAACAGCACTTAACCCACTACCCACCATGGTTTCCTTGATTACAGGGAGGGCTATGGAAAGACTTCCAGAGCAACATGACTCTCTGGCTAGTCCTCAAAAGATTTGTGGTTTTCTTTTTAAGTCAGAATCTAAATGAAACTAGTATTTCTTGTATGTCTCTTGAGATGACGTTTGAGAGTTATGACCCATCTTTCCTGTTTCTGCAGAGAGGTAAATCATGATAGATTGTAGTGTGGCTCAGGAAAATGCATTTCTTTTAATCCACAAAGACTAACACAACTCAGATTCACTCATTAGGAAGGCAAGAACATACGGAGCTGGACCCACTTTTAATCTCGCTGGTAGAGTAAAGCCTAACAAAGGTCACTTAGGTTATTAAGCTACGTTCTATTTGCTGCCTTAGTAACCAGACTAAATGGTCTGCATTCCTCTCCACATGTCTTCCTCTTCCTATCTCTTCCTCTCCTTATCTCTGAAGTTATAGAGTTGATTATGACCTCAGAGAGAGGTAAAAATTTTTTGGATAGTTTACTCTGTTTGATTTATCCTGTGACAAACTTTGGAGTTCACTCTGATTATCCTTGACAAACTTTAGGGCAGTTCACACTGTTTGTTAGATGTAATGAAACCTTAAAACCTTATGATGTAATGAAATCTTGAATGCCTATTGTCCTGTGACAAACCCCTACCCCTTTGAATTTTGACTAGAAATATAGCCCAAATGCAACAATTTTTTTGGAGAAACTATTCTCACTGTCCTCCAGATCTGCTGGATATCTGAAAATAAAGCACTGAACCCCACACCATCGCTGAATTTTGGCTGTCAGTGAGGGCAGAACAATCTTGCTTTATTTTCGACAACAATCTTAGGTAGCATTTTGTTCCAAGTGAAATTCATCTTTCTTCTCATTCCCTGACAGGGATCATGGTTATGCATTTCCCACCAGCAGAATCAGCCCTGGAGCCATAGGGGAAAGAAGGACAGATTTGACTTCAGCTCCCCACATCCACCTTCTCCTTCTTTTCAACAGCCTTTTTCCCCAACCATCTGTTTCCCTCAGGGTAAGACTTATGTTCCTGTTGACTCCTGGCTACCCCTGCACCCAAGCCACCCCACTTTAAAGTCAAATATTTTCTCGAAGGCAAATCTTTCCCTCACTCCATATTCACGCTAAAATGTAAGCGGTTTCTTTCTCAGTCTATTAATGCTGTATTCTGTTTTCCAAAGATATGCTTATCTGTTCAATTCAAATTGAGGATGGAGCATTTCTCCAGACTGCAGGCACAATTTTGTGTTAAAAGTTAGCTACGACCACGTCTACTGAACTCTTGGCTCCATGTGACAAATTTAGCCCCGTGACATTCTCTGGAGAGCAGGCTTATTTGGAGTGATCTATTTGTATGCATTCTGCCTCTGCTACCACAGCTGGCTGGTATAACACACAGAGGAAACTCACATCTACAATCAGTATCAATCACAATTGACGCCAACAAGAATCAGCCTAAAGTAGACAGATCAGCCATCTGCAGAAACAAAGCACTTTAAGCGTGGATCCAAACAGCAGGGCAGCAGCTCAGCCAAATATAATCAGGAGATGAGAACTCCTCTTGAGCTGATCAAGAGACCAGAGTGTCTCCAGACAGTGTGCCAGTTGTAAGCTTAGGACTAAAACTTTGTTTTTGTTTTAGTCTAACCTAGTATTATTGTGAAAATTTACACAGCAAAAATCATACACTTTCAACAATTTCTGCATGTACAGTTCAGTAATATTGATTACACTTTTCAAGTTCTACAGTCATTCTCTATTCTTTTTCAAATTATCCTATCACCATTAACATAAACTCACCCCTGAACTTCCCATCTAATCTTTAATCCCACATAGATAATTCTTTAAAAAAGTACAACACTCAAGGCAGACATGCTTTACTAGTACTGTTTGGTTCAAGGAGATGTCAGGGGTAGTTCTAGTTTAAGGTTTAAAGATGAGTGCAATAGTTTTGGGGTTCATCTAGCCTCAAATCTCCAGAAAATCTGGATCCCATTAATAATTTGAAATTCTGTTCCATCCACATTTCCCACCCACCCTTTTGATCAAGATTCTGCTAAAGAATCTTTGATCACATATAGCAATTGATCTGTAAGTGTTTGCTTTTACTGTACCAAGAGACCTGTCAAAACATACCATTTACTCCACTGGGCAGAAGAAGGCAAACACCAACAAATATTTACTCTTTGGCTCCTTTAGGTTCTATAATCCACATCATCCTTCTACCAGGCAGTCAGTCACTTAAAATAAAGCCAACATTTACAGAACACTTGCTACGTGGATCACGCCAGGGTTAAATAAGTATTATGTCAACTTTCTCATTTAATCTTCACATGCACTTTACATGAATATATCTATAAGGAACTGTAATTAAGTTCATGAACTCATCCCAGAAAAAGCGCTACATAACTCATTGCTGGGTATCACTACAGTCACCTTCAAAGTACTCCCCTTGAGAAACTATGCACCGACACCAGCACCTAGTCCACCCTTCAAAACAATTTTGGAACTCTTTTCCTGGAATGGCCATCAGAGCTGTCATCATATTGCTCTTGATGGCCTGAATGTCATCAAAATGTCTTCCTTTAAATATTTCCTTTATTGTCAGGTAAAGAAAGAATTCACTGGGAAGCAGATCAGGTGAGTAGAGAGGGTATACCTATACAGTTATTTATTTACTGGCTAAAAATTCCCTCACAGACAACTACAAAAGTTTGCAAACTTGCCACCTTGCCACCAGGTGCAATGGCCATTCCAGAAAGAGTTTCAAAATTGCTTTGAAGGGTGGACTAGGCTCTGGCAGGGGGCACAGCTTCCCAAGGGGAGTACTTTGAAGGTGACTGTAATGATATTCAGTAGTGAGGTATACAGTGCTTAGAACAATCAGATTGGCAGACTTACTTGTCAGACGGTGGATGCACACCTATGTTCACTGAAGCACTGTTCACAGCAGGGGAAAAAAACAGGAACAATGTAGGTGCCCATCAACAGGCAAACGGATAAACAAATCATGATGTATGCACACAATGGAATGCTACACAACAATAAACAATGATGAATCTGTGCAACATCTCATAAAATGGAAGAAACTGGAAGGCATTATGTTGAGTGAAATTAGTCAGTTGCCAAAGGATAAATATTGTATGAGAACACTATTAGAAGAACTCGAGAAAAGATGAGGGCAGATATAGAGAAGTATCCACTAACTAGATAGTAGGCAAGTATTATTTTAAATGAAGAGTATGACAGCACAGCTGGACTAAATCAAAAGTTCAAAAGTTTCCTGAATACAACCAAACACTTCAAGGGACAGCGTGGTAGGGTTGGGGTCTGGAGACTATGGTGTCAGGTGACATATATGTTGATTGGCATAACAAAGTTTATTAAGAAAATATTCTGTATCCTGCTTTGGTAAGTGGAGTCTCTGGGGTCTTAAAAGCTAGCAAGTGGCAATCTAAGATACACGAATTGGTCCCAACCCACCTGGATCAACAGAGAATGAAGAACACCAAAGACATTAGGAAAATAATAAGCCCCAGAGACAAAATGGGCCACATGAAGCAGAGACTGCATCATCCTGAGACCTGAGAACTAATCTAGAAGGTGCCTGGCTACCATCAGTGACTGCCGTGATAGGGAGCACAGCCAAGAGTCCCTGACAAGGTGGGAGAAAAATGAGGTGCAGAACTTGACCTCTAGTAAAAAGACCTGACTTGATGGCCTGACAATTTGGAGGGTCCCTGGAAGACATGGCTCCCAGACTCTCTGTTAGCCCAAAACTAAAATCACTCCTGAAGTCAACTCTTCAGACAAAGATTAGAATGGACTATATGACATAAAATTATACTGGTAACGAGTATGCTTCTCAGCTGAAGCAGGTACGTATGACTAAATGGGCAGCTTCTTTCTGGAGGGGAGATGAGAAGGCAGAATGAGATACGAGCTGGTTGAATGGACCCAGGAAATACTGAGTGGAAAGGAAGTGTGTGCTGTCACTTTGTAAGAACAATTTGGGTCACATAACAATGAGTGTGGGTTTTTGTATGAGATACTGGCTTGAACTGGAAACTTTCACTTAAAGCACAATTTAAAAAAGAAAAAAAATCCACATGAGCACATTATGAGGTAGGTTTATCCATCAGTCTTTTGTGAGTTTAATTACTGGGGATCAGCTGCACAAAGCCTGATTACCTGAACTTGCAAAGCTAAGAGTTTATAACACGGTGACCTGCCAACACACAGCCACCCTCAGGTTGCCAGTCTAAAACAGATGGTTATACTCTCTTAAACTATCTGATTGCAAAAGAGATCATCCATTCCAGCCCTTGGAGGACCCAAAGAGCTTATCAAGATGGCTTTATTACAAGATAAGAGATTCCAAATACACAAAGCCAGATCTGAACAGAGACATGACATGGAATTCAAATGACCTAGTCTTACGGACACTGCACACACATGCTTTGCTCTCAAGGACTTTTAAAGGGAAGCAACAATGCATTCTAACAGAGAAGAGAGGTGACTTGCCTAAAACAGCTTCCTGGAGGATAAAAGCCACTGCGTGGTGGAGAGTGTGTTAACAAGGAGTCTACTTGCCCAGGAGAGAAGAACGCACTTGGACCAAAAAGGATTTGAAATGTGAACCATTGCCATAAGAATCTTACCACAATGTGTAAATATCTAAAGGAGAGGATTATAATCATTCTGACATTACACAGCTTCCAGCCTAATTCCAGTCTGAGCTGATAACTGAGATAGCTGATCATCCTGGATTTGTAGAACTCCCATCACCCTCCTAAGATAATTTGTGGAGGGGCTGATGTGATACCATTGCACCCAGATGCAGGTGGCTACCTAAGGGGGTGTGATTTGGTAGTTAGACCCTTTACTATAGTTCTGAAAAGGAGCAGAGCCAAGATGGTGGGGTGAAAAAACCTGCAACAGTGAAGAACCTCAAAATTAATGAAGTCCACCAAATGGAGCAATCTAGAAGGACTAACCTGTGCTTAGAGAACCGTAAGTACAAAGGCAGAGAAAGGAAGATCTTAGGAGCCCTGAACCACCTCAGATAAAACAATGTGGCCTGGGCAGAGATTCTCCTTAAACTGAAGGAAACCTGGGCAGGGAGAAAACCCACCTCCAGAGAATCTTAGCAAGCAAGTGGTGTAGAGAAACAAGAGCTAGAGCAAAAGAATTTGCCTAAAGAGATCTGCCCCAGCCTAAGCATCGCAGCGGCATCCCACAGCCCAGACCTGAAGACCCCCGTGCTGGTTAGAAGACTCTGGGATGAGGCCAGCAGGTCAGTCAGTGCCCCACCAGTCCCACTGGCTAGGCGGCCAGGCACTGACTCAGACTGGCACGGGGCTGGGAGGCCTCCACTAGAGGAGCAGGCAGTCAGGGCAGGAAGCACAAGGACAGGAGGCCAGGGATCCCAGTGTCCCAGGGTGATAGGGCAGGAGACAGCAGAGCTGGGGGGAGCATGCAAGTATGCCCCACACAGCAGGCCTTAGTCCTGCATGGCACTGGGAGGCCTGGGTCCAGGTGTCCCACAGCTATGGAGTGGACAATACCAATAACTGGGGTAGTGAAATGAACAGCCCTGCTGCTAGCAGACCTGGGACCAGCCTTGGAGCTGGTGGGTCAGGAAGCTCTGGGCTTCTACAGCTTGGGGCTGGGGGACTGAGAGAGTATACCCACGGCTGGAAGAGTATTGGAGCAGCACAGGCCAGTGAGGCTTGGGCACAGGCAACTGGGCAGGTCTGGAGTGAGCCCACAAGCAGCTGGGCAACCACTGGAGCCACATGCTCCTGGGAGATCTGGGCTGAGGTGACCATGAGGGAAGGGCAGTGAGCACCAGCTGCTAGGCAGCCATTAGTGCTGCGTGTACCAGGAAGGCTCGGACTCAGGTGACCCAGGGGGTAGTAAAGTGATCACTCCAGTGGCTAGGCAACCACTGGTGCCACATGCACCAGGGAGGTCTGGGCTCAGGTAACCTAGGGGAAGGGAACTGATCCCTTGGGCAGCTAGGCAGCCACTGAAGCCAGCTGTGCTGGACAGGCCTGGGCTCAGGTAACTCTAGAGGAGTTAGACGATCACCCCAGTGGTTAGGCAGCCATTGGAGCTGAGTGCACCTGGAAGCTTGGGCTCAGGGGACCCAGGGCAAGAGGAGTGATCACCACAGTGGCTAGGTAGCCACTGGATGAAGCTCCGGAGATCCCTGCCCAACACAGAGGCAACAGAAACAGGGGCAGCAGTTGCTGCTGCAACTCAGGGAAGAAGGCACAAGCAAGCAACCACTCCCTTTTTTCTACACCTGAGTCCAAGGCTGAGGCTCCACAAGGGATCTGCCCAAACCAGAAGCAGCTGCAGCAAGAGTGTTGCCCAACTTAAGTGGCTGCAAAAGCACAGCACCTGCGCAAGTGACCCCTCCCAGCCCAGAGGCTGGTGCTGCTGAAAGCAGTCATGACTCCTCCACCCAGGAGCTGTGCCAGCAGCAGCAGCAGACCAGTGCAGGACAGTAAGAGCAAGCAACAGAGAGTAATAAAAATGCATGGAGAATGTACAGCCCAATCCCACCAGAGAAAGGCTGCTCAGACCAACTGAAATATTAAGTCTTTCAGTGAAATGACTTGCAGATGGCAACAGTCAATCTCTAAATACCTGAAGAAGATGACTACCATGGCTTCTGAAAACTCCCCAGAATAAAGCATCAATGGGTTTCCCAGATGAAATAGAGTTCCTATAACTATCAGAGTCAGAATATAAAAATCAATGTACAGAGCTGTGCAAGTTATCAGAAGAGAGATCAGGTAACATGCAGCAGAGCATACTGAAAAGCTTGAGCAGCAACAATCTGAAATTTGACAAATTAACAACAAAATCTCTGAGCCTGATAACACAACAGAAAGTCAAAGGAACAGAACTGAGGACATGCAAGGCAGAATTAATAAGCTTGAAGACAAAGTAAATGACACCAGCACACACAAAGAAAAATCAGATAAAAGATGAAATAAGAGTGAAGAATCCCTAAGGGTAATCTGGTATTCTATTAAGAGAAATAATATCCCTGTGATCAGAGTACTAGAATAAGGGCGATAGCTGAAAATACAGAGTGGATAGTTGAAGATCTGCTGACAGAAAACTTCCCTGATATCATGAATGATGAGAAGATCTCCATTCAGTAAGTTCATCAAACCCCACTCACTATAGATCCCAAAAGAAATACACCAAGCCACATCATAATCAAGCTCAATGAAACTAGAAACAAGGACAGATGGCTGAGGGCAGCCAGAAATAAGCAAAAAATAATCTATAAAGGAAAATTATTAAGATTAACCTCAGAATACTCAGTGGAAACAATCTTGGCCAGAAGATAGTGGGATGACATATACAAAGCCCTGAAGGAAAAAAACTGTCTACCAAGAATCATATATCATGCAAAATTGTCTCTCAAATGTGAAAGTGAAATGCAGACTTTCACAGATCAACAGGAATTTAGAGAATTTGTAAGAACCAAACCAAAATTACAAGACAAATTGAAGGAAATTCACAGATTAGAAAATCAATAGCATTAGATATATACTTACACATGTGGCACTCAACAGAGCATCTAGATAACATCAGGAAAGGAAATTCAAAAACAATAACCAAAACCAAATCACAAAAAACAGAAATTCAGAGATTTCTAGAAATAATTGACAACTATATTATATGAAAAACAGGGTCAAAGAAAGGTACACACAGACCTTCCAGATTTGGAGGAAGATGAGATATACAGACACTGAAGTTTGGACTACTTTTAGAGTAATAAAAGGGACTAAAGGAGTAACTGCAAAAGAAACCTATAATTCTGCATGTCAAAAAGCAACATACAAAATCACAATTTCAAGAAAACAAACACTGAAAACCACAAAAAGAAAATGGAATGCAACAGAAAAACTGTCCACAACACCCATAAAAGGCATCAGAATGACAATGCTAACATCATATTTATCAATAATCACACTGAATGTAAATAGACTAAATGCACCAATTATGAGAAGGAGAATAGCAGATTGGATTTTTTAAAAAAAACACACACACAACCCATCTATATGCTGCTTACAGGAGACACACAATAGACTCAAACATGCAAACAAACTACAACTCAAAGGTTGGAAAAAATACATCAGGCTAATAACATTCTAAAAAGAGCAGGAGTGGCAGTACTAATCTCTGACAGAAATAGACTTTAAAGTTAAATCTACCATATGAGATAAAGAGGGTCACTATCTAATGGCCAAAGGCTCAATTTAACAGGAGGACATAACCATACTAAATATCTACCTACCCAGTGACAAGGCTCCAAAATACATAAAACAAACATTATTTGTACTGAGAACAGAAATAGCTCCACGATAATAGTAGGAGACTTTAACACACCGCTCTCAGTAAAGGACACAACATCCCGAAAAAAAGCTTAGTAAACACACGGAATATCTAAATGCTACAAACAACCAAGCTGACCTCACAGACACATTCAGAACACTTCATCCAACTGAAGCCAAGTATACTTTCTTTTCTAATACTCATAGAACATTCTCCAGAATTGACCACATATTAGGTCACAGAGTAACACTCAAGAAAATTCAAAATATTGAAATAACACAAAGCTGCTTCTCAGAGGACAAAGCCACAAAACTAGAAATCAACAACAGAAAAAAGATACAAATTGAATCAAAAGCATAGAGACTAAATAACATTTTGCTAAGAACTACTGGGTAGTAGAAGAAATCAAGGATGCAATACATAATTTTATAGAATCAAAAGAGAATAAAGACACATCCTACCAAAATCTATGGGACACAGCAAAAACAGTGCTCAGAGGTCAATTCATCTCAATAAATGCACACATCCAAAAAGAAGAAAGGGCACAGACCAAGGAACTAACTCATCAATTTGAACAGCTAGAAGGATCTTGGCAAAAGAACCCATCAGCCTCCAGAAGAAAGGAAATTATTAAAATTAGAGCAGAAATAAATGAAATAGAAAACAGAAAAATGACTGAAAGAGCAGACAGGTCCAAAAGCTGTTTTTTCAAAAGATCAAGAAAACTGATAAGCCATTGGCCAAACTGACAAAAGAAAAAAGGAGAAATAAATAATCCAAATCAGAAATGAGATGAGCAATATCACAATGGATCCTGCTGAAATTAAAAGACTCATACAAGAATGTTATGAAAAATTATACTCTAATAAATTTGAAAACCTAGAGGAAATGGACCACTCTGGAAAAATACCACCTACCTAAACTAGCAAAATCAGAGATAGAACAGCTAAATAAACCCACTGCAATGAAAAGGTAATTAAAAAGCTTCCACTTCAAAAGGAGCCCAGCTCAGATGGCTTCACTGCAGAATTCTATCAAACATTCAGAGAAGAATTAACACTACTACTTCTAAAGGTATTCCAGAGCATGAAAAAGGATGGGATCCTCCTAAATTCATTCTATGAAGCCAGTATAACCCTGATACCAAAATCAGGTAAAGACAGCACAAAAAAAGGAAAGCCAAAGCCAAGTGCCATCAAGTCGGATCCAACCCATGGCGACCATTACAGACAAATATCTCTCAGGAACTTAGACACAAAAATCCTTAACAAAATTCTAGCTAACAGAATTCAAGAACACATCTAAAAAAATAGTTCATCACAACCAAGTCGGATTCATACCACGGATTCAGGGACAGTTCAACTTGAGGAAAACAAGTAATGCAGTCAACCACATAAAATAAAAGACAAGAACCACCTAATTCTATCAATTGACACAGAAAAGGCATTTGATTAACACCCATTGAGGGAAATTCCTCAACATAATAAAGGCCATCTACACTCAACCAATAGGTAGCATCATACTTAACGGAGAGAAGGTGAAAACATTCCCCTTAAGAACAGGTACTAGACAAGGACGACCATTGTCACCACTTCTATTCAGTATTGTTCTGGAAATCCTAGCCAGAAAAATTAGACATGATAAAGAAATAAGGGGCCTCCAAACTGGCAAAGAAAAAGTCAAGGTATCACTATTTACAGATGATACTATCTCATACACAGAAAACCCTGAAGAATCCAACAAAAAAAAACTACTGGATCTCATAGAAGATTTTAGCAAAGTATCAGGATACAAAATAAACATACATAAATCAGTGGGATTTCTTTACACCAACAAAGAGACAACCAAAGAAGAAATCACTAGATCATTACCATATACTATGGTCCACAAGATGATAAAAAAAGGGGGCAGATAAATCTAACCAGAAATGTAAAAGACCTACACAAAGAAAACTACAAGTCCCTACTGCAAGAAATAAGCAATGACTTACACAAGTGGAGAAATCTACCTTGCTCCTGGACAGGAAGACTTAACACTGTGAATATGTCTATGCTACCCAAAGCAATCCATACATACAAAACAATTCCAATGCAACTTCCAATGATGTTTTTTAACAAGATTGAGAAACAAATCACCAACTTCATAGGGAAAGGAAGGAAGCCACGGATAAGTCAATTATTACCAAAGATGAGGAACAAAGTGAGAGGCCTCACCCTTCATAACATTAAAACCTACTTCACTGCCACAGTAGTCAAGATAGCCTGTTATTGGCACAAAACCAGAGGGATAGACCGACGGAACAGAATCAAAAATCCAAATATAACTTCATCCACTTATGAAGAGCTGACATTTGATAAAGGCCTAAAGACAATGAATTGAGGTAAAGACAGTCTCTTCAACAAATGGTGCTGGCATAATTGGATTTCCACCTGCAAAAAAATGAAACGAGACCCTTATTTTCACACTATGCACAAAACCTAATTCAAAATGGATCAAAGGCCTAAATATAAAGGCTGAAACAATAAAATTTGGGGAAGGAAAAATTGGGAAGACAATGGAAGTACTAATCCATGACATTAACAGTCTACCAAAAACCAACAACGACCTTCAATCATCAGAAACAAAAACAGATAGTTGAAAACTCTTGAAAATTAAACACTTATGCTCATCCAAAGCCTTCATCAAGAGTAAAAAGACTACCTACAGAGTGGGAATGAATATTTGCCCACCAGGCTTCTGACTGCTACGTAATCTCTCTAATCTACAGAGACTGCAAAACCTCAACAAGAAAAAGACAAAAAACCCAATGAAAAAATGGGCAAATGACACGAACAGTCACTTCACCAAAGAAGACATACAGGTTGCCAACAGATATATGAGGAAATGTTCATGATCGCTAGTCATCAGAGAAATCCAAATCAAAAACACAGTGAGAAACTATATCACCCCAATAAAGATAACAATAATCCAAAAAACACAGAATAGTAAATGCTGGAGAGGATGTAGACAGATTGAACTTTTCTACACTGATTGTGGGACTGTAAAATGGTTCAACAACTATGGAAACTGATTAGGTGCTTTCTTAAAAAACTAGAAATAGAAATACCATATGATGCACCAATCCCACTCCTTGGAATATATCCCCCAAAATAATGAATACCTCTCAAACAGATACTTGCACACCAATGTATATTGAGCTCTCTCCACATTAGCAAGAAGTTGGAAACAACCTAGACTAGTGGTTAAACAAACTGTGGTATATTCTTACGAAGCAATACTATGCAATGATAAGAAACAATGATGGCTTAAGAAATACCTGTCATTGTGGGACCATCTAGAGGATGTTGAGTGAAGTTAGCCAGACATGAAAGGACAAATTTCCTAGGAGATCATTACTATAAGGATGCAACTAATCATTAAAGTATAGTTGAAACCCCTATTTGACAGTTACAAGGGGTGGGGCAGGGAAGCAGGGAAGGAGAGGGATTTTTTACAAATTAGATAGTGGTTAGAATTAGGGATGGGTATAGGATGTGACAGCATGCACTAGAAGTCATACACCTACAACTACTGAACTTCAAAACCAACTTGCCCCCTTAATGTGGACTGCCTCTTTGGAAGAATAGACAAATGGGATCTGGGATCAGAGGGACACACTCATAGGAAACATGCAGACCAATTGGCACACCCAAAGTTTCTCTCTCTCTCTCTATCAAGATATCACTGCATATACCGCTTGGGTGGATGGTGACTGGAGTGTTAAAAGCTAGCAAGCTGCCTTCTAAATAGCACCAAATGGTCCCAATCCACCTGGACCAGAGGTAAATGCAGGACATCAAGAACAGGAGAAAAATACGAGCCCACCAGATGGAAGGGGCCTTATGAACCATAGCCTGCTTCAGCATAGGACCAGAAGAACTAGATGGTGCCCAGCCACCACCAATGACAGCCGGGATGGGGTATGCGGAACAGAGCTCTGGACACAGCGGGTGATGGAGAAGAGGCCAGAGCTAGAACTCTACCAAAAGACCACACTTGGTGGTCCTTCTGAGTGGAGGGCCCCCTGAGAGTATGGCCCCCAGACTCTCTAACCCCAAACTGCATCCAGCACCAGGGCCAGCCCTCTAGACAAAGACTGACCTGGACCATACAAAACAGAGAGTGATACTGGAGGCAAGCAAACCTTTAAAAATGTATAGGAGGTTTTCTGATGGACTATTTGCTAGAGCTGAGTTGTTTGGGTGGGGAGGGCCAGACTTTTATCAAAGTTTTGAACAAAAGGGGAAGCATGCTGTCACGTGGGGTGGGGGTGGGACGGCTAGAATAGAATAGAGGTGAAGATTCTGGGTGTTTGATGTCAACACGATATAGACTGTAAAAAGTTCTTAACTCACAATTTAAAAAAAAGTAAATCCAGGCCCAGCAACTGTCTTTGATGATAAAATTATTCCAGTTAGTACTGATCTAAGAGGTGTATGTTTTAGTAACAAAAGATCAGAGAAAGTTTTCAGAACAGTACGTTCCTGTAACTTCAAAGACAATGAGACCACTAGCCTTCAAATATATGTATATATAATTTTAAACACTTGTTTTTATGTCCCATCTATGTCTCATTCATTTCCATACTGATGGAGTATCTTGGAGTCCCCATTCATTCATCCACTATCTTCCCTAGCACTGCGATAGGAGGACAAAGCAGGAGGGCCCTTTCCCGCTCTTCTTTCCACTACCAAGCTGGAGAGAGAAGGTTGTGAACAATGAGCCTTCTATTTGTGGTATTTTAGTTTAATAATATAGAGAGTAGTAATGAAAGGCAACTGTTTCTAAGACTGTGTCTCTATCAAAGGACAGAAAAGTTCCAAGAGTAATCCCAACTGTGTCTTTCAGGCAAACCAAACACCGACCTGTCCACACCACAGTGTGACTGGAACATCTAATCCTTCAAGCTCTCTCTGATTGTGTGGACAGAGAATATTGATCAGCATGACCAAAAGCTACAGCCAGAATTATTCCTGGAACTTGCCTGTTGAAATTGTTTTAAGAAGCAGTTTTCCGTTTTGTTGATGGCTACACAACGTGAACATAATAAATGTTACTAAACTGTACAAGACCCTGGTGACACAATGGCTAAGAGCCTGGTTGCTAACCAAAAGATTAGCAGTTAGTTTGAATCCACCAGTTGCTCCTTGGAAACCCTGTGGGGCAGTTCTACTGTGTCCTATGAGGTCACTGTGAGTCAGAAGTGGCTTGATGGCATAAACAGCAACAAACTGTACGTATTAAAAAAAATGCTACTTTTTTTTTAAAGGATAGATGTTCAGAAGAGTGGCAATAACAAACTGAAGTTTCAGTGAGTCTGTGGGAGAGTGGAAATAATTGGTAGGAAAAGGCTTTTTTTTAAATTTTACTATTTTAGATATTATTACTAGTTATTAAATAATGCAACTCACTGTAGAAAACATAGCAAAGCATAAGGAAGAAAATAATTCACCTGTAACCTTCTTCCCAGCCCAAATGAAGGACCATGAACAACTTTTTCGACCTTCCTGAAAGGTGGAGCCCTGGTGGTACAGTGGCTAAGAGCTCAGCTGCTAACCAAAAGCTCAACAGTTCAAATCTACCAACCGCTCCTTGAAAATCTTACAGGGTCACTATGATTCATCACAACAGCAACAGGTAGAAAGTGGAGCTAGAATAATATATCACCATTCGACTCATGGAATAGGCAGCTGCAAACTCCATTGTTCCACAGAAACATCAAAAAAAAAAGTAGAACTGCGGGAATAAACTTTGTCCGAACTGTAGAAAACAGTGAGTGATTTACAGCAATGAAGTAAACACTGAATCAAGGACGAGCTGTGGGGGGAAACATTGCTCTTAAGTCAGTCACAACTCATAGCCACCCTATGAGAGAGTGCCCCATGGGGTTTCCAGTGAGCAGCTGGTAGATTTAAATTGCCTGCCTTTTGGTTAGCAGCCAAGCTCTTAGCCACTGCATCACCAGGGAACCAAGGAAAATTAAACTTAAAAATGATAGGATAAAAGCTTATGGCTTTTCCCCTTTGTCACCCACCTTCTGGGTCTGTGGCTGAACCTGATCCTTGGTTCCAGAAGAAAAACAGGGAAATTTGCAAATTGTTATGTTTGTTCTAATCTGTGTAGGGGACTGACTCAAGGTGCTTGTATCTGTTTCACCTACTTTGGAGCTCACTCAGGGCAGAAAATTGACGGCATTGATTGGAAATTGTAAGGCTCATGAAAAAAACTGAGTTGCCTGGAGCAAAAGATTATGGTTAGACTCCCTAGGACCTGGAAGGAAAAGCCAGAGAGAGAGTTTCTGGGGCAAATTAAAGAAATCAAAAATGTACATGCATACTGTGGAACTTAGAAAGTCATACACACACCCAGAACAGAACACATATTCAGAAAAGACCTGAGAAGACTCTAAAATTTCATCACTGGTGAGACCTAGACTTCCTGTAAGCAGGAAGTGAAGCTGGAGGCAGAGTTGTAAACAGCCTGGCACAGTGTTAAAGAAGAGCCCCAGCAAAGCGTCAATTCTCACATACCCGGAAACATATGCAGATGTGAGTAGGGAGTTGTTTATTTTGTTTTTACGCTGCTGGCATTCAAGGAAGTCTCTTCCAAAAGACTAGCTGTACATAAACTAAAGGAACAGAAACTTTAATGATCATGTTTAACAAGGAGTACAGTCTTTGCAAAAGTAGTTTATAAAATACACTAAACAGATGGACTGCTACAGCCTTCAGCAATTAAAAAAAGTATAGTAGTCCCTTAAGAAACTAGAAAGAAATACCCATGACCTAGCAGGTCCACTCCTAGGTATGTCCTAGGGACCTAAAAGTAGCAGCATGAACCTATGTTCAGTGTAGTACTACTCACAATAGCAAAAAGGTGAAAACAACCCAAGTGCACATCTACAGATGAATGAGTAAAAACTATATAGTATCTACCTATGATGAAATACTACTCAGCCTTGAAGAAAGATGAAGTCCTGAAAGACACTATGATGACTGAAATAAGTCAACCATAAAAAGATAAATATTGCATGATCTCACCTGTATAAAGTTACCAGAACAGGTAAATGTACGGAGGCCAACGGTTTCAAGCGGTTACCAAGGTAAGAGGGAAGATACAAGGGAAAGTCATTCCTTGGAAAGTAGTGAATTTTTACCTACCATATTGAGAAAATTGACATTGAATAAGGGCAATGGTTACACAAATTGTAACTGATATACCTAAGCTGTGCACCAGAAAAAAAGGACAAAATAGTGAATATTATATATAATTTCACAACAATAGCAGTCAAAGAGAAAAGAAGAAAGAAAAGTTGGCATTTGCTGATACTACTATTTAGGTGTAATTAAACACATCATAGGGTTAGATTTCTTGTTCTGAAGATTTAGGGTTGTGGCTTTGTGGGTCTACCCAGTTAATTGTCCTAAATGTTTTTAGAGCATCTGTTCTACCTTCCAGTTTAGTGAATAGTGCTTGTGGTCTCAAAAGCTTGCAGGTGAACACCCAAGATACAACTGGTCTCTATTTGACTAGAGCTGTAGAAGAAGGAGACTCAGGAATTGGAGAAGGAAATGGATTATAGGTCATGAGTCCAGAAGAAATGGTTGGTGCCTGGCTACCATTATTGAACATTCTGATCAAGGACCCAATAGATGGATCCTCATCAAAAGAAAGATAAATGTGGAACAGAATGTCAAATTTTTATGGAAACCAGACTTACTTTGTCTGCCGGGATCAGAAGAACTTGAAATCTATTGTCCTCACATAATCTTTAAACTTGAACCGAAACTATCCCATGAAGTCATCTTTAAACTAAACAACTGTTTAGTTCACTTGATAAAGAATGCCAGTCTTGAATACTGTGCTCTTTTAAAGTATTACCTATGTAAGATTAAATTGACAAAGGAACTCTAAAACTCAGATGAGGACTTTAACAAGCATATAAAGTAAGAGTTAATGGTGGTAAAACAAGATGCATAGAGATAGTGAGAATGCTGATGCAATCTGAAGAATGTAACCCATGGCATTGATCTGTACATGTATAAATAGTTGAATGAGGGTGTTTTCTTGTGTATATTTTCACCAAAAATAAAATTACAAAAGAAAGCAAAATGGCAAACCCTGGGGAAAGTGGAGAATCTGATTTCCAGAGCAAACACATTATAACATCCGAAGATTCAATTTTCAACAACAGCACCATCAAGATCACAAGGCATACAAAGAAACAGGAAAAATCCAAAAAAAAAAAAAAAAAAAAAAAAAAGACAGAAACCATCAGCCAGATATTGGATGTACTAGCCAAAGACTTTGAAACAACTGACTTATGTATTCTTATAAAGCTATGCTTATAAAGCTAAAAGAAATCAGAAAAATTATGTATGAACAAATGAGAGTATCAATAAAGAGAAACTATAAAAATGATCATGCTGACTGGTTAAAGACTGACAGCTTTCACCTGAAGATAAAGAACAAGACCACGATGCCTGTTTACATCATTCATTCAACACAGTACATCAGAACAACTAGATAAGAAAATGTTTTTTAAAAAAGGCATCCAGATCAGAAAGGAAGAAGTAAAACTATCTGTTTTTGCAGATCCCAAGGAATCCACAAAAAAGTACTAGGGCTAGTAAATGAATTTAGCAAAATGGCAGAGCACAAGATCAACTTAAATTTCAGAGTTAAAAATCACAAAACTTGTAGAAGAAAATATAGCACTAAACTTTAGAGCTTTTATTTGGCAATAGATTCTCAGATATGACACCAAAAGCATCACCAACAAAAGAAAAAGTAGATAAACTGTACTTCATCAAACTTAAAAACTTTTGGATAAACATACAGTCTCTGTGGAAAACAACTTGGCAGTTTCTCAAAAAGATAAGCGTAACATTATCACAACCAATCCTACTGCTATCCACTCCAGTTCATAGCTACCCTGCAGGGTTATCAAGGCTTAAATGTCTACCAAAGTAGACTGCCACATCTTTCACCCACAGAACTGCTGGTGGCTTCAAACCACCAGCTTTTCATTTAACAGTCAAGTACCTTGACCACTGTGCCACCTGAGCCAGCAATTCCTCTCCTAGATACATATGCCCACAATTGAAAGCAAGAACTCAACAGATACTTTGCAGCATTATTCACAATAGCTAAAAAGTAGAAAACAACCCATGTGCCCATTAACCGGTGAATAGGTAAATCAAAGGTGATATAAAGGTATAATGGAATGTGATCCAGCCGTTAAAAAGGTTATAACATGGATGAATCTTGAAAACATTATGCTAAATGACATAAGCCAGGCACATATGGGCAAACATTGTATGGTCCCACTTATATGAAATAATTTAGACTAGCTAAAAGCATAGCTTAAAAAAAAAAAGCATAGAGATAAAGTAGATTAGTGGTTACCCTGGGCATGGGGTTTCTCTCTGGGGTGATGGAATGTTTTAGACAGAACTAATGGTGATGACTACAAGGCATAGTGAATATCATTAATGGCACTAAACTGTATGTGTAGCCATGTAAAATGATTTAAATGGCAAGTTGTGCTATATATGTTAAACCACAAGGAAAACGTAAGTGTTGCTGGTCTCTCAGTTGGGAAAAAAAAAAAAAAAATGAACTGCTGACATACGCTACAACACAGATTAACCTTGAAAACATTACTTAAGTGAAATAAGCCAGACAAAAAGGACAAATATTGTATGATTCCGCTTATATGAATTATCCAGATTAAATAAATTCCTAGTGACAGAAAGTAGATTGGAGGTTACCAGAGTTGCTAGGAAGGGGGTGGGGACTTATTGCCCAATGGGTACAGTGTTTCTACTTGGGATGACAAAAAAGTTTTGGAAACTAGTAGTGGTGATGGTTGCACAAATTGCAAATATGATTCATGTCACTAAACTGTACATTTTAAAACAGTAAATTTTATGTAATACATATTTTACCACAATTGTTTTTTAATGGTGCTGAACAAATCTGCCACAATCAACAAATATTCTAAAGTTTTCTGGTGTCTGCCTTTCACTCCACGAGTTTCACATCTGCAGTCCCCACCCAATGCTTAGTCTTCATAGGTCAGCCTTATTCTTGGATCAATTGGTAGGCCCCCCACCAAAATGAATGTTCAGTGTCCCCAGGGAGGCTTCTGCCCAGAAATACTCTTTTCCATTCTGCTATCTGAAAACAGAATTCAGGACAAAACACTTGTTATTTCACAATTAAGTGGGGCTAAACATAATTGTCTTACACTCAGCGATAATAAAATGTAAGTATCACTGTTATTGTTACTGCCGTTGAGTTAGCATTGACTTATGATGACTCCATGTACAACAGAAGGAAACATTACTGGTTCCTGTGCCATCTTTACAATTGCTGGCATATGTGAGTCCATTGTTGCAGCCAATGGACTCATTGAGTCCATGTCAAGTGCCTTCCAACCTAGGGAGCTCATATTATCAGACAATACTCTGCTGTGATTCGTGGCGTTTTCACCGGCTAATTTTCAGCCTTCTCTTTGTCTGTCTTAGTTTGAAAACTGCTGAAGCCTGCCCACCATGAGTAATCCTGCTGGTACTTGAAATACCAGAGCTATAGCTTCCAGTATCATAGCAACAAGTATTTACTAGGAGATGAGGGGGCACTCCAGAATGCTAAGCCCCAGAGTGAGGAAGCTATATGCCACGGAAGACAATTCCAATTCATGAAATAGCCCTTCTAATGGCAGGCTGCCCAAATTGTTAGTGATCTTTTAAGCCCCACGTGCCCTCTGGTAACACAGAACATGGGTATTCTTTGAACCAAAGTCACTAAGGGCTACTTGTCCAGTGAAGGGACACTATGGTATCTCTGTCACCTAGGAAAGCCAGCCTAAGACACAGAAATCAAGTCACAAACAAATGTTATTTCTTTTTTTACCTTCTCCTCTTTAGAAAGCAGCTGATTTCCCTCACATTTCATAACTGTTACAATTAAGAGTAACAGCAAGCCTGTCATCAGGCCAAGAATTCAATTTCACACGAAAATTTCTCATCTTTTTATAAGCAAGCAGTCTTTTCACAGCTTGTTTTATATTTGAACTAGACATGGTTTGGGGGTCATTCAACCCCAAATTGATTACATCCTGTGAATTATCTTTGAGAAAGAGTCATTCTGGTTGTTTATTAAACAAAACTATCTAGTCTCTTCAGATTCCCTTACAATGAACTAATGTCCTTGTTGTTTCTTTGGAATTCTTTGGTGTCCCAAAAACTTTTGGAACATTTTGCATGAGACTTTTCTGGATTATTCTTCCTAAGAAACAGGAAGTTGACTAAAAACTCCAAACATTTATTTTATTTCCCCAAAGTGGGATGGGAGATGGCGTCTGAGTTCTAAAAACAGTAAAAGCCTTCAACGCTGAATCTGACCTTTAGCTCTAGGATTTGAGTCTGAAATTTGTCAGAAACTCACCTTGTTAGTTTTGGAGTCACCCTCTAATTTGTTAATATTCTTGACTTCTGCACTCATTAATAATTGTCTTTATTCTGTTTCTTGACAGGATAAATGATTATAGTAACAATACATATCTAACAATACAATATTGAGTCATTTCAACCTCTCTCTCTTTTTTATTATGACTGAGTGAAAATGTACATTCCCATATAAATTTGCATGCCCACCTATGTGCAGCTCCCACTTCTCTCCCTGTCCGGTGACAGCACACTCTTCCTCTCCCTTTTATACATGTCATATCCTCCTAAAAAACTCCTATCCCCTCCTCTCCATCCTCTTTCCCACCTCCAGTAAGAGGTCAGCAGGACAACATGCTATATATGCATAGAACCGTAAAGTGCACACACGACATGGTCATTCTGTGTCACCAAGTCAAATCCATTGCTGTCTGAAGAGTTGACCTCCATTACGATTTACAGACAGGGGGGCATCAGGGCCAGGGGCCATGATCCCAGGGGAATCCCAAGGCCCCTGGACCATCAGCTGTGGTCTTTTGTGGAAATCTCAGGGTGCACCCCTTTTTATTCTTGTGTCATCAATGAAACTCAACTTTGTGAGCCCCATCACAGCTATCACTGGTGGTCGCCGGGCACCATCCAGTTCTTCCAGTCACATGTTGATGTAGTCTCCCACTCGTGAGGGTCTCTCTCTGTCTTCTGGGTTCTCTTTCTACCCTGTCGTTTTGGTCCTTGGTGATCCTCTGTTCCTGCTGAGTTGGGACAATTTGCTGTATCTCAGATGGCAGCCTGACAGCTTTTAAGACCCCAGATGCGACTCACCAATGTGGGGTGCAGAAGACTCTCAACAAAACACTAGTTGTTCCAGTTGGCCTCGATTTCCCCTGAGATCATGGTCCCCAGCCCTCTGCCATGGCTACTCTGTCCTTGTAATATTGAGTTAAGATGGGAGAAGTAATCATGTTATGTTGAAATCCAGTTAAAATTGATCTTCTTTTTAATGTGTACTGTCACTGACTTCACCCATCCAAATTTCTATCAACTATCTAATCTATGCTCCATCCTCTCCTTCCCTCCCTCCTCACCCTTGCAGCCATCAAAGAATCTTTTCTTCTATGCATGAATCTGTTTTTAAGTTCTTATCACAGGGGTCTCATACAATATTTGTCTTTTTGTCTCTGGCTACTTTCACCCAACATAATGTCCTCCAGCTGAAACCACGTGATGAGATTTTTCCTAAAATTGTCATTGTTCTTTATCATTGCATAGTGTTCCACTGAGTATATATACCATAGTTTACTATCCATTCCTCTGTTTTGGGGCATCTGGGTTGATTCCATCTTTTTGCTATTGTGGACTGTCCTGCGATAAACATTCGTGTGCATGTATCAGTTGGTGTGAATGGCCTTGATTCTGTAGGATATGTTCCAAGCAGAGGAATTACTGGGTCAAATAGTTTGTCTATTTCCATCATTTTAAGGAAGTGCCAGTTTGCTTTCCAAAGAGGTTGCAGCATTTTGCGATCCCACCAACACTGTAGGAGAGCTCCAATTGCTCTGCTGCCCCTCCAGTATTTGTTGTTTTGCATTTTTTGGATCATAACCAATCTTGTTGGGGTGAGATGGTATCTCACTGTAGTTTTGATTTGAATTTCTTTAATAGCTAATGATCGTGAGCATGTCCACATGTGTTTTTTGGCTGCCTAAATCTGCTCTTTAGAGAAAGAGTCCTTTGACCATTGGTCCTTTGACCATTGCTTAATTGGATTATTTATCTTTTTCTTATTGATATTTTGTAGTACCTCATAGATTATGGAGACCAGATGTCAGTCTGATATATAGTTGCCAAATATTTTTTCCCATTCTGTAGGTGGTCTTTTAATTCTTTTGATGAAGTCTTTGGATGGGCAAAAGTGTTTGATTCTTAGTAGTTTCCACTTGTCCATTTTCTCCTGTCGATTGTGCTTTGTCAGATTTTTGTAGTCTGTCTACATTGTGTATTAAAACTCCCACTGTTGATCCTGATTTTTCTTGGATGAGCTTTATCATTTTAGATTTGATATTTAAGTCTTTTATCCAGTTTGAGTTGTTTTTTGTATAAGGTGTGAGATACGAGTCTTGTTTCAATTTATTGCAGATAGATATCCAATTTTGCAAGCACCATTTGTTGAAGAGATTGCTTTTACCCCAGTTTAATGTTTTAGGGCCTTGGTTCATAGGAGGGTGGTGTCATCTCTGGGGTCTCAACTCTGTTTCATTGATCTATCTGTCTCTTTTTGTACCAGTACCAGGCTGTTTTAACTACTGTGGCAGTGTAATAGTTTCTGAAATCGAGTAGTGAGAGGCCTCCTAGTGTGTTCTTCTTCTTCAGTACTGGTTTACTTATCCGGGGTTTCTTCCCCTTCCAAACAAAGTTGCTCCTTATAAAATGTCACTGGAATTTGTATTGGGATTGCATTAGAAAAGTAGACTGCTTTGGGTAAAATAGACACTTTCACAATGTTAAGTCTTCCTATCCATGAGCAGGGTAGGTTTCTTCATTTATGAAACTCTGTTAGCTTTTTTATAGTAAGATTTTGTAGTTCTTTTTGTAAAGGTCTGTTATTGCTCTAGTTAGATTTATTCCTGGGTATTTTATCTTTTGGTGGGCTATAGAAAATGGTATTGATTTTGTGATTTCTTCTGTGTTAATCTCATTGTTGGTGTAAAGAAATCCTGATTTACTTAAGTTTATCTTGTACCCTGAAACTTTGCTGAACTCTTCTATCAGTTTGACTAGTTTACTTATGGATTCGTTAAGATTCTCTGCATGTACAATCATATCATCTGCAAATAGGGAGATTGATACTTCCTCTTTACCATTGCAGATGCCCTTTATTTCTTGGTCTTGTCTAATTGCTCTGGCTAGAACTTCTAGTACAATGTTGAATAGGAGAGGTGAAAGTGGGCATCCTTGTCTAGTTCCCTTTCTCAAGGCAAATTCTTTCAGTCTCTCTCTACTCAGGATGATTTAGGCAGTTGGCTTTGTATAAATGGCCCTTATTGCATTGAGGAATTTGCTGTCTATTGCTATTCTGCTAAGAGTTTTTAGCATGAATGGGTGTTGGACTTTATCAAATGCTTTTTCTGCATTGATAGACACAATCAGGTGATTCTTGTCTTTTGTGTCATTTATGTGGTTGATCACACTAATTGTTTTTCTCATGTTGAACCAGCCTTGTATCCCTGGTATAAATCCAACCTAGTAGTGATGAATTATTTTTTTGATACGTTGTTGTATGCTATTGGCAAGTATTTTGTTGAAGATTTTTGCATCTAGGTTCGTGAGTGATATTGGTCTGTAGTTCTTTTTTGTTGGGTCTTTCCCTGGCTTTGGTATCAGGGTTATGCTGCTTTCGCAGAATGAATGTGGGAGTATTCCATCCCTTTCTATGATGTGAAATAGTCTCAGTAGTGCTGAGACTAACTCTTCTCTAAAATTCTATCCAAATTCTACAGTGAAGTCATCTGGGCCAGGGCTTTTTTTGGTTGGTAGTTTTTGGATGAATTTTTCAGTCTCTTCCTTTGTGATGAGCTTATGAAGTTGTTCTGCTTCACCTTGTGATAATTTTAGTAGGTGATATGAATCAAGGAATTTGTCCATTGCCTCTAGGTTTTGAATTTGTTAGAGTCTTTCATGGTATTCTGTTATGATACTTTTGATTTCTGTTGGATCTGTTATGACAACTCCCCTCTCATTTCTTATTTAGGATATTTGTTTCCTTTCCTGTTTTTCTTTAGTAAGTTTAGCCAATGGTTTGTCAATTTTGTTGATCTTTAAAAAAAAAACAGCTTTTGGTCTTTTCAATTTTTTCAATTGTTTCTCTATTCTCTAATTCATTTAGTTCTGCGCTAATCTTTATGATCTGTTTTCTTCTGGTGCCTGAGGGGTTCCTCTGTTCTTCTCTCTCTGCTTGTTCAAGCTGTAGGGTTAGTTCTTTGGTTTGGATTCTTTTTTCCTTCCGGATGTGTGCATTTATAGATAAACTGACCTCTGAGGACTCATTTGGCTGTATCCTATAGATTCTGTTAGGAAGTGTTTTCATTCTCATTGGAATCCATAAATTTCTTTATTTTATCCTTGATTTCTTCTATAACCCATGGCTTTTTGAGCAAGGTATTGTTCAATTTCCATGAGTTCCACTTTCTATCTGTTTTTTCTGCTATTGATTTTCACTTTTGTGGCTTTATAGTCTGAGAAGATGCTTCACAATAATTCAATGGTTTGAGTTTTGCTGAGATTTGCTTTAGGTCCTAACACATGGTCTATTCTGGAAAATGTTTCATGTGCACTGGAGAAGAAGGAATAGTTGTCTGCTGATGGATAGAAAGTTCTGTATATGTTGACGAGGTCTAGTTGGTTAATAGTCACAATAAGATCTTCTGTGTCTTTATTGAGCTTTTTCATAGACAATCTGCCTAGTATTGAGAGTGGAGTGTTGAAGTCTCCCACTATTATTGTGGAGTGATCTATCTCGTTTTTTAGTGTAGTCAGTATTTCTTTGATGTATTTAGATGCTCTAGTATTGGGTGCATAAATAGTTAATATTAAGTCCTGCTTGTGTATTGAACCTTTATGCAAATAGTGTACATCCTTGTCCACAATGGTGGATTTTACATTAAAATCTATTTTATCTGAGATTAGTATTGCCACGCCTGCTCTTCTTTGTGTATTGTTAGCTTGATATATATTCTTCCATCCTTTAATTTTCAGCTTGTTCATATCTTTAAGTCTAAGGTGAGTTTCCTGTAAGTAACATATGGACAGGTCATGTCTTTTGATCCAAGATATCACTTGTTGTCTTTTTACTGGAGTGTTCAAACCATTCACATTCAATGTAATTATTGATACATATGTGTTTAGTGTTGTCATTGTGATAAGTTTATTTTTGTTGATGTTTCCTCTGTTGTTCTTATTTATCTGTTCCAGGACATTCTTCTTTATGTGTTGAGTTTTCACCTTATTCGGCGTTGGCTTTGTGGTTGTTCAGACTCCTGTATTATGTTTCTTGATTTGATATCTTGCTTCTGTATTGTGCTTTATGGCTGCCCCTATAATCCCCCTTAATAATCTATGTTTAAACCCAATTTTAACTACTGCAAATCTTATTAACTTCATCTCCGTCTGGAAGGCCAATAAAGACTGTAGTACATCCCTCTTTTTAATATGATGACTTCATAGTTTTCATGATATACTCACTGGATCATTTCTTTCACTATTATAAATTTGACTGAGTTTGGAGCCTTCTCTAACTGAGTGGGTTTCTGGGTGATGTGTCCTGTATTTCCTCCTAAAATATGAAGTTAATGGTTTTGTTCCTCTAAGCCAAGAGCTTCCTGCACTATTTCTTGTAGCTTTGGATTGGTTCTTACAACATCTCTGAATTTCTGTTTATCTTCAAATGTCTTAATTTCATTTTTGTATTTGAAAGATAGTTTGCAGAATAAATAATTTTTGGTTGGAAGTTCTCCTTCAAAGCTTTGAATGTGTCATCCCGTTGTCTCTGTGCCAGCATCATTTCTGCTGAGAAATTAGATGAAAGCCTACAGGGTTTCCCTCTGAATGTTAGCTTTGGTTTGAGTCTTGCTGCCTTTAAGAGTTTCTGCTTATGTTTCATTTTGTTAAACTTGATTACAATATGTCTTGGAGTCTTTCTTTTGAGATCTATATTGAGTGCATTCAATATGCATCTTGGATGTCTGTATCCTTTCATAATTTCTGGGACGTTTTCTGTCAGCAGCTCTGCAACAGCAGCTCTGTCTGTGTTCTCAGGTGTCCTGCCTTGTTCAGGAACTTCAGTTAATTATAGATTGTTCCTCTTAATAGAGTCCCACATACTTCTTAACGCTTCTTCATTTTTTTTTTATTTCTTTTTTCTGATTTCTCCTTATAGATGCTGGAGTCAGTAGCTCTGTCTTCCAAGTCAGAAAGTCTATTTTCCATTTGCTCCATTCTATTTTCTTTGCTTAGAATTGAAATGTGTATCTCTTTGATTTTGTTCTTGATCTATTGGATTTCAGAGGACTGGTTTTCCATCAGATCGAACAGCTTGCTTAATTTTTCATTTTGTTCTGCTGCATTTTGTATAAGGTCTAGGAGGGCTCTCTATATAATCCTTTTGTATTTGCCCTCTGATAGTTTCAGAAACATATATTCGTCTGGGAAGTTCTTTAATTCTTTCTTTTGGGGGGCCCTCTGAAGCCACAGGTGGATTCTTCTTAATGTTTCTGTCCAAAGTTTGTTGCTTTTTGGCATCTGGAGGTTGTTTTGTTTCTCTGGCATTACCTTAATAGGATCTAAAGGTCTATCTCAAAAGGAAGTTGATCACCACACACCTCTGTGTACTCTAGTGACTATGGTCAGTGGAATCTCTGTGGTAGCAGACTCCACCTCCTGATTGGCAAAGACATGGCTCTACTCACAGAGTCACTGGGGAGCCATGTGCTGACCCTATTTGTGAAAGATGGCAAAGTGTTAATACCACTATATCCAACCCCAGATGCTGTAAACTAGTTCAAAATATGGAAAGGCTACTGCCTTGCCGTCATCTGGAGGCCCCTTTGTTCAAAAGACTGATTTTCTATTGGAAAAGTGCTCTCTGGGCAGGCATTGCCTCCCAGCCTGGGAATTAGGTCCAGCTAAGGACCCGACTGAACAGCACTTGGCTGGCTAGGCAAGGCTTCTGTATGAGTAACTCTGCCTCCCAGACAATCAAGATGGCATCCCACACAAGCTCTTCCACCAGCCTTAGAACAGGCTGTTCAATGGCATAGATTCAGAGAGAGAAACCAAAAGTACTGAGGTGCACAAATTCTAAGGCTAGGCTCTCAAAATGTGGTGACTCCGCTCGCCGATCCCATCAGCAGTGCATCCAAGCCCTGCTGCCAGTCAAGCCACCGCCACACCCATGGGCCAAGATAGAGAAAAAAAAAGTTAAAATGGCTAGTTACCTTCAGAGCACGAGAGCCAGCACTCACCAAGGTTGAAGTTCAGCAAAAGACAAGAGATTTCCCACTCAGTGATATCTAGTCTAAATAGACAGCCCTAAGTTGTGTCCTAGTGCTCACTAGGTGTCCAGATGTCTCCATTTAATCATCAGTTCAGGCCTTGGTTTCCAGAGGACTTTAGGGAGACGTGTGTTTTGTCTGCCATCTTGACCCCGCCCCTCTCAATTTCTCTTTTACCACAGGAATTGGCAAATTACGTAGACCAAAACTACCTCATAGCCTGTCTTTGTAAATAAAGTTCTATTTTTACATAGCCAACCAACCCCATTACTTAACACACTGTCAATGGCTGCTTTTGCTATAATGGCAGAGACCATACGGCCCATAAACCTAAAACATTTACTCTCTGACCCTTGAAGAAAAAGTTTGTCAGATTCTGATTTAGAAGGTTATTAGCCCTTTCTTTGTCATTTTTTTCCATGACTCCCCCAAATAAGACCAAATAATATGACCTTGAGTGACTCGATTTATTTTTAGTCTTAAATGTTCTTGTCTATAAAAAGGCAGCGTAGTACCAGTTAATTTCCAAATTCTCTTTTGGTGTAATCTATAATCTAAAACAGGTAATTAATTTTCTGTCTGTACTCTCCTGTGTAGTCTGTAACTTGCTCTTCTTTTTCCTGGCTCAAGTCAATGAGTTCCTCCATCCTTCTCCTTGCCTTACTGATCTCACAAGCAGGAAACAGCAGCCAGTTCCTAGTTTGGGTTGTTCTCTGTGTACCAAGTTGCTGTGACTTGGTTGGAGTGTCCTAGGAAGATACAAACAAACTATCAAGCAGAAATTCCTGGCTCCTTTAGGAGGGAGAAAAGGATTCCTGTGAAACCAAATGCATTATCAGTGGTTTCTTAAACATACAGCTGTGTCCAAATGAAGACCAATTTTTCTTTCTGCAGCTCCTCAACTTTGGGAAAAGGGTACCAGGAGAAACATGAAGAGGGGGAGAGACAGAAAGAGGCAGAAAAATACAGAACACTAAATTATTTATGAGTACCTCACAAAAGAAATTCCCAAGTTGAACTCCTTTTATTAAGAACCCATTCCACACATTACAACGTTGTGAGGATGAACAAACTAACAAGAAAACTTAATCTGTACAACTAAGCTAAGTGTTCAAAATAAAAAACACAGAAGCTAAGTGATTTGCCTATACTGGTCAGGTAGGTTAGTTGCAGAACAAGGATGAGATCCTAATTCTAACATGATGAAAAGAGGCACAAGGATATTGTCTGTTCTGGAGAGCCAAAGCAAGTATTTTGACTGACTAGCTGGAATAGTTGTAACTAGTTAGGGTGAAATGCATAGGCCAACCAGGAAAAATCAGGGAAGTTCTGCTGGCTTGCCCATTCTGACTCAGAATACTGCTCACGCGCAAGGTAAACATGGTGCTTTCATTGCTTTTCAGATCATCTGTACTTAACTGCAGAAAGATTTCACATTAATTCTATAGGAAAGTGCTGTGGGATTAGAAAAGAGACAGCTGCCAACCATTATCTATAAGCAGAGTCTTTAAAGTGGTGAAAAAATGTAAAACAGTTCACCGTGGATGATCTGTAGAACCTAGCAGAATTTTGGACAGTTTTAGTCTGGAAGGTCTGCTAAAACCTGTCTGCCATAAGTGACCATACTGGTATTTGAAATACTGGTGGCATAGCGTCCAGCATCACAGCAACAGTACCCAAGCTACCACAGTAGGGCTAACTGACAGGCAGCTGTGGTATGGCCTATTTAAAAAAAAAAAAAAAAAAAAAAAAACCTTTGCCATTAAGTCGATTCTGACTCATAGCAACCTTACAGGACAGAGTAGAACGGCCCTCATATTGTCTCCAATCCAGGGATTCAAACTGTTGATCCTTGGTTAGTAGCTGTAGCTCTTAATCACTGTACCACCAGGGCTCTGGTATGGCCTGGGCATTTCTTAAGCTTGGGTCTCTAAGATAGATTGAGTAAGCCTCAGTCCTGAATTAAGCAGGATTTACAGTTTACTTAGCAAATAACTGGAGCATAACTAGTCAGGAAACTATAAACCCTCTGGAGAGGAGTCAAGAGGTTACTGTCCAATTTCCCACCCCCCCAGTAAGGAATTGGTGGGTGTTGTCAGCCAAGTAGAGAGAGCCCCATCTCTGCCAGATCTGACCCAGCTTAGTCAGTTTCATCACCCTTCAGTCCCTTCCCTGTATCCCCCAAGGCACCTGGCTGCTGCTTACAGCCAGATCGATTGCTTCCTGCTGTGAGGACTGTGGTTATTATTTGTGGAAAATTTCCAACCTTTTGTTCTCAAAGCCCTCAAGTTCATGCTTTATATCCAGGGTCGCCTGTCCCCCATTCCTTGCTCAAGGATGTGGCTGTCTGTGAACATACCTGCCTCTTCTCTGAACTTTTGCCCAGGTTATTTCCTCTGCTGGAAATCTCATGTCCTCTTTTTGGCCAGATTCTAGAAACTCTCAAGACACGAGTAGGTACCTCCCACTCCAGCAAGCCTTCTGTGAACCCGTCCTTTCCCTATAGTGCTTTTACCAGAGCAGTTGTCACCCTCACCTCACTTTTCCAGTCACTGGTCTTCTTCACAGCTGGTCTGTGTGTCTCTGGCAGACAGGGACAGGACTCTAACCTCTGCCTTCCTCAACATTTGTCTGTGTTGGTGTCGGCTGGGAGTCGGCACAAGGTGGATGTTGGCTGACTCACTGAGAGAGGTGCCTTCTTCCAGAGGGCTGGCTACAGTTCCTCGGAGATCCTTTCCTTTGTGGTGGGAACCACTTCTTTCTGAGAGCACTCAGCCTGAGGCTCCAGTCCTGCTAGCTGGTTCCTGGAGGTGACTGCTCTGATGGACACTTTGGGGGAAAGAATACAGTACACGTCCCTCTTATACTGCTAGGGTGTAACCTATCATTTTTCCTCACTTTGGCAGCTGGGGTAGGGCTGTGGGGAGTGATAAACAATGATATACTCAATGCTGAAAGGTCTGGATTGCAGGCTCCCAACAGTGTCGTGAAATCTTAGTTTAATTAATGCCAATCTTAAATGCATTCTTTGTTCTTGTAGTGTTGTTTGAACTTCTCCCCCATAAATATTTTCACTGTGGTCTTACTTTCAATTAGCTTGTGGTGTTTTCCTTGGACAAGTTTTTGTGATGAGACTGAGGTGGAATATTTACAGTACGGCATGTCATCTGTCAAGCTCTGTACCCAAAACCACCTTAGCCACAGGCAGAGATCATGTGGGTGTATAGTCAAAACAAGCCCAACAGTGCTATGTGACCTCAGCAGCGCTGTGTCTGAACTGCAGGGTGACCCTGAAGCAAGCCATCACACGGAGAAACACCAAAAACAACCCCTCCACAAATCTTCCAGAATTCTAACCTTAAACTGACACAAGGTCATCACAATTTCAGAACTTAGTTTCAGGGAAAGAATGCTTTCTTGTGTCAAGAGGAAGTTTCAGAGAGGGTAAGACAGTCAACAGGTGTCATTGAGAAATTGGTGCACACATTCAAAGAGGACAGCATAGGAGATACATAGTCCCTGGGTAGTACTGTTAATATACTCAGCTGCTATCTGAAAGGTTGGATGTTCACGTCTACCCCAGAGGTACCTTGCAAGAAAGGCCTAGGGATGTACTTCCAAAAAGAACAGCCACTGAAAATCTCATGGAGCACAGTTCTACACTGACACGCATGAGGTAGCCATGAGTCAGTCACCTCAATGGCGACTGCTTTGGGTAGGAGATATGTATGACATTGTAGGAAGACTACATGACAAGAGAATAGTGTCCAAACTCTTCTGTATGAGTCAATGGACTCTGAGTTTTGATTTCTCTATCTGTAAAAATGGGATAAAACTTACATAAATGCAATCAACTTAAAAACTGTAACATGCTCTTGAAATATGATCCATTGTTGTTATTCTATAATGTACATACAAAAGAAATGCAGTTACATGCAAAACATGTCTAACAGTGATTTCTACTAAAATGCACCAGAAAAAATGGAGAAATTTATTCTGAGATTTCAAGCTATTCCAGGTAAGATTTGTAAACCTGGGGGAAAAGAGACAACCGTACAAACATAACAAAATTACAAAAACACAGCAAAGCAGTGTTAGACAGGGACTCTGCATTGACATTGAGTGAGGATTCCGGACAAAAATGGGGCTGTCCAAAAGGATAAATATTGTACAATCCACTTAGGACAGGAAAGGCATAGAAAGAAAAATGTATTAGTGGTTACCACAGGCTACAAGGATAGGGCATTATTGCTTAATGGCTACAGAGTTTTTGACTTGGGTCATCAAAAACACTTAGAAATTGTGGTGATGGTTGCATTACATAGTGAATGTAAGTAATAATATTTCAAATAATTTGTTTTTTAAATAATTTTTTGTTATATATATATGTATGTATGTAAATATCCCCCCACAATAAGATTTTAAAGTCAAAAAGCAGCTGATGAGGATGGTGAAATTTGTAGCCTGGCAGAGCAGAATCTCCCAGTCACATTGCACATGAAGTGTATGAGGAGTGGCTCTAAGCTTAAACAGAACTTGATGCTGAGAGTTAATGCTAGAGTTAATATCTTCAGTTTCATTTTACAACTAAACATAAAATCAACTGTCCTCTGAAAAATGTTGATCTCTGCAACTTCTATTCATGTACATAATGAAAATGAGAAAAATAAAATTCCAATTGAAAAGTTTTATTAAGTTCTTTTTTGTCTCAAGATGGTAGCCTGAAGAAAAAGTGGAATTAAGAGTGACATTTCAGAGGAGGCGGGGTTAAGACAGTGGACTAGATACACGTCTCCTTGATTCCTCCTGACAACCAAGGCCTAGAAAAATAATTGAATGGAGCAGTGTGAACATTCTGGGAGCCCTAAGATCTGACACAGAGTTGTGAGATTGGACTGGATGACAGGAATGGGGAAACTACCTCTTTTGGAGGTAAAACAGTGACACACTGAGTACCACTTCTGCTGGCACATCAGCTGAGGATATTATAGGTACAATGCATTCTCTGTTAACCAGGAGGGTGAGACTGGAACTGCCATGCCTGACAGCCTGGCACAGGCCAGGTACTATGCTGAACTGCAGTGCCTAAGTCAACAGCATATACCACAGCAGAGAGACTATCCTTGTGACAGCCATATTTAGAGAACCCAGCAGTGGCTGGCAACCGAGGGTGCCAGTGCCTCTCCCCACTCTCTTCTCTGAGCTGTGCCATAGTTACTGCTGACTACAGGAGAGGTTACTCAGGCAGGATTCTATCTTGGTCAGCTGAGAGGTGGAATCAGTCATGCCTGAGGGCTCAGCAAGGGGCTAATTTCTATGCAGAGCATCAGCACCTGTCTGGATAGTGCTTCTCCCAGCCGAAAAGTTGTTTCTAAGACCATTGTACGTAGAGAATGTAGTGGCAGCTTGTAGCCAAGGGTGGCAGTTCCCTAACTCTCCTTTCTTTGCACCACAAAATAAAGTCTGCAGACAGCCTATGAGAGACACCGTAAGTAAGTTGCCATCTTTTTCAGCCAGGAGGTAAGGTGTGCCATTCCTGAGGGCCTAGCTGCTATCAGCTGCAGCTGGTCGATGCCTCTTTCTACAGAAAAGCAGATTTTAAGATAAGAACAGCCAGAGAATGCAGAGGTGACTGACAGCTGAGTGTAGCAGTGCCATTGCCACCACCCTTCTCTTAGGCATATCATAGTGTCAACTGACAGCTCCCCAGAGACTCCATAAGTAGGGTGCTGTCTTTGTCAGCCAGAAGGCAGTACCTGCTACCCTTGAGGACTCTGCTGTTTTCAGCTGCCACTGGACAGTGCCCTTCTTAGCAGAAAAGCAGTTTTTAAGATAAGCACATCTAGAGAATGCAGTGGTCCCTGATGGCCAAGTGTGGTGGCTTCCCTCTCTCATCCCTTTCTTGAGCTACACAACAGTCTCAACAGGGGTGATGCCAGAGAGTCAGCACAAGTAGCTCACCACCTTCATCAGCCAGGAGGTGGAGCCTGCCACCCATGAGGGCCCAGCTAGGGCCAGCCACCAAGCCAAGCAACATCATGGGGCTTGACAGCACCACTATGTTGCCAGAGAAGTTATATATAAGTCTGCTACACCTAGAGAATGTAGCAGTGGCCGGCAACCAAATCTAGCAGTGCCCTTACTTCCTTCTTAGAGCTATGCCACAGCTCCTACTGGTGTAACACCAGAGAAGCTGATGAGCTTTTTTATTTATTTTTTTATTGTGATTGGGTGAAACTTTACAATACAATCCAAATTTGCATGCCCATCTATCTGCAGCTCCCTCTGCTCTCCTTGTCCAGTGACAATACACTCCTCCTTTCCTTTCTATACATTTCATATCCTCTTAAAAATCTCCTGTTCCCTCCTCTCCACCCTCTCCACTCCCCTCTAGAAAGGTGCCAGTAGGGTGACATCCTATAGATGCACAGAACCATCAAGTGCACACAAGATATGCTCACTCTGTGTCCCTGAGACCATTCCATTCCTATCTGAAAAGTTCACCTCAGTAATGATCTATGATGAGGGGCAGCATCAGGTCTAGGGGCCAAGCTCCCAGGGGAACTCTCAGGCTTCAACCATCAACTGTGGTATTTCAGTGGAGTTCTCAGGGTGCACCCCTTTTATTCTCATGTTGCCACTAGAACTCAACACTGTAAGCCCCATGACAGCTGTCATTGGTGGTGACTGGACACAATCTGGTTCTTCAGTCACATGTTGATATAGTCACCCATTCATATCTGTCTTTCCATCTTCAGGGCTCTTTTTCCCTCATGTCATTGCTGCCCTTGGTGGTCATCAGTTGCAGCTGAGTTGGGACCATTTGGTGTACCTCAGATGGCAGCTTGCTAGATTTTAAGACCCCAGAAGCCACTCACCTATATGAGGTGCAGAAGATGCTAGATGCAACTAGCATTATGCTAGTTGTGCTAATTAGCCTCAATGTCCCCTGAGAGTGTAGGAAACTGACCAGCTTTTTGATGGCATGAAAACAACAATTAATATCTAGCCATTTAAAGAAGCAGACAACCACGGTTCCACAAAACTCCCAAAATAAACAAAAAACTTCCCAGATGAAGAAGCCTTTTGGAAATTATCAGAGGTATAACACAAAAGAATTATGTATAGAGCCCTAGTAGAGGTTAAACAAAGTGCAGCAGAACAAAATGAAGAATTAAGTAAGCTACTTGAATTGCTAGAATCTCAATGATCTGAAATCCAGCAGATCAATAATAAAATCACAGAGTTAGACAATTCAATGAAAAGCCAAGAGAGCAGGACTGAGAAAATGGAATGCAGAATTAGCAAGATTGAAGATAAAGCAATGGAAATCAGCATTTATGAGAAGTAGGAGAAAAGAAATGAAAAAAACTAAGAAGCATGTGGGACTCTATCAAGAGGAAAAGTCTATGAATAATTTGAGTTTCTAAACAGGAAGGGTTAGCAGAAAATGCAGAGAGAATTATTCAAGAGTTGCTGACAGAAAACTTCCCTGACATCATGAATGAGAACATATATCAAACACTAAAAAAGGTAGACCCCAAAAGAAAGACACCAAGACATACTATAATCAAGCTTAATAAAATGAAACATGAAGAGAGGCTTTCAAAGGCTGCTAGACTTAGAGCAAAACTAACACACAAAGGGAAGCCCTGTAGGCCTTCCTTTGACTTCCCAGCAGAGACAATGTAAGATAAAAGGTAGTGGGATGACACATACAAAGCTTTGATGGAAAAAACTTCCAACCAAGAATTATATATCCTGCAAAATTGTCTCTCAGATATGATGGTGAAATTAAGACATTCTCAGATAAGTGGAAACTTAGAGACTTTGTAAAAACCAAGCCAAGTTTAAAAGAAATACTGAAAGAAGCTCTTCATTTAGAAAAACAATTAACATTAGATGTATACTTAAGGATGCATTGCAGGACACAGCATCCAGAGCCCTACTCAGTTAGGGAAGTCACAAAGCTCAGTCAAAGCTAAAATATCAAAAGTAGGGAACCAGATATCTTAACATAAAAACTATGATGATATCATCACATTATAAACAGGGATATATTGCAGTAGTTATAAACTTTTCAGATGGAGAGACAGTTAAGGAGATATACAGAAGTTAAAGTTTGGTTCAAACCTAGAACATTAAGGGAGATTAAATGGGTAGCTGTAAAGCACACTAACAATGCTACATATCAAAACAAAAATCCAAGAGTCTCGACAGATAAAAAATCAACACTGAAAAGGATGAAAAGTAAACCCGTAAACAAAAATGACCCAGAACACATATTCTGTTCTGGAAACATCAATAACACAAAAATAAAAGCACCAAATGACAGCACTAAACACATACCTATCAATAATTACAATGAATGTAAATTGATTGAATGCTCCAATAAAAGGGCAGAGGGTAACAGCCTTGATCAAAAAACGCAATCTGTCTATATGTTACTTACAAGAAACACACCTTAGACTCGCAGGTACGAGCAAACTGAAAATCAAGGCATAGAAAAATATGTACCAAGCTAACAACATGCAAAGAAAAGCAGGAGAGTCAATACTAACCTCAGATAAAATAGATTTTAATGTGAAATCCACCATCATGGACACGGATGGTCACTATTGCTTAAAGGTTTAATACATAAGCAGGATACTACAGTAGTAAATATTTATGTACCCAATACTAGAGCATCTAAATACATTGAACAAACACTGACAGCACTGAAAAATGAGATGCATTACTCCACAATAATAGTGGGAAACTTCAACACTCTACTTTCAGTAAGGGACAGATCACCCAGAAAAAAGCTCTGTAAAGGTACAGAAGATCTTACTGTGACAATCAACCAACTGGATCTCACTGACATATACAGAACTTTTTACCCCCAAACAGATAAGTACACCTTCTTCTCCAGTGCACCTGGAACATTCTCCAGACTAGACCATGTGTTAGGCCATAAAGCAAGTCTCAATAAAACCCAAACCACTGAATTATTGCAAAGCATCTACTTGGACCACAAAGCCATGGAAGTTGATATCAAGAGCAGAAAAAAAGCATGGGAAGAAATTTTATCTTGTGGAAACTGAACAACAGCTTGCTAAAAAATTCATGGGTTATAGAAGAAATCAAAGACAGAGTAAAGAAATTCATGGAATCAAATGAGAATGAAAATACGTCCTACCAGAACCTATGGGATATAACAAAAGCAGTGCTCAGAGGTCCATTTGTCTCTATAAATGCAGACATCCGGAATGAAGAAAAGGCCCAAACCAAAGACTAACCCTACAACCTGAACAACTAGAAAGAAAACAACAAAAGAATCCCTTAGGCAGAAGAAGGAAACAGATAATAAAGATTAGAGCAGAACTAAAAGAATCAGTGAATAGAAAAACAATTGGAAGAATTAGCAAAACCAAAAGTTGGTCTTTTGAAATGATCAACAAAATTGATAAACCACTGGCTAAACTTACAAAAGAAAAACAGTAGAGGAAGAAAATTACTCAAACAAGAAATAAGACAGGAGGGTGTCACAACAGACCCAAATTAAATCAAAAGTATCATAACAGAATACTATGAAAAAATGTACTCTAACAGACTTGAAAACCTAGAAGAAATGAACAATTTTCTAGATTCATGTCACCTACCAAAATTATCACAAGGAAATGTAGAATAACTTAACAAACCCATCACAGAAGAAATTGAAAAAGTAATCAAAAAATCACCAACCAAAAAAGTCCTGGCCCAGAGGGCTTCACTGGAAATTATACCAAACTTTTAGAGGAGTTATTTCCAGTACTACTGAGCCTATTTCACAGCATAGAAAAGGACAGCATATTCCCAAACTCACTTTATGAAGCCAGCATAACCCTGATAACCAAAGCCAAGGAAAGATCCCACAAAAAAAGAAAATTACAGACCAATATGGCTCATGAACCTAGATGCAAAAACCTTCAATGGAATCCTAGCCAACAGAATTCAACAACATGTCCAAACAATAACTCATCACAACAAAGTTAGATTCATACCAGGGATGCAGGGATGGTTCAATATCAGGAAAACAACCACATAACTAACACAAAGAATATGAATCACCTCATTTTGTCAATTGATGCAGAAAAGGCATTTGACACAGTGCAACACCCATTCATGTTAAAAACTCAGCAAAATATAAGGGAATATAAAGGAAACTCCTCAATGCCATAAGTGGTATCTATACAAAGCCAACCACCAGCATCATCCTGAAACGAGACAGATTGAAAGAATTACCCCAGAGAACAGGAACTAGACAAGGATCCCACTGTTACTGTCTCTATTCAACATTGTGCTAGAGGTTCTAGACAGAGCATTCAAACAAGACAAAGTAATAAAGGGTATCCACAATGGTAGCCAAGTAGTAGTGAAGTAAAAATATCCCTCTTTGCAGATGATATGATCACATACACAGAGAATCTTAAAGAATCCATAAGTAAACTACTGGAACTAATAGAAGAGATCAACAAAGTATTAAGTATAAGATAAACATATGTAAA
This sequence comes from Heterohyrax brucei, assembly GCA_028571685.1. Classification (NCBI taxonomy): domain Eukaryota; kingdom Metazoa; phylum Chordata; class Mammalia; order Hyracoidea; family Procaviidae; genus Heterohyrax; species Heterohyrax brucei. Next base: position 22,902,766 of record CM053152.1, read on the forward strand.
TAGGTAGGATTCCGTTATACCGATAGATCATCAAAGAGGAAATCACAAAATACATACAATTTATTATAGCTTCCAAGAAGATAAAATGCCTAGGGATAAATTTAGCAGGATAAGTAAGATACCTATACAGAGAAAATTACATGATGTTTACTTCAAGAAGCCAAAAGAAACTTACGTTAGTGGAAAAATCTACCTTGCTCATGGATAGGAAAACTTAACATTGTGAACATGTCTATTTTACCCAAAGTGATCTACATATACAATGCAATCCCAATACAAATTCCAGTGTCATTTTTTAATGAGATGGAGAAACAAATCACCAACTTTGTCTGGAAAGAGAAGAAACCCTGGATAAGTAATGCACTGCTGAAGAAGAGGAACACAGTGGGAGACCTCACACTACTGGACCTTAGAAACTACTACTCTGCCATGATAGTCAAAGCAGCCTGGTACTGGCACAAAATGAGACATATAGACCAATGTAACAGAATTGAGATTCCAGAAGTATCACCATCCTCTTATGAAAAGTTGATATTTCGACAAAGCCCCAAAGGTCAGAAACTGGGGTAAAAATAGTCTCTTTAACAAACAGTGTTGGCAAAATTGGATATCCATCTGCGAAAAACTGAAACAAGACCCGTATCTCACAACTTACACAAAAACTAACTCAAAATGGATCACATGAACAATAGAACAGAAAATAGATAAATGAGAACTGCTAAAAATCAAACATGCTCATCCAAAGACTTTATAAAGAGAGTTAAAAGATTATGTACAGAATGGGAAAAAATATTTATCAACTACATGTCAGATTGATGTCTGATTTCCATAATCTACAAGGTACTGCAAAACATCAACAAGAAAAGGATAAATAACCAATTTAAGCATTGGGCAAAGCAGATGAACAGACACTTGTCTAAAGAGGATATCCAGACAGGCAAAGGACACATGTGGAAATGCTCATAATCATTAGCTATTAAAGAAATCCAAATCAAAACAATGATGAGATACCATGTCGCCCCAACAAAATTGGCCAGGATCCAAAAAACACAAAACTACAAATGCTGGAGAAGCTGTGGAGAAAGTGAAACTCTCCTACACTGTTTGTGGGATTGCAAAATGGTACAACCTCTTTGGAAAGCAATCTGGTGCTTCCTTGAAAAGCAGGAAATAGATATACCAATTGTCACTGCTTGGACTATATCCTACAGAAACAAGGGCAATCATACGAACAGATAAATGCACACGAATGTTTATTGCACCACAGTCCACAATAGCGAAAAGATGGAATCAGCCCAGATGCTCAACAATAGATGAATGGATAAATAAGCTGCAGTATATATACTAAATGGAACACTATGCAATGATAAAGAACAATGATGATTTTAGGAAGCATCTCATAACCTGGTTTCAATTGGAGGACATTATATTGAGTGAAATCAGTAAGCAGCACAAGGACAAATACTGTATGAGACCCTGACTGTAAGGACTTAAAAACAGACTCATATATAGAAGAAAAGACTCTGACAGCTTCAAGGGAGGGGAAGGAGAGAAGAAGAGGGTTGGTTATAGATTAGATAGCTGATAGAAATATAGCTGGGTGAAATCAGTGACAACACACAGTAGAATGAAGATCAATTTAACTGTACTTCAACATAACCTGAAAAGTCTTCCAATCTTAACCCAATATTGCAAGGACAGAGTAGCAGGTATGGGGTCTGGGGACCATGCTCTGAGGGCACATCAAGGCCAATTGGCACAACTAGGCTATTGCTAAGAAAGTTTTCTGCACCTCATATTGGTGAGTGGTGTCTGGGGCTTAAAAGCTAGCAAGCTGCCATCTGAGGTACACCAAATGGTCCCAACTCAGCTAGAACAGATGATCACCAAGGACAACAAAGACAGGGGGAAAAAGAGAACCCAGAAGACAGAAAGACCCACGTGAATGGGTGACTACAGCAACATGTAACCAGAAGAACCAGATGGTGCGTGGCCACCACTAATGACAGCCATGATGGGGCTCACAATGTTGAGTCTCAGTGGCAACACTAGAAAAAAAAAAGGTGTGCACCCTGAGAACTCCACTAAAAGATGATAGTTGATGGTCTGAAGGCCTGAGGGTTCCCCTGGGAGCATGGCCCCTAGACCTGGTGTTACCCCTGATTATAAATCATTACTGAGGCCAACTCTTTGGATACGAACAGTTGGACTCAGGGACATAGAGTGACCATAGCGTGTGTCACTTTATGATTCTATGCATCTATAAAATGTCGTCCTACACTTATCTCTTACCAAACAGGGAGTGGAGAGGGTGGAAAGGAGGGGAAAGGAGATTGTTAAGAAGATACTACATGTATAGAACAGAAAGGAGGAGAGTGCTGTCACTGGGCAAAGAGAGCAGAGGGAGCTGCAGATAGGCGAGCATGCAAATTTAGACTTTCGATCACAATAAAATATATATATATATCAACAAGGAAAAGGTGAATAACCCAATTAAGCAACGACCAAAGTAGATGGACAGACAGTTCACTAAAGAAGATATCCAGGCAGCAAAGAGACACATGAAGAAATGCTCACGATTATTAGCTATTAGAGAAATCCAAATGAAAACTACAATGAGACACAATCACCCCAACAAAGTTGGCAATAATTCAAAAAACACAAAACAACAAATGCTGAAGAGGCTGTGGAGAGACTGGACCTCACCTGCACTGCTTTTGGGAATGTGAAATGGTACAACATTGTTGGAAAGCAATTTGGCACTTCCTTAAAAAACTAGAAATAGAAATACCATATGATCCAGCAATCCCACTGCTTAGAATATATCCCACAGAAATAAAGGGAGTCACACAAACAGATACAGGCACACAAATGTTTATTGCAGCAGTGTCCATAGTAGCAAAATGATGTAATCAACCTATGTGCCTATCAACAGATGAATTGATAAACAGACTATGGTACATACATGCAGCGGAATGCTATACAATGCTAAAGTACAATGATGATTTTAGGAACCATCTCATAACCTGGTTTCATCTAGAAGACATGCTGAGTGAAATGAGTCAGCTGTGAAAGGACAAGTATTGTGTGATCCCTCTGCTATAAGGACTTAAAAACAAACTTATGTACAGAAGACAAGACTTGGACATCTACAAAGGTGAGGAGGTAGAGAGAGGGTTATTCATAGATTAGATGGTTGACAAGAATTCAGTTAGGTGAAGGGAGTGACAGCATGCAGTAGAGAGCAGATCAACATAACTGGACTACACTATAAACTGAAAGGTTTTCTAAACTCAACCCAATATATCAAAAGATAGAGCAGTGGGGTCAAGGGTCTGGGGACTGTTTTCAGGGGACATTGAGGTCATTTGGCATAACCAGTCTTTCACTAAGGGAGTCTTCTGCATCCCATATTGGTGAGTGGTGTCTGGGATCTCAAAAGCTAGGAAGCTGCCATCTGTGGTACACCAAATGGTCCCACCCCACCTGGAACAGATGACGACTGAAAAATATCAAAGAGATGAGAAAAAATGAGCTCAGGAGACAGAACGACCCATATGAATAGGAGACTGTAGCAACATGAGAGCGGAATAACCAGATGGTTCTCGGCCACCACCAAAGGCAGCCATGGTGAGGGATCCAACGTAGAGTCCCTGAGGTAACAAGAGAAAAAGAGATGTGCAGTTCAAGAACTCTACTAAAAAAACCAGAATTGATGGTCCAACAGCCTGGAGGGTTCCCAGGCAATGTGATCCCTAGACATGCTGCTGGCCCTAACCAGAAACCAGTACTGAGGTCAACTCTTCAGACAAGAATGCATTTGTCTCAGTGACACAGTGTGAGTGTGTGGTTTGTGTACTGTGGTTTTATACATTTGTAGGAGGCAGCCCTACTGGTTTCTTTCTAGATGAGGGAGAATAGAGTGGAGAGGAGGGGACAAGTGTTCATTAAGAGGATACTAGAAATATAGAGTGAAAAGCAGGAATGTGCTGTCACTGAGTGAGGAGAGCAGATGGCTGCAGACAGGTGGGCATGCAGTATTGATTTGGATTGTGTACTTTCACTTAATCACAATAAAAAAGAGTGACATTTCATAGGAGTCTATCACATTTCCTTAGAATTAATCTGTTCCTTTAAAAATTTCACAGAATTATGGAATGTCAAGGTTCCAAGGGATCTTAGATGTTATTGGTCTAGTCATTCATCAAACTTCAATTTCATTCCTAGAGTGTGTTGTTGTTAGGCACTGTCCAATTGGTTCCAAACCATAGCAACTCCACTTACAGTGCAACAAAACACTGCTGCTCCTGCACCATCCTCACAATCACTGCCATGTTTGAATTCACTGTTGCAGCCTCTGTGTGAATCTATCTCTTTGAGAGTCTTCTTCTTGTTTACTGACCCTCTAGTTTACCAAGCACAATGTCCTTCTCCAACGACTGGTTCCTTCTGATAACATGTCCAGAGTATGTGAGATTAAGTCTCACCAACCTCTCTGCCAGTACATATTCCAAGACAGATTTGTTTGTTCTTCTGGCAGTTAATGGTATACTCGATATTCTTCACCAACACCATAATTCAAAGCTGCCAATTCTTTCCAGTCTTCCTCATTCATTGCCCACCTTTCACACACACATGAAGCTCTTTAATTCTTAACGTGACATCTTCGCTTTTCAAAACTTTAAAGAGGTCTTTTATAGCAGATTTGCCCAATGCCATACATATTTTGATTTCTTGAGTATTGATTCTAGAACCAAGTAAAATGAATTGCTCAACAACCTCAATCTTTTCTCCATTTATCACAATGTTGCTTATTGGTTCATTTGTGAGGATTTTTGTTTTCTCTATGTTGAAGTGTAATCCATACCAAGACTATTGTGCTTGATCTTCATCATTAAGTGTTTCGAATGCTCTTCACTTTCAGCAAGCTAGGTTGTGTTAACTGCATAATGCAAGTTGTTGTTGAGTCTCCCTCCAATTCTGATGTCTCATTCTTCTTCATAAAGTCCAGCTTCTTGGGTTATTTGCTCAGCATACAGACTGAGTAGGTACGGTGAAGGTACACAACCTTGACATACACCTTTCCTGACTTTAAACCATATAGCATGTCCCCTTGTTCTGTTTGAATGGCTGCTTCTTGATCTGTGAGCAAATTCCTCATGAGTACATTTAAGTGTCCTGGAATTCTCATTCTCCACAATGTTATCCATAACATGTTATGATCCACACAAATGCCTTTGTATAATCAATAAAACACAAGTAAACACCTTTCTGGTATTCTTTGCTTTCAGCCAAGATATGTCTGACATTGTCAATGATATTCTTCATTCCACATCCTTTTCTGAGTCTGGCTAGAATTTCTAGCAGTTCACTGCTGATGTACTGCTGCAACCATTTTGAATTATCTTCAGCAAAGTTATATTATGTGTGATATTCATCAGTGATATTGTTTGACCATTTCCATGTTCTGTTGGATCACCTTTCTTTACAATGGGTGCAAATATGTATTTCTTCCAGTTAATTGGCCAGGTAGCTGTCTTCCAAATTTCTTGACAAAGACAAGTGAGCACCTCCAGCACTGCAGGTGCTGCTTAAAACATCTCAGTTTGATGTTCTCTCAATTTCTGGATTGCTGTTTTCACCACTGCCTTGAGTGTACCTATCCTAAGATGATGTTGTTATTGTTAGGTGCTGTCAATTCTTATTCATCGCAATCCTCTAGGATTGAGTAGACTTGTCCCACAGGGTTTCCAAGTAATGGCTGGTGGATTAGAACTGCCAACCTTTTGATCAGCAGCCAAGCTCTTAACCACTACAGTACCAGGGCTCCTTCCTACAGTGTAAGAGGGTTTTTTAAAAAGAGAGCTATTAGAATTTTAATATCTGAGATCATATCCTGGCTTGATTATTTCTCAGCAGTGGAACTCTGTGAAACTTAAAATACCTCCTAATCCTGGTTTCCACGTCTACAAAATTGGAGTGATAAGAGCTATAATAGCGCCTATCTCGAATTTTTTACACAGATAAATGGAATAACATGCTTAGTGTATTATCTACCTCATAACCCAGTGCTGTCAAGTCGATTCTAACTCATAGTGATCCTATAGGGCAGAGTAGAACTACTCCATAGACCTTCCAAAGAGCCCCTGGCAGACTCAAACTTCCAATCTTTTATTTAGCAGACTTAACCACTATTCCACCAGGGTTTCCATACTTTGTAAGTGCCCAATTAATGTTAACTATTACTATTATTAAAGAGCCCTGGTGGTGCAGTGGTTAGGTGCTTAACTGCTAACCTAAAAGTCAGTGGTTCAAAGCCATCCTCCACTCCTCAGGAGAAAGATGTGGCAGTCTACTTCATAAAGATTACAGGCTTGGAAACCCTATGAGGCAGTTTTAATCTGTTCTAGGGAGTTGCTATAAGTAGAATTGTCTTGATGGTAATAGGTTTTTTAATATTACTAACCTTAGAAATGTTGGATGTCAAGTATAAGATACCCTGCAAATGGAGATAAAGCTAGACCTCCCATTAGTGAGTCAGCTCTGGCACCCTATGACTGCCAGTTAGGTGTCTGTCAATCTGCAATGCCAATTAGCTGATTTATCAGTTAGAATGAGAGGAGAAAAGGTACTAGAAGGAACAACAATGAAATTTGTTTAAATGGGGCCAGTAGGACACCATAAACAGAAACACCACGCTATTCTTCCACAACAAGACACCCAAAACTAAAGAAACCCAAAGTATCAAATGAAGAGGTAAAATTCTCAGCCAAATGCCAAATCAAATATGAAACTCACAGAGAACAGAGATCGAAAAGAGATATCAGAGGATGTTTCCTATCAGCTAACCCAACACAGTTCCAGACATCTTGAATTCCTGTCAGATACTGGCAGACAGGGAGCACAGGAAAGCAGATTCACGGAAATCTCAGCAGAAGTCAAAGCACCTGGTAACCTATGATACATGCTTTCCCAACTCCTACATACTTCCTGCAGCCCTACCTCCACCTCCAACAGCTCCTGACTAGCTGCAGTGGCTCCACAGGCTAGGAAATGCAGCAGCCATGCTACTTGGACATTGGCAGACAAAGAATATTCAGGGGCTCCCAGCAGGACACAGATCACTCGCTGGACCTGCCCTGCTACACCATAGCTGAGCAACCGGCCCTGCCCACTGGACAACGAAGTGAAAAATACCATGACCACATTGGAAGTTCTGGATGAAAGGAGGGGAATGTGCTGTCATGGGTGGGGGAGAGGGGGAAGGGAGGAGAGAGCAGTTAGAGTAGAATAGTGGTGAAAGTTCCAGGTATTATAAGGCAAACTGATATAGATTGTAAGCGTGTTCTTAAATGCCAATAAAATTCATTAAATAATAATAAAAAGAAATATTCTGACTACAGATGAGCAAACCACAAAGAACACACACACACCTGCTTTGACACAACCAAATAAAACAAATAGCTGTATGAAACAGATTTACAATCAATAAACAAAAAAGTAACTACCAAATGACCCAATGACAGCTGACAATATCAAAACATATTTAAAAAATGGTTCTAGTAGATGTCCAAATTTAAACACCAGACAACTTTCCAGTGAAGAAAAGGCACTGGAATTACCTAACAGGAAATTCAAATCTCTAACACTCAGAGCTATCCAAAACATGAAGCAAACAGTAGACGAAAATGAAAGGAAAAATAGATAAATTCATACAAAATGCAGACAAGTGAATGGAAGAATTCATGAAAATAATACAGGAACAAAATGCTAAAAATAAACTCATAACTAGATATCATACAGAAACAACAATTAGAAATACAAAAGATAAACAAGATTTCAGAAATGGATGTTATCATACAAGGGCTCAGGAGATTTAAAATGACGGAAGACAGTATTGGCAAAACTGAAGAAAAACACTTGGATGCACTCCGAGGAAAAATCAGAAAAGAAAGAAGAAAAAAAATAAAGAAACTCTGAGAATTATGTGGGCTACAATCAAAAGCAAAAATTACAAGTCACTGGAGTTCCAGAACAGGGGGTATGAGGGAGGATCATTGAAGAAATGCTGACAGAAAACTCCCTTAATATCATGAAAGATGAAAAGCTGACCATCCAAGAAACTCGACAAATCCCATATAGGATAGATATACCCTAAAAGAAAATCACCAAGGCATATCATAACCACATTTATTAAAACCAAAGACAATGAAAAAGTTCTTAGAGCAATTCGAGAAAAACAAAACATCACCTACAGAGGAGAAACAACAAGATTAAGCTCTGATTATTCAGCAGAAACCATACAGGCAAGAAGGAAATGGGATGACGCATACAAAATCTTGAGAGAAAATAAAAGATTGCCAAGCAAGAATAATATGTCCTGCAAAACTCTGATTCAAATAAGATGGTGAACAGGAATCACAACATAGGGTCCTAGACATAGCTGTAGAAAAATGTAGAATGAAATTCTATCTCAGAAAGAAAGACCAGACTTGCTGACCTGAGAGAGATTGCAGAAACCCTGAGAATATGGTCCCCAGACACCTTTTGAGCTCAGTGACAAAGTCACTCCTGAAGTTCACCCTTTACCCAAGTACTACAGGCCCATAAAATGAAACAAGACTAAAGGAGTACTCCGGCCCATGGTGAAGACTAGAAGGCTGGAGGGGACAGGAAAGCCGGTAATAGGGAATGCAAGGTTAAGAAGGGAGAGTGTTGACCTGCTGTGATGTTTTTAATCAATGTAACAAAACAATGTGTATAGTAACTGTTTAATTAGAAATTAATTTGTTCTGTAAACCTTCATCTAAAGCACAATTTTAAAAAACCAACAATGGTAGCTTCAAGTATAGAAAACTGAAACCTGCCATCCTATCTAAATAAATCCTGACATTCAGATTAATCCTACTATTGACATCACAGTTCCTCAACAAGTACAGTAAATCAATGCTTGGTATAAGTGAACTTGGAAAACACAGTCAGGGCACTAAAAGCAGGGCAGTGAGGGATCATGGGCCAAAGCTCAACCCCTGTGACCCAAGGCCCTCCCATCACACCCAAACATGGTTTTCACTTTACCTGTGTGATACTCACACTAAAGTTTCAACAGCAAACCATTTGTTCTGAAGCTACTCAAAGCCAAGAAGGAGAAACTTTATTTAAATGAATCTAATTCAGTAAATCATTTTATTCAAGAGAAATGAAGCCACTGTTCATCTGATATAGAAAACTGTTATTGGTTCCTGGTTTACCACAGGGTGCTGTTTCTCACTTAAGTCCAACACCTCATTTTTTTAGTTGTCATTACCATATTTTTAATTCAGATAATCTATATCTTCCATGTTTGACATCTGTACCCTCTTCCTGTGAGGTATTTTCATAAGCACCTCTATGCCAAGATTTTTATATGTTGCTATAACAAAAATTAGCACACATACTTACAAGAATACCTCACAAGGAAAGGCATAGTTGTCAAACAAACAGAAGGTATTATTTACCTAAAAATACAGTATTGTCTTTTATTATCACTATCTTTATAAATCCAATCTTTATTTATCTTTGGGTGTTGGAGATGTTACATCTGAGAATGATACCAGCAGATTATGCACTGCAGTGTTGTAAGCAGTATATATCACTAGCAATAAGATAGACACACTCCAGGCTACACATGTAGCAATATCAAAGTATTTTGAAGCTTTTGACCTTCCAGGTCCTCTAAACATACTGCTTCCTTCCACACAGCAGCAGCCTCTTCATCCTCCATATACTTTACCATAAACAGCTTCTTCACCTTGGATGTCTTCCCCAACTGTTCTGCTGGAAAACATTTCTCCCCCTCTCTCTCATTTTATTTTGGTAAAAGAGATAACAAAAAAATTCTATTTTAATCATTTAAAGTATACAGTTCAGTGACTTGAATCATAGTCTCCATATTGTACTACCATTGCCACTATCATTTCCAAGTTTTTTCATCCACCTAAAACAGGAAGTCCATGCCCCTAAAGCAAGTACGCCCCCTGGAGTGTAATTGCTGCATATGGAAAAGTACACAGAGGATAAAGAGCTCATCTCTGAACTCTAATTCAGAGTGCCCTCCAGTGGGAAAGCTTCTGTCATGGATTGAATTGTGTTCCCCCCAAAATGTGTGTAGCAATTTGGCTGGGCCATGATTCTCAGTATTGCATGATTGCCCTCTATTCTGTGACTTTTGTATGCTGTAAATCCTAATCTCTGCCTATGGGTAATAGACTGGATTATGTTCAAGAGGATGCAGTTGGGACTCTTTAACACCCTTCCTAAGGTTACCTCCCCGCTCCAATGTAAAGTTTCCTTGGAGTCTGAGTTACACTACATTTTATCCTACAAGAGATGAAAGGGAAACAAACAGAGAGTTGGGGACTTCATAACACCGAGAAAGCAGCACCAAGAGCCGAGTGCATCCTTGGACTGGAGGTTCCTGTGCCAAGATGCTCTTAGACCAAAGAAAGACTGATACAACACAAGGATGCTCCCCCAGAGCTGGCACAGAGATAGTGCATTCCCCCGGAGCCAGCGCCCTGAACTTGAGCTTCAGCCTACTGGACTGTGTGAGAATAAACTTTTCTTTGTTAAAGCTATTCACTGTGGTGTTTCTGTTAGAGCAGTACCAGGTGACTAAGACACCTCCCTCTTGCTGCTACAGACTAAATGATATCACCTGGCTCAGAAGGTACTGACTGTTATTCTGTTCTCATTGGCTTGTCCAGTTGGCTGAGAAAGTTGCTTCATGAAGTTGAAATGAAATCTCAGCAAATATTCTTATTTCCATACAGAATTAAAATAGGAAGTGAGAATCAGCTCAACTGTGACTAAAGTTGCATTACAAAACCAAATTATCCTCATCCGTTAGGAGACTCTCAGATCTTCTCAGGGACAGAATGACACTTCAGAGCGTCTATCTGAGACCTCAGTGAAATTCATGGCAAGGGGTCCTCTATGACATTTGAGTTCATTTGACGCAAGATGAAAGGTCTTATGGTTTTGAATGCCAAAGAAACCCTCCGCAGAACCTGAGTCAGATTGTGAAACGTTAGATTGCTGAGAGACAGGCTGGGGAGCTAGCTGAAGCTTAGAAGAGAAAGAAATGTTTTCTCCTTTAAAAATAAATAAATAAACTTTTGCAGAAGAAGTCCTAAGTTCCCAAGAAAGTTCTAACATCACTGAAAAAAGACAGAGCTAAGCTCTGCCAGCTGTTCCAGTCTCTTCCAAGGGCAGGGAAAGGGAGCTACCTATCCCCTCTTAACACCAGAGCAAGGTGAAATAACAGTGAATTCTGCCGCCTTCTAAATAACAAGCCACACTTTACTCACGTTTACCCCAATTTGTCAGTCAAAACCAAAACTGGGTGTCACCGAATTGTTATTATGTTAGGTGTTACTGAGCTAGTTCTGACTCATAGTGACCCAATGTGCAATAGAACTGAAACACTGCCCAGCCCTGTGTCACCTCACAATCTTGGCTATGTTTGACCTCATCATCGTAGCCACTGTGTCAATCCATCTCATCAAGGGTCTGCCTCTTTTTCATTGATTGTCTACTTTAGCAAGCATGGTGTCCTTCTCCAGGGACTGATCCCTCCTGATAACATGTCCAAAGTCTGTGAGACAAAGTCTAACCATCCTCTCTTCTAAGGAATGTTCTAGTTGTACTTTTTCCAAGACAGATTTGTTCATTCTTTTGGCAGTCCATTGCATATTCAATATTCTTTGCCGATACCACAATTCATAGACATCAGTTCTTCCTTCATTTTCCTGACTCATTCTCCAGCTTTGGCATCCATATGAAGCAACTGCAAATACTATGACTTGCATCAGGCACACCTTAGTTCTCAAAGTGACATCTTTTCCTTTTGAACACTTTAAACGGGTCTTTTGTGGCAGATTTTGTCACTTTGTTACCAATTCCTATAGGTTCACTAGGAGTTGGAATTGACTCAGTGGCAGTGGGTTGGTGTTTGTTTGCTTTGTTGCTTTTAATGTCGTTTATCTTGTTACTAGGAGTTCCTAGGTGGCCCAATCACAGCAACTCTATAGGACAGAGTTTGGATTGGAACTGCTGACATTTGGGTTAACAGCCATAGCTCTTAACTACTGCACCACCAGGGCTCCTTAGAAAAAAAACCAACCCCACTGCCAAGGAGTCAATTTTGTCTCACAACAACCCTATAGACAGAGTCGAATTGCCCCCACAGAGTTTCCAAGGACCACCTGACAAATATCCACCACTAAATCCCTAGACCACCTCTTCTTTTCTCAATAAATACTCATTTAAACTGAACTGACACACATTTGAGAAGATTATGGACTCCCTGAGACAAGAGATTAGCTTGTGCAAATAATGATACTTTTCTCAAATGATAGAGGACCTTAATTGTGTAAGAGGAAAATTACTGAGCATTCTCATGTATGCATTAAATAATCGGTTGAGAGCGGAGTATTTTGCAGCTGACTTATTTGATGAGCTGACAAGGAATGGACATCTTGGGGGTTATTAATAAAAACAAGAAAATAACTATCATTGCTGCTACCATCACTTGCAGCTGCCCCTCCTCCCCTTCTCCCCCATCTCCATAAAGCTATCAGTTAATGTTTGTAAAAATTCTTTTGAGTTCTTGGGAGAGGAAAGCTGCAACGCTGCACCAAATAAAATGCATGATATCTCTCTCTTCTTTAAGAAGATAGACAGGGCAATAGCAACCTGCTTCTCCCCACCCCAAACAAAAAAAAATTCCTGCTTATTTATAACATCTTGAGGGTAAACAAGAAGCCTTATTTTTAGGACCTCAGGGTCTGTAGTCTAAGTTTGTTTTTGGAGTGGACTGGTTTGTGAGTGTTTTAAAAAATACTTTTAAACTTAATCAGTGATTTATATTCTATGAACAGCATCTTATCAAAGATCCTTTTGTTTTCACTGGTTTCTTTCACTATTGCCAACTTATTCTATTGCTATTTACCAAGTGGCAAACCTGGGGAAACGAGAATGTTACAGGTTTTAAATTGAGCTTTTGCCCCCTCTTGGTTATCTTGCAAAGATAGAAGAGAAACATTACAATGCTTGCAACTTAAAAAATACGCATGAAGCCATTAACTCTTTGAGATTTTCATTCCAGGTAGGAATTTTATGTACTTTTTTCTGCAACAAGTGTCTCATGTATCACTTCTGGTTTTTTGTTTTTTAGTGCTTTGATGACTTTCTAATAATATTCTTTTAAAGTCCTTTAAAATAGAAACACTCGATATGAACCCATGCAGAGAAGAGCAAAACAAGCATCTAACCAAATATTTGGTAGCAGCTTTTGAATATATCTGCATCAGAATCACAGATAGCATTTTTAGCTATGGAATATCCAAATGTTAACCTTAGCTTTGACCATGTACAGAAGCAGAGGTTGAAATTACAGACTGAAACTTTTGCATCTCTCGTTCAATAGCACAGGTGATCTAGGAAATGGCCATCAACTCCAGAGAGATTTAATACAAAAAAAGCAGAACAAGGCCCACCCTGCTTCCTAAAACACAAAATCCAAGCCAGAATGAAAATGGTTCATAAGGAACTACAACAAGTTACCAGCTTCACTGTTCTATCAAGCCATGATGGCACAGTGGTTAAGAGCTCAGCAGCTAACCAAAAGGCCAGCAGTTCAAATCCACCAACCGCTCCTTAGGAACCCTATAGGGCAGTTCTGTCCTATTGAGTGCCTCCCTGGGGGAAGGCACAGCCAACAAACAACACAGAAGGTGTATTATTTGCATAAAAATATAAGAGATGGAAAGGAGAGATAACGTTTGGGGGGGTGATTGCTAAATCTTTTTTTTTTTTTTGAGCAGCTCCGCATGGCTTTCTCCCCCCTCTTTTTTATTGTAGTGAAAACATACACACGAAAATATCCACTAACTCAACCACTTTCACATTTACAACTTAATGACTTTTTATCCTACCACTTTTTAATTGAGATATAATTCATAAAATTCACACTTTTAAAGAGCAACCATCATCACTGTCAAAGTCCAGAACATCTACATCCCCCCAAAAAGAAATCCTGTATTATTAGCAGTCACTAGACAGGAAGCACTTGATAATCAATTTCCTGTGTAACTATGTGAAGATAATTTTAATTTCTTTGTAGTGGACTAAGAATTCCTTGCAAGAAGAAGCTACATTTTGCTGAGGAGATGCTTTTATAAGCTCAGACTGCAGAATGAAAACAAAGCTATTCTGTACAGCAGAAAGGGAGACTCTGGGGCTGTTTGGGAAGACGGTGTGATCAAGACTGAGAGCTGGCAGAGTAGGCGAAAGAGCAGGCATAAAAGCCCATGTTTAAGTAGAGATCTTGTTTTGTTCCCTGATGTAGCCCAAAGGTCTAGACAGTGTCTGATGTATAGTATGTGCTCATTAAGTATATGTCGAATGATTTATTTCTGTATCTGTTGGATACAGGTTCTATTTATACTTAAACCTACAAGACCAAGTTTTTAAATCTTCTTATATGAATCTTCTGTGTTCTTATTGATACTTTGTCTCCCTGGAGCCCTGGTGACTCAGTGATTAAGAGCTTAGCTGCTAAACAAAAGGTCTGGAGTCCAAATCCACCAGCTACATGTTGGAAACTCTACGAAGCAATTCTACTCCATCTTACAGGGTCACTATGAGTTGGAATCGATTGTCGGCAACAGTTTTATTTTTTTAAGTGGTTGTACCAATTTGCACTCTTACCAATAGTAAGTGTAAGTTTGTTCTCACGGCTACATGTCACCTCAGTGATTCTAACTGTCAGTCTTTTTTCCCCCAATCTGACGAACTTGAAGTGTTATCCAACTGTGGTTTCAATTTGCATTTCTCTGGTTACTGGTGGGGTTGAGCATCTTTGCACATGTTTATTTGTCATTCTGAATATCTCTTTTCTAGATTGTCTGTGTCATTAGCCATTTTTCTACTGGGTATTGTATATTGTTAGATTGATTTTTAAGAATTCTTTATATTTCTATACTAAACCTTTGTTGGTTACAAATATGGCAAAAAGATTCTTCTCTATGGCTAATTATTTTTTCTTCATTTACAATACATTTTGATGGACAAAAGTTATTTTATTTTCAAGTTATGTCATTAATGTGATCATACATGCAAGGAAGTTCACAAGTTCGCATATCTCTAATGGAAAATAACTCACTGTTTATTATAACATGCCCTTTCAGATTATTGTATTTTAGTCATCCACTGTGCTTGAGCAATGCAAGTTTAAAGTTGTAGATACTAATACCAATGCAAAATAATTCTTGCATCTAGACATGAAAATAAACTCTTTCTGGTGGTAGTTCAATTGATCCCCTCAGCCTTTCCCTCCTGCACCCCTAACCACCTTAGGATAAAGCCAGTTTCACATCCATTTGCAAATTTATTTCAATATTCCTTTCTTCTTTTTTTGTTTTTCTGTCATTCAAACAAATATTTATAAGATTTTATCAGTACATAGGCATAAAAACCGTCATATAACCTTTAGGCTCAGTGAAGTCTCAGCTCTCTGTCTTTGAGTAATGCAACCATTTTTTCCCCTTAATATATTCTCTCTCTCTTTTTTTTTCTTTCCTAATTTTATTTATCTTATTCATATTGGAGAGAATATACACCTGCAAAAACATACCAGTTCAAGTGTCCGGAATCTTAAAAGCCTGTGAGTGGCTATCTAAGAAACTCTACTGGTCTCATTCCTTTTGGAGCAAATTAGAACTAAGAAGACCAAAGACACTAGGGTAAAGTTCATCTGAAGAACCAATGGACCACAGTTATCACAGCCCGCACCAGACTGACTCCAGCTCAACTAGATGGTGCCCTGCTATCACCACCAACTGCTCTGATAGGGATCACAGTAGAGGGTCCCAGAAAGAGCTAGAGAAGGCTGAAGAAGAAAATTCTAGCTCACATAGACACACACATAAGACCAGACTTACTAGTCTGACAGAGACTGAAGAAATTTCAAAAGTATGGTCCCTCAGCACCCTTGTAGCTCAGTAATGAAGTCACTCCTAAGGTTCCTTCTTCAGTCAAAGATTAGACAGGCCCATCAAACAAAATAAGACTGACTAAAAGGGCATACTAGGCCGGGGGCAAGGATGAAAAGGCAGAAGGGGACTTGCAAGCTAGTAACAGAGAACCCAAGTTGTGAATGGAGTATGTTGACATGTGTGGTTGGCAACCAATGTTACAAAACAGTTTGTTTATTAATTGTTTAACGCAAAACCAGTTTGCCTTGTACAATAAAGTACAACAAAAATTAAAATAAGTATACTTACACCAATTCAGTAGTATCTACATGTACTATTATGACTCTGATTACATTTTTTGAGTTTTGTACCTACTCTCATCCTCCTCATCAGAGTTGTTCTTCCACATTAACATAAATATACTGTCCCCTAAGTTTCCTATCTAATCTTTCACACTGCTGTTGTCACTTTGATTCTACATAAAACCTACTGCTTGGGAGTCAGGTTCAACTCACAGCGATCCCAGAGGTCAGAGTAGAACTGCCCCATAGAGTTTCCAAAGAGAACCTGGTGGATTTGAACTGCTGACCTGTTGGTTGGCAGACTTAAAACTTAACACACTACATCATCAGGATTTCCGATTCTACATAAAGAGTTCTTAAAAGAGTATAATGCTCAAAGCAGACAGTTTTTACCAGTTAGGCTGAACTATTGTTCAGTTTTAAGACTGAAGTAGGTGTTCAGGACTAACTTCACATTTCTTTCCATGTATACTTGTTTTTCTTAAAAGAGTTGGATTCCTAACACTACCTAGTCCTGGAAACTACACATTAACTTGTAGGAACCACTGAGATAAAACCTTTGCAGCCTTTATTGTCATTTTTTCTTAGAATAATCAAAACAAGTGGAGGTGCCAGTCACCAACCCCTGCCAGGTGACCACTGCCGAGGGCCTGCAGGTGACCTCTTTGCCAAGCACCCAATGCGTATCTCCTCCAGACTCCCGATGCCTACCTCTGAAGGCCCCACAGAGTTCCAAATACATATCTTCACTGAATGCCCATCTTTGGGACCCACCCAATTGCCCTCATTCTTCCATCCCTCACACCTGATGTTTATCCTCAGCTACCGAATAAAAAGCTCCCAGTCCTACTGAAGAGGGTGACAGACTGGGAGGACCCGGCTTCCCCTGTCCCTACCACACCGCTACACAAACAAGCTTCTTGATCACATACCTTACCCCTATCTCAGAACTGACTGTGCAGCAGGCAGCTTAAACCTGTGTTTTATAGTAACGAGATGACTTCAGGAGGTATTTTCTGTTTAAGTTTTAAAGATTGTCTCAGGGCAATAGTTTCAGGAGTTCATCTACCCTCCATGACTCTAGAAAGTTTAGAGTCCACAAGAATTTGAAAATCTGTTCTTCATTTTCACCGTTTTGATCAAGCTTGTGCTGTGCATTCTTTGATCAGAATGTTCAGTAACGGCAGCTGGGCACCATCGGGTTCTTCTGGCCCCGTGACAAAGGAGGCAGCTGAACTCAAAAGCAGTTAACCACACATTCTACATCTTCCTACTATTCCTGATTCTCTTCATTCCTCTGTTGTTCTGGGTGAATAAGGACCAATTATGTCTTGGGTGGCCACTTGTAAGATTTTAAGATCCAAGAACTATAAAACAGACCAGGAGGTAGAACAGAAACACTAAACATGTTATTAGACCAATTAACTGAAATATCCCATGAAATCATCACCCTAAACCTCCAAACTAAAGAACCAAATCCCCTGAGGTGTTAGGTTGTTAACAAAAGTAGCCTTAGCAGCTATTCGTTTGTTGTTGTTGTTGTAAATATATCTATCACACAACTTTTGCCAATTCAACTTTTTACAGATGTAAAACTTGTTTACAGCAGTTACTATGTTGGTTGTGCAACCCTTCACAGTAATCAATGCAATGCTTCTATCACTGTTAAGCCCTTTTCCCCCTCCTTTCTACCTTGGTAACCACTAATAAACTTTGATCACCATACATTTGCTTTTTCTTCTCTTTTTATGTAAGTGAGTTCAGACAGTATTTGTCCTTTTGTGTTTGATTGATTCACCTCACTCAGCAAACTGTCCTCAAGTGCCATCCATACTGTCAAGAACTGCGTTTCTCCTACTAGTTGAGTAACATTCCATCGGATGTATGTACCGTATTTTGTTCACCCATTCATCTCTGGTTATGGGCAGTTACATTGTTTCCACCTTTTGGCTATTGTGAATAGTGCTGCAATGAACAAGTCTCTTTCTGAGTCTCTGCTTTCAAGTCTTAGAGTATATTCCTAGAAGTAGAATTGCGGGTCACGTGGTAGTTACATTTTTAGTTTTTTAGGAACCACCTTGGTTTCCACAATAGCAGCACCATTTTGCATTCCTACCAGCAGTAGATCAGGGCTCCAATTTTTCCATGTGCTCACCAATGTTTGTTTTCTCTTTTTAAACCTGAGCGATCCTCGTGTGAGTAAAATGTTATCTCACTGTGGTTTTCATTTTCATCTCTCTGATGGCCAGTGATGCTGAGCATCTTTGCATGCGTTTGGCAGCCACTGGTACGTCCTCTCTGGTGAAATGTCTATTCAAGTCCTTTGCCCATTTTAGAACTGAGTTCTTTGTCTTTTTGTTGTTAAATTGTCAAAGTTTTGTATTTATTTTGCTTACTAGATTCTTGTCAGATGCATCGTTTCCGAACACAGTCTCCCAGTTGGTAGCTTGTGTTGTTACTTTTTTGGTAGTTTTTAATGAATGAAAGTTTTTGGTTTTGATAAGCTTCCATTTATTTATCTTGTCTTTTCCTGTTTGTGCTTTTGTTATTATATTAGATAATCCCTTGTTGGAAACTAGGTCTGCCATCATCGCCCCTGCTTTTTATTCTGACAATTTTGTGGTTTCATTTGCATGCTCAGATAATAACTTTTGAATTTGTTTTTGTGAGGCATAGATCCTCCACATTTATTCTTACAGTTAGAATTTTAAAGTGTGGTTCCACCACTCAGTTCTTAGTTTTCAGACAAAACATTGTCATTTCTGTTTCTAAAGAACCTACCCATAGAAGTAGATTCTTCAACTCAAATACCTTGCAGAGGGTCAGAACCACTGCACACGTTCAGTAAATATTTGTTAAATGATTAATGGCCAAATTGTCTGCTTCAGCATGATGAATTGTGAATTTTTTAATGACCTGTAAATTCCATATTCAGCTATGTAAGGATAGGAATATGATATACACATTCCCTATCTTCTTGTTCTTTATAGTTAAATACTGAGAGCAACCCTAACAGGCGGTGGGGGAGAAAGGGAAGATCACAGATTGGTATCTAGGGGGAGGTAAGGGGAGGGATTTGTTGCTAGGCAACCAACTTCATTCCAGTGATTGTTGACCCCAGTTCTGTAAAAGTCTCCTTTTCTGCCCTCCTCTTCCTCCTTCTCCTTCTCTCTTCATCTGATAGAATCAAGAAAAAAATACCCCCAGGATAGTGGGAGTTGAGGATGGGGAGTGTGCTGTTTACCCACAAAATAAATCTCATGCCTGGGGCAAAGCTAGGATTTAGTTCATAAAATGTATGTCACTGGTTGAATATATTTCTCCCCTTTGGAAAGGCCAGGCTTGCATTAAGTTCATGTTAGAATATAATGCTTGTTCTCCAGTCATAGACTTAAACTGTTGAGATCTGGAAGGAAGATACAGTGAGTATGTTTTTGAAAACAAATTGCTCTCTTGTGAGGAAGTCTTAACAGAATTTTGAATCACTTTGAGGCAGAGAGTGTTCAGGCTAGAAAATGATGGGTTCTCTTTGAAATTCAAAATGTCTGTAGGGCATCCACATTAACATCCTGAATATGGGCTTGGAAAGAAGATGAATTCTGAAGTAAGGATTTAGATTCTTAAATCTGCGTATCTTTTAGCCATAAAGTGCTGCTATCACAGAAATACCACAAGCTGGTGGCTTTTTCAGACAGAAATCTATTGTTTCAGTTTAGAAGGCTAGAAGTCTGAATTGAGCGTGCCAGTTCCAGGAGAAAGCTTTGCCTTCTCTCTGTGTCAGCTGCGGTGCTTCTGTCCCCTTGGTGCTTCTGAACCTGGCTAATCTTCATGTAGCTTGGCATCTCTCCTGCAGCTCTGCTTGTTTCCCTGCTTGTTTCAACTCCTTTATAGCTTAAAAAAGATGAACTCAAAATACACCCTCCACTAATTGTACTTCATTAACGTAACAAAGACAACCATTCCCAGATGGAATTATAACCACAGGCATAGTGGTTGGGATTTTTCAGGAGGACACAGTTTAGTCCATAACAGCATGTGGGTGGTGGCTGAGGCAAAGGAAATCAGTGAACTTACCATCAAGTGTCTATTATAAGAAAGGAGGAAGGCCATGGTGCTCAAACTTTGTCGTACAATACCAACTGCTGTCAAGTCGATTTTGACTCATATGAAGCCTACAAGACAAAGTAGAACTACCCCATAGAGTTTCCAAGGCATGCCTGATGGATAAGCACTGCCAACCTTTTGGTTAGCAACTGTAGCACTTAACCACTATTATCTCTGGGTTTCCTGTTGTGATTAGGATCACTTGAACTTTGTTGTACACTGGAATCACATGAGAATTAATACTGTTAAAAAAAGGTTTTTTTGGTTGTTTGTTTAAGCCTTTGCTTGATCAATTAAAATTGGAATCTGGAGCTGGACATAGGCATTCATAGTTTTAAAAACTCTGTAGGTGATTCCAAAGTATAGCCACTTTTAAGGACTAGTGCTCTAGATCAAAAAAAACAGACCAAACCCATTACCACTGAGTTGATTCTGACTCATAGCAACCCTATAAGACAGAGTAGAACTGCCTTACAGGGTTTTCTAGGCTATCATCTTTACAGAAACCAAGTGCCACATTTTCCTCTACCGCAGTGCAGCCGATGGGTTCAAGCTCTCAGACCTTTTGGTTAGCACCAGGGCACTTAACAACTGGGCCACCGGGGTTCCCTGTGCTCTAGATAGTATGTCTCTAAAGTAGGGTCTTGCCAGGATCATTTGAAAAGCTTGTTAGACACAAATTTCTGGACCCAAGAATTTGCATGTCTGTCAAGTTCCCAGATGATGCTGATGCTTCTGGTCCCAGGCCTATACTTTGAGAACCTCTGGTTAGGACAGTGCTTCTCAAACTTTAAAGCAAATACAAGTTGCCTGGGAGGTCTTGCTAAAATGCAAATTCTGAACCCATGGGTCTTGGTGGGATGTGACATTCTGTACCTCTGATGAAACCCCAGGAATCTTGGTGGCTTACTGGCTAAGCACTACCGCTATTAACCAAAACGTTAGCAGTTTGAATCCACCAGGCACTCCTTAGAAATTCTATAAGGCAATTCAACTCTGTCCTATAGGGTTACTATCAGTCAGAAATAACCTAAAGACAAGGGATTTGCTCTGGTTTTTTAGCAGGCTCTCAGGTAATGCTTACTCTTCCCTTTGCACACATTCCCTTGAACATTAGAATCTGAGAAGTTTGGGGCTGGGAGCAGAGACTCAGTGTGTAAGTGGTTGCTGAAGTCAGAACAGTGGATGAGGTCACTGTGGAGGGTTTATAGTGAGTACAGAAGAGGGCTGAGGACTAGCTGGGGGAAGTGCCACCTCTTCAAGGGAAAGAATAGTGTTAAGGATGCCAACAGGGAATAATCAGTGAGTGACAGATGTTTAGGGGAAAGAGGGGACAGAAATCACAAAGTTTTGAGAAGGAAGTGGGAAGAGGTCAAATGCCAAAAAAGGGTCAAGGAAGTTCAGCAGACAGTGTTCACTGGGTTAAACTCAAGTTAGCCACCAGTGACCTTGACTTCAGGGAGTCAATGTGTTCTTCTGTGCTGCGTCCTGTGTTCCTGGAGTGATGGGGCCAGGTTTGACTAGCTTGGTCAAACCATTTAACTTCTGTGGGTCTCTGTTTGCTCTTCTATAAATTAGGGTTGATAACAGCAACTTCATTAGCCGGCTATTCTGAGAGTTACTAACGATAGTCAGTGGCACAAATGGTTGACTTTGACTACTAATCTAAAGGTTGACGGTTTGAACCAATCTAGTGGCACTTTGGAAGAAAGGCCTAATGATCTGCTTTCCTAAGGATTACTGCCAAGAAAACCCTGTGGAGCTGTTGTACTCTGTAACACCTGGGGTTGCCGTGTGTCAGAGTTGACCCTATGACAATGGATTTAGTTTGGTTTGATCTCGTTAGTGTTTCCACCCCTAGTTTTTTGCTTCTGTCTCCTCCCTTCCCCAAGGTTCACTCTAAGAGCTCAACTGTCAGTCTCCTGTCTCACATATAATCTCATCCTCTTTCTGTAAATTCCTTTGTTTTTAAGCTTTCTGCAAAAACTTTATTCTGATGTAGAATGGACCGTAATGGGAGAGCACCAGAGTGTCTCTCATCCCATAATCACCAGATCTCTCTGCAGAGCACATATCCACCATACCTCAACCTCATCAGTCCCTCTAACTATGACTTATATTTTCTAAAAGTTGAGGTGACAAATTAGATAAATGTCTTTCATGTCCTTTGAGTGATACTGATGTGGAGATGTTCAAGCAGCCCTCTCAACCTCTACACAGACAGGATGCACGGTTTCTAGGAAACCAACAATAAGTGTCAACCACACCTAGCAGGAAAATGCTCCCAACCAGAAGCACTGCAATTATATTCAGAAGAATTTCTGGCTGCTGTTCAATTATCATCTTTCAAAAATTCAATTCAGCAAATATTTATTGAGCGTGTACGTGCAAAGAACTTTCAGAGTACAGATCCCATCATGTCATTCCTCAGCTTAAAAGCATTTTGTGGCCTACACCTTCCCCTGCTTAAAACACACACACACACACACACACACACACAATGAAGTCAAACCTTACAAATACAACCCACAAAATCACCGGTTGATGTCAAATCCATTCCAAGTCAGGGCTGATTATCCAATAGGCAAGGTAAGCATGTAATAAAACTCATGTGATGTTACAGACTAGTTCACTACGGACTAGTAAATAAGCACAATTAAGCCCATGCTTACCTTGCTTACTGGGTCATCTGCCCATTGAGGATTGTAAATTTGAAAAGAGGCTTTGATTCTGTATGACGGTGCCTGTGGGGTTGGGAGAGAGACAGATGCCAGCATACCTAGCAAATGAAGTCTTTTATGTGGTGAAAAATGTGAAATCATTCACTATAGATGATCTGGTAAGCAAGATAAACACCATGCTTACCTTGCCTATTGGATAATCTGCCCCCGATTCTGATTTACGGTCGCATGATGTGTGTCAGGAAACCCTGGTGGCACAGTGGTTAATTGCTATGTCTGCCAAACAAAAGGTCAGCAGTTTGAATCTACCAAACACTCCTTGGAAACTCTATGGAGCAGTTCTACTCTGTCCTATGAGCCTGAATTGACTCAACAGCAATGGATGTGATTTTTGGGTTTGATATGCATCACTTTGGACATGTTGTCACAAGGGATCAATCCCTGGAGAAGGATATTGTTTTAATCAGCTGGTACTGCTCTAACAGAGATACCACGACGTGGATGGCTTCAACAAAGAAAATTTATTCTTACACAGTCTGAAGGCTACAAGTCTGAATTCAGAGTTTCTGCTCCAGGGGAAAGCTTTCCCCCTGTCGGCTCTGGAGGCAAATCCTTGTGTTGCATCAGTCTTTGGTCAGGGAGCATCTTGACACAGAAACTTTAGATCATGCTGTATTCCCAGTGCTGCTTTCTTGATAGTATGAGGTTCTCAATGTTCTGCTTGCTTCCCTTTCATTTCATCTCTCGTAATATAAAAGGATAAAGGGTAGTGCAAGCGACACTCCAGGGAAACTCCCTTTACACTGGTGCAGGAAGGTAACCTTAGGGATTTACAGTCCCACTCTAGCTGCCTTTAACCTAAAACATAGGAAAATGACAAAACAGAGGACAATCACAAAACAATGGGAATCATGGCCCAGCCAAATGGCTACGCACATTTTTGGGGGGACACAGATCAGTTGATGGCACTCCACCCTTTGGCCCCCCAAAGTCACAGCTTTAAAACATGTAACATATTCATCTCATCATACCAAAAGTCATAGCAAAAATATGTTCATCCCATATGACAGAAGTCTTAAATCAGTTTCAAGTCCAAAATATAAAAACCCTTCTACATTGGTGAAACCTGGAATACAAGCTATCTGCTTCCAAAGTACAATGGCAGAAGGAAGGCAAAATAGGAAACAAATAAGTCAACAAAACACATTACATTAGCTCTCAAATCTTTGAAACTAATCCTCTGTCCTCTCAGACAATTTACACATTAGCTTTGGCCTCCAGACTCAAGGTATTGGCCACACTGTCTGGATTCTGAGTGGAGACCCTGGCCCTGTGCTACAACTCTGCCTTCTAGGCCCACTTGGGCAACAACTCTGACCCCTAGGCTTTAGGTACACCATAAGCCCAACTGAGGGTCAGTTCCACCCTTTCAACCCCCCAAGGTCATGGCTATACCTTTTGAGACTGAGGCAGTTCGGTTTCTCACACTCTTTGTCTCTTCAACTTCTGCTTCCTATTACCTCATGACCTGGGCATCACTCCTGCATCTGCTGTGCAGGGGAAAGTGTTCCAAAGTTCTATAGCTTACCAATTCAAGTGCCCAGAGGCACTGCAAGCTGCCAGGAAGGCTCCTGCATACAGGCACTTATCTCTCTTGTTCCATGGGTCAGCAAACCTAGCTCCACTGGTTTAAGTACCTAGAGGCACTCCAATCCACCAGGAAACCTCTGTGTACAGGCATTCAGCTCCTTTGCTCCATGATTTGCCTCTAGCACTGCCTCAGGTTCTGCTGCTGCCACTGCTGCTGGTCCTCTGCTGTTATTTTTCACCATCTGTGCTTTCTTCAGTGTCAACAGTTCTCCTCTGTTCCTTCTGAGACTTCTATCCATTCATAGTTTCAAAACCACTTCCACATTTAAGTATTTGTTAGAACAGCACTCCACTCCCTCAGTACCAAATTCTGTTTTGGTCATCTGGTACTGCTGTAGTAGAAATACCACAAAGTGGATGTCTTTAGCAAAGAAAAGTTTATTTTCACACAGTCTAGTAGGCTACAGGTCCAAATTCAGAATGTTCACTTCAGGGGAAAGGATTTCCCTCTATTGGCTCAGGAGGAAGATCCCTGTGTCGCATCAGTCTTTGGTCAGGAGCATCCTGGCACAGGAACCTCAAGTCTGAAAGACGCACTTTTCTCCCGGTGCTGCTTTCTTGGTGGTGAGAGGTTCCCAACTCTCTGCTTGCTTCCCTTTCCTTTTATCTCTTATAGAATAAAAGGATAAAAGGTGGTGCAAGCCATACTCCAAGAAAACCCCCTTTACAATGGAGCAGGGAGGAGACCTTAGGAAGGGATTTACAGTTCCACCTTAATCCTCTTTAACATACAGCAGAGGAAAATCACAAAATGGAGGACAATCATAAAGTATCGAGAATCATGTCTCAACCAAACAGCTACACACAGTTTTGGGAGGACATAGTTCAATCCATGATGGACATCAAGCTTGGTAATGTCGTGGGTCAGAGAAAAACAGGAAGACCCTCAACAAGATGGATTGACACAGTGGCTGCAAAAAAAGGTTTAAGCATAAATACGATTGCAGGCATGGCACAGGACTGTGTAGTATTTTGCTCTATCGTGCACAGGGTCCCTATGAGTTGGTAGTAACCTGGTGACACTTAACAAGAACAACATGTATGTCAGAGTACAGCTGTGTGCTATGCGGTCTGCAATGGCTGATTTTTTGGAAATACATTGCCAGGACTTTCTCCTGAGGTGCTCTGGGTATATGCGAATCTCCAACCTTTCAGTTAGTCTAATTGTGCAACCTGGGGATGCCCTGGGCCACAAAGACAGCTTCATTTTACAACACCCACTATTCCAGCCTTACCTGCCTAACACTATCCCCACTTCACCCTATTGTTAATCCTGAAATCGCATCCTGTTCTTGGCTGGACGATGCTTTGCCACTCTTCAAAGCCCAACTTAAAATAGGCCATTAATTCCAGGCAGAATGAATTGCTCAGTCTTGTTCATTGATGATTCCAAGTTTGCATGCATTCATCCTACAAAGATTATATGTCTTCTATGGCACTGTGGTTAAAGCAATCAATTATAAACCTAAAGGTCTCAGTTGTTTAAAGCCACAGCAGCTCCACAGGAGAAAGATGTGGCATTCTACTTCCATAGAGATGTACAGCCTTAGAAACCCTGTGGGGTTGCTATGAATCAGAATCAACCTGAGGCAGTGGGCTTATGTACTAAGCACATCTTTCCTTTTCCTTCTTTGTTTCTTTAAAGGGCACGATTGTTCTATGCCTGCCTCTGTCACATGGGTTTCCTGTTGGTGGCAAAGTTGTAGCAGCTGGTAATTCTTTTTATCTCACATTATGGCCCTTCCTTAATAAATACAGTGTTGAGAATTTTGAAATTTAAAAAGCAGCTAGTAGCTTTCCCAGGATGGTTTTTAAGAAATTATATAGGCTCTGTTACCCAAACACGGTTAACACAGCAATAAGAGATGTTTTCCTCTCTCTCAGGTTTTGTTTAAGTTTTACTAAATTTGGATGTTCCTACAAGGTCTCAACTCAGGAGAACAAGCACTGTTTGACGCTCGGTGTATAAAAAAGCTCATTCCTAGGAAATGAGTGTCTCTCCATAGGACACGACAGCCACCAAACCTGATAACAAAGACAGCTTCTGTTGCTATTGTTTTTTGGTAAATATTTTATCGTGCTTTAAGTGACAGTTTACAACCCAAGTCAGTTTGCCATACAAAACCCCCTACACACATTGCTGTGCATCAGGGCTCCCATTAACATAGAGTCAGGATTTCAACATATTGGAAAATCACATCAGATGACAAAATGGACAATCACACAGTACTGTGGCTTAGCCGAGTTGACAGATATTTTGGGGTGACACATCTCAATACACAACACAGTGCAAGGTAGGAAGAGAGGGAGAAAAATACCCTGGCTTCTCACCCTGGTCTGACCAGTCTTTTGACAGCCTCTCTTGGCCATATCTACATGGAGCAAGAGGACAAGGGAACATGGGAAGTGTAGTTCCCTGAGATAATGGATGAGAGCAGGGTGACAGCAGACAGGAACATGTTATGAGACAGCTGTGCTCTTTAAAAAAAGGAAGAAAGATATGCTTCATACATGATCCCTGCCTTTGAGCCCCAGAGATAAAGCTTTGTCGTATCAAGCCCATACTTCTAATCTAGCCCTATCAATTATTTATTAAGTTAACTAGATGTTGGGAAGGATATCCATCTCTTCACCAGAAGAGCTGATCAATGTGTGGGAAATGTCATTGTAGCTTAGTTTTAAAAATGATTATCTGAGTCGGATCCGACTCGATGGCACTTGGCTTGGCTATCTGTGGGACAAATTAATAATTCTGTATTACAACTGTGTCTTTTACATTTCAAACATGGAATTTTTTTTTTTTTTTTTTTAAGGATCCCTGGGTGGCACAAGAGGAGTCTTTGTGGATCAGTTGTTAAATGCTCAGTTGCTGAAAAAAAGTTGGTGGTTCAAACCTACTAGCCACTCCTCAGGACAGAAATGACAATCTGCTTTCATAAAGATGTACAGCCTTGAAAATCCCATGCCAGCAATTGTACTCTGTTTCAGAGGGATAGAGTTGGAACACACTTGCAGGCAAGGTTTGGGTTTTGTCAGTGGTGGTGTGTTCTGCTTTGTTTTGGGAGGAAAGCTGATGGCATAGTGCTTAAGAGTTATAGCTGCTAACCAAAAGGTCAGCAGTTTGAATCCTCGAGGTACTCCTTGGAAACCGTATGGGGCAGTTCTACTCTGTTCTATAGGATTGCTATAAGTTTGAATCAACTTGATGGCAATGGGTTTGTTTTTCAGGGGGGTATTGTTTTGGGTGGAGCAAATGACTTAGGTTCAACTGCTAAACCTAAAGTTTGCTGGTTGGGACTTACTCAGAGCGCCTAGGAGGAAAGTCCTGGTGATCAACTTCCATAAAAACTACAGCGAAGAACCTTGTGGACCGGTTCTACCCCCTAACATATTCCTAAGAGAATGTGTTAGAGAGGCAGAATCAACTCAATACAAATGAGTTTGGTTTTTGGATTTTCGTTGTTGTTGTTCTAGTGTTATGACTGTGTCCCACATTTAAATTTCAAGTGATTTTTACCTCCAGTTAATAAATGTCTTTCTTTTCAATATTCAATCTTCCAATACTTCCCCATTAAACACACACACACACACACACACATTTTAGGCCTATTTTTTGCCACATTCATTCCCTACAGTTTTATTTGGGTTGGTTTTGTTTTTAGCAGATAGTTCAAGGAACAGCTGGTGAACTTCAGGCAAATTTAAATAATCTCCATTAAATCAGAAGGAGCCTCTGCACTGCAGGATTCCTTTGCTTGGCAGTCTGAAAGTCATTTGCCTGAAATACTTACCACTTAATTCTGAGAAATTCTGAACATGCTGGGAATAGCTGAACTATTCAGTGCAGTGGGGAGTAAGGGGACGCAACATAGAAAAATCATGTTCCTATTCACAGACAGAACTTTTAAAACCACACAGTTATTTTTGGAAAATATAATCTTGGGGAAAATCTCTATGTTTAAGCCGTAACATACCAACTCTTTACTATCTAGGAAACCCTAGTGGTATATCAGTTAAGTACCACAGCTACAACCCAAAAAGTTTAACTCTGTCTCCTATAGATTTGCTATGAGTCAAAATTAACTCAAATGCAGTAAGTTTATTTTTTTAAATACCGTCTCACATCCACATTTTTATTATAAAAATAATAAGGGTTCATCACAGAATATGTGGAAAACACACAAAGATCTAGCAATTAAATTTTTCTTTAAAACTTTTAATTCCAGCATCCAAAGACCATATTTGACAGCATTTCAATTCATATATTGTGTGCATGTATGTATAAAACAACCTTACAGTCATACTACACACACTGCTTTATATTCTGATTTTTGTCATTTACTGATTTATTTTGAGGATTAAAACTCATTGCCACTAAGTTGATTCCAATTAATAGGAACCCTATAAGGAAGAGTAGAATGTCCTCCACAGGGTTTCCAAGGCTGGAATCTTTATGCAGGCTGTCACATCTTTCTCCCACAGAGCTCTGGTGTATTCTAACCAGCAACCTTCAGTTTGCAACTGAGTTCTTCACCACTGTGCAACCAAGCCTTCTTATTTTCAGAAATGTCTCAGATTAAAATTATCCCCATTAAAAAAAATTCATTGGCTCCTAATATCCTGTTGTATGACTACTACAATGTATAATGTTTATATAATATTCACATTAGCTGGCTTGGCATAATGTAGTTCCTGTTAGATGTTTGGGAACTCCATTGCTACTTCCTCCTTGACAAGCCAATATAAAAAGACAGGTTTTTAAGGAAGTAGTATTATCATGAAAGAAGCTGGTATTTCCTCTTCTCAGCCTCTGATTTTCTTTCTTACTTGTCTTTGGTTTCATATTAACTTTGCTGGATGTCTTCTTTTGTTATGATAAAGAATAGGAGTAAACAAAAAGGCCACCTACTTGAGGAACACTGACCACATGAGGGCTGCAAGGGAGGGAAGGGAGAGACAGAGGGAGGGGGAGGGTTGGTTATAGATTAGATAGCTGATAGAAATTTGGTTGGGTGAAATCAGTGACAGCACACAGTAGAAAGAAGATCAATTTAAGTGAACTTCAACATAACCTGAAAACTCTTCCAATCTTAACCCAATATGGCAAGGATAGAGTAGCAGGGGTGGGGGCCTGGGGATCATGCTCTCAGGGGACATTGAGGCTAACTGGCATAACTAGCCTGTTGCTAAGAGAATCTTCTGCACCCCGTGTTGGTGAGTGGCACCTGGGGCCTTAAAAGCTAGCAAGCTGCTGTCTGAGGTACACCAAATGGTCCCAACTCAGCTGGAACAGATGATCACCAAGGACAACAAAGACATGAGGGAAAAAGAGCCTAGAAGATGGAAAGACCCATGTGAATGGTTGATTACAGCAACATGTGACCAGAAGAACCAGATGGTTACTGGCCACCACCAATGACAGCCGTAATAGGGACCATAATATTGAATTATGGTAGCAACACTAGAAAAAAAAGGAGTGCACCCTGAGAACTCCACTAAAAGACCTCAATTGATGGTCCAAAGGCCTGAGGGTTCCCCTGGGACCATGGCCCCTAGAATTGATGCTGCCCTGATCATAAATCATTACTAAGGTCAACTCTTCAGACAGGAATGGATTGAACTCAGGGACACAGAGTAATCACATCGTGTGTGCACTTTATGGCTCTATGCATCTATAGGATGTAGTCCTACTGGCCTCTTACTAGAGGGGTGTGGAGAGGGTGGAGAAGAGGTGACAGGAGATTGTTAAGAGGATATGACATGTATAGAACAGAAAGGAAGAATGTGCTATCACACACCAGGAGAGCACAAGGAGCTGAAAATAGGTGGACATGCAAATTTAAACTGGACTGTACACTTTCAATCAGTCACAAATGAAAAAAAGAAAATGAAGAAACCTAAGAATTATGAGGAACTCTGTCAGAAGGAATAATCTACCAGTGACTGGACTACCAGGACAGGAACAATAACAGAAAAAACAGAGAATTGTTAAAAATTTGTAGACTGAAAACTTCTCTTACATGTTGAAAAATGAGAAGCTATCTATTCATGATGCTGATCAAACCTCATATAAAGTAGATTCCAAAAAAAAAGACTACCAAGACATAATCAAACTTGTGAAAACTAAAAATAAAGAGAGAATTTTAAAAGTAGGTAGGGATAAATGAAAAATGATCTAAAAAGGAGAGTCAGTAAAACTTAGCTCAGACTACTCAGCAGGGACTATGAAGGCAAGAAGGCAATGGGATAACATATTCAAAACCCTGAAGGAACAGAATAGCCAGGCAAGAATTATATATCTAGCAAAACCATCACACAAATAGGATGGTGAAATTAGGATATTTCCAGATAAATAGAAGTTTAGGGAAGTCACAAAAAACAAACCAAAATTCAAGAACTAATAAAGGAAGTCCTTCAGTTATAAAAAAGTATCATCAGATGACAACCCAAGACTAGAACACGGGACAGAGAAACTGGCTACCAACCCAGATGGGTGAAACCAGAAAAATAAAGCTAAAACATGAAGATGTGGAAACAGAGATATCATTATGTAAAAGATGAAGGGACTTAAATGTAGTCAAAGAGCTTTCACACAGAAAAGAAGTCAAGGCAATGCAAAGAAGTAAAACATCAGTTTGACTTTAGAAAAATAGGGAGTAAATAGTAAGATAAACACAAAGTAAATGAGCAATCCTACACATCAAAATGGAAACCCTGGTAGCATGGAAACCCTGGTGCTATGGTTGGTTGCTAGCGAAAAGGTTGGTAGTTCAAATACACCAGGTGCTCTTTGGAAACTGTGAGTCAGTTCTATTCTTTCCTGTAGGGTCACTGTGAGTTGGAACAATTTGATGATAACAGGATGGGACACATCAAAATAAGAAACAAGAAAAACATAAAATCTCAGCAAATAGAAAACCAACAATGATGAAAACACATTTAAAAAATGATTCAGCACAGAAAATTAAGTGTAACAAAGAAACTGCCAACAATGCACAAAAAAGGATAATGATAGCAGTAAACTCATATCTATCAATAATTACACTGAATGTTAATGGATTGAATTTCCCAGTAAAAAGACACGGAGAGTAGCAAAATGTATTAAAAAAAAACAGGACCCATTTATATGTTGCCAGAGACTTAAAAACACAAACTAAAATCAAAAGATGGAAAAAAATGTATCAACCAAACAACATTCAAAAAAGACCAGTTGTGGTAAAATTAATTTCCAATGAATTAAATAAAGTAGAATCTACCACAATGGATAAAGGAGGACATTATATGGTTAATATTTAAACATATTAAATATTTACACACCCAGTGATAGGGCTTCTAGGTACATTATACGAACTCTGACAACCCTGAAAAGAGACACAGCTCCACAGTGATAGTAGGAGATTTCAAAATACCACTTTCAATGACAGACAGAACACCCAGAAAGAAGCAGAATAAAGACATGGAGGACCAAAATACCACAATCAACCAACTTGACCTCATAGACATATAAAGAACATTCCACCTAATAGCAGCCAAGTATACTTTCTTTTCCAAAAAACATAGAACATTCTCCAGAATACGCCACATACTAGGCCATAAATCAAGCCTTAACAAAACCCAAAGCATCAAAATATTGCAAAGCACCTTTTCAGACCACAAAGCTCGAAAAGTAGAAATCAGAAACAGAAAAAAGAAGGAAAACAAATTAAACATATGGAAGCTGAACAACACCTTCATCAAAAATTACTGGGTTATAGAAGAAATCAAAGATGGAACAAAGAAATTCACCAAATCAAATCAGAATGAAAATACATCCTACCAGAACTTTTAGGACACAGCAAAGCTGTGCTAAAAGGTCAATTTATTTTAATAAATGCACACCTCCAAAAAGAAGAAAGGGCTCAAATTAAAGCATTAACCCTATGGTTTAGTGAGCTAGTGCTGCTCTAACAGAAATACCACTGAGTGGATGGCTTTAACAAAGGAAAGTTTATTCTTACAGTCCAGTAGGCTACAAGTCCAAATTCAGAATGTCTGCTCCAGGGAAAGGCTTTCCCTCTGTCAGCTCTAGAGGAAAGTCCTTGTGTTGTATCAGTCTTTGATCAGAGAACATCTAGGTGCAGGAATCTCAGGTCTGAGGGATGCGCTCTTCTCCCAGTGCTACTTTCTTGATTGTGTGAGGTTCCCAGTTCTCTGCTTACTTTCTTTTCTTTGTATCTCTTGTAGGATGAAAAGATTAAGGGTGGTGTAAGCCATACTCCAGGGAAACTCCCTTTACAGTGGAGCAAGGAAGTGATCTTATGAAGGGATTTACAGTGCTACTCTAATCCTTTAACATACAACATAGGAAAATCACAAAAGGAGGATAATCAGAAAATATTGGGAATTATGGCCCAGCCACATGGCTACACATATTTTGGGGGGACACCATTCAATCCATGACACCTTACCACTCAAACGAGTAGAAAGAGAGCTGCAGATGAAGTTCTTGGGCACTAGAAGAGTGCAAATAATAACAAAGCACAAGTAAATGAATTAGGGAATAGAAAAATGATTGATAGAATTAACAAGATCAAAATCTGGTTTTTTGAAAAGAGCAACAAAGTCTATAAACCACTGGCCAAACTGAAAAAAGAAGAAGAGAAGAAGCAAGTAACCCCAATAAGAAATTAAATGGACAACATTACATCATACCCAAATGAAATTTTAAAAAATCATAACAGCATAGCATGAAAATTATATTGTAACATATGTGAAAACCTAAAGAAATTGAACAAATTTCTAGAAACACGCTACCTACCTACTAACACAAACAGAGGTAGAACAACTATATAAGTCCTTAACAAAGGAACAGATTGAAAAGGTAATTTAAAAAACTCCCAACAAGAAAAAAAAGTCCTGGCACTGATGGTTTCACTGGAGAATTCTACCAAACTTTCAGGGAAGAGTTAACACCACTACTGCTAAAGATATTTCCGAGAAGAGAAGAAGATAGAATACTTCCAAGCTTATTTAATGAAGCCATCATAACCCTGATATTGAACAAGGTAAAGACAGCACAGAAAAGGAAAACTACAGACAAATATGTCTCACGAATTTAGATGCAAACAGCCTCAACAAAATTTAAGCCAATAGAATTCAAAATGTATCAAACAACAGACAAACAAAAAAATTCACTCTATCCAAATGGGATTGATAACAGGGATGCAGGGGTAGCTCACTATTAGAAAACAATCAATGTAGTTAACCTCGTAAATAAAAGACAAGAACTACATGATTTTATTAATTGATGGAGAAAAAGCATTTGACAAAGTCAATATTCTCAGCAAAATAAGAATATAAGGAAAATTCCTCAACATCATAAAGGGCATTTGCACAAAGCCAACAGCCAGCATCATCTTAAATGGAGAGAGTCTAAAAGCATTTCCCTCAAGAACAAAAACCAGGCAAAAATACCCATTTTCACCACTTTTATTAAACATTGTGCAGAAGACTCTAATCAGAGCAAGAAGGCAAAAGTGCATCTAAATAGGTAAGGAAGAACTGAAAGTATCTTTATTTGCAGATGGTATGATGTCATACACAGGAAGCCCTACAGAATCTACAAAAAAAAAAAAAAAAAAAACTACTGGAATTAATAGAAGAGTTCAGTAAAGTATCAAGACACAAGACAAACATAAAAAAATCAGTTGGATTCTTCTACACCAACAAAGAGAACATCAAAGTGGAAATTACCACACTATTTACAGCAGCCCTCAAGAAGACAAACTTCTTAGGAATAAATCTGAGAGAAGTAAAAGACTATACAAAGAAAACTACAAGACACTACTGCAAGAAAGTAAAAGAGACCTATGTAGGTGGAGAAATCTACCTTGCTAATGGACACTAGGACTTAACATTTGTGAAAATATCTAGTCTACCCAAGTGAGCTATAGGTACAAAATGAAATCCTGCTCCAAATTCCAGTGGCGTTTTTTTTATCATCAACTTCATTTGGAAAGGGAAGAACCTCTGCATAAGTAAAGCACTATTGAAGAAGTAGAACAAAGTGGGAGGCCTCACATTCCCCGGCTTTAGAGCCTATTACATTGTCATGGTAGTCAAAACAGCCTGGTACTGGTAAAACAACAGATACATGGACCAATGGAATAAAATTGAGAATCCAGATGTAAATTCATCTACCTATGAGCAGCTGATATTTGACAAAGGTCCAAAGTTCAAGAATTGAGGCAAAAACAGTCTCGTCAACAAATGGTGTTGGCAAAAGTGGATATCCATCTGCAAAACAGTGAAACAAGACCCACATCTCTCACCAAGCACAAAAACTAACTCACAATGGATCAAAAACCTAAATATCAAGTCTAAAATGATAGAGATCACGGAAGAAAAAAGAGAACAATGCTGAGAGCAATAACACATGGCATAAGCAGACTACAAAATATTACTAACAATGCACAAACACCAGAAGAGAAAAATAGATAAATGGGAACTCCTAAAAATCAAACACACTCATCCAAAGACTTCATGAAAAGAGTAAAAAGAGTACCTACAGAGTGGAAAAGAATTTTTGGCTACCATAAATCCAATTGGTGTCTAATCTCCATAATCTACAAGATACTGTAAAACTTCAACAAGAAAAGACAAACAAGGCAATTAAAAAATATCAAAAGGATATGAGCAGACACTTCAACAAAGAAGACATCCAGGATGCTAACAGATACATGAGGAAATGCTCATGATCAATAGCCATCAGAGAAATCCAAATCAAAACTACAATGAGATACCATCTTGCCCCAACAAGGTTGGCATTAATCCAAAACACAAAATAATAAATGTTGGAGAAGTTGTGGAGAGACTGGAACTCTCCTACACTGCTAGTGAACATGTAAAATGTTACATCCACTTTGGAGATCTATATGGTCCTTTTAAAAAGCTAGAAATAGAAACATCATATCATCCAGCAATCCCACTTCTTGGACTATATCCTAGAGAAATAAGAGTTGTCACATGATAGTCCAGAGCTGAAACTCATACTGAAGCCAACACTTCAGAAAAAAATGGGACTGGACTGTAAGACACAGAGTGGTGTAAGTGGTATGTGTACTTCCTGGCTTAAATATACATATAGAAGGCTGTCTGACTAGCTCCTTTTTAGAGGTGAGAAGAGAGACGGAGAGGAGGGGACAGGTGTTGGTTGAACGACTACTGGAAGTACAGAGTGGAAAGTAGTGTGCTGTCGTGGGATGCAGAGAGCAGATAAAGTGGCACAGAGGCTTGTGTTTGGGGTTTTATATGGAAAATTGACTTGGGTCATAAACTTTCACTTAATCACTACAAAAAGGATAAAATAATTTTTTTAAAAAAGAGCCAACACAAAAATAGACACATGCAAACCAATGTTCATCGCAGAACTGTCCACAATAGCAAAAAGATGGAACGAACCTAGGTGCCCATCAATAGATACTGGATAAAGAAATTATGGTATATTCACACAATGGAATACTAACCAAATACAAAGAACAATAGTGAATTCAGAAAACACAACATGGAAGAATCTGGAAGGTATTATGCTGAGTGAAAATAGCCACAAAAGGACAAATATTGTATGAGAACACTATTAGGACTCAAGGAAGGATTTAAACACAGAAGGAAACAATCTTTGATGGTTTTGAGGGTGAGCAGTGAGGGAGATGAGTACTCACCAATCAGACAGCAAACGTGAAACCACCAAACCCATTGCTGACTAGTCAAGTCTGACTCATAGTGACCTTAGAGTAGACAAGTATTATTTTAGCTGATGGAAGGGACAACACACAGCAGAGGAGAAGTCATTGCAACTGGAGTACACAAAAAGCTAAGGAATTCCCTAAATTTGAGGGACAGAGAAGCAGGGACAGAGGGCTAGGGATCATGGTTTCAGGGGACATCTGGGTTAACTGGCATAATAAATTTTATTAAGAAAATGATCCGTATCCCACTTTGGTGAGTGGTATCTGGGGTCTTAAGTGCTACCAAGTGGCCATCTAAATAGCATCAATTGGTCCCAACCCACCTGAGAAAAGGAGAATCAAGAACATCAAAGATTTAAGCCAAATATTAGCCTGAAAGACACAAAGGGCCACATAAATCAGAGATTACATTAGCATGAGACTGGAAGAACTAGATGGTGCCTGGCTACCACCAATCACTGCCCTTACAGGGAACTCAACAAAGAGTCCCTGATGGAGTGGGAGAAACGTGTGGTGCAGAACTTGAACTCTAGTGAAAAGACCAGACTTGGTCAGACAGAATGGAGGATCCCTGGAAGACATGACTTCTGGACCCTCTGTTAGTCCAGAACTGAAACCATTCCTGAAGCCAGTTCCTGAGACAAATACTAAACTGGTCTATAGGACAGTGCTTGTGAAGAATGTGCTTTTTGTCATAAGTAGATACAGGAGTCTTAGTGGATGGACGCTGTCTGGAGGCAAGGTGACAAGGCAGAGGGGTACAGGATCGAGTTGAACAGACACAGGAAATACAGACTGGAGAGAAAGAATGTGCTGTTGTGGGTTGGGGAGAGCAACTAGGGTCACACAATGAAGTATGTGTAAGTTTCTGTATGAGAAACTGACTTGAATTATAAAGTTTCACTTAAATCTCAAACAAGGAAATAAACCAAACCCAATGCCTTTGAGTCAATTTTAACTCACGGTGACCTTATAGAACAGAGCAGAATTGCATGTACCATATGGTTTCTAAGGAGCTCCTGGTGTATTTAACTGTCGACCTTTTGTTGAGCAACTGTAACTTTTAACCACTATGCCACCAGGGTTTCTCAAGGGAACACAAGACAGCTAAAATTATGTCTCGTTTTAGGAACGGAGCTTGGATAGAAAAGTATTTGATAAGATTTTCTAGAACTACAAATCAGTTACTAACTGAATATAGCAATTTAAGGATTTCTTTTGAGTGTTTGCTATGAGTGTTTAACACTCCCTTGCTCAGCTGGGGCTGTTTGTGACTGGAGTATACAGAATTGTTCAGCCTACCCCTAACACAGATCAACACTGCTTAATTAAACAGCCACTTAGAGGCAAGGAGCCGAGGGAGCCTATGTTGCTGGGGAAAAAAAATTCAGAGTGACTGCGATTCAGTGAAAGGACTGGCTGCTAAATTGCATTCTAAGTCAAGGTCACGGCTCTCAGTATACACTGAAGAATGCAGGGGCCTTGTATTCAACGATTTGACACTTAATGAGTGCTCCAGGTCAAGCTGAATGTCTACACAGCAGCCATCAATTTGTTCTCAAAGAGGTACTCCAAAGGCAGCAGAGCTACTCAATTCTAAGTATTAGGCAATCAAATAGCAACCAAAAGTGTAAGTGGGAGGAGAAGGAAGATAACACAACATTTGACGATCCTAATCATTTAACAACAATTCATGACAAATATCGTTTCAACTTCTGGTGTATATTAGTACTTACCTTTCAAATGATAATATACTTCTCTCACCACCCCCCATCTTCAAACTATCCTTATGGTACAGCTGCAGAACAATCTCTTTAGCTTCCTTCATTACTAGGATAAGAATTGTGACTACAGTACGTCAGCAAAAGGACATACTTTGTTCAAAAGCTGCAAAACACGCAAAGAATGGAACAGAGAGTTTGTTAAGTACTCAGGTGGACAGCTTCTCAGGGAACATAAGGAGAGGAGACACAGAAGTGAAGACAGAAGAATGACTTAAAGAGAGGACGAGCTTTCAGAAAAGAAATAGTCAGTGGCCCAAGCCCAAGTGCCGAGGGGTCAGTGGATATAGGCACAAATAGTCCCAGTTAAGGAGAAAGTATGTATATTTGGGGACATGTCGGGGGGATGCAGCATCTGAAAGAGTGTGACTGAATTGAGATATTATTTCCTTAGGAACCATCTGGAAATTTACACGGATACTTTTTCTTGTTGTAATCACTAATAGCAGTGCTGGTTCTCATGGAGTGGAGGGCCAGGAAGACCAAAAAACAAAAAAGATCTAACTGGTATCACTGAACAATATGTATAGAAATTACTGAATAAGAACCTGTTATGTTTCATACCCTTTCACCAAAGAAGATAATGAAGTATTATTTAGGCCAGCCAAGTGCTGTCGAGTCAGATCTGACTCATTGTTTAGGGGAAAAATAAAAAAGCTCATGGTCTGTGAAAGCTAAATAGTAAAAGATGAATCATAGAGACTTGAGAGGAATTGTTAAGAAGTAGATCAAGAAGACTTGAAGTCAAAGAATTAGAGACTAGTCAAGATTCAAAAATCAACACAAATACTTTCTGAGATATAATAAGAACCTTGCAAGCTGCAGAAAGATGGAAGAATGTCTATCATCTGGAAAAGGCAGGGAAACACTGTTAATAGAGAATTTTGGAGAGCAAAATGGAAAGAGGGTGAATAGTTAAAAATATCCACAAGGAGCTTATACCCACACAGGACTGTGCGAGGACAACTTAGCTCCCTGCTAGGAGACTCAACCCTTGCCTCAGGCTCTGGAAGCACTGTGTCATCATTCAGGAGACAGGAGTAAACCAGAGACTAGTAGTTCCATCAGTGATTGAGCAAGCTTGACCTCTGGATTCTTGATATGGCCTCTCTCACTGCTGATCAGATCTTAACCTGAAGGAGCTGCTAGTCTGCTTTGAGGGAACCAAGACAAGTTAAAATAATAGTTCCAAAGACGTCAAAAGACATCACAAACGAGTTGTACAGATGTCAAGTAGTATAATTAAACAAAAAATAGTAGCTGTGGCTTAAAGTAGGCAAGAAGCACTTCGTGAAAGGCCTAGAATTAGAAAGAGGAAATAAAATGAACACAGACCTCATTCTTTGAGTACTATCTTGACTTAGTTCTTCAACTGTAACCAGCTTTCCCTGCAGGTTCTGTGCTTGGACTTCTCTCTCTTCTTACTTAGCCCTGTGGCTTTTCTGGGCTCTCAGCCTTGGTGATCTATCCAGCTCTGATGCATTGTTGCTCAGTCCCTTGGGTTTCTGTGTACTCTGGTCTTGGTTCCTCACTTAGTTGTCTTGGCCAGATGCCACCAGTGCCTTGGCTTGATACAAGGAAATGTCACTGGCCACCTCTAGGCAAGCACCCAGGCATATTCACAAGAAAGAGACTAAGCATCACCATTTTCCATAGAGAGGGAACCAGCCTCACCATCATGCATGTTTTCATAAGATCAAATTCAAGGAAAAGAGTGTCCAAAAATCTGTCTTTTAGCAAATATATAGATATCAAAGCTTACCAGTGTTTACCAAATGTGGGAGGTATCAGAAGATAGGTAGTCATTGCTTGGAAAACATTGAATTTCTATTAATGGTGGTAGAATTTCCAAACTGTTCAGTTTGGAAAAGGATAGTCGTAATGCTTGCACAGCACAGTGAATGTAATCATCACTGAATTGTACATGTAAAAATCATTAAATTGTCCATTTTTTATTATATGTATTTTTATGGCAATAAAAGAAGTGAATAAAATTTCTCTTTTTCTCCCTGTGCTTTGATAGCATCCTTTTAGTTTATTTTTTCTTTTCTAAAGATTGGTACCAAGTATAATAGGGAATTTGCTTACATCTATCATGAAAGATAGACTGGAATGCTTTTGAATAACATTTACTAAAATGTTGCTAAACAAACCAGTAGCAATATGGTGTCTAGAATCAATTTAAAAAGCATTGATCCATTAGCTCCAGGTAGTTGATAAATCCATGAGTTATAATATAAACTGTAATACAAATAAAACTGCTGTGTAAGTCAAATACATACTGGGGCCATAATCTTTATGATAGACTGAAAGAAACCATTATTTATTTTCAATATGACTTTTAAAACTGCTTATTATTCATCTTTTATACTTTAAATAAATCATTGCTATTCAAAACCAGATGATTAAAAAAAAAATTCCTTTAAAAATTAAAAACTGGATTTCCTAGTATAATACCCAAGAAGATACAAATTAGGACAATGATTGGCTGTATAATAAAAATGCCTTAAAATGCAGCCAGCATGGAGGCAGGTGAAGCGAGGGGGCCAGCAGAACACAAGGCGTTTTCTTTGTTGGCAGGCTCTGGCCACCGTATTTGGGTTCTGAGTTTGTCCTTATCTCACATCATGTTGACACAGGCATGAATGTTCTGAATTTTTGAAGGATTTGTATGTGAGTTTGAGGCTGTTGTTGCTCCACTTGCTGACATACATTTCTCCTAATGAAGAGTTTTTGATAAGCTGTAAAAACTTCACAACGTCTAAGTACTTGATAACAACAACATGTTTTCCTTGGGAAAAACAACTAGTGATTCAAAAGAGCTGATGCTGCAGTATGCAGTACTGCACAGCCCAAAACACTGGATAGAAACATCTACAGAGTTCCTCTGAGAACAGAATTGTCCACAAAGTTTTTAGGAAGAGCATGGTTTTGACGCATTGTATTGTAATAGTGATCACTGATCATTAAGAAGATCATACTTAGCTCCCTGTCCTCAGGCTTCAATCTAATTCTGCTCGCCACTTTAACAGACTCTAGCTTGCTAATAACTAGCATTCATTGAGGAAGGTCTTTCTTCTGAACTCTAAACTGGAAAGAATATTTTTCTTTTCCCCAGTCATGACATTATCAATCAAGTAGTGTCTTCCACTTCAAGGATTCTTCAGACACTCTAAGGTCTGTTGATTGATCACTAGGCTGAAAGCAGAGCAAAGACCAGTATTAAAACCCAATTACGAAATTTAGGTTTGTTTTTAAAATAACTTTGAGTACACATGTATATGTGAATGACTTGTAACATCAGTCTTTGCTGGATGTATTTGCTAGGTTAGCTGCAAAGAGTAGGTCAGTAACCCTTGGACAGACACATATCCCTTCCTGGGCAGGCTGGGAAAACACTCCCCAAGTATGTGCTGTCTATGGCCAAGTTGTGTGTGCAGGGGCACCCACAAAGGTAGCAGGTTCCTCTGCATCCCAGCCTGCTAAGTCTTCCCCACCAGTCCCACAGTGAGTCACAATATTCCAAGTACATCCTCTGACTTAGTTTCCCAGTCCTTCTGTAACAGAAAACAGCAAAACTGGGTGGCTTTGAAGAACAGAAATTGTCCCACAGTTCCACCCCACCCACCCCCAAGAAACCAAACCCACTGCCATAAAGTTGATTCCAACTCATCAGAACCCTACAGGACAAGGTAGAACTTCCCCATAGAGTTTCCAAGGAGCATCTGGTGGATTTGGACTGCTGACCTTTCAGTTAGCAGCTGTAACACTTGACCACTATACTACCACGTTTCCTCCCACAGTTCAAAAACCAAACTTGTTGCCACTGAATTGATTTTAACTCATAGTGACTCTACAGGACAGAGTAGAACTGCCCCATAGTTTCCAAGGGGCACCTGGTGAATTCTAACTGCTGCCTTTTTTGTTAGCAGCTATAGTACTTAATCACTATGCCACCAGGATCACCTGCTACAGTCTGGGAAGCTAAAAATTGGTAGTCAGGTGGCTCTAGGCCTTTCTTTGAATCTTTCAGCTCTAGTAGCTTCCTGTGGTCCTTGGTGTTCCTGGGCTTGGACATTCAGCTGTCTCCACTGCGGCATGGTGCTTTCTCCCTCTGTGTGTCTGTGCCTCCGTCATATTCTGGGTTTTTTTTTAGATAAGCCATCACTCAGAAGTGATTAGGTTTAGGGCCTACCTTACTTCAGTATGGAAACCCAGTGGTGTAATGGTTTAGAGCTATGTCTGCTAACCAAAAGGCTGGCCATTCAAATCCACCAGATGCTCCTCAGAAACTCTATGGGGCACCTCTACTATGCCCTGTAGGATTGCTGTGTATTGGAATCGACTCATTGGCAACAGGTTTGGTTTTTTGACTTGATTTTACCTTGACACGAATTCTTTAACACAAAAAAGGAAAATCCCTATTTCGAAATTTAATCCATAACACCCCCAAAACTGCATATTAAGTAACTTTCACTTCATTAAAAAAAAAACCTGTAAATAAATTTCTACCAAATTTCTTAAAACTATTTTCCTTTGTCAGCTTGTCAAAAAGTAAAATAAAAACAGTAACACCCAAAAGCCTATTAAATATCCTGACACTTTAGTTCCATCCTCATCCTCCCCAATTTTTCCATTCCTCCAA
Organism: Heterohyrax brucei; assembly: GCA_028571685.1. Lineage (NCBI taxonomy): Eukaryota > Metazoa > Chordata > Mammalia > Hyracoidea > Procaviidae > Heterohyrax > Heterohyrax brucei. Next base: position 22,945,671 of record CM053152.1, read on the forward strand.
AATTATCAGCACTCCAAAAAGAATATTTGCAGCAAGGTTACTAGTTTTATGGATTCTGAATAGAGAAGGGAAACACCCATAACACCGTTCCTTGTACGTCAATACTCCCAATCCCATCAGAGAAGCTTGCTAGCATGCAATACCTTGGCAGCTGTAAGAAACTGTTTTGTTTCAGATCATTGCTTTCCAAAAGCCCCCTCCAGTCTGATCTTCCTTTTCACTGTTGTGAGCTAGTTGTTTGTGGATTGACCATTCCCTAACAGCAGATCAAAGATGAAGACTGAAAATGAATTAAGACTCTGAGCCTTACTGAAATTCCAAGAACACGGCGTTTTCTTCATTTACCTCCTTGCTTGGAGCCCTGTTGTGCACTTGTTAAGAGCTTGCCAGTTCTCTCCCCACGCACCAACATGCCACATAGATTCTCACTTAAAAGTGCTGTTTTTCTGCATTTAATGTAACAATAACTTCTCGAGAAGATAGTCATATATTTACATAGACATTTTGGGATACATTTCCAATTGCAGAGGAATTGACAACCGCCGAGTTAACACATAGGCTGAGGTTTAAGTTTATGTTACTGGTCTCTGCCTAGAGTGTCAAGCAGAGCTGGCAGAAGGATCTGGAAGCTAAAGACAGTGGAACACATGAGGGCTTTACCTTAGCCAGGCTGGGAAGCAGCCCAAGAGTGGACGCCATGGTTCTTTCCCTGAAAGCCTCCAAAAGGCACCATGAGATCTACAGGAACTGTGCAGCCGGGGTCCACGTCCCTCACAACTCCAGGGGTGCCATTCATACAACACCAGTGGGAAGGGCTCCCCTGAGGCCGTGCTGTGTGAGGTAGCACACTTCTCAGTGTGCCCATGATTCTCCTGAGACACATGCCACAGGGAGTTTCCCTGGGTCAAGGGCAATTTCCTGTCCTGGGCATGGAAACAGATCCACCCAACATTGTGAGAGTAAGTGGCAGTCTGTAATTATCACTTAATTCTGTGTCTTGTCCACCCAGAGGTTCCCCACCCGCTCCCCTGCCACAGCCATGCTTACATTTTTGGAACAGCTCAAGCTTTGGAGACACAAAGTTAGAAAACCAGTTCTGCTACTTACAGGTTGTGTTGCCTTGGATAAGTTATTTATCCTCTGTAAGCCTTGGGAGTTAACACTCAGAGTCATTATACCTATTGAAAAGAATTCTGCCTTTCTTGGTAGACTCTGGGCCTGCTTGCATGGGGTTTGGGTTCTGCATAAGGAGAAAATGAGGGGGACAATGTTGCCTTGGTTTAATTTATAGTGAAAAGGGCAGCTGCTAGATGAAGAAAGCAAAACCCACTGGAAAAAAAAAAAAGATGAGAAAAAGGAGAGAGAAAGAAGCAGCAGGGCAGGCTGGGCTGGGGAAAAATTCTGGGGCATGCAGAGAAGAGGAGGAGAGAAATCTGTGGGTCAGCTCGGAGGGAGCTGGGGAAATTTGTGTGCTTATTGTAATTTATTATTATTATTCTTAATCTTTTAGCATTTTAGAGAAACTCCAGTTAAGGTATTGTAGTCCTTTGCAACTACTTTTTGCTTGTTAGACTTTGTAATGTTACAGAATGCTGTGTTTTGACTATGAGGTAACACTTTTTAGTTACTTGTAAATTAGATTATTTGCTCTGTGAACCAGCCAACCTTGCACTGAAGTCCTATTTCTGTTTTCTACATTGGAGTTTAAGGGGTAAGGGTCTTAAAATCTCCCTCTGTCACTTACTATTTGTGCAATTGTGGTCAAGCCATGCACAAATGACTCCAGTTATATGTGTTTTCTCTCAGTTTATTGTTACTGAGTTTATTGTTTTCTGTGAGGTTTCCACGATATTTCTGGAGAAGAAAATAGCCCAAACCCACCACTATCAAGTTAATTTCAGCTCGTAGCCACACTATAGGGTTTTCAATTCTGTAAATCTTTACGGAAGCAGACCGCACCCTCTTTCTCCCATAGAGCTGCTGGTGAGTGTGAACTACCAACCTTTCAGTTAGCAGTTGACTGCTTTAACCACCGCAACGCTGGGGCTCCTTTCCTGGAGAATTCTGAGACAGAATTATAGTCTTCTTTGTCTTCATCTTTATGGGTCCTGGTCCCAGTGACGTGTGATGTGGAGTTTAACACTGTCTGGGAAAGTGTGTAAGATGAACTCACATTAACTTTCTAGAAGCATCTTTACAAAACCCATCTATGTCATTCAAAGCCATGAATCCAAAAGAAACCTCTCAAGAAGTCAGCTAAACAATCAGTGCACTTAAAAACATGTCCTGATGGTTTTGACACTAATAAATGATATAAACAAACACTGACACCAAAGGAAAATGTCCTTGTCCCTATGGTCAGGTAGTACTACGTGTTATGAACAGCAGAATTTAATATTTGATGCAAGCCTCTGAATACAAATAATATTCACTTGTTTTAGCAGTCCCCAAAGAGCAGTGGTGCAGCTTTATATAGAGATGATATGAACCATTGCATTACTTTATTGATTAGTTTTAGGGACTATTTCCATCAGGTTTCTTTTGCTTGATTTTTATGAATCCTCATAAAACTAAGAACTACATAAAGGAGAAGAAAAGTAAAGTTTGTTTTTCTCTTATAAACCATCTTCTCACCTCCATCATATTCTGGCTTTCCTGTAGAAGGCTGTAGTTCACTTCTCCTCCATTCCCACACCCAGTGCAAAAACTAATTGTATCATCCCTTCATTTCTGTTGGGAGAAAATAAATCAATCAAAGCATTTGCCCAAGAAACAGAAATGCTGCCTGGTGATGAGGTTAGAGTGGCATTTAGATGAATGAACCTCTCCCATCCTAGATATTTCCACAGGGTATAGACAAAAGGACAAGAAACTAGAGGTCATACAGTCTACAACTCTGAGCAATGAACAGCACCTATTCCCAGTCATGTAGATTTGCTGTGGGACAAGCTGCAAGTACAGATATTGCCCCAAACTCCTCCCCACTCTCTCTGTTCCCAGGAGAGAATGCACTGTTGCAAATGTGTGTTCAAGGGTCCTAGGAGATGTTTTCAAAGGAAACAGCCAGAACTGGTATCTCCACTTGTTTTAAGGGGCAATTTTCTTGCCACTTAAAAGAAATAATGATATATGTTTTCCCTGAATAGAAAAGTAATATAAGCCAGCTTAAAAACAGAGACTAGAAATAAGAAGGCTAAAATTTTGGTGTAAATCTTTCTAGGCTCTTCTATACATGCATATGTTTATGGAATATGTATATTTCATACTGACAAGGTTTCCTAGGGAAGCTGATCACTGCCACCACACACCAACATATTTTACTCCAGAATCTAACATTTTATGGGGATAACAAAGGTCATGGTTTACATTATAGAACACATACAGTATTGATAAGGTTACCAAAGGAACCTGATCTGCCACATAGCAATAGTTTCTTCCTGGCAGCTGTGGTGAAAATATAACAATTCCTCCTGGCAGTTGTAAAGTGGCTACAGTAGCCTCAAACCCAGTCCAAAACCAAGTTACCTCCCTCCCCTTCCCGTCTGTGACATCACCCCTAAAGAACCCCTAAAATCTATACTGGTTCTTTTTCCACTCATGGAGACTGACCCATTCCCTCTTTGAAGCACGCTTTCCCTTAATAAATTCTGTCCATCATTTGCTACCAAAAAGGATGCATCCTCATGTGCTTTTGGGGGAGGGGGCCCACTTTGCCACCTGTCAGGAGACCGAACTGGTTAGCTCAATCTCTGGAACCTGAATCAGATCACTTGGGGTCCAGTCAGCTGCAGGATCTCGACAACATGATAAAAACTGAGGTGACACTATATTTGCTTAATAAACTGGTTAATTAACCTTTTATATTGGCTGAATAGTTTCTCACTTCATTGAATATTATTTCATACCAGCACTTGAAATGGCTGTATAACATTCCGTATAAGGTAATGGCATGATTTATTTAGCCAAGTCCTAAATAGTGGAATGTTTAATACCTATCTTCTGCTATTAAAAAATACTTCAAGGACCACCTTTGTGTACAGATCTTGGCAAACCTCAGGCATAAATTCTTTGGCATAAATCTGGAAATGCTGAGATGCCAGCTGACAGAGCACACCCATTTTAAAGGTTTTTGATGTCCAACTTGAAACATCAATTTTTAGTCTTTCCCATTGTCTTAATCATCTAGCGCTGCCTTAACAGAAATATCACAAGTGGATAGCTTTAAAAAGAAAAGTTTCCTTTTCTCACCATCCAGTAGGCTAAAAATCTAAATTTAGAGTGCAACTGTAGAGGAAGGTTCTCTCTCCTGGCTCTGGAGGACAGTCTTTGTTGTCAATCTTCTGGACTGGAAGTTTCTGAGGCACAGGGACCCCAGTCCTATCCAAGGTATGCACTCAGCTCTCAGCACTACTTCTTGGTGGTACTGTAGCAGGAAAAGGATAAGTCTGGCCGCAGAGCAGAAAACACCTCAAACACTATTTTGTTTAAAGAGTAAGAGGCTTTTAATGTCAACGATGCAGTAGAGGACTCAGATCCAAAATAGCTGCAAACCCCATCCAGTTATCAAAACATGTCTTTTATACATTGTCTCAAGAAAGCAAAGAAATTTTCATACAGCTTTCTAATTGGCGTTAGTAGGTTCACAGATTTTCATATTGCACTTCTATTGGCACCACCAAACTTACAGAGGAAAAGGTAAGCAGTCAGTGTTAAGTTATGGGGAAGAGACTCCTCTTTCCTTAGAAGCAGGATCTATCCCAAGAAATTCTGTGAGGAGAGTGGGAAGTGTCCTTGAGCTGGTGCCAGAAAGAGGCATCTGGGCTTCTGTGAATTTTAAAGTGGAATCTTCTTAAAAGTTTTCTCTTTTCTCAGTAAGAGGTCCCCAAATCTCTCTGCTAGCTTCTTTCCTTTTTATCTCAAGAGACTGCCTCAAGGCACAATTCAGTTTTACACACTGCCCTGCCAACACAACTGCTGCCCATCCTCCCTCATTAACATCACAGAGGCAGGGCTTACGGCACAGAGGAACATCACACAATGCTGGGAATCACGGCCTAGCCAAATGACTACAAACATTTTTTTGGAGGGGGTGGAGCATAATTCAACCCGTGACACCCATCTTGTCAATGTGGCATGTTATGTTAAGAAAAAGTACTTTGACAATTTCATAAAAGAAAAGTGTGATTTCTGTATGATTTTAATACAAATGTCTACGGTTCCTAATAAGGCTGAAGGCTTTTCTCCATATGTTTATTGTTGTTGTTGTTAAGCACCATCAAGTTGCTTCTGACTCATAGCAACCCTGTGTACAACAGAATGAAGCACTGCCCGTTCCTGCACCATGCCCGCAACCTTTGTTGTAGCCACTGTGCCAACTCATCTCATTGACCCTCCACTTTACTAAGTGTGATGTATTCTCCAGGGATCGATCCCTCCTGACAGCTTGTCCAAAGTATGTGAGACACAGCCTTGCCATCCTTGCTTCTTTTTATTTTTTCTATATAACATTTTGTTTTTAAATATATATGAGGCTGGCAGACCAGCTCCTCTCTAGAAGTGAGAACAGGGAGTAGAGAGGGTAGACAGGTGCTGGTTAAATGGATACTGGAAGTACAGAGTGCAAAGGAGGAATGTGCTGTCACACGGGGCAGAGAGCAGCTACAGTGGCATAGAGGCATGTGTTTGGGATTTTATATGGCGAATTGACTTGGATTGTAAATTTTCACTTAATCACAATAAAAAGGGAAAGAAAAGAAAATTTGTGTGTTAAATGAATAGTCACAATCCAAGTCAATTTGTCATACATAATTCCCCCCAAACTGCTATGCAACTCCACCTACTCTCCCCGCCCTGTGAGAGCACATGCCCCCTTTCCACTCTGTAACTAACTCTTTTCCTCCTTCTCTACCCTCACATTTGGCCTCTGGACAAGAGCTACTCTGACAGCCTCCTGTATATATTTAAGCCAAGAAGTACACCCTTCACTCTATGTTTTATAATCTAGTCCAGTTTTTGTCCGGAGAGTTGGTTTCCATAGTGGTTTCAGCTCTGGCTAGCAGAGAGTCCGGGGGCCATGTCCTCAAGGACAGGATGTAAGACCATCACGTCTGGTCTTTAAGATTTCTGGATCTGCACCTTCATTTTTCTCATGCTGCTTCAGGGATTCTACATTGCGTTCCCTGTCAGGACAATCACTGGTGATTTCCAGGCACTATCTAGTTCTTCTGGTCTCTTGTTGATGTAGACGCTTGACCATATGGCCTCTTCTGTCTCCTGGACTCATGTTTCCCTCAAGTCTTTGATGTCCTGTATTCTCCTCTGCTCCAGGCAAATTGGAACCATTCGATGCTACTTGTTAGCTGCTTGTTAGCGTTTAAGACCCTGGATGCCACTCACCAAAATGGGATGCAGAACATTTTCTTTAAAAACAAACAAACAAAAAAACCCTTAGTTATGCAAGTTGACCTAGATGTCTCCAGAAACCACATTCCCCAGACTTCAGCCCCTGCTACTCTGACCTTCAAAATGTTGGACTGTATTTAGGAAATCTCTTAGCTTTTGTTATACTCTAGCAATGTTAATCTCCTTTCACTTAACCCAATTCGTGTCTACTATCTAATCTCCGAATGCCCTTTACCCTCTCTCCACTCCCTTGTAACCACAAAGATTATTTCCTTCTATTCTTAAGCCTTTTCTTGAGTTCTGGTAATAGTGTTCTCATACAGTATTTGTCCTTTTGCGTCTGACTAATTTCCGTCAGCATAATGTCTTCAATTCCATGTTATCAGATCCTTCCCAAAATCATCATTGTTCTTTATCACTGCATTGTGGGAAAATACCACGCTTTGTTTATTCATTCATTCATTCATGGGCACTGTCATGGATTGAATTGTGTCCCCCCAAAAAATATGTGTAGCCATGTGGCTGGGCCATGATTCCCAATATTTTGTGATTGTCCTCCATTTTGTGATTTTCCTGTGATATATGTTAAAAGATTAGGGTGGGACTGTAAATCCCTTCATAAGATTATCTCCCTGCTCCACTGTAAAGGGAGTTTCTATGGAATATGGCTTGTCCCACTCTTAATTCTTTCACTCTACAAGAGATAAAAGGAAAGAGAAGCAAGCAAAGACTTGGGAGCCTCACACCACCAAGAAAGCCGCACCAGGAGAAGTGCACATCCTTCAGACCTGAGGTTCCTGTGCCAAGATGCTCCCTGAACAAAGACTGATGCAATACCAGAATTTCATCCAGAGCTGACAAGGGAGAAAGCCTTACCCTGGAGCAGACATCCTGAATTTGGACTTGTAGCCTACCAGACTGTGTAAGAATAAACCTTCCTTTGTTAAAGCTGTCTACTCTGTGATATTTCCGACTCGACGGCACTTGGCTTGGCTGGCTGTGATATTTCTGTTAGAGCAGCTCTAGCTGACTAAAACAGGCACCTAGGTTGATTCTATCTTTTTTTATTTCTCTAGGATATTCAAAGAAGTGAGACTGCTGGATCATACGTTACTTGGGCTTTTAGCTTTCAAAGATTGCCAAATTGATCTCCAAAGTGGTTGTACTATTTTACATTCTCACCAGCTGTGTAGAAGAGTTTCAGTCTCTCCACAACCTCTCCAACATTTATTGTTTTGTGGTTTTGGGATTAGCCTTGATGGGGTGAGCTGGTATCTCACTGTAGTTTTGATTTCAATTTCTCTAATGGCTACTGATTGTGAGCATTTCCTTGTGTACCTGTTAGCTGCCTGGATGTCTTCTTTGGTGAAGTGGCTGTTCATATCCTTTGCCTGTTTTTTTAATTGGATAGTTTATCTTTTTCTTGTTGAGGTCTTGCAGAACCTTGTAGATCATGGAGATTAGACAGAAATCAGATTTGTGGTTGTGAAGATTTTTTTCCCAATCTGTAGGTTGTCTTTTTACTGTTTTGGTGAAGTCTTTGGATGAGCACAAGATTTTGATTTTTAGGAGTTCCCAGTTATCTGCTTTCTCTTCCAGTATTTATGCATTGTTAATAATATTTTGTAGTCTGTTTATGCCATGTATTATGCCAGCATTGTCCCTATTTTTTCTTCAATGATTTTTATTGCTACACGTTTTGTATTTAAGTTTTTGATCCATTTTGAATTAGATTTTATGCATGGTGTGACATGTGGGTCTTGTTTCACTTTTTTGCAGGTGGATACCCAGTCTTATGGACACCACTTGATGACAAAACTGTTTTACCCCCAGTGCGTGGACTTTGGGCCCTTGTCAAATATTAGCTCCTTACAGGTGGATGCATTTATTCATAAGGTTTTCATTACCTAATTCTTTTCAGAAGTAGACTGCTGGTTCCTTCTTCCTAGTCTGTTTTAGTCTGGAAGCTCAGCCAAAACCTGTGCACTAGCAGTGACCCTGCTGGTATCTAAATACCGGTGGCATAATTTCTAGTATCACAGCAACACACAAACCCCCACAGTACAACAAACTGACAGAGAAAGAAGAAGGACCCAACAGTCTACTTTTGAAAAGAATTAGCCAGTGAAAATCTTATGAATATCAGCAGAACACTGTTGGGTATAGTGCCAGAAAATGAGCCCCCAGGTTGGAAGGCACTCAGAAGGCAACTGAAGAAGAGCTACCTCCTCAAAGAAAGAGTTGACCTTAATGACCTTGATGGAGTAACACTTTCACGATCTTTATTTGCTGATGTGGCATAACTGAAAATGAGAAGAAACAGCTGCAAACATCTATTAATAATCAGAATGTGGAATGTATGAAGTATGAATTTAGAAAAATTGGAAATTGTCAAAAATGAAATGGAACACATAAACATTGATATCCTAGGCATTACTGAGCTGAAATGGACCAGCATTGGCCATTCTGAATCAGAAAATCATACAGCCTATTATGCTGGGAATGAGAATTTGAAGACGCATTCATTATCAAAAGGACACTTCAAGATCTACTCTTAAGTGCAATGCTGTCAGTTGCAGGATAATATTCATATGCCTACAAGTAAGGCCAGCTAATATGCAAAATTATGCAAATTTACACACCAACCATTAAGGCCAACGATGAAGAAATTGAAGATTTTTACCAGCTTGTGCAGTTCAAAATTGATCAAACATGCAATCAGGATGCATTGATAAGTACTGGTGATTGGAATGCAAAAGTTGGAAATGAAGAAGGATGGGTAGTTGGAAAATATGGCTTTGGTGATAGAAATGATGTCAGAGGTCCCAAGATAGAATTTTGTAAGACCAACAACTTTGTCATTGCAAATATTTTTTCTCACCAACACAAATGGCGACTATACACATGGACCTCTCCAGAAGGAATACATAGGAATCAAATCAACTATGTCTGCAGAAAAAAAAAACAATGGAAAAGCTCCATATCAGCACTCAGAACAAGACCAGGTGCTGACTTCAGCAGAGACCATCAATCGCTCATACACAAGTTCAAATTGAACCTGAAGAAAATTAGAACAAGTCCACGAGAGCCAAAGTATGACCTTGAGTATAACCTGTCTGAGTTTAGAGACCATCTCAAGAACAGATTTGATGTGCTGAACACTAATGACCGAAGACCAGAAGAATTGTGGAATGACATCCAAGTCATCACCCATAAAGAAAGCAAGAGGTCATTAAAAAGACAGGAAAGAAAGGAAAGATGAAAATAGATGTCAGAAGAGACTGAAACTTGGTCTTGAACATCGAGCAACTAGAGCAAAAGGAAGTAATGATGAAGTTAAAGAACTGAACAGAAGATTTCAAAGGGCAGCTCAAGAAGACAGAATATTATAATGACATGTCAAAAGAGCTGGAAATAGAAAGCCAAAAGGGAAGAACACGTTCTGCATGCATTTCTTAAGCTGAAAGAACTGAAGAAAAAATTCAAGCTTCAAGTTGCAATAGTGAAGGATTCTACAAAGAAAATATTAAATAACTCAGGAAGCACAAAAAGAAGATGGAAGGAATATAGAGTCATTATACCAGAAAGAACTGGTCAATGTTCAGTCATTTGAAAATGTAGCATATGATCAGGAACTGAAGCTGTACTGAAGGCACCAGCAAAGGACAAGCCTCCAGGAATTGATAAAATATCAGTTGAGATATTTCAACTAATGAATGCAGCTCTGGAAGTGCTGACTTGTCTATGCCAAGAAATTTGGAGGACAGCTACCTGGCCAACTGACTGGAAGAGAACCATGTTTATGCCCGTTCCAAGAAAAAGGATCCAACCGAATGTGGAAACTACTGAACTATATCATTAACATTACACTCACAAAATTGAGTAAAATTCTGCTCAAGATCATTCATAAATGACTGCAACAGTATATTAACAAGGAACTTCCAGAAATTTAAGGCATATTCAGAAGAGGATGTGGAACAAGGATATCACTGGAGATGTCAGATGGATCTTGGCTGGAAGCAGAGAATACCAGAAAGATGTTTACCTTTGTTTTGTTGACTGTGCAAAGCCATTCTACTATGTGGATCATAACAAATTGTGGCTGACATTGTGGAGAATGGGAATCCCAGAACATTTAACCATGCTCTTGAGAAATCTGTACACAGCTCAAGAAGCAGTCATGCAAACAGAACAAGGGGACACTACATGGTTTAAAGTCAGGAAAGGGATGTGTCAGTGTTGTATCCTTTCACCATAACTTTTCAATCTGTATGCAAGCAAATAATCTGAGAAGCTAGACTATATGCAGAAGAATGTGGCATCAGGATTGGAGGAAGACTCATTAACAACCTGCATTATGCAGATGACACTACCTTACTTGCTGGACCACAGCCTTCAGTACAGGTTGCACCTCAAAATTATGAAGACAAAAGTCCTCACAACTGGACCAGTAAGCAGCATCATGATAAATAGAGGAAGGATTGAGGTTGTCAAGGATTTCATTTTACTTGGATCCACAATCAACGCCCATGGAAGCAGCAGTCAAGAAATCAAAAGACTCATGGCATTGGGAAAATCTGCTGCAAAGGAACTCTTTCAAGTATTGAAAAGTAAAGATATCACCTTGAAGACAAAGATGCACCTGACCCAAGCCATGGTATTTTCAATTGCATCATATGCATATAAAAGCTGGACAATGAGTGAAGAAGACAGACAAGAATTGATGCCTTTGGACTGTAGTGTTGGAGAAGAATATTGAATGTACTATGGACTGCTAAAAGAACAGATATGTTCTGGAGGAAGTACAACCAGAGTGTTCCTGAGAAGAATGGATGGCAAGACTGCATATTACATACTTTGGACAGGTTGTCAGGAGGGATCAGTCCCTGGAGAAGGACATCATGCTTGGTAGAGTAGAGGGACAGTGAACAAGAAGACCCTCAACAAGCTAGACTTCCCCAGTAGCTGCAATGATGGGGCTAAGCATAAACACAATTGTGAACATGGGGCAAAATTGTTTTGTTCACAGAGTTGATATGAATCAAAACTGATTCGATGGTACCTAACCACAACGTTAAATGGATGATGTTATAGCTGGATTCTCTATTTTGTTCCATTGGTTTGTGTACCAGTTTGTACCAGTACCAGGCTGTTTTGACTACCACGGTACTATAATAGTTTCTAAAGTCAGGTAATGCGAGGCCCTCCATTTTGTTCCTCTTCAGTAATGCTTTATGTATTGAAGCTTCTTCTCTTTCCACATGTAGTTGGTGAATTGTTTCTCCATCTCATTAAAAATTGCCATTGGAATTGCTATTGAGATTGCATTGTATTTATAGACCCCTTTGGGTAGAATAAATGTTTTCATGTTGTCTTCCTATCCATGAGCAAGGTATGTTTCTCTACTTACGTAGGTCTCTTGATTTCTTGCAGTACAGTCTTGTAAAAAATTTTTGTTGTTGTTAAGGTCTTTTACATCTCTGGTTAGATTTATTCCTAAGTATTTTATCTTCTTGGGGTTTGTTGTGAATCATATTTATTTGGTGATTTCCTCTTTGATGGTCTCTGTTGATGTAAAGGAATCCAACTGATTTATGTCGTTTATCTTATATCCTGATACTTTGCTAAACTCTTCTGATAGTTCCAGTCAGTAGGTTTTTTGTGGATTCTTTAGAGTTTTCTGTGTGCAAGATCGTGTCATCTGCAAATAGATATACTTCTTCCATACTAAATTGGATGCCTTTTATTTCTTTATCTGGCCTGATTGCTGTGGCTAGAACCTCTAGGACAATGTTGAATAAAAGTTGTGACAGTGGACATATTTGTCAGGTTCCTGTTCTCCAGGGAATGCTTTCAAACACTCTCCATTGAGGGTGATGTTGGCTGTTGGCTTTGCATAAATGCCCCTCCTTATGTTAAGGAATTTATTCCTTCTATTTCTATTCTGCTGAGAGTTTTTCACTTGAACAGATGTTGTACTTTGCCAGATGTCTCTTGCACCCGTTGATAAAATCAAAGGATCCTTACCTTTTGTTTTATTTATGTGGCTGACTACAATAACTCTTTTTCTAATGTTGAGCCATCCCTGCATTCCTGGTATGAATTCTACTTGATTATGGTGAATTATTATTATTTATTTGACATTGAATTTTGTTGGCTAGAATTTTGTTGAGGGTATTTGTGTCTAATTTTGTGAGAGATGCTGGTTTGTAATTTTCCATTTTTGTGCTAATTTTACTCAGTTTTGGTATCAGGGTTTTGCTGACTTCATAGAATGAATTTGGGAGTATTCCATCCTTTCCTATGTTGTGAAATATCTTTAGTAATAGTGATGCTAACTCTTCTCTATGAGTTTGGTAGAATTCTCCAGTGAAGTTGTCTGGACCAGGATATTTTTTTGGTTGGGAGTTTTTTCATTACTTTTATAATCTCTTTTTTGTGGTGACTTCAGAAAGTTTTTCTACTTTGTGTTTGGATAAGTAATATGGTTCTAGAAACTTGTTCATTTCCTCTGGCTTTTCAAACTTATTAGAGTACAATTTTTCACAGTACTCTGTTAGGATACTTTTCATTTCAATTGGGTCTGCTGTGATATCAGCCATCTCATTTCTTATTCAAGTTACTTGCTTCCTCACATGTTTTTCTTGTGCTGGTTTGGCTTAAGGCTTATCAATTTTAATCAATCTTTTCATAAAACCAGCTTTCGGTCTTGTTAACTCTTTCAGTTGTTTTTCTATTCTCTAATTCGTTTAGTTCTGCCATAGTTGTTATTATCAGCTTTATTCTGGTGCTTGAGGCATTCTTTTGCTGGTCTCTTTCTACATTTTGAATTTGCAGGGTTAATTCTTTTATTTGGGCCCTTTCTTCTTTGGGGATGTGTACATTTATTAAGATAAATTGACCTCTGAATGCTGCTCTTGTTGCATCCCCTAGACTCTGGTAGAATGTGTTCTCATTCTCTTTTGATTCTATGAATTTGTTTTTTGTTTTTGTCCTTTATGTCTTCCATAACCCAGAAGTTTGTGAGCAAGATGTTCAATTTCCATGTTTCTCATTTTTTGCGCTTACTTTTTCTACTATTGATTTCAACTTCTGTGGCTTTGAGGTCTGAAAAGACCCTTTACAATTTTTCAATATGCCATGTGCATTAGAAAAGAAGGTAGACTTATCTGTTGTTGGGTGGAGTGTTCTGTATATTTCTGTAAGGTCAAGTTCGTTGACTGTGTCATTTAGATCTTCCTTGTCTTTATTGACCTTCTTTGTGGTTGTTTTGTCCATCACCAAAAGTATTGTGTTACAGTCTCCAACTATTATTGTGGCGCTGTCTACATCACTATTCAGTGCTGTCAGAGGTTGTTTAATGTATTTAGAAGCTCCATCTTTGGGGTCATAAATATTTATTAGGGTTTATGTTCTCCTAATACATGGACCCTTGTCTTCTGTGGTAGATTTTAAAGTCTATTTTATTTGAAATTAATATTGTCACTCCTGCTCTTTTTCGAATTTTGTTAGCTTGGTATATATTTTTCTGTCCTTTGAGTTCCAGTTTGTATCTTTAAGGTGTGTCTCTTGTAGGCAGCATACAGATGGATCTTTTTTTTTAAATCTGTTCTGCTACTCTTTGTCTATTGGTACACTTAACCCATTTAAATTCAATGTAATTATTGACAGTATAAATTCAGTGCTGTCATTCTGGAGACTTTATGCGTGCTGGTGATAGTTTCTTTGTTCCATTTAACTTTCTATGCTGAGTCAGTTTTCTTTATGGGTTTCCTGTTATCCTTTTCTTTGTAGTTGGTTTCATATTTTCTGAGATTTCTTGATTTTGTATCCTATTTTTAAGGGTAGGATTCTTAATTTTCTTTGTGGTTACCTTAATATTTACCCTTAATGTCCTCCGTTTAAACCAGCCTTTAATTTCTTTATATCATCTTGACTTCCTTTCATCTGAAAGATCTATGAATACATTAATTAGACCCTCTTTTTGATATGTTGTCATCATTTACATATCAAGATCTGTAATTTCCCTATTTTTAGTGTTTTAACTTTATTTTTTTAGTTTCCCTATCTATACTAGTATCTGGATGCTCTGTTCTTGAGTATATATCTAATGTTATTGATTTTCTAATCAGAGAACTTCTTTCAGTGTTTCTTGTAGTTTAGCTTTGTTTTTTGCTAATTCTCTAGACTGCTTATCTGGGAATGTCCTAATTTAACTGTCATACTTGAGAGACAACTTTGCAGGATATTTAATTCTTGGTTAGCAGTTTTTCCCCTTCAGGGCTTTGTATACATCATCCCATTGCCTTCTTGCCAGCATGGTTCCTGCTGAGTAATCTAAGCTCTGTCTCATTGACTCTTTTGTATGTTATTTTTTGTTTAAGCTTAGCTGCCTTTAAAAGCTTCTCCTTATCTTTAGTTTTGGTAAGTGTGATCATAATACCCATCAGCCTTTCTTTTGGGATCGATGTTGTGTGGAGCTCAACAAGCATCTTGATAGGTATCTTTTCATCTTTCACAATATCAGGGAAGTTTTCTGTCAACATGTTGTCCAACAATTCTCGCTGTATTTTCTGTTATTCCCCTACCCCCTATTCCGGTACTCCAATTATTTGTAAATTATTCCTCTTGATACAGCCCCACATAATTCTTAGTGATTTTTCATTTCTTAAAATTCTTTTACACGAGTTTTCCTCATAGTGGTATGTTTCATCTTCAGTCTCACTAATTCTGAATTCCATTGTCTCAATCCTGTTCCTTTGACTTTCTATTGAATAGTCTAATTCTGTAATTTTTTGGAAATCTGCTGAATTTCAGATTATTGCTCAAGTATTTCTTGCAACCTGGTTAATTTTTAATTATGTTTATTTTTAATTTTAATTATGCTCTGCTGCACTTTGCCTAATCTCTTGTGATGTCTTGAAGAATCTAAATATTCTACCTCTGATAAATGCAGGAAATTTTCTTCTGCTGGACAATTTTTTGATTCTTTGCCTTGAGAGTTATCTGAAGCCATGGTGGTCTGCTTCTTTAAATGATTAGAAATTGATTGTTATCTCAGAGTATCAGAAAGTTGTAATTTATGTTTGGTTATTGTGTTCTAACATATATACATGTGTATATATAGTGTTTTGTTGTGTTTGTTTTTAAAATTTAGTTTTTGAGTGCCCAAACAGTCTGGTCATTTCAACTAGCTTGATTATTGGAGCCTGAGAAATTTCAGTGCCCTGTCATGGGGTGGTTAGAACTGTAAGCATGAACCAGACGGAGTTCCTGGTTCAGGGGAGCCAGAAGACTTTTTTCTTCCCCCATTTTCATTTTCCTCTCCAAGTTAGTGAGAATAGTTCAGGGTGTACAAGTAGGGTGTCCCAGGTAGACTGTTAGAATTTAGTGCATGGTGCAGAGCAGAGAAGAGGAGGAGATAATGCTGGTGAAAGGGAGAGAAATCAGTGCATAGGAAAGATTTAAATCCTAAAGAGTTCACAAGCACTTAGCTTATGATGTTCATGTGAAAGTCCTCAGCTTCACCACTGAGAAATATGTGCTCTGTTCACCATGCTGCTGCTTTGTTCCCCCCTCACTGCCACGCTATTGCTCTGCTTGGCTGACAGAAGCAGATCACTCTGCAGGATGAAGATTTAATTCTGGTAGAATTACTGGATGTGCTCTTTGCTCCCTGTCACCCACACTGCTCTCTAAGCCTTCCTTCCTCCCCACCCTCTGATATTCAGGGCCCCTGGGATGTCCTGTATATTGTTCAGTTGTTTTTCTGGTTCTTGTTATAGGTATCACTGGATATGTGTAGCTACTCTATCATATTAGTCTTGCCTGCCCACTATCCTTGCTTCTAAAGAGTATTCTGCTGTCTTTTTTCTAAGATAGATCTTTTTATTCTTTTGACAGTCCATGGTATATCCAAAATTCTTCTGAAACACCACAATTGAAAGGTGGCAATTTTTCTGTCTTCTTTATTTATTATCTAGCTTTTGTATGCATATGATGCAATTGAAAAATACCATGGCTTGGGTCAGGCACACCTTAGCCTTCAAGGTGATATCTTTACTTTTCAGCACTTTAAGAGGACTTTTGCAGCTAATTTTCCCAATACAATGCATCTTTTGATGTCTTAACTGCTGCTTCCATGGGCATGACTGTGGATCCACGTAAACTGAAATCCTTGATAACGTCACTCTTTTCTCTGTTTATCATGATGTTGCTTATTGGTGCAGTTGTGTGGATTTTTGATTTCTTGATGTTGAGATGTAATCCATATGGAAGACTGTGGTCTTTGATTTTCATCCGTGTTTCCAGTCCTCTTTACTTTCAGCAAGCAAAGTTGAGTCATTTGCATAAGGCAGGTTGTTAATGAGTCTTCCTCCAATCGTGATGCCCTGTTTTTCTTCATGTAGTCCAGCTTCTCAGATTATTTGCTCAGCATACAGATTGAACAGGTATGGTGACAGAATACAACCCTGATGCACTCCTTTCCTGACTTTAAACCATGTGATATCCTTGTGTTCTGTTCAAAGGACAACCTTTTGACCCCTGTGCAGATTCCTCATGAGCACAATTAACTGTTCAGGAATTCCCATTCTCTGCAATGTGAGCCATAATTTATTATGATCCACACAGTCAAATGCCTTTGCATAGCCAATGAAACATTTTTCTGGTATTCTCTGCTTTCAGCCAAGATCTATCTGATATCAGCAACGATATTTCTGGTTCCACGTGCTCTTATGAATCTGGTCAGAATTTCTGTCAGTTGCCCCTCAGTATACTGCTACAGCTGCTTTCAAGTGACCTTTAGCAAAATTTTACTTGACTGCCGTATTAATGATATTGCCTGATAATTTCTGATGGCTGGCCAGGTAACTGTCTTCCAAATTGCTTGATACAGACAAGTGAGCACTTCCTTTGTCAAAACACCTCAACTGATACTCTGTCAATTCCTGGAGACTTGTTTTTCACCAGTGTCTTCAATGCAGCTTTGACTTTTTTGGATCCGACTCGACAGCACTTGGCTTGGCACCATGTTTTAGTTACCTGGTACTGTTCCAACAGAAAATACCAAGTATGGATGGTTTCACAGATAGAAACTTTTTTCCATTTTTTAAATTTTTATTATTTATTAATTACAGTAAATGAATAAAATTTCTAACATCTATTGATTATCTCGATCTGACTCAACGGCACTTGGCTGGCTTGGCATTGATTATCTCTTCCATGATAAACCTTCAACCCACCCATTCATCCTTGTAGCCCACACAGCTGTTTTCTTCTGTTGATTATTCTGTCTTTAAGTTCTTATAACAGGGGTCTCATACAATATTTGTCCTTTTGACATACTTGGCATTTGTCCTTTTGACACTGATTTCACTCAGCATGATATCTTCCAATTGAAACCATGTTATGAGATGTTTTCTAAAGTCTACATTTTTCTTTATCATAGCATAGTGTTTCATTGAGAATATATACCATGGTTTATTTATTCATCTGTTGATGGGCATCTGAATTGATTTCATCCTTTAGCTATTGTGGACTGTGCTGCAATAAACATTCATGTACATTTGTCTGTTCATGTGACAATCTTTGTTTCTGAAGGATAAATTCCAAGTAGTGGACAGGATCAAATGGTATACCCATTTCCAGCTTTTTAAGGAAGTGCCAGATTGCTTTCCAAAGAAGTTGTACACAACTTGCAATCCCATCACCAATGTAGCAGAGTTCCAACCTCTCCACAGCCTCTCCAGCATTTGCTGTTTTGTGTTTTATGGATCATGGCCAACTTTGTTGGGGTAAGATGATATTTCATTGTAGTTTTGATTTGGATTTCTCTGATGGCTAATGATCATGAGCATATTCTCATATGTCTTTTGGCTTCCTGGGTTTCCTCTCAAGTGAAGTGTCTGCCCATCTCCTTTGCCCACCTCTTAATTGGGTTATTGACCTTTTTCTTGTTGATATTTTGCGGAACCTTGTAGATGATGAAAGTCATATGATGGTCCGACATGTAGTTGCCAAATATTTTTTCCCATTCTGTAGGTGGTCTTTTAAGTCTTTTGAATGCCTTTGGATGAACAAAAGTGTTTGATTCTTAGTAGTTCCCATTTATCTATTTTCTCTTCCGTTAATCATACTTTGTCAAATTTTCAGTCTATCTAAACTGTGTATTAGGACATCCATCATTGATGATGTTTTTTACTGCATGACTTTTATTGCCTTAGGTTTGCTATTTAGGTCCTTGATCCATTTAGAGTTAGTTTTTGTGTAAGGTGTGAGATATGGATCTTGCTTCAGTTTTTTGCAGAAAGATACACAATTTTGGCGGCACCATTTGCTAAAGAGACTATTTTTACTTAGTTTATAATCATAGGGCCTTTGTCAAATATCAACTAGTCATAATAGGATGGTGGCATCTCTGGGATCTCCACTCTATTCCATTGGTCTATATGTCTCTTTCTGTACCAGTACCAGGCTGTTTTTACTACTGTGGCAGGGTAACAGGTTGTAAGGTCAGATTGTGAGAAGCCTCCTATTGTGTTCCTCTTCTTCAGTAGTGCTTTACTAAGCCAAAGTTGGTGATATGTTTCTCAATCTCAATAAAAAATGACACAGGAATTTGTATAGGGATTGCATTGCATAAGTAGATCACTTTAGGTAAAATAGACATCTTCATAATTTCAAGTCTTCCTATCAATGAGCAGGGTAGGTTTTTTCAATTTTGTAAGTCTTTTTTGGTTTCTTGCAGTAAGGCCTTGTAGTTCTCTCTGTATAGGTCTCTTATTTCTCTAGTTAGATTTATTCATATATATTTTATCTTTTTGGGGGCTACAGTTAATGGTACTGATTTGGTGATTTCTTCTTCAATGAACTCTTTGTTGGTATAAAGGAATCCTACTGGTTTACTTATGTTTATCTGATACTTTGCTAAACTCCTCTTTTAGTTCCAGTAGTTTACCTATGGATTCCTTTGGATTCTCTGTATGTACAAACATATCATCTCCAAATAGGGAGATTTTTACTTCTTCATTGCCAAACAGATTCCCTTTATTTCTGTCTTGTCTAATTGCTCTGGCTAGAACTTCTAGCACAATGTTGAATAGAAGTGGTAAGAGTGGGCATCCTCATCTAGTTCCCTTTCTCAAAGGGAATTTTTTCAGTCTTTCACCATTCAGGACAATGAAGGCAGTTGGCTTTGCATAGATGCCACTGATTGCATTGAGGAATTTCCCATCTGCTTCTATTTTTCTGGAAGTTTTTAGCATGAGTGGGTGTTGGACTTTGTCAAATGCCTTTTCTGCATCAATTGACAAGATCAAGTGATTCTTATCTTTTGTGTTATTTATGTGGTTGATTACATTAATTGTTTTTCTGATGTTGAACCAGGCTTGCATCCCAGGAATGAAACCAACTTGATCATGATGGATTATTTTTTTTTAATATGCTGTTGAATTCCATTGGGTAGAATTTTGTTGAATATTTTTGCATCTACATTCATGAGTGATATTGGTCTGTAATTTTCTTCTTTGGTGGGATCTTTCCCTGGCTTTGGTATCAGGGTTATGCTGGCTTCATAGAATGAATTTTGGTGTATTCCATCTCTTTCTATGGTGTGAAATAGCTTCAATAGTATTGGTATCGGAGTTAATCATTCTCTAAAAGCTTGGTAGAATTCTCCAGTGAAGCCATCTGGGCCAGGACTTTTTTAGTTGGCAGATTTTTAATGATTTTTTTCAATCTCTTCCTTTCTGATAGGTTTATTAAGTTGATCTACTTCTCCTTGTGATAATCTTAGTAGGTGATGTGAATCTAGAAATCTGTCCATTTCTTCTAGGTTTTCAAACCTATTAGAGTACAGCCTTTCATAGTATTCTGTTATGATATTTTTTATTTCAGCTCGGTCTGTTGTAACATCTCCCATCTCATTTCCTAATCAGATTATTTGTATCTTCTGCTGTTTTTCTTTTGTAAGTTTAACCAGTGGTTCATCAATTTTGTTGATCTTTTCAAAGAACCAGCTTTTGGTTTTGTTAATTTTTTCGATTGTTTTTCTATTCTCTAATTCATTTATTTCTGCTCTGATCTTTATTATCTGTTTTCTTCTGGTGACTGAGGGGTTCTTCTGTTGCTATCTTTCTACTTGTTCAAGCTATAGGGTTAATTCTTTAATTTGGGCTTTTTCTTCTTTCCAGATGTGTGCAGTCATAGAGCTAAATTGACCTCTGAGCACTGCTTTTGTTGTATCCCATAGAATCTGGTAGAATGTGTTTTCATTCTCATTCGATTCCATAAATTTCTTTATTTTGTCCTTGAGTTCTCCTATAACCCAAGGCTTTTTGAGCAAGGTGCTGATCAGTTTCCATAAGTTTGAATTTCTACCTATGATTTTTCTGCTGCTGATTTCAACTTTTATGACTCTATGTTCCGAGAAGATACTTTGCAGTAAATCAATGGTTTGGATTTTATAGAGAATTGCTTTATGGCCTAACACATGGTATATTCTGGAGAATGTTCCATGTACATTGGAGAAGAAAGTGTACTTTTCCACTGATGGGTGAAAAGATCTGTATGTGTCAATAAGGTCAAGTTGGTTGATTGTTGCAATAAGATCTTCTGTATCTTTACTGAGCTTTTTTCTGGATGATCTATCCATAACTGAAAGGGGAGTGTTGAAGTCTCCATTATTGTGGAATGATCTATCTCATTTTTCAGTGTTGTCAGTGTTTGTTCAATGTATTTAGATGCTCTGATATTGGGTGCATAAATATTTAACATTGTTAAGTCCTGCTTGAGTATTGAATGTTTCAGCAATAAATAGTGACCAAATTCAACAAGAGCATGTTGGCACAGGAACTTTAGGTGAAAAGGATGTGCTCTGCTCTTGGTGCTGCCTTCTTAGTGGTATGAGGTTCTCAACCTACTCTGCTCACTTCTATCCCTTATATCCCACAACTGGTAATTTGAGTCCTATATCACCAACACAATTGCTGTCCATTTTCCCTCATCAGCATCACAGAGGCAGGATTCACAACACACGGAAGGGATTGCACCATATTGGGACTCATAGAAAAAGTCAAATCAATACATACATTTTTGGAGAGGACACAATGCAATCCATGACACTCCACTTTTTATCTGCCCCCCACATCATATCATTACAACATGTAAAATATATTCATTTGTAGCATAGAAAAGGTCTTAAGTCCAGGTCTAATATCCATAAATTTCTCTTCAACTGTGAAAACCAGAACATGTGTTATCTTCCCCAAAAGATTACAAATTGAGAAATTGCAGGCAAAGAAGGCATCAACATACAACAAGCAAGTCAGCAGAACACATACAGTAGCCCTCAAAGTTTTGAAAAATGATCTTCCATTTTCTGAGACATTTTACACACTAGCCTTGCCCTCCAGACTTGAGGTATTGGCCATACTTTCTGGATTCTGAGTGGAGATACAACATTGCCTTCTAGGCCCACTTGGACAAAAACTTGCCCCCTTGGCTTTAGATGCACCCTAAGCCCAACTGAAGGGCAATTCTACCCTTACAAACACAGGAAGCCATGGCTCCACCCTTTCAAAGCCCTGAGGTCATGGCCATACTTTTTGAGACCTAGGAAGCTTAGCTTCTCATGCTCTTTGTCTCTTCAGTTTCTGCTTCCTATGGATTCATGGTTCAGGCCTCAGGCCCGCCTCTGCCGTTCTCAGGCAAGTGTTCCAAAGCTCTGTAGCTTCACTGACTCAAGTGCCTTGAGGGACCCCACTCTGCCAAGAAGCCTCCTGCACACAGGTATTTTAGCCAGGCACTCAGCTCTTTTGTTCCATGGGTCAGCAAGCCTGGTTGTACTGGTAAGTGCCCAAAGGCACCCACTCCACCAAGAAGCCTCTTGAGCACAGACATTCAGCATTTTTGCTCCATGAGTCAGCTCCTGGTTCTGCTGTTGCCAGTTCACTGCTACTGCTGCTTTTTTTTTTTTTTTTTTTTTACCATCTGCTGCCCTTTCAGGTGTTAGCAGTTCTTTTGGGTTCCTTCTTCCATCCACTTCACAGTTTCAAAAAAGCTTCTACATTTTAGGTATTTGTTAGAGTAGCACCCCACTCCTGGTACCAAATTCTGTTTTAGTCACCTGGTACTTCTCCAACAGAAAGTACCACAAGTGGGTGGTTTCATGAAGAGAAACTTTATTGTCACAGTCTGGTAAGCCACAAATCCATTTATAAGCTACAAGTCCACTGAGCAGGCAAGCCAAGTGCCGTCGAGTTGGATCCGACTCATGGTGACCTGAACAAGAGAAATTATCACAGTTCAGCAGGCTGAGTCCAAATTCAATGACAGCATCTTGTCACAGGAACCTCAGGTCAAAAGGATGTGCTCTGCTCTCAGGGCTGCCTTCTTAGTGGTATGAGGTTCCTAACTTACTCTGTCCATTTCTCTCCCTTATACCCCACAACTGGTAACGAGTCCTACCTCACCAATGCTGTCCATTTTCCCTCACCAACATCATGGAAGCGGGATTCACAATACATGAGAGGAACTGCACCATACTGGGACTCACAGCCAAGGCAAATCAATATATACATTTGGTGGGGGGAAGACACAATGCAACCTATAACAGCCATCAGTTCTTGAGCACATGTTATATCTTGAAATGGTTGAACATTGACCAATTATTTTTTGGTATAATGACTGTGTATTCCTTCCATTATCTTTGGTGCTTCCTGCATCATTTAATATTTTCCCTGTAGAATCCTTTATATTGCAACTTAAGGCTTGAATTTTTTCGTCAGTTCTTTCAGCTTGAGAAATGCTGAGCGTGTTCTTCTATTTTGGTTTTTCAGTCATTATAATACTTT
This sequence comes from Heterohyrax brucei, assembly GCA_028571685.1. Classification (NCBI taxonomy): domain Eukaryota; kingdom Metazoa; phylum Chordata; class Mammalia; order Hyracoidea; family Procaviidae; genus Heterohyrax; species Heterohyrax brucei. Next base: position 22,968,926 of record CM053152.1, read on the forward strand.
GTCTTCTTGCTGCCTATTGAAATCTTCAGTTCTTTGACTTCATTTCTTCCTTCACTTTAGCTGCTCAACATTCAAGAGAAAGTTTCAGAGTCCTTCTAACATCTAATTTGGTCTTCTCTTTCTTTCCTGTCTTTTTAATGACCTCTTGCTTTCTTCACATATGATAGCCTTGATGTCATTTCACAACTCACCTGGCCATTTATATTTTCCTTTTCACAATGTATATCCCTTCCTTAACTTCTTGAAGTATCTGTCTTTTAATTATTGATATGCAAGACTTCTTCAAGTGTTAAGGGTACTAATGTGTTTTTTGAAACCCTGGTGCCTAGTGGTTAAGAGCTACAGCTGCTAACCAAAAGGCTGGCAATCTGAATCCACCAGGCTCTTGATGGAATCTTAATGGGGCAGTTCTGTTCTGTCCAACAGTGTTGCTAGGAAGTAAAACTAACTCAACAGCAACAAGTTTTTTTTTTACCTATTGTTAATATACTAGCAAAACTTTTCCTAGCTTCCTATTTGTCTTAGTTTTATTTTCAATGTTTTTTTCACATATGGAAGTGTTTCATTTTTATGCATTTGAAATTACAACATCCATCTTTATGTTTTCTGACTTCATTTGTCTGCTTTTTCCAAGTTCCACAGACTTTTGCCAATGAGTCATAATTATGTATTGCCCTGTCATAACTCTACCACTGTCATGCAAGAAGATTAAACTAGCAAGTGAAGGCAAGGACAAGCTTTTACACTGTTGGTGTTGACATCAAGTCTGTTCCATCTCATGGCAACCCATGAATAATACAACGAAATGTTGCCCATTTCTGAGTTTTCTTACTCACAAACTAAATATCACAGTCAGTGTTGATCACACAATGTTCTATTGAGATCTACAGGATTTTCACTGGCTATTTTTCATAAGTAGAGTGCCAGGCCTTTCTTTCTAGTCTGTCTTAGTCTAGAAGCTCTGATAAAACCCATCCACATTGATGACCCTGCTGGTATTTGAAATATTGATGGCAAATCTTCCAGTATAATAGCAATATGCAAGCCACCACAGTATGACAAACTGATGGTGCCCTCTAGTCTAAAGACTGTAACTCATTCTGTTAATTTTTTGTAATCGAATGCTTACTGTGCTCCAGCCTTATTAAGTAGAGATGACATAGATACTGATACACAACTACTTCTTCATGAATTCCATCAACACATATTGATAATTTCCATGTGACCCTTGCAGAGTTCAGGATAGGAAGGGTATAGTGGCACATAAGATAAAGATCCTGCCCCTTGAAACATTTACAGTTCAGTAAACTTTAGGGATTAATGAGAGATACAATTTGAAAAGTACATACGATTAGCTGTAACACAAGGGAGGAGGGGATGAATACCTCAGGAGAGGTATAAAAACTCTCTACATACTGTCGTATGATAAAAAGATGTTACCTGCAGTGTATGTTTGTGATCGACCCGTAGCACCCGGAGACTCAGTGAGGGGTTAAAGAAAGGGTCTTGCATTTCTTTATGCTACATCAACTGTCTTCTGTATTTGTATTTTGCTTATAGTATTTTTTGATGTAGAGATGTTTTCCTGTCCTATGTTGTTAAATCTTCTTGAACAGTGCAGCAGGTTGGGTTTTCCAAAGATGTTTGGACCAATATATATCACATCTCATACGCTTTCCTTAGCATGTGATGTTAACAGGCTGCATTGGGAGGTGGAGTCTATGTCCCCTCTCCTTGAACCTGGGTGGGTCTCTGTAACTGCCTCTGTTGGAGTACGCAGGTTAGACAACCAGGGGCAAGGAAGAAGAAAAACACCACTAACATTTACTCACAGAAAGAAACAGAGGGGCAGGGCAAACAAAGACAGCAGCGTTCAGCAGCCAAGGAAAAGGAAGGGCCAGTGTCTGCCCCACCTAAGAGGGCAAAAGGCCAGCATCTGCCTTCCAAGGGGAACAAATTAGCAAAAATTCCAGGGGTTGGGAAAAGCTAAAGTATAAAACCCTGGAGGAAGAAGACAGTGGGGCTCTCAGACTTTTTCTTTGGGAAGCCCAGTTGGCACTGCTTGTCCAGTATACAAGACCCTATTCAAACTCTTTCACATGCTTAGCGTTTCTTATGTATATGTCTTAGTTTGACCTTTTTCTTACACTGAAGACAAGAACTGGTTACACCTTGACCAAAACAATGTGGCAGAAGTGATGCTGTATAACATTTGAGGTGAGATCCCGAAAGGCAGTATTTTTCCTGGCTGGCTGTTTTTCTCTTGGGATGCTTTGTCTCAGAACCCAGCCATCATGTTGTAAGGACATTCAGGCCACAAGGAGGAGCTAGGCATGGGTGTCTGGCCTAGAGCCCCTGCTGGGTTTCCAAACATTTAAGTACACAAATATTCACATGATCCTAGATTCCAGGCTTTGAGTCTTCTAGCTGAAGCCCCAGACATCATGGAAAAGAGATAAATCATCCCTGCTGTTTCCAACTGGAATTTCTGACCTACAGATGGTGCTGGTTTCATGGACGTGATGTGCAGCCTTGCAATCATAGCATTATTTCCTCATTCTGTTGGTTGCAACAGAACCACAAGCCTGCTCAGATTCAATACAGGGAGGGGCTGTGGTGGACATGGACCCCGCTCTCAATGGAAGGAATGTGAATGTCATTGTAGAAAAGCATATAGGATGGAGGATATTATGGCTGACTCTGGAAAACGATGCCTTCTCTGGGTGGTTATTTAGAGCTTCATAACTGGGTAAGAGCAGTCAGGAAGGGAGCGGGAGCGTAAACAGAGAAGCCTTGTTCTGAACTAAGCGCTGACCCGTTCATATTGAGAGATTGGGAGGAGGAAGCCTGCAGTGTTCCTTGCAGTAGCAGCCATATCTTGCTGAAGTTTCTTAGGGCAGAAGGTCGTGACAGGTTCTGGCATCAGCTGCAAGCCAGGGACAGAACCAGCCCTTTCACACTGGGTGCTGCCTAGGGGCTTAACTGAGCTCGCCTCTACCAAGATGATCATTTAGTCTTCAGTGCCTCTCAGTCCCGGGTGCGCAGTATTCAATAACACAAGATTGTGGGGAGAGGATATCCCAGTCAAGTGTCAAAGAGAGAAATTGATAGCAAGTGTTTTGCTTTGATCTGGAGATTTACTTATCCACAAAACGAAATACTGTAAAGAAGTACCTGACTAGGACTGATCTTACTCATCTTTTTCACCCAAGCTGATAGTCTTTTCTTTCCTGTTTCCCGCTTGCTTAATTTGAATTTCAAAAAATATGGCCCAGTGGAGGGGCAGAAACCCTCTTGTAATGTGCTATCAGTTGATATCGGGGAAAGGGGGAGGACAGAGTTCAATCAATCATGTTAAGATTAGCCAATGAGTTGATCTCATTTATTTCTCCCCCTCTCTTTTCTTCACAGAAAAGCTGGTGGTGTGGTGGTTGAGTGTTTGGCTGCTAACCAAAAGGTTGGCAGTTCCAATCTACTGAACACCTCTTGGGAACACCATGGGGCAGTTCTACCCTGTCTTATAGGGTGGCTATGAGTTGGAATCCATTTGATAGCAATGGGTTTGGTTTTGGCTTCTTCTGTTTATAGGATCTCTGGTGGTGCAGTAGTTAAGCTCTTGGCTGATAACTTAAAGGCCAGAAGTTTGAGCCCACCAGCGGCTGTGCAGGAGAAAGATGCAGCCACCACTTCTGTAAATATTCACAACCTTGGAAACCACATGAGGCAGTGCTATTCTGTCTTACATAGTTGCTGTGAATCAGAATTAACTTGACGGTAATATGTTTGGTTTGGTTTTTTGGTCTTCTCTTTATAAGACTCATTGTACCTAACTAACTTCTTCTAGCCATTTGTCTTTTCTGGAATCAGAATGGTTCTCCTGTAATGCGTACAGAATAAGTGCTCAGAATAAACCTTTTTTTTCTTCTTTTTTAGTTTTGATTATTTTTAACACCATTCAAAACCCATTCTTTTAGAAACTGTATTTGCACCTTCTTCAAAAGCTAAAGAATCCTCCAGTTTGCTCAATTCTAAAGGATTTGCAAAAACAGAAGCATCTAGATTTAGATTTCACTTGACTTCTGAGCTTTCTCAGAATAGCTAGTGAGCTATTACATCTTGGAGAAGTTCCTAAACTAACAGAGTTCAAAGGTAACTCATTTTTTTCACCTCCAGGAACCAAGCCTGATGACAACTTAAAAAAACAAAAACAAGAATTAAGTTATCAAAGACCCTGCTATAAGTGTTAAAATAAACAGCCCCTATATGCTAGAATGGGACACTGTGTTACCATATGGATAACTTGCTGAAATGGGTCTTGACCTCTATAGAGAATTATAAAAACGAGCCACATGCTGTTCCTTTAATGCTGTTTTTGCTCATGTAATCAAAGCTTTGTTACATTCAGTAATGCTCAATTCCTAAATTTAAAAAACAACTACATAGCAATTTGGACCACTGCTCTATAGGGTCACTGTGAGTCAGAATCAACTCAACGGCAGTGGATTTTTTTTTAGAGTCCCCTTACTGTTTTCTGGTTTTTATGTCAATTCATATATTGTACACAAGGGCGCTTGACCTGGAGCAGGCAGCAAATACTGTGTAATTAGAAACACTTCCCAAGGAAATTACAGTGACAACTGAAGGCTTGAGATTTCCGCCCGAGTCTGAAGCTGCAGATATTCATTATAGGTACTTGGGAGGCACAGCTGTTTCTGCTGAAAACCAGGTCTAATCATTGTGCTGCTGGGGGCAGGCACGGGGGACAGCCCAGGGCTGCCCTCAGCCAGAAACGGTGTCCATGGCAACACGCTGCTCCATTTTGAAACTTTTCTTTGCATGAAAAGAAATGGCTTGGTTTTGGGGTTTTTTTTTGTTTTTGTCTTTTTCTTCCCACCAGTTTCAGAGTTTGTGACAAGAGCGAGTACTCGAACGTTTCCTGGTAGTTACTGAGTAACTGGGTTAAGTGCCCTAGGCTTTAATTTACTTCCAGCTCTAGTAGGGCCAGCCAGTCATTAATTATTGCCAGGAAGTACTTTCCAGTCTGCTCATTGTTTTAGTCGAAACAAAAGAAAATGAACTATTCTGCTGTCCGCAACAATTATCAACTCTCCCTGTGAGTCTAAGTAGAAATAACAGAGGTTATAAATTTAGGGAGAAGTGTTCCTATGAGGGCCTGTTATAAAGTCCCTGGGTGGTGCAAATGTTTAGCACACCAGGGTCAGCTCAGTCCAGATTGACCAAGCGTTTAGCATTCTGCCCCTCTGCTCAGCCATGTGTTTTGAAATTCAAAGTGTAGGAGTCTGGCGTGCAACCACCGGCATCTTGAAAGAAAGACTTGGTGATCTACTTCCCAAAACTCAACCATCAAAAATCTTGCCGAGCACATTTCTACTCTGACACACACAGGTGTCCCTGAGTCAGAATCCACTCTAGGGCAACTGGTGCTGGGTGGGTGGTGGATAAATTAAGAAGGACTCGATACAGTGAAGTCGCACCTAATCCTGTAGGGCTGGTTAGACGTGGACAGGAGGAGGCTGACACACAGCGGGAAGACCCGGCAAAGCGACACACACTTGCTCTAGAATTTTCAGGTCTTTTACAGACTGGTCCTGGAGCCCTCGATCATTTCTCCTTGCCAGGAGCCTCATAACCTTCCGGTTAAACCAAGTGTCCCAAATACTTCTTGGAAAATAGGAGAAAAGGATTACTTCCACGAGCAGTGGACATGTGAAACCTGCATGCCCCCAAATCATCACATTTCCCGAGTACTAACAACGTGCCAAGCAGTTACCGTGCGCCATGCCACGTGGTTCACGAGTATACACACTGTAAGAGTACAGTCATTATTCCTATTTCACAGTCAGAGAAACAGAGGTCAAGTTGGACTGAATTGGCCCTGGTAATTAGCTGAGCCAGTACTTGATGGCTAGTCTTTCCATCATAGCCTCTTAACCACTAAGAGGCTTGGAGATGTGATTCTTAAGGGCTGTCTCAGTCGACTGCCTGTCCGTCCCATGGACATCCCAACCTTGCTCAGCTCAGCAGAGCACTTGTGCTTGTCAGCTAATCCAGAAGGCACCCCCTAGTGGCAGCGGAGAGAGGTGCCTGCATCCAGAGACCTCGGGGGTGCTGACCGATAGCGGCACCATGGTCCCGCACTGAAACACTTGTCCCAGAATTCTAGCTCTTCAACTCCAGTATGATTCCCGGAGCCTCCGATTCCGAGGAAAACCACCAAGTCCTTCCTGGCTAGGTTCCCTAAATTCAAGCCCTCCCCGGGGTTCAGGAGAACAGTGACTTAGTTGTCCTTTCTCCTGCCTGCCAGCTTTTGGGCCTTTACGATTTAATTTTGTCATTTAAGCAGTGTCCCATGCAATGCTCAAGAGGTAACGGGCTACATCTAGCTGGTGACGGGCCATTCTTGCCTGGACTGAGCAGCAGAAATAGCAACCGACCGAAGCATGTCTGACTCTCCTGTCTCTCATGCCCACAGATAAGCCATTCTTTCTGCGTGAAACGCTCGCTCCGTCCTTCTTGCCCTGTGTGTGAGAGATGCCTTTTTCACATCCCAGATTAAATGTCACCTCCTTGTAAAATTTTCCCAAAGTTTCCTTCCCTCAGGTGGGATCTCAGAGCCTTGGTATGCCTCACCCCCACCCCCACTCTCCAGTAGCTGTTAAATGCTAAGCTGTTTCAGGTCTAAATTGTGCACCAAAGGAGCTCCACAGGCCAGCTAAGAAATCAAGGATGCGTAGTACAGGGACTTTGCCCTCAAAGACTTCACAGTCTAGATAAAACCAAACAGCCCCAGATAAAACCAAAAGAAACAAATCCGCTGCCATTGCGTCAATCCCTACTCACAGTGACCCTAAAGAGGAGGGTAGAACCTCTTTCGTTGAGCAAGCAGGAGATCCACTAGTAGCCTCCCCCCTGACAGATATCAAACTGTGGGCACTTAGTACGCATACAGTACTGTCTGGTAGCACTGTAGTGAACACTTAGATTTGGAAATTGTGTGTGTTTGGGTTTGGGGTGAGTATTTGCCCCAACCAGCAGCCCCCAACCCAGCAGTCCAGCTGCAGCTATAGGTTCTTACTGTGTTGGCTGAAACTCCTTCCTCAGATCTTACACAAATAGGAAGAGGGTATTTTGTGCCAAGCGTAGGGTTTCCAAGGAGGTGGCTTTGATCTGCCAACTTTGTGGTTAGTGGCTGAGCCCTTAACCGCTATCCACTAGACCCCAGTCCAGTATGGGTAGAGACAAATGGTTGCTAAGCAGTACACCAAGCACTGCAGTGGAGGGGAAAACTACCCAGTGTGGGAAGTAGGAAAGAGCTTCTAACTCTAAATTGTATTCTTGAGAGACTTCATTGAGAAAAGCTGTTTAAACTAAGTTTTGAAGGCTTGAGAGGGAAAATCAGGCAGACAAAGAAGTGTGTCATAATACAAAACTGGAGATAATTCTGCATAGCTACAGAATATGGAGTCCCTGGCAGTGCTAATTAGTTAACAGGCTTAGCCTGGAGATCCACTTTTGAAATCTCAGCCAGTGGAGCACAGACACACTTGAGGTTTCTCTGAGTCAGATCTTTTTTCCCCTCTGGACCTGGACGAGGCCAGTCCAGGAGAGTGCTCAGAGCACTGTTAGTATCACGATGAAGAACATGGATCACTCATAACACCAGCCGTCATCGATTAATGTCTGCCAGGGCCCACTTGGGGTATAAGACACTCACCAGCCTCCTGACCTTGCCAGCAAGCAGAGGGATGCCCTCCAAGTCCTTTCCCAGGAACATTTCCGTTCCCATGGATGACAAGAACTCACATTTGTGGAGCAGCTACTTAATGTGCCAAGTACTTTGCAAAGTTCTGTTCTTTTCAGAAAGAGGATACCCGCTGGTGTACCCAGGAGACCCAATCAGGACAAGGTGAGTGTCTTTCTTGAATGTCAATTTCATTCAAAGATTTCATAAGAATAATTAAATAGTGGTAATTTAAACAATTTTTTACATAAAGTCAATCATGGGTCTATTATAGCGCAAGAATGCTAAATTTGCATACTTCTTAATTTGTTATTTGAAGAGGTAGTACACCTCCAACACACCTCATGATACAAAATTCACAAGGTAAAAGGAATGAAAAAGAATTCCTCTACTCTCTAGCTACCTACCTTCACTCCTGCAAAGTAACCACTAGTCCCAGTTTCCCAGGATGCTTTCTGTACATAGTACAAGAGAATACCTGTGGATGTGGCTATGGAATATATATACAAATAATATATTCTACAGCTTCTTTTTTTTTCAGTTAACAGTACTCATTGAGGCTCTTTCCATCACACAGCTGAAGAGCTGTTCATTCTTTTAACAGCTGCACCATATTTCATTGTATGGATATGTCAGAATTTGTTAACCAGCTCAAAGATGGATTTGTTATTTTGAGTATTTTCTCACTACAAGCAACACTACAAATATTCCTGAACAATCTTGAATGTTCTTCATTTGTACATGTGCTAGTATGTCTGTATAACAAATTTTTAGAAGTGGATCACAACTTGTACTGTATTCTCTAATTATATTCTGAAGGGATCGCTCAAATTTACATTATATCAGAGCATCTGTTTCCTTAGCCATACACAATGCACAACAGTGTGTCCTCAAACTTTCTGATCTTTACCAGTCCAACAGGTGAATTCTTGTATCTTATTAGTTTTTATTTGGTTTGCTTATATTATGAAGGAGGTTGAGTTTTTTTTTGTTTTTTTTAGTGTTTAAGAGTATATGTACTTCTTATTCTAGAACCGTTTCATTTGTCCATTTTTCTACTAGATTGTTGACTTTTTTTGTATTAACATTTAGGATTTATTTAACTATTAGGAGCTCTGATGGTGAAGTGGTAAAGAGCTTGGCTGCTAACCAAAAACTCGGCAGTTCGAATCCAGCAGCCATTCCTTAGAGATCCTCTGCGGCATTTCTCATCTATCCTATAGAATCTCTATGAGCCGGAATTAATTCAACAGCAACGAAATTTAAGTATTAAAGAAAGGTACCTTTTGGAATTGCAAGCATTTATTCCCTCTAGTATATGTATCATTGTTTTCCTCCATACAGTAATTTGTAACTTTTATTTATGATAGAATTTATCTTTTCTTTTACAGCTTCTAGGTTCTGTGCCATACTTGGAAAATCTTCTCTCCTATCTGAGATGCTTTTTAAAATGCTGTCTCATTAGTTTTGTTCCATCAAAAACATACTAAGCCTGCACTCTGTGCCAGGCACAGGTTTAGGCACTAGGTTGTGGCTGTGAACACAGACAATGGAGAACATGTCCTGAGTTCTTTTCTTAGGGTCGTTTATATGGTACTTTCCCCAAGTACCTTTATGGTTGCATTTTTCACACTTAAATCATCTTTCATCTACTGGGCATTTAATTTGCTGTGAACTGTAAGGACCCTATTCTTCTTCCCCAGCGAGCAATCCAGTGGTCTGTCCCAAGATTGCTGACCACATAATCTGCTTTTTCTTTACAGGTTATTGTTGTTAGCTGCTAGACAATGGATTTTCGACTCGTGGCAACTCCGTGTGACAAACTGGAACTGCCCCAGTGGGTTTCCAAAGAGCAGCTGGGTGCACTTGAACTGCTGACCGTTCAGTTAACAGCTGGATGCTTAACTGCTGCGCCACCAGGGCTCCCTTTACTGATTAAAGATATCAATTTTATCAACATGTTAAAGTCTCATAGTTGATAAATTTTTAAGCTAAAAAGAAGCCCTCAAAGAAATGCCCCGCTTCACGCCTTATGCACAGATCACTGAAAGTTGTTAGTTTAGAATTTCTCCCTGTGTTTTGAGGAGTACTTGGTAGGAAGTCTCAGTGTCACTAACAGATACGTTATCATCTTTAATCCTTCACAAGCACCTGTGAGATAGATAGTGTGTCTCTCCACTTTGCAAGTGAGTCAATTAGGCCTCAAGAAGAAAATGCCCCAGGTCCTGGTGGTAGCGTTCTGTTGTTGCATCTGCCCTAGGCATTTCTTCTGGGAATTGCCCATCCCCCACATACTCTCTTCCTGGCTAGGACAGCGGACACCTGGTCGAGTGAGGTCCAGCCAAGCTGACTGGTCCAGGGTTGCTTCTGCTGCAAGCTTTGCTACACACTTTCTTTGTAAATTTGAAATGGAAAGACAGGTAAGAGTCTGACAGGAGCCGTGCTCCTTCTCATGGACCAAAGCAGCAGAGGAACCTAATTTGCAGAGGTGATAGAAATGACTGAATCAGGCAAATGGAGAAAGGTGGGAGGCAAGAAAAGGAGAGTCTCAAAGTGGTCACATCCAGGATCTGGGTGCACTGGCGGTTCAGCTGTATTCCCTCTGTGTTGCTTGAATCCCTCTTGTATTCTTAAAACACATTCTCCTATTTAGTGCAAGCTCATTGGACTTGGGTTTCTGTCTCCTATTATTACCCAAGAGGCCCTAGTCAGTGGCCAAATTGGGTCTGATCCTGGAATGATTGGTTTCCAAAGCCATCTCTCACTAAACACGGCAAGAAAGCCATTAGGGCTCTGAATTGTGTACAGAAGGGCAAATAGAATGTGTGATTGTGGTTGGGCAGGGAACTTTGGGGCCAAAGCCTCAGCTACCCACTAGTTCAGATCACCTGGAACCAAACTGAGGGGTTGAGCTGGTAAAAACACAAAGCCTGCTCTGTTTCACTCTAATAACCAGGTTAGTTGTGATTTAGAGAAACAAGACCTCATTCTCCTCGCAGAGCAACCATGTGAAGGTGTAGAAGGATAACTTATGCCAAAATTTAGCCGGTGTTTTACCCTCTCACCTGTCCTCAAGATGCCTTTGGCTCTTCTGAGATCACAGCTGTCAATATTCCCCCGTCGCCCCCCAGTTTAGAAATCTGGAAGCTGCTTCTCGCAATGACTCTCTTCTTGACCCTTGTTTTCCACTCTCACTGCCAAGTCCAAGTTCTGTGACCTTAGGCCTGAGTTGCTGCAATAGATTATTAACATTAATGCCTCTATGCCCTGGCACAACCTGAAATGTCCTGTGTCACGTGCAAACTAGAGCTGAAGTTCACACAGCACCCGCTCTGACCATTCCTACACCAAGAACAGTGTCTGACACAAACCACCACTCTCAGACATCACCCAGGGTCACTACCCCAACCCAGGCTCCTCCAGGGATTAGCCAGGTGACCTCAGAGATGCCTAACTGAGTTTTATTTCTTCATCTGCCAGATAGGATAGATAGCAGGATTGTTGTGCAAATTCAGTGAAACTATGTATGGACAAGTGACTCTTCCACCGTTTGCACATACACCATAACACAGGTTTCTTTCCTTTGTGCCCTTTCCTGTTTTCTGGGCAGGCTGTTAGCTCTTTGAAGCATAGGCTTTGCTTTTCTCTAAAGGCCTAGAAGACAGCATGACATAGAGCAGGAATTCGATTAAGTTTGCATGGAAAAACACAAGAATAGAAGAATTTGAAAAAGCCTCTCTGCTCCTGTAGATGCTTTTCAATCACTCGTGCACATTTGCCAAACTAATATTCCTTCAGTCTGGCTTTCAACATACATGTCATTTCTTGTTGAATAGTTATCTGTACCATTCTAAGCCTAGAAATTGAAATTCCTTATCTTGGATCCAAAGCTCTTGTGATCTGGCTCCACATACTGTTTCTCAACTTCATCCCCAGTTTCCTGCTACAGTCCTTTCAGTCCAGCTGTTCCAGCAGGTCTGCCTGCTTCCAATCACCTTCAGAAAGTCCCCTTCCTTTCTTGTCCCTAGCTTTGCCCCTTCATTCATGTTTGGTCTCCTCACTGAAAGGAATTTCCTTCTCCCCTTTGCCTAACCACATGGGAAAAGTCTCTAGTAATTCTACCATTATTAACATTTTGGAATATTACCTTCCAAGATTTATTTTGATGCATTAAAAAATTCTTTTTAATTGTTGAGAAACAGTTCCAATAATGAATATAAAACCAATTTTTGTGGAGTCAGCTCTGCCCTGTGTGACCCTCCTGGGTGTCCGAACAGAGCTGTGCTCCATAGGGCTTTCAGTGGCTAATTTTTCAGAAGTAGATTGCCAGACCTTTCTTCTGAGGTGCCTGGGGTAGACATCAACCTCCCAATTTCTGGTTCGCAGCTGAATGTTGTAAATATGTGCAACACCCAGGGACTTCATGTGGTTGCTGTTAGTTGTTATCAAGTCAGTTCTGACTCACAGCGACTGTGTACAACAGAGTGAAACACGCCTGGTCCTGTGCCATCCTCACAGTCACTGTTGTGTTGAGCCCATCGTGGCAGCCACTGTGTCGGCGCCTCTTGTTGAGGGCCTTCGTCCTTTGCACTGACCCTGTACTTTAGCAAGTGTGATGTCCTTCTCCAAGGATTGGTCTCTCATGATAATGTGTCCAGACTACTTGAGACCAAGTCTCGCCATCGTTGATTCTACGGACAATTCCAGCTGTACTTCTTCTGGGACAGATTCATTTATGCTTCTCACAGTCCGTAGTATATTCAGTATTCTTCACCAACACCATATTTGATTAGCATTAATTCTTTTGTTTCCATTATACTTTGTCTAGCTTTCACATGTATATTAAAAATCAAATGAAACCCAGTGCCATCGAGTTGATTCCTATTCACAGTGACCCTATGGGACCGAGTAGAACTGCCCTGTAGAGTTTCCAAGAAGCACCCGGTGGATTTCAACTGCCAACTTTTTGGTTAGCAGCCATAGCTCTTAACCACTACACCTCCAGTGTTTCCTCACATGTGTATTAGGAGATTTAAAGCCATCACTCGGATCAGGTGCACCTGGGGTCAGTCCTCAAAGTGACACTTCTGCTTTCTTAACATTCCATAAAGACCACAAAACCAAGCTCATTGCTACTGAGTTAATTTCAACTCATGGCAACTCTATGAGGCATAGTAGAATTGCCCCATAGCATTACCAAGGATATAATCTTTATGGGAGCAGACTGTCACATTTTTCTCAGGCACAGCTGCTGGGTTTGAACCGCTGAGCACCTAACCATTGCACAACCATCCCTGGTAGTTCAAAGCCATGAGCAGCTCGAAGGGGAAAAGATGTGGCAGCTCACTTCTGTCAAGATTATAAACCCTGTGGAGCAGTTCTACTCTGTCCTATAGGGTTGTTATAAGTTGGGATCAACTTGACGGCAACAGTTATAACGACCACACAAATATCTATATTTAGATAAGCAAAAAAGAAACAAATACACATTACTATAATGCTACTAGTGATTTAAGCTTTGGGTCATATTAATTTTTTTATATTGTATATTAATATTTTAAAGGTTGGTGGAAAAGAGAAAGACCCTTAAAGAGATACAGTAACACAGTGGCTGCAACAATGGGCTCAGGCACAGCAATGATCACGGACATGGCAGTGTTTCTTTCTGCGGTACATAGGGTCACTATGAGTTGGAACTGACTCAACAGCACCTACCAGCATCAGCATCTTAAAACAAAACTTCTGTTCATTTTTCAAAGTTGATTTCTATGATCTGCCTAACTTCTATTGTGCTTTATTTGGGTAGCATTGTTTCAAAGCTATTTTTCACATAATTAAGAAAGCTTGGTAAAAATGTTTTAAAATCAAAGCTCAATATACCATTGTTTCAGTAAACTATAATTTACTTAATTTTCCCATTATTCCACATTTAGAATTCCTCTTTTCAAGTTTTCTTCATTTTAAACAGTGCTGCTGGAATCTTACGTGTAAACCACAGAACTTGTTTCTCAAAATCTTCTTAGGAGTTTTTCAATAATTAAATTTCTTGAGTGCTTCCCACATGAGGAGCATTTTTTTTTTTTTTAACCGTTACTCCACTGACTTCTCTTACCAATGCTGTGAGGTTGGTAGTTATTATTTCCATTTCACAGATGACAAAATTAAAGCACAGATAAATAATACGCTTTAGGTGCTCAGGAAACCCTGGTGGCGTAGTGGTTAAGAGCTACAGCTGCTAACCAAAAGGTTGGCAGTTCAGACTTGCCAGGTGATCCTTGGAAACTATGGGGCAGTTCTGCTGGGTCCTATAAAGTTGTATGAGTCTGAACGGACTCGATGGCAGCGGCTCTGGCTTTTCTTTCCTTTTTCTTTTTTTTTTTGGCTAGATGCTGAAAACCATAACTCTTGTTAGGTGTAATAGAGTAAGTTGTGACTTACAGTTACCCTATGAGTCACAGTAGAACTGCCCCATAGGGTTTACAAGGAGAACCTGGTGGATTCAAACTGCTGACCTTTTGGTTAGCAGCTGTAGCTCTTAAACACTATGACACCAGAGCTCTTAAAGCCATGATAGTGGGACCAAAATTTAACCCAGTTCAGTCTGACTCCAAAGCCCATACTCTTAATCCTGAAGTTTTTAAGGCTCTTGATACAAATTCCCAAGATGCTTTCCAGAAAACTTGTACCAGTTCACTCCACAAGTAGTATAAGTGTCCCTCTTACTTCTCCTTCCCCCAAGTGATTGCTAACCTTTTTTTTTTTTGGTAAAATAACAAGAAATGTGACTTTTTAATTGTTTTAAGTGTGCAATTCAGTAATATTGATTACATTCACCACATCATGCAACCATCACCACTATTTTCAAGTTTTTCATCATCCCAAAGCAAACTCAGTGCCCTTTAAACAATAACTCCCCATTTTTCTACCCTGCCTAGCTCCAGATAACCACTAATAAATGTTTGCCTCTGAGCATTTGCCTGTTCTAGATAGTACATAAAATTGTTATCATTTACAATATTTGCCCTTTTGTGTCAGACTTTTTTAACTTAGCACAGTGTTTTCAAGGGTCATCATATCATAGCATACAAGGTCCGACAATTAAGTGCACAAACTTAATTGTTCTAAGTGCCACATGCCTCATTGCTGAGTATCACTATGGTCACCTTTGAAGTACTCCCCTTGGGAAGCTGTGCACTGATGCCAGTGTCTAGTCCACCCTTCAAAGCAATTTTGGAACTCTTTCTGGAATGGCCATTGCACATGGTGGCTTGGGGGAAAATTAATTGTATACTTGTCTGTAAGGAAGTTTTTAGCCAGTAAACAAATAATTGTATTGGAACACCTTCCCTTCTCACCTGATTTGGCCCCTGTTGCAGTCACCTAGTACTACTCCAACAGAAAATACCATGAGTAGATGATTTCATGAAGGGAATATTGTCACTGTCCGGGAAGTTTCAAATCCATTTACAAGTTATAAGTCCATTCAATAAGAGAAATTGTCATAGTCTGGTGGGCTGAGCCCAAATTCAAGTAGAGCATCTTGGCACAGGAATCTCAGGTCCAAAGGATGTGCTCTGCTCTCAGTGCTGCTTTCTTGATGGTATGAGTTTTCCAACTTATTCTGCCTATTTCTCTCCCTTATATCCCACAACTGGTAACTTGAGTCCTGCCTCACCAACACAGCTGCTGCCTATTCTCCATCACCAGCATTACAGAGGCAGGATTCACAACACATGGGAGGAATGGCACCATATTGGGACTCACAGCCACATCAAATCAACACATACATTTGGGGGTGGGGGCACACAATGTAATCCATGACAACCCCGATGATTTTTTTGCTTTACACAAAGATAAAGGAGATACTGAAAGGAAGATGTTTTCATGACATGCAGGACATCAATGGTAATATGACAACAGCTCTGACGGCCATTCCAAAAGAAGAGTTCCTTGAAGAGTGTACTAAGCACTGGTGTCAGTGCATAGCTTCCCAAGGGGAGTACTTCAAAGGTGACCATAATAGTATTCAGCAAAGAGGTATAAGGCACTTTGTCTAGAATGAGCTGGCAAACATAATCGTCATACCCCATATGTCAGAACTTCATTTCTCTTGATGGCTGAATAATATTCTGTTGTATTTTTTTTTTATCCATTCACTTACTGGTGGGCATTTGGGTTGTTTCCACTTCTAGCTATTGTATCTGTGCTCCTGCTTTCAAGGACTGCTATTTGTATTTAACCTTCTATAAGCTGTTTCTTCATGTTCCTTGTCCATCCAGCAGCAAAGTGTATCATCAACCATCAATAAGTCTAGCTAAACCTCTAGTGCTAAAGGATGATGTATCTCCAGAATCTGACCACATGCATCCCACCCTGATGGATGTGACAACAGTCTGAATAAACACCAATTCTATAAAATGATCTTGTTATGTATGAAAAATAGAAACAGCAGGAGCTGCTGAAGCCGCTTTTGTACAACTAAACACTTCATGTGATTTGGTTCCTTGTTTTGGAGGTTTAGGGTCATGCTTTCATGGGACATCCCAGTTAACTGGCTTAATAATATGTTTAGTGTTCCTGTTCCACCCCCTAGTTTTGCATAGTGTCTGGGGTCTTAAAACTTGCAAGCTGCCATGAAGACACAATAATTGACTTTTATTCACCTGGAGCAAAAGAGGAAGAAGGCGAGTCAGGAATAGGAGGAAGAAATGGAATATGTGACTAACTGTCTCCGTGAACAACTGCTTCCTTTACTATGAGACCAGGAGAACAGGATGGGGCCCGGTCACAATTACTGAACACTGTGATCAAAGATTCCACAGAATCCTATTAAAAAGGGGGAAAAATGCAGAACAGAATTTCAAATTTTCATGGGTTATGGTGTTGGCAAAGAATATTGAATATACCATGGACTGCCAGAAGAATAAACAAATCTGTCTTAAAAGAAGTACAGCCAAAATGCTCCTTAAAGCAAGGAAGGAGAGACATCATCTCACATACTGTGGACAAGCTATTAAGAGGGCCCAATCACTGGAGAAGGACATAATGCTTTGTAAAGTAGAAGGTCAGCAAAAAAGAGGAAGACCATGAATGAGCTGGGTCGACACAGTGGCTGCAACAATGGGCTTTAACATAGCAACAAGTAAGAATGGCACAGGACCGTGCAGTATTTTGTTCTGTTGTGCTTAGGGGCACTATGAGCAGGAAACAGCTCAGTGGCACCTACCTATAAGGTGGACCTCAGAGTTTCCGGAGCCATGAAGGTTGGGTGAACCCCTGAAACTAGTGCCCCCAGATAACCTTTAAACCTTAAACTAAGAACGTCCCCCGATGAATTCTTAAAACCAAGCAATAGTTTAGCCTAACTAGTCAAAATGTCTAACTTGAATATTATGCTCTTTTAAGAACTATCTATATGGGATTACAGAAACCCTGGTGGCATAGTGGTTAAGTGCTACATCTTCTAACCAAAAGGTTGGCAGTTCAAATCCATCAGGTGCTCCTTGGAGACTATGGGGCAGTTCTACACTGTCCTATAAGGTCGCTATGAATTAGAATAGACTCAATGGCACTGGGTTTGGTTTCTGATGTGGGATCATACTGATAAGAGCAAGTGGAAAAATTAGATAGAAATGTTAAGGGACAGTGATTTTGGTCACTGAAGGAGGAACAACTCAGTATAGGAGGGGGAGAAGAGTTGCACAACTTGAAGAGTGTAATCAATGTCACTAAATGACACATGTAAAAACTGTTATTAAAAAATGATCTTATTATATGAGAACACACAGAGCCCTCTAGACTGAGACCTACTGCTCCACCTGTCTGTGGCGCACAGTCTCAAGGAGCCTCCTTTAGAGGACTGCGTTTGCAGGTCATGTGCACTGTGCACTGTGTGTGTTCACAAGTGTTTTCTCCATTGTTTACTTCATGTGACACTGGCACAAACTGCTTACGCACATGGGCCAGAATATTTCCAAAACTAGGTTAATTTCAAAAAAATAAAACCAACAATGTCATATGATTTAAGTATAAAAGTAGCACAACAAGGAACATTTATTGATTTTTATTAAATTGCCAATGTATAAAAACTCTGCAGTTGGGTCATGGGTGGAATTGTTGGCATGGCATGTTGGAGGACTGGAAACATGAAAACATCTGAAATGTATTTTTGTAAGTTTTTTTTTTTTTGTATAGAACTTCCAGCTGTTACTTTTTATTTTCTTTTTTTTTAAAAATTGTGCTTGAGGTGAAGGTCTACAGAGCAAATTAGTTTCTCATGAAACAGTTAATGCACACATTGCTTTGTGACACTGGTTGCTGTCAAGGGTTGAACTGTGTTCCCAAAAAATATGTATCAATTTGGCTAGGCCATGATTGCTAGTATTGTGTGATTATTCATCATTTTGTCATCTGATGTGATTTTCCTATGTGTTGTAAATTCTATCCCTATAATGGTAATGAGGTAGGGTAGGCAGCACTTATGTTAAGGAGGCAGAACTCAATCTCCAAGATTCGACTCTATCTTGAGCCAGTCTCTTTTGAGCTATAAAAGAGAGAAGTGAGCAGAGAGAAGGGTGTGCTAATACCACCAAGAAAGTATACTGGGAACAGAGCACATTCTTTCCATGCAGAGTTCTTGCATGGGGAAGCAACCACTTCAGGGTAAGATTGAGAAGGACCTTCTTCCATAGCCAACAGAGAGAGAAGGCATTCTGGAGCACCCTGAATATGGACTGGTAGCCTACTGGACCGTGAGAAAATAAGGTCCTCTTTGTTAAAGCCATCTGCTTGTGATATTGCTGTTACAGCAGCACTAGATGACTTAGACAGTTGCCAGCCTCTCTGACATGACTACCTCTTTCTAGTTCATCCCGCTTTTTTGTCTTCCTCCTTTCTCGTCATTGCCCTGGGCCTATTGAGTCTCCTCCACATGGTTGAGCTACATGTATTGTTTGCTTTATAACCCTGTCTAACCTTTGGCTGAACTGTGAACTTCAGAAGTGACTTCAGTACTCAGTTACAAGGGTGTACCAGGGCCACAGTTTCAGGTCTCTCTAGTCTCTGTCAGACCAGTGACTCTGGTCTTTTACGTGTGAGTTGAAATGTTGTTCTACATTTTTCTCTCCTTCTGTCCAGGATCCACTACTTTGCTCATTGTCAGAGCAGTTGCTGGTGGTAGCCAGGCACCGTCTAGTTTGTGCCGGACTCAGTCTAAGGGAGATTGTGGAAGTTGTGGTCCACTGGTCTTTTGGACTAATATTTCCCTTACGTCTTTGGATTTCTTCATTCTCCCTTGCTCCAGATGGGATGGGACCAGTAGACCTATTTTAGATGGCAACTCAAGCTTTTAAGACCCCAAACACTGTACCAGAGTAGGTTGTAGAACATTTTCCTTATTAATTATGTTACGCCAGTTGAGCCAAATGTCCCCTGAAACCATGGTCTTCAGCCCTCACCCCAGCAACTCAGTCCCTAAGGGAGTTTGGATGGGTCTACGAAGCTTCTAAAATTGTGCCTTGGTCAGGTTGTGCTGGCTTTACTAGTGTTGTGTACCATCTTATCCTTCACCATGTTGTTAGTGTTTCCCGCCTTACCCAACCCTGGTAGTGTAGTGGTTAAGTGCTACATCTGCTAACCAAAAGGTCAGCAGTTCAAATCTACCAGGTACTCCTTAGAAACTCTATGGGATAGTTCTACTCTGTTCTATAGAATCTCTATGAGTTGAAATTGACTTGACGGCAGCGGGTTGGTTCTTCGGTTTGGTACCCCTCTCTTCACCTCATAACCATCAAAGATTGTTTCTTTTTGTGTATAAACCTTTTAGTAAGATTTTATAGTAGTGGTCTCATACAATATTTGTCCTTTTGTAATTGACTTATTTCATTCAGCACAGCGCCCTCCAAATACATCTGTGTTGTGAGATGTTTCACAGATTCATGATTGTTCTTTATCATTGCATAATATTCCACCGTGTATATACCATAGGTTGTTTATCCATACGCCCACTGATAGGCACTTAGGTTGTTTCCATCTTTTTGCTATTGTGAATAATGCTTCAACAAACATGGGTGTACACATATCTATTGATGTGACAGCTAGTATTTCTCTAGAATCTATTACAAGGAGTGGGATGTTTTTTAAGAAAGTACCATATTGTTATCCAAAGTGATTATATCATTTTGAATTCTCACCAGCAGCACATCAAAGTTCCAATCTCCACGCAGCCTCTCTAGCATTTCCTATGTTCTGTCCACCCCTCCCCCATTAGTGCCAGTAATGTAGAGATGGTATTTTGTTGCAATTTTGACTTGTACTTTTCTAATGGCTAGTGGTTGCATGCATTTTGTCATGTGTCTGTTAACTGCCTGAATGTCTTCCTTGGAAGAGCGTCCTTTGCGTATGTTTTAAATGGATTATTTGTGTCTTTTGTTTTAGAAGTGTTGGATTTTCCTGTAGATTTTAGAGATCAGAACTTTGTCAGATATAGTCAATTTCTTTTCCCCCAGTCTATAGGTTCTTTTTATATTATTTTGGTGAATCCTTTTGATAAGCATAATTATTTATTTTTATGAGATCCCAGTTGTCTAGCTTGTCTCCTGGTGCTTGTGTATTGTAAAGTTATAGTTTGGGTTCTATTTATGCCATGTATTAGGGCCCCTAGCATTGGTCTTATTTTTATTTCCATGATCTTTGTAGTTTTGGGTTTTATATATTAGGTCCTCAATCCAGTTTGAATTGATTTTTGTGTATGGTGTGAGGTATAAGTCCTGTTTTACTTTTTGCAGATAGATGTCCAGCAATAACCGTGTAATCCCCATTTAATGGACTTCAGGCCTTTTTCAAAAATCTAACCTGTAGGTAGATGAGTTTACATATGACTTCTTAATTCTATTCTACCTGTCAGTGTGTCTGTCTTTGTACAAGTAGCAGACTATTCTGGCTACCATAGCTTTATAGTAACTTCTGAAGTTCCTGTTCTGAAGCCAGATTTCTTCCACGTGCAGCTAAAGTCTTTGGTGAAGAAACAGTACAAGTATTGCTCACTTGTTCACACCATGCTTTTCTGGGTTCCATGTTTAATAGCAGTATCCTGAATAATGGCAGTAGCCTCACTCACAACCTCTCATACACACTCAACACCTGCTAGTGTGTTGCATAAGCCTTGTTGCTAATTTTCACAGCAACCATAGGTAGACAGGATCTGCTCCAGCCTCACGATGTGGGAAACCGCAGCCCAGTATTCCTGCAGAAGTTCGGAGAGCTACCTACCAAAGCCTGGGCCCTCATGCCCTCCACCACTCTGTTGCCCCCCTCAGTGAGTGTTTGTGGAGTGGGATACTTCTACCACTTCTACCACTATCTTGCCTCCTTTACAGTTAGTCAAAGGACACAATTTTGATGCATCAGAAGGAATATGAAAAGCAAATACTTTGCACCATCATCTCTGATGACTATTCTAAAAAGACTGGAAGTATGGTAGGACTGCTTGGAACATTCACTCCTTCCTGGATGGGCCAGATACCTAAGTCCATTCTGGCTTGAATCTTCTGATAAGTGGTAATGCATGTTTGTGGGACAATTTATACAGTCCAACAGGCATACCCCATCACTTACTTTTCTCCGGTTATTGTAAAAGTAATAAAAACCTGAAGGCCGCAGTTATTCCTAAGCAGATGCTGTGGCAAAATACAGTTGTGCCTGTTTATTTGATACTGCATGTGGATTCTTGAGATGACAATGATCCTGTTTGGACCTGTGGGTAGGCACAGGCTTCTCTGACAGTGTCAGGGTCTTGTGGTGTGAATCACTGAGCAAAGGGCAGGACCTCAGGCAGGAAGAGCCAGCTCAGCAAGTGGGACAGAGGCAGGAAGTCAAGTGAATGCCATCTCTCCTCGGCATTCTCCTCCTCTATAGACAGAAAGGGATTTCCTAGATGGCTGATCTTGTGATGAAGGTTTGAAACAGACCCCACTCTAGCAGGCATGCTGGGAGGAATCTTGTGAATATAGCTTTTTCCCCTCAATACTTAATGTATCATAGTAAAACACATTAAGTAGTTGAATGGCTCCAGAAAAACTACATCCTATTTTCCTTGGTAGAATCCCCGGGTGGTATAAAGAGTTAATGTACATGGTTGCTAAGCAAAAGCTTGGTTCAGATCTACCCAGAGGTGCCTTGGAAGAAAGGCCCGACAATCTACTTCTAAAAAATCACAGCCATTGAAAATCCCGTGGAGCATAGGTCTGCGGACACACTCAGTGTTACCACTGGAGTCCACTCAATCACAACTGGACTGGATTTTCCTTGGTACCCACAGAACTTACATCAGAACCTGGTACAGGACTGGCATTTCGTAAATATTAGGATGTCCCCCAGACACCCTGTTAACTCAGTGCTGAAGTCACTCCTGAGGTTCACCGTTTAGCCAAAGATTAGATAGGCCCATAAAACAAACAATAATACACATCTCAACTGTGGTTACAAGACTAAATGAGCACACTAGGGGACAGAAATGAGCAGCAAAGGACAGGAAAGCTAGATGAATGGACATGTGGAATCCAAGGTCAAAAAGGGGACAGTGTTGACATGTTCATGGGGTAGGCAATTGATGTCACAAAGCAATATATGTATTAATTGTTTAATGAGAAACATATGCTCTCTAAATCATCTAAAGCTTACACATACACACACACACAAATATTGTCATGAGGGCTACAAGTCACATTTTGTACATTCTATACATGGCTATACAGTAGTCCTCACTTATCCATGAGGGCTATGTTCCAACACCTCCCATGGATGCCCCAAACTGCAGACAGTAGCTAACTCTATGTATACTATGATTTGTCCTGTACATACATACCTACAATAAAATTTAACTTATAAGCCAGCCACAGTAAATGATGAACAAATAATAATGATAAAATAAAACAATTATGCTAATATACTGTAATAAAAGTTATTTTAATGACACAGTGGGACAGTGTGAGATTTCATCATGCTGTGTACTGATTTAACATTTTCCAACCGCAGTTGACCACGGGTAACTGATACTGTGAAAAGCGAAGCCATGGATAAGGAGTGGCTACTTGTATATTACCCACTGAGCTGATTTCTTTATCTAATATCCTCGAGCTTCTAGTCAAGTCTTACTGAAATGTGTCTGATCTGACGTCCTGGGGAAATTAAAGAAGGAAATTAAAGTATCTGTGCTTGGGCCCTGGACAGTGCAAGCAGTTTGCAGTTGGCTGCTAACTTATGGGATAGAAGTTCAAACACACACAGCCACACCATAGAAGAAAGGCCTAGAAATACATAAAGACTGAAAAACCAAACTCACTGCTGTCAAGTCCAATGCACAGTGACTCTACAGGACAAGCAGAACTGCCCCATATCGTTTCCAAGCATCATCTAGTGGATTCAAACTGCTGACCAATAGAACTTAATCACTATGCAACCAGTTTCCCTGTAAAGATTAGAGCCCTATGGGAACAGTTCTACTTTGTAACATCTGGGGTCAATGTCAGTGGCTATGGTTGGGCCCGATTATAAAAGGAAAATACAATGACCTCCCTTGTCTTTTCCTACCTGCCAAAAGAAATGATCAGAAGTTCCCACATGGAAGGTAAATTCAAGCTAGAAGAGTAGGGACCACCTCTTGGATATTCCCTTGCCATTATTAGTCTTGGAGGAATTAAGCTTCACTTGATTAAGGAAAACAGCAAATTTCTCATAGGTGCTATGTACAAATCTTGGATCTACTAGTCTGGTGTGTGCTACAGCACTGAATAGCAGCCTGTACGCTTATGCAGCACTGAATAAAATAATCTGATCTAGAGATGACAGCTGGAGTTTCTCATGGTCTGTGGGACTTACTATGGCCCTTCTACACATAGCTTTTGTAACTCCCACCAATGACTGGATGGGACTATGCAAATTAGGTGCTGGTGGCTCACAGAAGAGATTGGATAGCTTGTGAATAATGTAAATGTGGTACATAGCATGCTTGTGGGGGTTGTACCAGGAGATAATGCGTATAGAACCCCAACAAGGAGATTGGTCAGCTTTATCATTCTGCTAGGCTTAAAATGAGCCATCACAGAGGCAGACAGGGAGAATCTTAACACCACCAAGAAAGAAGAGCCAGAAGTGAAACATGATCTTTGGACCCAGGTTCCCTGTGCTGAGAAACTCCTGCTATCAGGAGATTGAATGAAGGAACTGTACCACTGACAATGACAAGAAGCAGTGACAGAGAAACGGGAACAGCAGAAGTTGGGGACCTCAGGACACTAGCAGGAGACAGCATGGTGGGATTCCCATCCCACAGATCAAGAAAACCGAGCACTTTGGGGCAGGAGATTTGCTGGCAGAATAGGGTGCCTTTGTGGAGCTAGGTTTGTTGACCCATAGACCTAGAGCTAAGCACCTTCCAGAATAAGTTTATGGACACTGGAGCATTTATCCAGAAAGCTAACACTTGTCCCTGCAGGGCGGAAGGAACCTGAGAGTCAGAGAGAGGCGTGCCTACAAGCACAGATTGCAAAACTGTATTCTGAGTACTCCTAAACCTGAATTATAACTTGCTATTTCCCTAGTAAACCGTATAATTGTGAGTGTGGTCTGCAATTCTGTGTGACAAGGGATCATCGAATCCAGCAAAGAAATGGAGAGTGCCATGGAATGGAAGGCTGATGCCAGAACTGTGACAAGGTTGCTGGAAAGGAGGTATGTCTGACCTCTGCCTCACAGGAATCAGCCTTGAGTTACTGATCCGATTTTCCTTCATGAAGTTAGACAAGGTCAGATACCTCTGCCATGCTCTTTTTATGGGGTTCTTCCTACCTGGCAGGACCAGAGAAAACTAAAGCAATCTAGAACCTAAAACATCCTGACCCTTGCTATATGCACATTGAATAATTTCCATTTTTCTAATAATAGCTACCCACAAATGACAGATACCCTGCTAGTTACATAATTTATGTTATTGTTAACTTTCATAACTCTGCAGGGTAAAGTATTGATTGCTATATCTACCTTTAAAGACAAGCCAATCAAGGCAGGTAAGTTTGTAACCCAAAGTTCACAAACTGGCCCGAGCTGACGCTGGAATCTCATTATGTCTGTCATTAAAGCCTTGTTAGTTCCACTATATCAGACCCCTTTGGTTGTGGGTGGTAGTCACTGCCATCTATGAGCTAATTTTCAGACTCCTTATCCCATTAACTTTTCGTGTGATTACTTGTAGGTTCTTTGTATTCCTTTTTTAAGTGACAATCTCAATGAAAACAGTGCATGCATTTTTGGCTCATGCAAGCAGAAACATTTTCAGAATGGTTGCCTGGACAAGATAACATGAAAGCAAAAAAAAAAAAAAAAAAAAACTTGGTAGAAGAATTATATTTCAAATTCTATTTCTCTTTCCTTGTAATCTGGGAGGAATTTTTAGCACCCCCCATCCCTCTTCCGGAAATTTCTTCTCCCTCTCACCTTATCTCTCAGGTCAGCTCAAGTTCAGGCTCTCACCAGGGCCCTCTCCCTCCCTCCCATCTCACAGCACATAAAAAGCACTTTTTCAAATCTGACAATTTCAAATCTGCTCAATTCAGCATTTAACCTTGCTCTGCCTTGTATTTAAATTTCATTTAAATATATCATGAGCCTTTGTTTCCCATGTGTGAGAACCAAGGGCAAAAGGACTTTTTATTCCTTTTGTAGAAAGAGTATGCTGTGTGCATAAAAGATGCTAAATTATACTTGATCAATGAATGACTAGATGAAAAGTGAATTTAGAGTAATCCATGAAACAAATACATTAGCATGATATATCAGAACTATTTTTCCTAGAAAATCAGCATTTAATGTTAAAATTTTGCTTTGAATTTGGGATTGAAAAGCTTCAAGAAGAAAAACTATAATACAGCCTTTGAATGATTTCTTCATTTCTAAAGAACTCAGTCTCTTTTTCGAAGATCCTAAGAAACCTATCTGAATATTTGAAACAATACTGTATGCGTGTTTTAAGTGAAACTTTAAAATTCAAGTCAGTTTCTCATACAAAAACGTAGATACACTTTGTTATGTGACCCTAGCTGCTCTCCTTACACTGTGACAGCACACTCCTCCCCGAATTTCCCTTTTTATCCAGCTCCTGTCCTCCTCCACCTTCTCATCTAGCTTTCAGACATAAGTTGCCCAGTTAGTCTTCAAAAGAAGCACAGCTAAGCCAAAAATACATTCTTCATCAGTGTCATTTTACATCTTGGTAGACCAGTTCAATCTTTGTCTGAGGAGTTGGTTTCTGGAAGGGCTTCTGTTCCGGGCTAACAGATTGTCCAGCGATCATGCCTTCAGGGGACCCTCCAGTCTGTCAGACTTGATGTTCTTTTTACTAGAGTTCAAGTTCTGCACCCTGGGTGTCACTCACTCCATCAAGGATTCTTTGTTGAGTTCCCTGTAAGGGCGATATGTGACGTTTTTTTAAAAAAGTCGCATGAGTCGGATACGACTCGACGGCACTTGGCTTGGCAAGGTTTATAAAATGCTTCTTGTGCAGTCTTTGTATCTCATAATAACCCACAGAGGAAACTGCCTCAGAGAGATTGCATGACTTACTCTTGAAACCCAGATTCTCTTATTCCAAAGCTTGCACTGTTTCCCTTATTGTTGACTCTTAATAACGAATTCAAGAGTAAATCCGGAGACGACCCTCTTCCATAAAACATCCTCACCAGCAGGGGGCGTAGGAGCATACGTGGATCATGGAGTCAGATCTAGGTTTGCAAACTGGTGCAGACACAGAAGAGCTATACGAATTTAGGCAAAATAATCCATCTTTCTGAAGCATACCTGTAAAATATTGATGAGAATACCTACCTTGTAAGGTGGTCTTAAGGATTAAAAATATTTATGTGGTTGGCATAAAGTAAACCTAATCCACTGCCATCAATTCCCAACTTACAGTGACCCAAAGGACAGAGTAGAACTGCCCCATAGAGTGCACAGGGTTTCCAAGGAGCACCTGTTGGATTCCAACTGCTGATCTTTTGGTTAGCAGCCCCAGCTCTAAATTACTGTGTCACCAGGGTCTCCTGTCATAAAGTAGGTAACAACAAATCATAACCTATAAATAACCAAAACCCACTGCCCTGAGTTCATTCCCACTCATAGTGATCCTATAGATCAGAGTAGAACTGCCCCCATAGAGTTTTCTAGGAGCACCTGGCATATTTGAACTGCAGAGCTTTTGGGTGGGAGGTATAGCAGTTAAACACTAGACCACCAGGGTTTTCTGTGACAAATCCCATCTGTCATGATTTCTGTAAAGGAGCAATTTGGAGGTTAAATGGATGGTGATTCTTGTTTCATGCTTGATAAGAATTTGAAATTAGTTTGTACTTGAGACTTAAAATAGGGAAAGAGTTGCATTAATTGGGCAAAGAATGAAAAAAAGGGCTAGCAAGAATGTAAGGAAGCAGACTTCAGACATGGCTGGGTGGGAAGGTAAATTGGGACAATCTTTTTAACGGAAAGCCTTGAAAACATGATTCGCTATTTGCCCTAACATCTGTTTAACCTAAGAAAATAATACTGAACGGTAGCTAATATTTAGAAAAAGGATGTCATCACCACTGTGTTTTATAACAATAAAGTGAAAACACTCTAATTGTTCAATTATAGAGCATAAATTTAATAAATTATAGTATCTCTATCAAACTGAGCACTATGCAGTTATGTCATTAAAATGATGCCATAGCAGAATATTCTAAGTGGAAAGATGATCACAAAATAATGAACAAAAAACACATGATACAAACACCATTATTACACTTCTGTTTAAAAATACACAAGGGACAGAAAAGGAAATTTCATCAATTACTTCTATAGATGAGATTTTCAGTGATGCTTACTTTCCTCTCATTGCTTATCTTATTCTTGTTCTGTAATTAACATGTAACACTTTTGTAGTAAACCCACCCACTGCCATCGGTCTGACTCATAGCAACCCCAAAGGTCAGAGTAGAACTGCCTCACAGAGTTTCCAAAGAGCGCCTGGCGGATCCGAACCGCCAACTTTTTGATTGCCACCAGGGTTTCCCACTTTGGAAAATAAAATCCAAAAACTTTTTCTTGTAAACGAGCAGAGTCTTAAAGTCTTTCATTTAACACTGCCTTCCAGCACAGCCTTTCAGGGCCAGTGGTCACGTAAATTAAGTCAATTGTAATAAAGCGGCTTGGAAGTTTCAAGGTAGTTAGTTAAACAAAGTAATTACAATCCTGATTAAAGTTCACAGAACTGGTACAGCTTTTTGACTCAGCTGCTGTAAGACTGTTGTAAACAGGCACTAGGCTCTGCTTTTTCAAAAGGCCTAAAGGTGGCATATAATAAAATATGAACACCAATTACTCCATTAAGCGATGGGCCATGTTTGTCCTGTCCAAATGTAACCTGAAACTTATTCGTATCTCACCCAGTGAGTTGGCTGTACATCTTAGCATTGGGTTTATACGGTCTCCATTACTTGATTTACTTTCCCGAACTTGAAATGGAGTGGAATTTCCATGTAGACATACCCATTTGCTCCAGGGCTAAATTTAAACCTTTAATTAAATTAATCCGTTGATCTTAACGACATTGCTTTTTCCCTCAGAAAAGTGTAGGGAGGTTTCTTAGGTGTCACAGAGCTTAATTCAGTGTGCCAATTATTCCTTATTGCATTTGGCAAGTCACCCAAATGCACGCGGTAAAACCCAGCACATGTTTTCAGCTGCTCGGGCAGGACAGGCTTATGTTAGGGTGAAAGTGGGAGGCAGAGCACTCTGTGACCCCTCCCCGATCCAGAGTCGCTGTTCTGGGTAAATGCGTCATAGGGCAGGAATCCATCTTTTTTGGAAGACATAATAGAGGCCAAAGAAATGTGTATGAAATCAATGACATGACGGTCTAAGTTTACAGCTAAGGAAAAAGAAAGAGATCATAATTCCCCAAACGCAAAGTGACAAAAATGGACAAAAGCCCATTTCGTTCTTCCCAGAAAATTAAGCACATTTCAGCGCCAAAGCAAAAATTTGTTACCTCTTGAAAGAGACAAATGTCAAGTGACAGCACCACTGATGAGGAAACTCATGTGACCACACCTACCTCTCACGCTCTTGGGCTCCAATGCACCCCGAGTTTGCCTTTATCTCGGCTGCATCCTGGTCCTGGGAATGAATGAGACTCAACTTCTAAAGTTTGCGCTAGCTAGCCTTCAGGTGGGGGTGTCCACGAAGAGGCTGTGGACCAACTCTTGTCGGGGCCTAGTTAACTCCCTCTTCAAATCTGAGTCGCCCCAAAAAACTGTCCTGCACAACTCCTCCAGGGACACACCTCACTCCGTGGTTCAGCGGCTTCGGTTCACACCCCCAACCCCGGCCGGAGCGCGCAGGGGAATCGTGCTCGCTTCTGGCATCTAGCTCCCGCGCGCCCCGGACGCCACCAACTCTCTAGGCACTAAACTGCCGGCCGAACCCCCGCTCCACTCTCCCTTCCTTTCCCTCGGGTCCCTTCGCCTCCAGCTGTCTGCTTCCGCGGCCACCGCCTGCGGCTTTGTTTTCCTCCCAGGTTTCATTCCCCACACGTGATACCATGTTATTGCAAAGAGCACTTCGGAGCGCGAGCGCGGGGCGCGCGCACCTATAAATACGGACTCCCGCTCGCGGGAGCCAGAAACTGCGGGGGAGGAGAGGGCCCGGGACCGACCCACCGACCGGAGGGCGGCCGGGCGGACGGACAACCGGCCAGCCGGCCCCCGCCAGTCGGCCAGCCTAGCAGGCGCGCGCGTGGGCCCAGCGGCAGCGCCCCCCGCCCGAGCACGCGAGGGGCGAGCATGGCCGGCCCGGAGGGGGGCCGGGCCGCCGCGCACGCCGCCCGCACCCCGCGCCCTGCCTAGCCCGGGTCGCCGCCGCTCGCGCCCGCTGCTCAGCACTCGGGCACCGCTCGCTTCTGGGGCACCACCGAAATACCGCCTCGGACAGACACAATGGCGGCGGCTGCAGCCACAAGCGCCGCCACCGCCGGTACGGTCGCCTGCAGCGGCGGCGGCGGCGGCAGCAGCAGCAGCAGCGCCGGCACCGACGCCGCCGGCAGCAGCGTATTGCGGCCGCCGCCGCAGCCCCAGCCCGCGGCCGCCGCGCGGGCTCAGCCGCCGCCGCTGGAGCCCCCCAGGAAGCCGCGCATGGACCCGCGGCGGCGCCAGGCTGCGCTCTTCTTCCTCACCAACATCTCTCTGGACGGACGGCCGCCGCTGCAGGACGAGGAGTGGGGCAACGGGGAGGAGAGCGGCGCGGCCAGAGCGGGCGGCGGCGGCGGCGGCGGCGGCGCGAGGACCCGCCTCAGCCTGCTCCCGGGCGCCGAGCGCGGCGGTTGCACCGCGTTTGCAGCAGCAGCAGCGTTGGCGACCGGATCTGGCCCCTGCGCCTCGCAGCCCTTGCCTCCGCCGCCCGTGGGTCCGGGTGGCCATGCGACTGTGCCCGGCCCCGTGGCAGCCCGGGGGTTCGCCAGCCCCCTCGGAGCTGGCCGAGTGTCAGCGGAGCAGCCGCTTCTGCCTGACGGGCCGGGGGGCGCTGACGAGGAGGAGTTAGAAGAGGACGATGCCTTTACCAGCGTACAGGTGCCGGTGTCCGTCTTCTTGGGCTCCGGGACCCCCGGGACCGGGAGCGGCAGTCGGGGCCGCCTCAACTCGTTTACTCAGGGAATTCTGCCCATCGCCTTCTCCAGGCCAGTCTTGCAGAACTACTGCTCTTTAGAGCAGCCAGGCCAGGGGGGCAGCACCAGCGCCTTCGAGCAGCTGCAGAGGTCCAGGTGAGTATCCAGACAGGACACACGCCCACCCTCCCGAAGATTCCTTTGGCTGCCGGACATAGGTCGTTCCAGTTCCCCGCGCCCTGTTGGGTGACTGGGCTTCTAGCCGGGATTCCAAACCACGAGGGCCACACGAAAGTAGGGGAGTCCACAGGAAACGTGTGGCGACATGTGTGCGCAGACCCCGCACACGTAGGGAACACGACCCCGGCGCCTGTAGAACAGGCATGCCACGCTCCTTTAGTGTGGGTCGGGACCTGGAAGTGTGAAAACCCATGAAAAAGCGGAATTTTAACCTCCCTTTGCCTTGGTGAAGATCGCGAACTTCCTGAAACCCTGGATACACCTGGAGACGCGCTGTTCCCACGGCGTGTGACAATTGGAAGGCTGGAGTGCCAGCAGAGTTAGCTTGCAGAGCCGGGGTCTCAGGTCCTGCCTGCATTTGTGCACGTGCGTGAGCCTAAACTTGTAGCAGACACGCTGCAAGTCCTTCCTGAGTTCTTCCCTGCTGGAAGCATTCCTGGGCTCTAGGACCAATTGGTGTTTTCCTAAGAAGTGGCCCCTCTTACGTTTCCATGAACCGGGCCCTAGGAGTAGGGAACAGGGAAGAAATAGAGCTTGAGGATTCACTTCTGTACTCCAAGATCAGTCTTGTAAAGTTAGTTAAAAGCTGATACTTGCTAGTTTAGGTTACCTGCAGGTTTTAGGATTTTAGCAAAATCACAAAATGTTGGACATTTGCTATTCTCAGGGAAATAGCTGGAGCTTGTCACCATCTGCTCAAGGCTGTCAGGGTTAGGTCTGTGTAGGGCAGTGGGACTGGAGACCGGGCAGACCCTAGTAGGGAGGAGGAGCAGGCAGGCCCTTTGCATAGGAGCATCTTCCTTTAGGGATAAGGCCTCCTAGGAAGTTAGTTGGCTCAGTTATTTTAACCTCTTGGGGCCTCAGTTCTCTTTTCTGGGATGGGACTTGGTCAAAATTTTGCAGGCATCAGATGGAGGGAACATTTTCTGTTCTAGCCTCTCTCGGCTCACGCTTATTCTGGGCTAAGGAAGAAAGTGGGCTATGGGAAAACATAACTTCTCCCCCTGAGTATAAATGAGGAACAAGCCAGGTGGGCCCACAAGTTTGCTCTTAGTCTGATTTCTTCCCAAATGGATGAAATCATGGTATGTGGCATTGCAACCGGAACGGACGCGGGCCACCGGCTGGTATGGAGCTGGGGAGGCAGCCTGTGAATTATCCATATTGGGCATGGGTGACAGTTGGCTCTGCTGTTCCCTGGTGATTCAAGTGTCTCCCTGTTAGTCTCCCCATTAGCGGGCATGTGGACAGGAGGGGAATCCTTTCTGGGCAGCTCACTGTTACACTCAGCATCATAGGCTGGCTGATGATGACTCTAGTTGGAGCCTAAGCCCAGCTGGTCAAGAGGATTGTGACAGGAATTGTAATAAACATCCATGTTATTCTAAACTGGTGTACATGGTTGGCCTGTATCTGGTGATGAACAGATGTGTTTCCCCTGCTAAAAGCAGCTGGAGATCAAATTACCTTATATCACTCCAAGAAATTCAGTTCAGGGGATAGTGGGGATTTTATGTGTTAGTATTTCTTATCCAGAATGTAATCTCTAGTCCTATAAATGTGAACCTTTTAGATTTTTATTGACCCCCTCCCTCCCTACGTACGTTGTTTCAGTTAGTCAATACAAGATGTACCCTTACCTGGAAGTCTCATTAACCACACTGCTTCTGAATAGTCCCTATCTGGCAGATTGATAGGTTGTATTACTATTATTTCAACTGACAACAGAAACAGCCTCAAATTTAATGTAGATCGAGGGCATAAAATGGATTTCAGAAAGGCTGCAAGAGAGGCTGACTTCAGATATGTGGAACTGATGAACTTGAAATATCCTAGGTTGCTTTGTGTCATTCTGTGCTGCTTCCAAGCAGTTGGTCAGAAGTATGCTATGCTATTTTTCTGATCATTGAGGAATAACCTTACCTGCCTTTGGAGCACAAGCTTATTTGAACTAGGCCCAGACAAGTCTAAAGAATGCCATCAGCCTTTGTGGTGTGACTCCTTCAAGAAAGCCTGGTAGCCTTATGTAGTTCCAAAGGCTCCTTAATGGGTGGGCCCCTGGGACGCAGATTTTGAATAAAAATATAGTTCCTTGGGATTAAACAAACAGACAAAAAAAACAAATCTGTTGCCGTCAAGTCGATTCAGATTCCTAGAGATGAGGTAGGTCAAAGTAGAACTGTCCCGTAGGACTTTGAAGGCTATAATCTTTACAGAAGCAGACTGCTACAGCTTTCTTTTGCTGGAACAGCTAGGGGGGTTCAGACCTCTGGCCTGGGGCCAAGAGTTTAACCGCTTTACCACCAGGGCTCCGTGTCCTAGAATTAGTTTTTTGCTATTTAAGGAATTTGATAGAAACTTGCCACTCAAAAGCTTGGTCTCTGGACTTTGAGTTTCACCAACAGCTCTTTAGAAATTCAGAGTCTTGGACAACCCTACTCTAGACAACTTGAGTCCCAGTCTGCTGTTTAGCAGGAAGCCCTCTCCCCTTGCATTTGTGTACAGGGGGAGTTTGATAAGTACTGCTCTAGTGAACCTGAATCTATCTTTTTTTTAGGAACCTGTGCCCTCATATTTTAGGTTTGTTCTAAGTGTGTGGGATCTCTGGTTGGCACAACGTGTTTATGCTGGACTACTAACCAAAAGGTTGGCAGTTTGTACCCACCTAAAAATTACTGTGGAAGAAAAGCTTGGAGATCTGCTTGAATAAAGATGACAGCTAAGAAAACTCAGTGGTGCCCTTGTGCTCTGTAACACACGGTGTTACCATGAGTCAGAGGATACACTACAGCACTGGGTTTGGTTTGGTTTTTAAGGTATGCAAAGATCACAATTTCCAGGTCTGCACTTTTGAAGCCGTTTCTTTTGGTAAAACCAACCGTAATTGTTGCTTGGACTGTAGACTTTGAAATACTGCAGGCAGGAATATTTCTGCACCCAGGCTTTGGCATAGGGTAGAACAGTTAGTTGATTGAATGGTTACACCGTGTTTGCGCCCCGGGTGGATATTTGACATCTGTTTCATTTAATGCTTACCATTGTGAGGCTGAGAAGTGTGCTCCGTGGGGTTTTTAGTGGTTTATTGTTTGGAAGTGGGTCTCCAGGCCTTGTTTTGAAGGTGTCTCTGGGTGGCCTAAACTGCCTACTTTTTGGTTACCAGCTGAGAGTGTTAACTGTAGCACCACCCAGAGACTCCTGCCATTTACCAGTCTCCTTCTGTTGGAATGTCTGGGGAACCCAGGACTGTGAACCTGGTAGTCTTCCCAGCCTTGTGGAAGGGCCCCGAAGTTAGGAAGCAAATTCTCTAGACCTAGGTGATGTGTTGAGATGAGAAGCCAAAATAATACCTTCTGCCTTGGTCCCCTGCTCCGATTCTTTGCATGGGCAGCAAGCCTGCTTCAGGGAAATGTTAATAGGTGAAGGTGTGCAAATTTCTAAGCTGTGTTTTAAGGCTTCCTTTTGCTTAAAAATTTCATGTCAGGCAGCGGCTGGCAGTAGCCCTAGGTAACTCTACTTCCTAGAGCTGGTAAGTGGCAGACAGCCACCAAGAAGCCCACAGTCAAGCCCAGGTGCAGGCTTAGGTGAAAGAAAAGTGTATTCTTGGGCCTGGTGGGAGGAGGGTATCATGGAAAAGGGCTAGAGTGCTTGCAGCCCCTCCTCCAATTTTAAAGTAGTATGCGTGTTCTACCTCTGAGAGCACTTGACTTGGTGTGGCCTGTGGAGTAGTTAGGTTTTAGAAGGAAGCAAGCAAGCTTGTGGTGCAGAACCCTAAAGCAGAAGTCTAAAGTGTGGGGTTCAAATCCTGATGCCACCACTGACAGCTGTATGTCCGTGGGCAAGGACTCAGTTTTTTGTATCTGTGTCCTCTAAGACCCTAAGCCTGTGGCTTGGGTCCTCTTTTGTGCTAATATGGCTGTTCTATGAATTCTAGTAATAGCAGCAACTATACTTATGTATCCTGAGGGCCTGCTATGTGCTGGGCAGGTGATAAATACTTTATATCAGGACTTCTAAACTTTTTATGTGGGTACAAGCACCTGAGATCTTATTAAAAAAGAAAGACTGATATTTAGTAGGTTTGTGGGGTACAAGTCTACGTTTGTCACAAGTTCCCAGGGAGGGAAATATACTTTGAGTAGGGAGGGTTTATAGGGTAGTATTATTGTTCTTATTTTCAGATCAAGGAAGCTAAGGGCTGTTTGTGAAGTGACTGGCTCAAAGTTACTTGGCCAGTAAGCTAGTGGATGAGCTCAAACACCCCACCCTGTGTATTGCCCATTGGGTGAAAACTTGCTTGTGCTGTGGCTTCTGTATTATTCTGTCCTTAAACAAAAGGCGTGATGGACTAGGAGGCGGACAGCCATAGTAGGGGAGGGGAGATCAGAGTTCTTTCCAACTTTGTCACTGCCTTGCTTTGTAATATCAGTTAGCTCACCACTCTCTTGTACCCAGGCTATAACCTCCTGACCCTTCCAATTTGAGAAGTCCTGAAGGACTTTGATCTCAGCAGTAAGCAAATACAGGTTATTATGGAACATTTTTATAGTAATGTGAGTTACAGAAACCAAAGCTGAAGCATAGGCAGTCACAAGCCATGGTAAAGCCTAGGTTGTGCTCTTCCCAGGGGTGGAGGCCAGTGGCCTTTGCCCAAGGTTCTCCCACCACCCTCCTCTCAGTCACAAAGCCTGTCATATTGGGAGCCAGTTCAGAGGGGAAGTAAGTCAGGAGGCTGCTCCTTGCTGGCAAATACCCAGTGAGGGCAGCGAGTTCAAATGTGACCTTTTGCTGTCTAGGAAGGACGGGGAAGCCAGCACATGACTTTGCACTCTGTCTCCAGCAGCTGTCAGAGGGAACTGCATGTACTAGACCTTTTCCCTCCTCGGAGAGTTACCAAGTGGTGGGGAGACAGTGGAGGAGCTACGCCTTTGCAGCAGAATGGGAGGGAATGGTGGAGGAGCCCAGGGGATGGGATATGGTGTGGAACAGGGAGTGCCAGCCTTGTACTTGGGAATCTGAACTTCCACGCCTGCACCTGCTACAACAGGTAGCCTGGATGGGCCGCTTTACCCACTGGGCCTCAGTTTCCTTATGGGATTGAAGAGTTGAGACGGGCGAGTGCAGCTGCCACTTCTAGGTGTGGCATTCTAGTTTCTTCTGAGGAGGTCTGGGGCATATTTAGGTAGGGAAGTTGGATAATGTAACCCTTCATAGGTAGATGTGGAAGCAGCTCAAATTTGTTCTGATCTGTGTAGCTCCAGTTGTCAGAATGTGGACAAAGAAATGAGGGGTTTCCTTAGTGTAAGGGAAACTTGAAAGTTGCCCAGTGGTGGTCCTTCTGGCAGCAGAGGTGTCACAACTGCACAGACTAGGCAGCTGTTGGAGCTGGGATCAGGCCACTACCCCTGCCATTGTAAAGGTGACCTGCTGTAAC
The DNA here is from genome assembly GCA_028571685.1 of Heterohyrax brucei. Taxonomy (NCBI): domain Eukaryota; kingdom Metazoa; phylum Chordata; class Mammalia; order Hyracoidea; family Procaviidae; genus Heterohyrax; species Heterohyrax brucei. Next base: position 23,005,046 of record CM053152.1, read on the forward strand.
CTGTTTCTAAAGGACCTTAGAGTTTACAAGCATTTGTAATTTCAGCCCTCTACCAGCTCAAACCCATCAGCTGGTCAGCAGGAGAAAAATGTGGCAGTCTGTTTCTATAAAGCTTTGCAGCCTTGGGATAGTTCCACTCTGTTTTATTGCATTGCTGTGAGTCAATTCAACTGGACAGTAGTGGGTTTGGATTTTTCTTTTTGGAACAACACAGAGGAGCAGAAATTTAAGTCACAGAGCTTGTATAGAGTAACCTTAGGTGCTTTTGCTATTTGTCAGGCATGTAATAGAGGATATTGTAGTATTGAGACTTAATGCCTTGTATGACTTACTCATTCAACAAGCATAATAAGTATCAGCTATGAGCTACCACTGCATAGGGCATAGGAGATAATGGACATAAAGCATGGTCCCTGTCTGTGTTGGGAGATGCAAGTAACAAGCAATGAGCCCCACCAGAGCAGGGACACTTCACATCACTCCTTGTGGGGCCTGATGCAGTGCTGTGGACCTAAACCAAACCCACTGTCGTGGAGTCTGTTTTAATTCATTCCAACCCTAGAGGACAGAGCAGAACTGCCCCATCCAGTTTCCAAGGAGCACCTGCTGGATTTAAACTACACATCTCTTGATTAGCAATCATAGCACTTAACCATGACACTATCAGTGTTTATGCTGTGGACATGACAGTTTTTATTTAACGCTTATGCCCACTAATGTGCCAGACTTCATTCTAAGTACTTTATAGCACTGAGTTTGTAATAATCCTGAGACAAGTGTGAGACGTTCTTGCTTAAGTAGTAGAAGTCTCACAGTCCCTGTGCAAGACGACTTGTTCAGTACCCGCCCGTGCACCTCAGGCACAGCTGCCCCTGTCTGTCAGTGGACGCTTCTGTGCTGAGCTGGTTTCGGGGGAGTTTCTAGTCAGACCTGACTCGACAGTAGTGGATTTTTTTTTCCCTAGACTGAAACATATTAGGAAGAATGGCTTGGTGATCTACTCCTGATAATTAACCAGTGAAAATAAACCAGTGAACCACGGCTGTCTGATCCACCGTCAATCACCAGGATGGTACAGGACCAGGCAGCGTTTTATTCTTTTATGCATGGGAATCACCGTGCGTCAGAGGCTGCTGACCTGATGTCGCTAACAATGATAGCATGAGACAAGTCCGAAGTATTAGTAACTTGCCCAGATCACTTGGCTGGGAAATGGGAGCTGAGTTTGAACTCTAGTGGTCTGGCTCTTGTGTACTTGGCCTTGCTATACTTGCTAAACTGGTTTGAGCAGACTTGGCAGAAGTTGGTCTTAATGACCTCCAAGGCCACTGCTAACCATGATTTCCCTCATTTTGGTTTCTACACTTCTGTCACACAGGGAGGACCTGTGTGCTTAGTAAGGAGCCTGAGTGTAGTCAAGGCCATTGGGAATTCACTCCCACGGCTGTTTGAGTAAGTCCTCTTGGTGCCTGCCTGGACTTCCTCTTCTCATTTACTTCTAAATTACTGAAAACTTAATGGCTCTCTTAGTCATCTGGTACTTTCTGTGCCTGGTGATGTTTAGAGCACAATGGAACAGGAGCACGAGCTTGGCATCCCAAAGAATTGGGTTTGTAGCCCTGTTGCTTTGTAACTAGGTTCTTATCTATGAAATAGGAATAATAAAGATGCCTACTTCCTGGGTGTGCTTCCTTTGTAGAGAGTGCCCCAGAGCCATCTGTCTAACTTCTCAGCATCACCATTTTCCCTGAGTCCAGGGGTTGGTAAACTGTAGCCTATGGGCGAAATCTGGCCCACTGGCTGTTTTTATAAATAAAACTTTATTGGAACACAGCCACTCCTGGTTTATGTGTTGTCTTTGGCTGTTTTCTGACAGGATTGAGTCGTTGCAGCAAAGACCACATGACCTGCAAAGCTTTAATGATAGACTTTCCGGATCTTTACAGAGAAGGTGTTCCAGTCTCTGCCCTAGACTAGTGTTTTGTAGTCAGAACATGTGCATGAGTCTCCTTGGTGGCTTCCTGCCAGTCTTCACTGTTCATGCCTTGGCCCCTGCCCTGGATGATGCAGTGGTCTTCTGAGGGGCTCCTGGCTTCTGTTTAGTTCCCTGCTAAGCTCTTCACCCCAGAAGGACATTGGAGAACCCCACATCTGACCCTGTCAGTCTTAAATTCCTTGTATTTCATGCCAGGCGGCCCTTGGCCTTGCGCCTAGCCATCACTGCAGCCTTAATTCTGTTTCCTGTCTTTACTACCTCCTTCCTCCCCATCATCACCATCGCCCCATCACAACCAGACAACCTCAGACTTGAATATTTTTGTCCCTGTCATGGATTAAGTGAGGCAGGTTGTGTAGGCACATCCATTACCACGTAGCACTCATACGTCCTTCCCTTGAGTAGGAGAGGATGTGTGGAGTTCTGAGTACCTGGACTTTATGAGCAGGCTTTACTTTACACGGCAGTCCTATGAAATGAGGATTATATTTGTTTTAGAGCAAATATAGGCTCCGAGAGGTTAGGAAACTTGCTTAAGGCCTCATTATTAGGAGCAAGAGGTAGAAGTGGGACCCTGGGCTCTTCTGTGTTCTGAGCTGTGTCTGTGCTAAACCTGGTGGTGTGCTATATAGCTGGCTCCTATGGGCTTAAACAGTCAGGCATCTGTGAGCTGCTTGGTTACCCGAAATGGTAATGGTGGTCATATTTACACCAGGGCAGTCAGCCAAAGCTGCAAGTCAGGGCCTTTTCTTTCTTTTTCAGAGAGCTGGTTTATGAGCACACCTCTGTCTATACCACGCATCTCTGTGTTCCATTTTCCCTTCAAGGGCTATGTGGAAAGTCACTATTACAAAGGGAGTGTTACAAACCAAAAGTTGTAAGAATCTGCTGCTTAGTATAGTGATGTGAATTTCCCTGAAGGTCACCACCACCTGTTTTTCACCTGGGAAAATACCTGACGCCTTCGAGCTTTAGCCTACATGTATTTAAAAAAGCTAAGTGTTTGACCGGAGCTGTGGGGCTCCAGTGGGGCTTGAACGGAACGTTTAGCTTTCTGTGCAAGAATCGTAAAACCATTAGCTAGTGCTGTCTTGTACAAACAGTATAAGGTTGTATTTTTATTTTTGTTTGGCTTTTAAAAGCCTACAAGAACATATAATCAATCAGGGCTTCCTGTTTTTTCCCCCCGCATCTTTGTTTGTGTTAGCAGTTTGGATAATTCCACAGCAGTTTATATTTAACAAGGTTATCGTTAATGTGGTTTGAGGTTTATTGAGGCACATTTAGTCATGAAGACGAAAGCTTATAAAACAGAACATGCAAGTGCTAGCAGTTCAGGGCTTGGAATATTCTAATGATGTATGCGAAAGTGGTTCAATGTTGTCCCTGAGTATACTTACGGCCAGAGTACACTTAAACCTAAATTAATTCCATGATAACTAGATGACAAACTATTTGAAAAACATCAATCAAATACACAAGAATGCCAAAGATGTCTTCATGCCTGGCGCACTGCTTTTGTTATAAAGCACTTTACTCACTGATCCAGTTATTTGTAAAGCAAAATGTCTATTTTGACAGGGGGAAATAATACAAGGGAGTAGAGGACAGTGCCTGCAAAGGTTTTTCTTAAGAACAAAAATTGGTGTGTTAGGGGACAGATGGTTGATGTGATGTTGATGGGTGGTTCTTGATAAGTCATGCTCTACTGAGTTCAGTCAAATTTGCTTTTGGGAAGTTCTTGAAAAAAATGGCACGTGGCCAGTGTCTGACCACCTCTACCTCCACAAGGGTGAAGGAGAACCAAGATCAACAGACCAGAACTGACTCCCATGACCTGAAGGCCGGATAGTCTCCTCTCTCTGCCATCTCTGTCAGTTCTGACACCAACCACCCCTCTCACAGCACCCTCTGCTTCTCTGCTGAGTTTGATAATTCATTGCAGTGGCCACCTTGAACTCACAGATCATACTTGTGATTATGAAGTTTATTAGGGAAGTAGCAGGCTCAAGAACACTCAAGAATACAGTTCTTTCCTCAAGACTGCTTCCTCCCAGCCCTGCTCTCAGGGATATCTCTCCGTGGCTCTCAGTCTCTGGCAAACAGCACTCGGCTTTCTGGCTCTGGGTTTGATCTCCTGCTGGTTCTTTCCTGCCAGATCCCTCTTTCTTCTGCTTCTCGTCGTCTTCAGGGTTATCTGTGTCTCTGTCTTTGTTTCTCTCTCTCTGTCTCATGCTTACAGAAGCTTCTCAGTACAGAGATTCCTTGTCCAAAGGGTGTGCTGGCTCCTAGCTGTTTTTCCTTGCTGGTGGTAGAGTCTTCTCTCTCTTGCCTCTCGAGTGACTTGTTTCAAGCTGAATGGGAGAGCAAAACTGACCGATCGCTTTGGTGGGCCACAATCACCCTGTTTCAACACAGTCCTACCCAGTCATTTGGGTGGATGTTATGAGACCACGGCTAGAAAGGTCATAGTGAGTAATTCATTTCACTGCAGGGATGGGTGGTAATGAAAGAAGGAGCCCCTTATATAATTGGGAGATTCAGTTTTATCTATCACAAAACTAACATTTGATAATAGCATATCAGTTGCTGTAGTATCTGCCTCAACTCATTGTGTCACCCAGGCATGTCAGAGTAGAACCATGCTCTATAACATTTTCAGTGGCTGAATTTTCAGAAGTAGATTGCCAGGACTGTTTTCCAAGGCACTTCTGGGCAGACTAGAACCTCCAGCCTTTCAGTTAGCAGCTAAACAGGTAAACTGTTTGCAGCCCCCAGGGCCTCCAATAATATTGTCGCTTCTGCCTGTTTGCGTAGAGCTTTAAAACGTGCTTTCATGAAATTTTACTTAGAAAAGGTGGGGTGGTAGCTCTGTTAGAGATCACAGTCTAGAAGCGGCTCATGCAAAATCATGTACTGTGTATTTGGCACAGCTGGAAGTTTGAAACTTACATTTTCTGCTTCTACGTTAAATATTTTAAAACAAGCATGCACACAATCTGTATCATTCAAGAAGAACAAAAGAACTCTGTTCTGCTGTTAAAAACACTGAACATTAGTTTTATCTTGAGGTTGAAAGGAAGAGGCATTGCGTTTTCATGGCAGGTGCTCTGAAAAGTGCTACAAACTTTTATTCTCCTTCCCCCCTAAATCTTCCACTTGGTGTGTTTGTAACCTCGGAAGAGCGAAAATCGAAAGAGCGAAAATGCTCTGGCCTCGTCCATTCAGATCTATGGGCTGGAGTCAGTCAAGGTCAGTATTTTAAAGTACAAAGAAACACTGTGCTATAGTTTTGGCCAGCCAAAGACTTCTCATCCAGGAGAAGTGCTGATTTTCACATGCTATAACCTCTGGTGCAGGCCAATGGAACCCTGGTTTTGGGTCCTAGTCATGGAAAATTTTCTCCATAACGATGACTCCCCAAATAATAACTTGGTGTCAGTGCTAGCTACACAGAATGGTCTCTTCTGCCTTTCCTGCTCTTCAGCATCCAGGAGTGGGAAGACTGGCTTTGAGTCACACAGCTCTGCCCTTTGGTACCACCTTGGTCAACTTACTTAACCCTGCTGAGACCCAGTTTCCTCAACTATAGAATGAGGATATAAGTCACTAGCTTTTGAGGGTGCTGCAAAGTAAGACTGTGGCGTTAAGCACTTAGCACGCTGTTGGGCCCTGTCTTAGTATCTCTTACTTCTGTAACAGTCATGCTGCAAGTGGGTGGTTCTAACAAAGAGAAATTTATTTCCGCACAGTCTAGTAGACTACAAGTCCAAATTCAGGGGAAGGCTGTCTTTCTCTCTGTGTTGGCCCTGGAAGGAGGTCCTTGTAATGCATCAGTCTTCTTTTGGCCTGAGAACATCTTAGCACAGGAACCTCAGGTCTGAAGGACACATGCCCTGTTCCTGTCTCTGCTTTCTTGGTGGTATGAGGTCCCCAGGTCTGCTTGCTTCCCCTTTATGTCTCAAAAGAAATTGGCTCAACATCCAACTGAGTTTTATAGACTGAGTCCTGCCTCTATAACATACCTGCCTCTCATCCTGCTATTAACACAGAGGTAGGATTTACAACATGTGGGGAAAGTCACATCAGATCACAGAATTCGTGGATATTTGCAATACTGGTTAATCATGGCATAGCCAAATTGAGACATCATTTGGGGGAGATGCAGTTCAATCCCTGACAAGCCCTTAGGGGGCATCTCTTTCTGCATTGCCCTGTACCCTACACAGACCTGTCAAGAAGCAGTTGAGAAGCTTGACTAGGTCTGTTGACATCATCAGCAGTGGGGCTGTTGACTTGGGGGAGCTAATGCTCTGGTGCACTGGACAGATAGTTTGCCGCATTCCTTGAACAAATGACAGTAAACTCACAGTAATGAAGGACAACAGTACTTACTCTTCCTTTAGGTACTGTGTTTTGCCCCAGTACAGACAGGAGTCTTGACAGTTTCCATTGCCAAAACCAAGGTCTGGGGAGAGGGAAGCGAGGAAGGATGAGTGCGCATGCTCGTCACTGTACCTGTAAAGCAGCAACGCCCTGGGGTTCAGAGTATTGGCGGTCTTGCCCTCACATGGACATTTGGAAGGCCCTTCCTACCAGGAGGAGCTTACAGCCCTGTCAGGTCACGTGTGTGGAGACACTTCTGGAAGGCCTGGCCTTCATTCTGTGGTAGTCCATGCACTGTGTATTGGCATCGTTTCTGAGCAGGAATCTCTCCCTGAGTTGAGGGCTCTTCTGGGCACCTGCGGGGCCAAGAGGCCACTGCTGATGCGTGGAGTTCTGTGCTACTCAAATGACTTGGCCATTCTCTGTGTCCCTCCCTGTTTACAGATCCCTCTGCACAAGTCCTTCATCTGCTCTCTCAGCTTCTGGTTACGTGAAGCCGGGGCTTCATCAAGGTCTCTCAGGCGTAGCCCGTTTGGCTTTGGGCTGGCAGCAACTTCTGCATCAATTCTTCATGTGCTTCTGAGTGCCAGGCAGAGTGGCTGGGTTGTTTGCAGGTGACTATGGGCCAGGGCCACCCTCCAGGAGAGAAGGAGAATTACAGCCTGACACAGGTGGGCTCCAGGGTAGCAGGAAAACCCTAGAGCCACTGTTTTGCTGGGAGTGAGCACAGGTAAACTTTTCTGGAGGTGGCATTTGAGCTGGGTCTGCAGTCAGCTGAGACTTCACAAGCTGTGGGGGAGTGAGGGAGGCTTCACACAGGCTGTCACGGTGGGTACGTGATGACAAGTCACGTTGGGTCTTGGTCAAGGTGGTGAGATTAGTTTCAGAGGAAGGAGTAATGCTCCTGAGCAGGCACCAATGTGAGCAGAGGTGGGTGTTAGAAAGCCAGAGGCAGGTTGGATTGGAGGAAAGAAGTCAAGGTGGTATTTAGTTTGCTTTTGAACCCTTTTGGCACCCTAGATGTCTGTTCAGAAAAACAACTTGTGTGTGTCCAAAGTTCTATCACAGTTTTATGGGGCTCATGTGTTTTTACACATACAGAATTATAAAGTTTCAGAGGGTGTGAAAATGGCATGGTAACTTTACAAGGGAGAGAAGAGGGAACCAAGATCATCAGCCCAAGGCTGAGTCCCATGGAGGGGTGGGTGGTCAGACATATCTCCTCTCTCTGACTTCTTCTTTACCACTAGCCATCTACCACTAGCCATCCTTCTTGACACTAGCCATCCTCCCATGGCACTCTACTTCTCTGCTGGATTCTATAATTGGTTGCAGTGGCCACACAGAACTCACAGATCATAACTCAAAGTTACGAGATTTATTAGGAAAGTAGCAGCATCTTAGGCTTTCTCCAGAGAATCAAAAGCAGTGAAGTATGTATGTATATATATACATATATATGTGTGTACACACTATAACGTGGCTATATATGTAGACACGTATATACAGATATCTACAGATACATACAGAGAGAGGGAGATTGATCTCAAGGAAATGGCTCACACAGTTGTAGAGGCTGGCAAGTCCCAAGTCCGTAGGTGGGGCTTCTCCTGACTCATATAGCTGCCGGGGCTGACAAACCCAAGATTGACAAGTCAGATCACAGTCTGCTGGTTCACAGCTTGCATAGGCAGAGGAATCCCAAGAACCTGAAGTCAGATGATGATGAGCTGGGTGCAGGATCCAGAGCAAACAAGTGAACTTGTCGAGAACATCCATGTATATATTGGGGGTAAGCCACACACCTGAATAAACTCCCCTTCAACAGATTGGCTGATCATATCAGATCATGTCATGGAAGATGACTAGATTGTAACACAGTTGTCAAATTACATCATTATGTAACTTAAATTGCATTATTATGTAACTGGCAAACTACTAAGAATAATGGCCCAGCCAAGTTGACATACAGCATCAACAATCACAACAGATGACATACAGTTAAGATTCTAGAATGACTCAGGATACAGTTCTTAGTTCAGGACAGCTTCTTGGTTGTGCTTGCAGGCAGGCTTCTCTCTCTGCCCCTTGGCCTTCAGCCTCTACTCTGCCCTGCTTGGGCGAGTGTTACAAAGGCCTTTAGCTCTGCCAGTCAGTGCTGGGAGACACCCTACTCCACCAGCAAGCCGTGGCCTGAAGGTGCTCAGCTCTCTTGCTCTGTGGAGTCAACAAACCTAGCTCCGCCAGGTGCTTGAAGGCACCCCATTCTGACAGCACGCCTCCTGTCTGATGGGGCTCAGCTGTCTCACCCCTTGGGCCAGCATATCCACTGTTGCTGCCTTGCTCTGTGGGCTGTAAGCCTACCACACAATCTTGTGCCTGTTTCCTGGTTCTGTTGCTGCCATCTCTCTGCCACTGCTTCTAGCCATCTCTGGCATTACAGCTCTGTCTCCTGAGTCTAGGAGGTTGTCAGTACAGGACTCTGGGTCCAAAGAACACTCTTGGTTCCCATCTCTTCTTCTTGGTGACAGTTAGGCCCCCCTTTCTGCCCCTGGGTTTGGCTGGTTTTAAGCCTAGTAAGTTGGCAAAACTGACCAGTCCTCTCCATAGGTTTCCATATACCTTGATTGCATGGTCCTGTCCCTACAAGGGTTCGTTTACCTTGTCTTCATCATTAGTAGACTGTCAAAACCTCTTAGTCAAAAGCACCTTATTTGCATAGTCCTTTCGTTGGACTCTTAGAATCATGGATGGCCGGAAGGGCCGTATTAAGAACCCCCTGCAAGGGGGTTCATGCACTCCTGGAAATTCTTCCTAAAGGAGGGAATGAGTGAGAAAGCTGGAGAAGAGTCCCGGGGAAGGCTGAAGGCAGAAGGCAGGCACCTAGGACTATTGCTGGTCTGTGGTGTGTTACCTTCTCACTCAGTGGGAGCTCTGCAGCCTTCTGCAAACAGGACACAGTTTTCTGCAACAACACTGCCTGTAGCCTCGCAAGTCTTTGGGGTCATGACCTCTGCGGCTCTTTACTTTTTTCCCTTGGGGTTATGATTTAGAGTTACAGCTGAGTTCTCTGGCTAGATATACTCAGCTCTCCTCTCCCTGGCCAGTGGAAATGGACAGAAACCCAGTGTAGGATCTAAATGGGGGGTGGGAGGGTTAGAGGGAGAAGGAGAAGGGGATATGTAGATGGATGAGGCACCATGGAATTTTGAGAGAGAGAAAAATCTAGGTTCTCTGTTACAGTAATTCTGTTTTTGTTCAGTTCATCAGGCAACTTGTTTAGAAGTGCAAAATTCTCAGGCCCTGTCCCAACCAACTGCATCAAAAGCTCTAGAGGGGGTGGCCTAGGCCTCCAGGTGAGTCTGATGCAGACTCAAGTTTGAGAACAAGCTACATAGACAGAACCTTCTGGATTCTGAGCTTTGTTGTATTTTCTGAAAGCTGTAAACAGTGGCTGGTATTCAAGGACTTATTTTTATTTCACTTTGAAACATTCTAGCACAGGTTGATGAATGCTACCCCTTGACTCTGTCAAGAGCCCGGGTAATTAGGTTTGAGACACCATACATGGTCATTTGGGGTTTGAATTAACTGGCTTCAGTCATCTTCTGTGCCCCATGGCCACACTAAATATATGGTGAACTTGTTCTGGAGTTACCGGGTAGTACAGTTAACATGCCCAGCTGCTAGCCAGAAATTAGTGGTTTAAACCCTCTCAGAGATGCCTTGGAAAAAAGGCCAGGTGATCTACTTATGAAAAATCAGGCACTGATAACCCCATGGAGCACAGTTCTGCTCTGACATACATAAGGTATAGCCATGAATCAGAATTGATGCCATAGCAACTTCAAGTTTGTTTGTTCACGATGCAGCTTAGATGAGTTCTTTCATACCGCTTTCCTGATTCCTGCCACCTCTGTTGGGCATATCTGTTCTCCCATCTGTACCTAAAGCATCCTATGTCACCTGTTTGAAAGTCTCAGCACATTGTGTCACAGCCTTTTCAGGTTTTCCTGCCATTTGTTAAAAGTCTTTTGCTTGTGCCGGCTCTGCAAGTATGGGGTGACACCAAGATGCCATCCCTGCTTACGCAGACTTGAGTGTGTAGTGCAGGAGACAGGCCAGACGAACAAAATAGGCAGCAGCCACAACCTACAGATAGAATAAATACTGAAACATACTCTTGGAGGGAGTTACTGGGGTCTGTGAACGTCTTTTAGGGTGGTTGGGGCAGGAAGGAATTAACCGCCTAATGTGGGACATGTGATTTAGGCATGGGAATCTGGTGTTCGGGGGCTCTGAGACGGGAAAAGGTTTATGTTTATGCAAGGAAAAGAGGGCCGTAGTAGTTGGTGCTTAGAGATACAGGGAGGGGCGGGGACTAAAACTGGAGAATTGGCAAAAGTCGTGTAGTGCACAGAACCCTGGTGGCACAGTGGTTAAGAGCTCGGCTGCTAACCAGAAGGTTGGCAGTTTGAATCTAACAGGTGTTCCTTTAAACCGGGCCAGTTCTGCTGTGTCTTGTGAGGTCACTGGGAGTCAGAATTGACTTGATGGCACCAGGTTCAGTATTTTCTTTTGGTTATGCTATGCAAAGCCTTGTGGAACTGGCTGACAAGCTGGGGTCTTATCAGAAGTGCACCTGGAAACCACTGAAGAGTGTCAAGCTGGGGAGTGGTGTGCTCTGACTGTTGTGTGCTGAGTGGATTGTGGGACTAGGGTGGATATAGGGGATGTTTGGGAGGCTGTTGTCCCTACTTGAGAGTGTCTGTACTTAGGGCAGAGCGGAGAGGTGGTCACATACTGAACCTGCATCTTGGAAATAGAATTGATAGAACTTGTAGGTGGGACTTTGGTGGTCCTGCCATCACGGAGCTTAGGGAGAAAAGGAGAAGACCATGGTCTATGAGTGTTAAACAGGAGAGGGCTGTGCTCCTGAGAGATGGAGCTGTGCAGTGGGTTGTGATGGATTTGACTGAGATGGTTGGGATGGTAGATAGGGAAAGCTTCCTGCTTCAGTGACTACTGAACTAAAGCCTAAAGGATGAATAGGCATTGAGTGGTTAAAGGGGCTAGGAAGATTGGTGCAGGCAGGAGGAACAGCATGCGCAAAGTCCCTCAAGTGGGAAGGAGTATGGGACCCTGGAGGAAGCAGGAGCAAGTCGGTGTGGCCAGAGCACAGAGAACAAGGAAGAGAACCAGCTGCAGGGAGGGTCACATCGGGGATCTTGGAAGGAATTCTGGGTAAGCAGAATTATAATCAGACTTGGGTTTAGAAGTGATTGCCTTGGCTGCAGTGTGCAAGACAGGTGGGACCAAGGGAAGTGACTGTTGTGAGGAGGCCAGAGAGAGGACTGCAGTGGTCCAGGCGTGAGGCTGTGGCATCTAAGGCTACAGAAGACCCTTAGTAGTGATACAGTGGTTAAGAGCTCAGCTGTTCACCAAAAGGTTAGAAGTTCAGGTCCACCAGGATGAGAGTGGTAGTAATAGGTGTGGGGAGAAGTGGGCAGATGTGAGCAAGATGTAGCAGTCACAAAATGGATTTGGGTTGGACTGAGTATAATGGCAGGTGAGATAATCCAGGGAGGCCCACAGGTTTCTGGTGTATGGGCTGATTGCAGTAATCAGTTATTATCTAGTTAATTGCAACTCCTGGTGACCCCCGTGTGCTCCATAGGGTTGTCAGTGGCTCATTGTTTGGAAGTAGATTTCTAGGCCTTTTTTCTAAGGCCCTGCTAGGTGGAACTGGATCTCCTGCCTTGCTGTTACCGGTTCAGTATGTTAACTGTTTGTATTCTGTGGGGAGTTCTGATAGGGTGGTAGTGCCTGTTTAGAAAATGGTATGTAGAAGAAAAAATGTAGACCGAAAGATGACCCTATTTCTTTTCTTTTTTCATTTTTTGTGTATTTACTCCAAGTGACTCAAGATGGTGCATCAGTAAAACAAAACAAAACCAAACCCATTGCTGTGAGTCAACTCACAGTGACCCTGTAGGACTCTGCCCCACAGAGTTTCCAAGTAGTGCCTAGTAGATTCACGTTGCTGATTTTTTGGTTAGTAGCCGGAGCTCTTAACCACCACACCACCAACATTTCTGATATTCAGTGGGATAATAACCTTTTCTTTTTTTAATTTAAAGGGTGCATGTGAACATTTTTCTTTATCTCCCAAAGCAGAGGTTGATATTTGTGGTTAATCATTGTAAGTTGTATGTTCATGTCTAATTTATTTGGCCTAAAAACTAATATTTTCTTTTAAGGTAGGTGCTAAGCGTATCAATTTCAAAAAACCTTGAATTAGGTTTCGTTTATTTTTAAAGAGATACAAACTACTTTTTTAAAAAATTATTATTGTAAAATGTATATGTAACAGTTTGCCATTTTAACCATTTTTAAGCTTACAACACAGTATCTTTTTATCAATGAAAACAAGTCTTTGAACTAGATTTTTAGGTTTTATTATCCCTGGTTTGTTTTGCTCATATTAGAAACTTATGAACAGACACTGAAGTCTGAGTTGTCCTGAATGTGGAGAAGAAAAATGCATTCTTCAAGAGAAACAAAGATGCCTTAGGAAACCATTTAATTGGTTGCTGCCCTAACTAAATGACAGGTACCCTGTGTCCGAGTTATTTTGTACTTGCTCTGTGATGCAGAGAAAGATTGGGGTACAATCTAAATATTCCAGCTGCAGTTGCATCTCTCTTGGTTCATTGGTGATTCTTAGTGATCACAACTCACTTCGTGAACACTAACTGTATGTGGAGTATAAGAGTATGAAACATGGAGCCTGATGGAAATCGGCTCACACCTCAGATCTACCATTCCCTGTCTATGACCTTGGGCAGTGTCCTTAATCTCCGGAGCTTCAGTAATCATCAGTAAAGGGAAGGGGGGAAGTATATTTAATAGTCACATATCTCATGGGATGGCTGTGAAGACTAAATATGATGCTTTTTCTAAAATAGCACAATGGCTGGCACACCGTAAAACGAAAAACCAAACCTAGTGCCGTTGAGTCGATTCTGACTCAGCGACTCTATGGGAGTTCTCGTTAAATAGCTGATATAGTCCATCTCAGCTGGAGCTCTATGTCATAGGGGCTAGGGTCACCATCTATCACCTGTGTATCAGTTTATCATACTGTGGTGGCTTACATGTTGCTGTGGCGCTGGAAGGTATGCTACCGGTATTTCAAATACCAGCAGAGTCCCCTGTGGTTGACAGGCTTCAGCAGAGCTTCGAGACTAAAGCTAGGAAGAAAGGGCTGGAAGTCTAGTTTGGAAAATTAGTCAGCGAAAAACTTATGGGTTATAACAGGATATTATCCAGTATGAAGCTGGAAGAAAAGCCCCCTAGGTTGGAGGACACTCAGCATACACAGTGATCACACAATGAACTCAAGCATACTAACAGTCCTGAAGAATGGGCCTAGGCAGGATTTTGTTCTGTTGTACATGAGGGTCTCTATGAGTCAGAGCCAGCTTGAAGGCAGCTGACAGCAACGTAAATAAGAACTTCGAACTTTAGGGCGTTTAGTTTTCTTGCCACGTCACACAGAGCCTGTGGGAACTGCGATCCTGTCTGACTCTGAAGAGCTTGCTCTTTTTTGTTGTTTGCTTTATTGCCCTTTGCCATGTGTGATGTTATCTAAACAAATCTATGACCCTCCTGAGCAAAATGGGTTCTTTGCATTAGGGTCCAGTGGCCTGTCTTAACCCTGTCGATGTTCCCAGTCACTTAAGCTTATCCTGTTTGATGATGGGTGTGTCAGGGAGAGACTGTGGTGTGTCTGTTGAGTGACTAGGCCAAATTTTTTATTTGACTCTGCTGTAAATGCTGGTGAATAATTGGGGCTGGACAGAATGAAACAAATGTGAATGTTATATTTCAGTCTTATCGTCCCAGTCTAAATATACCCTCCCTGCAAGCTAGAAAGGATTTCGACTCCTGGGCTTATTAAGAGGTGCAAATTTCTTACGTGTGACTTGAGTTCTTTTGGAGCTGGGAAAATAAAGCTCAAAACTGAAATGTAAGGAAATGAATTAGAAACGTGCAAGCTGGTGAAATCTGGAATTAAAAAAAAAAATATTTACATGGGAGTTCAGCTTTGATTTTATATTGTCATCAATTGGTACCAGATGCTGGTATTTCAGACAGAAACTCAAGCTGATCGGAGAGTGTGAGTTGGAAAACAAACTACTTTGCCATTTGGAATGCTGATTGGTATTTTAGAACTTCCTTTTTGTTTTCAAAGGGAAAATAATGGCTCTTACAGACATAGAAAACAGAACTTTTCTAAGTAGCAATTAACAAAAGATGCCCAAGGGAGGAAGTCTCCAGTTCCTTTTTATAACCCTGGCATAAGTAATGGAGGTGACATTTTATTAGCATTGGCATCTCCCCCTTGTCCTGGGAGTTAGCTAAGCTTTGTGGAACAATGTCAGGGGCTGGTGGCTTCATTTCCATTTTCCGCCAACCTCTAGTCAGAGCAGGAATACAAGAGACTTCTGTGTGGGCAGCTGTGCCTCATGCAGTCTGCAGGGGCTTAGGGTCCCAGAGTCTCGGGGACAGTCTCTTCCCATGGTTTTTTTCAAGTTTGGAGTCTTCAGTATACACTCTACAGTGTTTCCTCAGCCATTTTCTTGCTGGTGTTTGAATGAACCATTGCATGAATTTTGAATCAGTTGGCACTTTGGAAATTCCTTGAAGTCTTTCTAAAAGGTACAGCTGTGTAAGCGTGTCTGCTGATTTTCTGGAGTCTCCTGAGTGACCGGGAAAGCAGAGCTCAGCCTCTGGCTTGGCATCTTGGAAAGAGTAGACATGGGTGAGAATCACTGAGTCTCAAAGGTAGGAGTATCAGTGTGGACATGCCCCAGTGGGGTGGCTGGAGGGCCCAGTAAGTGTGGTAAGAGGCCCAGAAGAGAGGAGAGGTGCTGTGGAGGGCTGCCAACCCCCACCACCATGTTTGTGTCTCCTACAGCATCTCAGAGGAGAAGGATCTCAAAGAGATCCCAGGAGGTGAGGTGGCCATGCACTCTGAGCTCACTATACATTGGAATGAATGGATGGGTGCTCTCTACTGCACCTGGGGGTTCATACTGGCCAAAAGCTTTCTGGCTGTGAACAAGAGAACCACAGAGTGAGAGAATGCTGACACTGTGTGCCAAGTACCAGAAACTAACCAGACCCACTGCTGTTGAGTTGATTCTTACTCAGCAAACCTACGGGACTAAGTAGAACTATTCCACAGAGTTCCAAGGAGCACCTGGGGGATTTGAACTTCCTGCTTTTGGGTTAGCAGCCCTAGCACATAACCACTGTACCACCAGGGTTTCTGTTCCAAGTGCAGTGACCTCAAAATCAGGACTCATGGCACTTATACATCATACACAAACATGATGCAGAGTCCCCTCCCTGCCTCCTAAATTTGAGTTCCTTGATGCTCACGTTCTTTCTCACATTCTGTCTTTAAACAATGCCACATTCTGCCCTCTGGTGCCAGCTCTTAGGCTTTAGACAAGTATCCTTACTGGGGTCCATTTAGTGCCACGTTTTCTGCATTTTATGTTTTCTGTTGGTAACTTGGCAGCTTGAAACGACCCCATAGTGCTGAAGTCCTGTCACATGTTCCCAAGGCAAGAAGGCTGATGTGTACCAGATGGAGAAAGGGTGAGACAAGCTTTGTTCAGACACACGTTACAGCCCCTGCTGGCCGTGAGGTCAGTGTTAATAAATCAACAATATATATTAAATCAAGTGTCTTTAAACAAAAACATATTGATTGGTTGATGAAAACGTTGTGCCCAGAGGCTCCCAGGAACCTGACTCTGTGTTTTCCTTTGAGCATGATTCAGTGTTCTTCATTGTGTGTCTGCAGTGACTTGGTGGAATGTAACAACTTCAAATAATGAGAATTGATATAATTATACATTTTCTCTGTAGAACCCTGACATTCTCTTTTCAATTCATTTTACTTTTCTTATATAAAAAAACATTCTGTAGTGGCTACAGGTAGAGCCTGGGTCCTCTGCAGGAGACCCTCATGTGGGTCAGTGAATTACTGGTAGGGAGATTTGGTGAACACAGTTTCTTTCCAGAGGTCGAGGGTGAGGTGGTCTTGGAGAGGGCATCAAAGTTGGTTTTGATGAAGTTACTGTGGTGGCAGTGTAGCCCCTGGTCAAGGTGTAGTACTTGTCAGTGCCAGCCGTCAGCAACAGCTTGTCGGGCATGGGGACCAAGATGATTCCAGTGCCCCTAGTGACGGGGATGAGGTGCAGCAGCATTGAGTGAGGACTCATGATGTGCAGAGTCTGAGCCTTTTCCTTCTGTGCTGGCTGTCTTTATTGTGAGGCAGAGAATTTCTATTATAAAAATTTTTGCTGATGTTTAAGTATTAGCCTCCTTTAAGTAAATGCTTAGCTATGTGCCTGTAGAGGAGGCCTGGTGGTACAGTAGTTAAGCACTCAGCTGTGAACCCAACAGAACTGACTTGATGGTAGCAGGTTTGAGTGTGTGTGCATGTGCGTGCCTGGGAAGATTTCTCCAGATTGAGGTGTCACAGAAAGGTCTTTTCTCTCTGTTACAAAGACCTACCTCGTCTGTTTTTGTATTTACTCCTTGTAATTAACTTTGAGGTGAGAAGAGCTGGTTTTATGCCTTCACTTGATTAATGAGGTGAGAAAAAATCAGATTTGATGTGATACAGAATTACCATGAAAACACATCTGACACGTAATCCCACTTCTTTGCAGGACAGGCATAGTAGGTAGGAGACAGGATAGGTGCCATTAAAAAAGTTCGCTGCTTTCTAGTAATTTCTGTGTGATTTAAATAGATGGAGGCCTCAACAGCACTGTGGGTAAGAGTGTATGTCCTCGAATCAGACTTCTAGGTTTGAACTCTGCCTTTGCTGCCCTCCTCTGTGACTTTGGATAATTTATAAATAAAATAAAACATTTCTGATCCTTGCTTTCCTCATCTGTAAAATACAGATAGTAGTAACACAGAGCATGGGGTTAACTGTGGATTAAATGAACCAGCAAACAGCTCTTAGCTCTGTGCCAGGCACACAGTAGGTTCCGTTTGCCTGTGTGCTGTTATCACTTAGCGTGGCAGGTACTCAGGAAAAGCAGGGCGAGTCAACCAACAAAGACTCTAGAAATTAGGGGAATGGGAAAGTCTAGTCATGATTGCCAGCTGCAAAGCTAAGAGGTGATTTTCCAATTTTCCAGTCATTTTGATCAACTTGGGTTATGTATTTCAGATGGAGAGAAGCTGCTTTCAAGTTTTATTTATCCAGATGAGCAGACTCTTGTCAAGTCTGTATCATTTTTGATGAATGGGCAGCTAATCAGAAGAGTAGATACTAGTGGCACTGCAGAGTACCAGAAAGACTGCTGGGTTTAATGGTCCCTGCCTAGAAGGTGTGAGAATTTAAGTACTAGAACATGAGATGTCACAAGGCAGCGCATATAAATAGTACATTTCCATACCCACTGCCACTGCTACTGAGTTGATTCTTACTCAAAGCAACGCCGTAGAACAGAGTAAAACTGCCCGTAGAGTGTCCAGGAAGCAGCTGGTAAATTTGAACTGCTGACTTTCTGGTTAGCATCTGTAGCACTTAACCACTATGCCACTAGGGTTTTTGTTTTTTTCAATTTCCATAGCATTCCCAAAAACCATCTTTACAGTTGCTAAAATATATTTTAGCTGTTTTCCTCCCTTTCAGCTGCCACTAAGTGTCTGGCAGAAAGCAGTGCCCCATAGGGAGGGCAGAGACTGTGGGGTGGTCTGCAAACTGAAGCCATCCCCAGATGCATTGAACATTATCTTTCCAAACAGACCTCAGATAACTGGCCCATCTATGAGCAGAAAATAATTATAAAGGGAGTTATTTTTCACAACTGTATATAATAGTAATTTGGGAAATTGATTTTGCTTCCTTCTCCCTGAGAGCTGTTACCAGTTGAGTTACTGTCTTCATTTCTCCTCCCTTCTGTGGGCCCTAGTTTCGCAACCTGAATGGCACAAAATTAATCTGTGTGTGTGTTTTGGTGGTCAGGGATGGGGTGTTTCTGCTAGGAATAACCAAACAGGGCAGTAAACTCTGAGAGCAACCTAGGAAATTTCTATTTGGTTGTGTACAGACAGTTCTTTTGCTTACCAAAAAAAAAAATGCAGACTGTAAGCTCATATTTGCCCAATTATCTAATATTAAACAGTTAAACTGCTTGTGGTAATAATATATAAAAGAAAAGGACACCTTTGCCATGAATGAGTATTTTGTGACATATTTTAAATGGACTTTTTACCCTAGTTTTTTATGCAGTATAAATCTTGTATCAGTGAACAAGTGATTCATTCTTCTGTCTGTTCGTTCTGCTTGAGGCAGTGGTGTGAAATACATTACTAAGTAGATTCGTCAGATGATGTAGATCATGTGATCTTACAAAAGACATCTGTTTAAGTTTAAAAATAAGTGATTAAGACACACATGCAGACGAAGGTTGTTGCTCTTAGTGAGATAAAATTAGTCTGCTCTGCTGTCATAAAGTGTACTTTTCTCAATTTTTTTCTTTTCGTTCACTCTGAAGATAAAAATCTAAGAGAAAATGGTAACTATTTTTTCCTTTTTTAAAAGCTTGTTGGTAAGTTACACAGTTATGATATCCTTACATGGTGCTAAGAATCTTTCTGGAGAAATGTAGGGTAACTCTTGTCAGTAACTACTTTCAAATAATTAAAATTACTTCCCACCACCCATCTGCCAGCTTGCCCTACTGTGATAGCTTCTGTGTTGATGCTGAGTGCTATACCACCAGTATTTCTAATGCCGGCTAGCATGTCCACCCATGGTGGACAGGTTTCAGTGGAGTTTCCAGACTAAGAGTAGAAAGAAAAGCCCAGTGATCAACATCCTTAAATCAGCCAATGAAAACCTTATGGATCATGCCTGAGCATTGTTTGACTTACTTGTTTTGGCCGCATCATAGAGAAAGTCCAATCACTGGAAGAGGTTGTGTTTAGTGAAGCAGAGGGCCAGCAAGGGTCGGGGAGAGCCTTGGTGAGATGGACTGTCACAATAGCTGCAATGATGGATGCAAACATGTTGGCAGTTCGCAGGATGGCACAGACTGGGCAATGTTCTGAGCATATAAATTTGCCACGAGTTGCAGTAGGCTTGGTGGCAATTAATAAGATATCCCAAGCAGGAACTTTCAGAAAGACTTACTGATCTAAAATAGCTGTTTCGAGAGATGATGGGTTGGTAGAGCTTGGAATTTAGACAGGGGAAAAGACATAGGTAGAGTCATCTTGCACATTTCTTTTGCAAAACCATCCGCCCCAGCGCAGTGCTGAGCACTGGTGTGGAAGCTGTAGACAGCTTGTAGTGTGCAGCCTGGGATGGTGCAACAGAGATACCTGTGAGCTGGTAGCTCTAGGAGAGGCAAGGTGCAAAGACATGCTCCTTCTAAAGGTTTGGCATGGAAGTTACACTGTCTCCACGGCGGCTCCTCATCAGAAGCTGAGGTGCTCTACAGATGTGTGTTGTGCGTGATTTCTCTGCTGAGTGTCTTGACAAAGGCATTTCCCCGTTTCGTAGCAGAGAAAACAAGGAGTAAAAGCTACTTCTGAATGACTTAACCAGGAGAAACCGGATCCCTCCTTCATTACTTCATAGTTGATCCCCTTGATAAAACTAATTTCAAGATCACTATCAGTGGAATTAATTTCTCTCATCTACTGGGAGTCTCTGTGTTTGCTTAATGGTAATTCCAATACTACATTGTTGTTTTTTTTTTTTTTAATTAAAAAATGAAAAATTTCCATGTTTCTTTGGGAGACTTCTAGATCTTTACGCTCACATGGCTGAAAACTTCTGCAGACATATACAGCAGATGAACCAGGGACAGCCCTAGAGGGCCCACCATCCTGTCTGTCCGCAGCCCTCTTGGAGACTCATCAGGCTCATATGGGCCAGCTGTGGGGGCGGGGGGAGGGTGGGTTGTGGGACTGAGTAAAAGTGTACAATTTAAATTTGGATGCCCGCCTATCTGCAGCTCCCTGGCTCTCCTTGCCCGGTAACAGCACTCTTCTCGCTTCCATTCTATACATGTCATATCCTCTTAACAATCTCCAGTCCTGTCCTCTCCACCCCGCCTGCTCCCCTCTAGTAAGAAACCAGTGGGACAACATCCTATAGATGCTTGGAACCATAAAGTGCACACACGATATGGTCACTCTGTGTCCCCAAGTCCAATCCATTCCAGTCTGAAGAGTTGACCTCAGTCATGATTTATGATCAGGGACAGCATCAGGTCTAGGGGCCATGCTCCCACGGGAACCCCCAGGCCTTCAGATCATCAGTTGTGGTCTTTTAGTAGAGTTCTTAGGGTGTACCTCGTTTTTTCTCATGTTGCCACCAGGACTCAATATTGTGATCCCCATCACAGCTGTCATTGCTGGTGGCTGGGCACCATCTGTTTCTTCGGGCCACATGTTGATGCAGTCACCGTTCATGTGTATCTTTCTGTCTCCTGGGTTCTTGTTCCCTCATGTCATTGTTGTACTTGGTGATCATCTGTTCTACCTGAGTTGGGACCATTTGGCATACCTCAGATGGCAGCTTCCTAGCTTTTAAGCCCCCAGATGCCACCCATCAATATGGGGTGCAGAAGACTGTCTTAGCGATAGGCTAGATATGCCAATTGGTAGGCCAGTTTTTTTGTTCAAAAGTTATTTGGAAATTCAGGGCTTGCTTTATCACAGACCTGCTTTGTGTAGGTTTTTTAGCTCATTCAAAATATACTTTGAAGGATCAATAATATGCTATTTATGGAAATTGTAGTAATTAGATGCTGTCAGTTGTAATTCTTTTAGCATTAATTTGGTGCTAATTATTTTGAGTTCTTTGAGTGGTGATTATTTTGGTTTGTTCAGTCATTCCCTCAAATACTTCTTGTTGTTAGGTGCAGTTGATTCAGTTCCGAGATGCCACCCAGCCCTGCACCGTCCTCACAAGCACTGTTATTCTTGAGCCCATTTTTGCAGCCACTGTGTGAGTCTGTCTCATAGAGGGACTGTTTATCCTTCGCTGACACTCTGACAAGTATGATGTGCTTCTCTAGGAAGTGGTTGCTGCTGATAACATGTCTAGAATACACAAGATGAAGTCTAGCCTTCCTTTCTTCTAAGGAGCATTCTGGCCATACTTCTTCCAAGACAGATTTGGAGGCAGGTAGGGGTGGAGGGAGAGTAGAGGGGCTATTCCAAATGGCATTCCCTTGGGGAACTGCTGTATTCCTAGAAGGAAAGGTGTGTTTGGGGACCTGGCCCAAAGTTGTTGTGGAAGGAGTATGTGGGGCTGTGCCCTTAATCCCACTCCCCACTGGAAAGGAGTAAGCAGATTCTCAGCATACCATAGAGCTGACAGAGGACAGGATTACTGCTGAGGCCATGCAAGTGTGAGTGACCGATGGCAGTTCCTGGTGTTGCTTATGTTGGTTCACATCCCAGGCCTCTCAGGGCCACCCTGTGTGTGATGTATCTGATGACACTGCAAACAGTGCATGTTACAAAACTGGAGCTTACACTAGGCCATCCGCAGAGCCTGGAACAAGAATCCCTCAGTCGCTCCACTGGGTTCTATCACTGAGGCACTCCACCCACCTCAGCACACACTCTTCATTCCCTCTGGGTGTCTCCTGGTGGAAGAAGCCCTGCAAATCAAGATCCGTGTCTGTGGCCATCTGTACTGACAGGTCTCACAAAGTTCTTCTGAAGGTATCCATGCAGCATTATCTCCACTAGGTGCGAGTCACCCAGCCAACTCCACCCACTGCTGTTGAGCCAATTCCAACTCATAGCAACCCTATAAACAGTAGAACTGTCCCATAGTTTCCAAGGAGCGCCTAGGGGTTTGAACTGCCAACCTTCTGGTTAGTAGCCATAGCATTTAACAACTACGCCACCAGGGTTTCCTGATCTCCCCAAGATGTGATTTAATTATTGTTGCTAGCTGCATAGAGTCAGCCCCAACTCACGACACACTCATACGCAAGGAACAAAACATTGCCCAGTCCTGTGCCAACCCCATGATCAGTTGTGGATCTGACCACTGGGATCCATAGGGTTTTCCCTGACTGATTTTCAGAAGGGGAGCACCAGGCTTTTCTTCCTAATCTGCTTTAGTCTGGAAGCTCTGCTGAAACCTCTTCAACATCATAGCAACCCACAAGCCTGCACTGACAGATGAGTGGTGACTGTGCTTGAGACTTTGGGCAGCTGTAAAACCTGGTTCCCCCTTAAAAATAACTGCTGTGTAGTTGATTTTGACTTAGTGAACCTATCGGACAGAGTAGAACTGCCTCATGGAGTTTTCAAGGGGTGCCTGGTGGATTTGAACTGTTGACCTTTTGTTTAGCAGTCATACCACTTAACCACTACACCACCGTGGTTTCTAGGTTGCCCATACTGAAAGCTCACTGCCCTCTAGTTGTTAGCAACCCTGTAGACCGAGCAGAACTGCCCTATAGAGTTTCCAAGGAGCACCTCGCAGATTTGAACTGCCAACCTTCTGGTTAGCAGCCATAGCACTTAACCACTGCTGGGAGCCAGCCCCAACACTTTTCAGGGTCCCG
Source organism: Heterohyrax brucei (assembly GCA_028571685.1). Lineage (NCBI taxonomy): Eukaryota > Metazoa > Chordata > Mammalia > Hyracoidea > Procaviidae > Heterohyrax > Heterohyrax brucei. The sequence continues at coordinate 23,028,074 of CM053152.1, forward strand.
CACGGAGGGAAGGAGAGGCGTAGGTGGGAAAATAAATTAACAGAGACAGGAAAGAGTTTTTTGGTTTAAGGCAGCCCAACCAAGAGAGAAAGCTGTCTGTCTTTATTGTTTTTATAGAAGAGGTGACGTTATTTTCATCCCATTTTCTTCATCATATAAACTATTGGTTAACAAGAAGCTGACCCATCATTATTGGCTAACAAGAAACTGATTCCTTATGGTCTTCTTTCTCTAGTTAATTACCAAGGCTTTTTGGATAATGGTCTGAGACAGGTGTTCATGGTGATAAATGTCAGTGAACACAATTAATGGTTTTATTCGTACCTCAAAGTGGAAGGTACGGAAGGGTAAACTCCTCAAAGCTTCATCATTTGGCTGTCTCCATTTGTTTCTCTAAGTTTTTATTTATCTCTTCCTGTACAGATAGTAAGTGTCTGCCATCCCCTAATCAAGCCCAGCTGTTCTAAGAAAGATGTTTCTTCAGTGTTTATCAGTTTGCCATACCAACTATAATGAACCTAGAAGTTTATTTGTTCTTTCTGCTGTAGGGAGTGAGATGCTTGTGTAGTTTTAATAACTGTGTGGAGAATTGTCCTTGGAAAGCCTTTCAAGGGTTACCTTGTAAACCTGTGTATGTGGAGAAAAGGGAGCGGGGAATGCAATTGGCGGAAGTCAATGAGGCTGGGCAGGCCTCAGTGCTATCAGGCATGCTGTATTGAAATCCATTCCTTTGATCTCTATTCCCCAGAAGTTCCTGGTCACATTTTCCCAATATAATTGCATAAACTGAGAGGGTTGTAAAGCCCCTCTTAGAAGGCATCTTCCTCGATCCTCATATCAAGAGGGAAGGGGGTATCTTTTCTGAGGAAAACTTAATTAGGAAGCAAAATATTATCAGGGGCAGTAGGCTAAAAAACATGTCATGGGTGAGATGCCTCAGCCTGTCATTTACAGAAGTTTGTGACTTTGTCTACAAAGGCCTTTGTGGATGGCAGGCTGCTGCAAACCACTACTTCCAGGGTTTCCTGGTCCTCCGTAGAAGGTGAGAATTCTACTGTAACTTCAGACGTTTTATAAAGAATTCTGCCAGACATGCAACGTTTTTTCTAGTGTTAATGGTGTTAATAACTTTTAGAGTGAAGTATCTCCTAGCCCAGTCCAAGTTTCTACAGTTAATTAAAAAAAGAAAGTCTTATCTCCCCGGTTGTATCAAACTTTCTTCTTTCTGTTGTAAAGTGACTTTCATTTGAAAATAAATGTTGAAATTGTTTGAAGCTCAAGGAGTTTTTCTTTCAAACGCAGCAGAAACAGAAAGAGTGTCCCTTCGTTTGAAACATGCTTCTGGAGAACTCTTCAGAATTTGAAAGGCCTGTGTGAGGCAGTACCCTATTAGTGAGAGAAGTGTGTGAAGGGTTTGAAGTGGTGTGTGACCTGCAGAGCTCTCCTGAGATAACTCTGAAGACCTGTTGGCATGCCCTAACTGGAGCCAGCCACCATGTGGGGTCATGCCTGGCTGGCCACTGTGAGCTGCTTGCCTGGACTTGGTAGGAGCTGTGGGCTCCAGATCTGGTGTGGGACTACATTTGAAAGCCCTTAGCAAAGGGGGCCCTCTAGTTTTGTTGGTCTCCTGTCTCCAAGCCTTTACTCTACTCTCTCCCTGCTCACGTCTCTCTCAGAGGTACCTCCCCCTCCTGTTCAGCTGTAAGCTGGTAGCTCCAGAAGAGGCAAGATGCTAGAATGTTCTCCTTCTAAAGGTGTGACCTCACACTGTTTAGCACTGAAGTTGCTGTCCTAGCTGTTAACCTTGTGGCGCTGTGACCTTTGGGTCAGCATGTTTGAATCTCAGCTTCTCCCAGGTAACCAGTTGCTGTTCAGTTGATTCCCACTTGTGGCAACTCCCTGTGGAACTGGTCCATAGGGTTTTCCATGGCTGCTTTTGCAAAAGTAGATTGCCAGGACTTTCTTCCCAGGAGCCTGTAGGTAGACTGGAACTTTTAACCTTTCTCTTGACAGCTGAGCACATTAACTGTTTGCCCCCACCCAGGGACAGGAATCAAGAATAATAACTACTTTGTAGGGGGTAGTATGAAGATTAAATGTAAAGATGTTTATAAAACTCTTAACAGAGTGCTTGGTACCTGAGGTTCAAAAAATGAAATGCGAATATGTAAATAGGGCCTGCAGCATTTTCATTTGGACTTACGTCCTTCCTAAGAGCCTACAGTTGTCTGAAGGAACACCTGGCCACTAAAAACCAAAAACAAACCCACCGCAGTCAAGTCGGTTCCAACTCACAGTGACCCTATGAACAGAGTAGAACTGCCCCATAGAGTTTCCAAGGACTGCCTGGTGGATTTGAACTCCCACCTTTCTGATGAGCAGCTGTGACACTTACCTGCTGCAACACCAGGGTTTCTACCTGGCCAGTAGTTAAGCTAAATTATTCTTTGGTTTTAAGAAGACTTTTAAAGGGGTATTTTTGGTTTCAGGTTTCAGGGGTTTCTTCCTGGCTTCATGGCTCCAGAAAGTCTGGAGTCCCTAAGAATTTGAAATTTTGTTCTGCAGTTTTTTCCCTTTTGATCAGGATTTTTCTGTGGCTTCTTTAATCAAAATGTTCTGTAATGAATGATAACTGGCACCATCCAGTTCTGGTCTCATGGCAAAGGAGAGTTGTTCTTAGAGGCAACTGGCCATACGTTCCATATCCTCCTCCTGTTTCTGACTTTCCTTCCTCTTTTACTCTGGTGAATAAAGACCCCCTGTTGTGCCTTGGAGGCCGTTTGTAAGCACTTCAGATCCCAGGCACTTATGCACAGAACTAGGTGGTAGAACAGAGACACTAAACATGTTATTAAGCCAATGAACTGAAATGGCCCATGAAATTTTGACTTGAAACCTCTAAACCAAGAAACCAAATTCCATGAAGTATTTGGTTATACATATATAAGCAGCCTTAGCAGCCACTTTTTGTTGTTGCTGTTATAAATATATCTATTGCACAACTTTGGCCAGTTGAGCATTTTACAGGTGTACGTCTTAACTGACAGTAATCACAGTAATCAGCTGTGCAGCCTTACCCTAATCAGTGTGATTTTTCTATCACTGTTTCACTCAGCAGAATGTCTTTCAGATTGGTTTGTTACCGTAGCATGTATCAATCAAGTCTTCATTTCTCCTGCTGGCTGAGTAGTGTTCCACTGTATCTTTGGGCCACATTGTGTTTATCCATTCATCTGTCAATGGGCATCTGATTTTCCCCTTTTGGCTGTTGTGAATAGTGCAGCAACGAACATCAGTGCACAAGTCTGACTCTCTGTGTTAAAATCTGTTGAGTGTATACCTGAGAGTGGAATTGCTGGGTCATAATAGTAGTTCTGTTTGTAGTTTTTTCTAGAACTGTCACAATTTTCCACAATGGCTGTGCCGTTTTTCATTCCCACCAGCAGTGGGCAAGGATTCCGGTTTCCCTACATCCTTATCAACATTTGTCAGCTTTCTGTTTCCTTGTTTTGTTTTTTTTTTAAATCTTAGCCATCTTAGTGGGAATGAAATGGTATCTCATTGTGGTTTCGATTTGCATCTGTCTGATGGCTAGTGATGCTGAGCATCTTTTTGTGTGTTTGGTGATGATTTGAATATCCTCTTTGGTGAAATATCAGTTCCAGTCCTTTACCCATCTTATGATTGGGTTATTTGTCTTTGTTATTGCCAAAGTTTTACACATTTTAGTTATTAGGTTCTTCTCAGATGTATGGTATCCTAAGATATCTTCCCAGTTGGTAACTGGTCTTGCCCCTTCTTTGGTTAAATCTCTTGATGAATTCATAGACAATGGCTGTTGAGGCGATTCTGACTCTTAGCTACCATATAGGATTGAGTAGGACTGCCCTATATAGTGTTTCTAGGATGTGACCAGTGGATTCCAACTGCTGATCTTTTGGTTAGCAGCCGGAGCTGTTAACTACTGCACCACAGGTATCCCTTTCATGAACAAAAGTTACTAATTTTTATGAGATCCCATTTATTGGTTTTGTCTTTTGCTGTTAGTGCTTTTATAATTGTATTAGAGAATCCATTGCTAAAAGCGAGCCCTGATAGCATTGCTCCTGCCTCTTTCCCCTCATAAGGATTTTAGTTTGCACCTTAGGTCTTTAATCCATTTTGAATTTGTTTTTGTGTGTGGTATGAGGCATGGATCCTATTTCATATTTCTGCATGTGGAAGTCCTGTTCTCCCTATACCATTTATTGAGGAAACTGTTCTTTCCTCATCCAGTGGACTTAGCAACCTTGTCAAAAGTAAGTTGATCATAGGTAGATAAGGGTTTATCTCTGGACTCTCAGTTCCACTGGACTATCTGTTGTTATACCAGTACAAGGTTGTTTTGATTACTGTAGCTGTATAGTATGTTTTAAAGTAAGTGTGAGTCCTCCCCTCCTGCTTTTTATGAGTCAAAAAGTCAGAGCCAGACAGCTGAGTTTTTATGAACCAGGAAAATGAGCTCATTATAATTATGAGGCATTCAATCTCAGAGCTCAATTTAAAAGGCACGATTTTGCATCAAAGTGAGTGCCCTACATATCTTGACAGTTGACAGCTTCCATTTCTACTCACTTGTGTGAAAGTGCAGGAGCAGAAGTCTCCCAGACCTGGCAGGAGCAGCTTTTTGACTTGGTGGAAGAGAGCTTAGGACAACTTTTCCTCACTCCTGTGACTGCAGAGAAGGGAGAGTTGCTCTTGCTTTTAGAGATTGGTGTGTGTTGTTCTAAATTACTGGGATGCTTGTGGTTTTGTTTCACATGGACCTGTACGACAGGGCCCTTCTCACGTGAGTGTCTGATTTCCAAGGCCTATCCCAGAGCTAACACTCAGGAGGCCTTCCCTGGCTCATCCCTGCCCCAAGCTGGGCTGGGGTCCTCCCTTCTCCTTGTCTCTAGAGCACTACCAGTACGTATATCAATGCACTGTCCATTTTTATAATTAGTTTTTAATATGTTTCTCCCACCAGATTGTTCTTGAAGGCAGGGGCTGTGTTATATTCATGCTTGACCCTCTGGTACCTTGTTAATTGCTATCAGGTTGATTCTGACTCATGGCAATACCATGTGGGTAGAGTAAAACTGCTCGTAAGCTTTTCAAGCCTGTGACCTTCCAGAAACAGTTCACCGGGCCTGTCTTTCCAGATGCCTTTGTGTGAGTTTGAGCTGTCAGTCTTTGGTTAACAGTCAGGCACTTAACTCTTTGTACTAGCCAGGGACTCAGCACACTTTCCCCTGGAAAACCAAACCTGTTTCTGTCAAATTGATCCTGACTCATAGCAAACCCTATAGGACAGAGCAGAACTGCTCCATAGGGTTTCTAAGGAATAGCTGGTAGATTTGAACTGCTGACTTTTTGGTTAACAGCCAAACTCATAACCACTGTGGGTACTTAATTAGGGGTGGATGATAGTTTCTAATCCTGGTGAGTTTTGTCCCAGAGTGGCAGAAGGTAAGGAAGGGTCATGTGTATGGAATCTTTGCATCATTGGTACTGGTCTCACAAACTTGCGTGTCTGTATTCATACCTGTTTGGTGATTAGGTTTTTAAAAAGTCTCCTGTTTTGCTCTCCCTCCATTTCCCTTTGATAAATCAAAGTGATTGTTGTGGGTTGAATCATGTCCCCACCCAAATATGTATTGGAATTCTAAGCGCTATCCCTAAAAACCAAAAACAAACACAAACCCACTACCGTTAAGTCTAATCCAATTCATAGCTACCTGATAGGACAGAGTAGCGCTGCCCCATAGGGTTTCCAAGGAGTACCTGGTGGATTTAAACTGCCAGCCTTTATTTGTGGAGGTACTCTAATATAATGTCATCACTTTTGATAATGCTGTCTAGTGTAATATAAATCATTTGAAGTCATATCAGTGAAAGGTGGATTATAAACCTAACCACTTCTGAGTAATAAAAAGAGCAGATTATACACAGACACATGCAGACTCAGGGAAGACAGACCTTCTGTGAGCACAGTAGAGGCAAGTGCATCTGAGAAGCCCAGGAACTCCAAGAACCACAGCTACTAGAAGCTGAAGGAGGCAAAGAAGGGCATCCTGGAGAGCCACACCCTGAATTTGGACTTCTAGCCTCATGAACTTTGAGACAATAAATGTCAGTTCTTTTAAAAGCCATCCCCTTGTGGCATTTCTGTTAACAGCAGTGCTAGGGAGCAAAGACAGTGGTATTACTTCTCCTTATGCTTTTTAGGAATCTACCCATTCCTCAGAGAGGCTCCTCATCTTTAGCTTGCTGTTGCTTTGACTGTTGTCCAGCTTTCTCCAAGAGTGCCCCCATCCACTGAAGTCCTGGAAGCCTGGGCTTGGGCTCCAGCGGTGCTCAGTGAGCCCCATCCTGCCACAGGTGCCCTCCTTGGCACTTTGGCTCCCGGTGGCCTCATCAGCCTTCCATCCCAGAGGAACTGGAGCACAGCTCAGCTGGTCCTGCCTCCCAAGCACTGGCTTCTGAGTATTTGATCCTGGTTTCAAAGCTTTAAAAGTATTTTCCCTGTCTCCATATTAGGTCGTGAGCCAACTGGGACAGGACTATTCTTTTTTTCTTTTCTTTTCATACTTTTTCATGTCCCCAACACCTAGCGCCGTAAATATTTGTGTGTATGTGGTGGTGGTGGTGGTAATAACAGTGACAATGGCCAGCTTGCTTAAAATCGCATAGTAGGTAGAATTGGTTCTAGACCCTGCGCTCTCTGACCCTTTGACTGCCCACACTGACAACATGCCTTTGCATTATCATTCGTTGTGCGCTGCTCTGGAGTTGTTCCCTATTCACGGAGTCCCCATGCACAATGAGATTAAACTGTTGTGATCCCCAGTGTTTTCATTGGCTGAATTTTTGGAAGTAGGCCCCCAGGCCCCTTTCTTCTGAGGTGCATCTAGGTAAACTAGAACCACTAGGCTGCTAACCATTTGTGCCACCTACCAAAAAGAAAAACCAAACAAAACCTGTTGCCAGTGAGTTGATTCTGACTTACAGTGACAATACCTAAGTTACTATCAAGTCGGTTCAGACTCAGTGCCCTTATAATGGTGGTTTCTAATTTTCTCTGGGATTATAGACTCTTTGAGAAAAGAAGGGAAAATGCACATTATACACACATTCACACTTTAAATACAATTCGGAAGGGTTCACAGAAGCCTCCAAAAGTTCAGAGACCAAAGTTCATGAATCCTCACCTTAAGGAATGATACCATTGAACATTCTTAGGAAAATAACAATGCCAGTTGACTGCGTTTATTCTAGCCAGTTGCTTTCTAAAAACTGGTTGAGAACACTGTTACCTGCACCTTCACAAGTTGTTAAGAATGTCCTCTTTTCTGCATTAACTAAGCATCTCACACCAAAACCCTAGCTTAAAGGGTCCATTCAGACCTATGAGATAGGCTTTTGCCACAAAGCCCAGAAAGTGTTGACTCCACGTATTATCTAGCTGAATATTCATGTGGTTTTAGGCACAGCTCTCATGCAGCAAATCCGCACTGAAAACCTTCTCTGAACAGCGTGTAATTAGAACTGTGGCTGCTAATTATGTATACAGTGAGGCAGATGTACTAGTAATATATTTTCAAAAGGTTCCAAATGAGCTGATAAAAAAATTAAACTGCCTCTGCACACACTGACGGAAACCTGTAATAGTCTGTTGTCTTCCCTCTGCGACGATCAAAGGTGCTCCAGGTTCTGCCCTCTGAGGATAGTGTCAGCCTTTTAAAAAGAGTCATCTGTAAGGGTTTTTCGAACCAGGGTCCAGGGAAATGGTGCCAGACAAAGGCATTAGTGTGTGCCACGAGGGAGCTCCTCCTTCCCTGTCGGGGTGCTTGGAGGGAGGGCATGAAACTTGGGTCTGTCAACAGATGCTTGTGATTCAGTGCTTGAGGCAAAGTGGCCGTTTGTTTTAGGAACAACTTTGTCTCAGTGTAACTCTACATGGAAAATTGAGGCAGTGGTGGTTTAGTGGTAGCATTCCTGCCTTCCAGGCAGGATGGACAAATCTGAAGGCCAGCCGGGGCACCTCAGGCACAGCCGTCACCCGTCTGCCAGTAGAGGCTGACGGGGCTTCCAGCACGAGACGGACTGCAAAAAAGGCCCGGTGATCTGCTTCTGAAAACTGGTCAGTGAGAACCCTGTGCGTCACAGTGGTCTGTCTCCATGCGATCCTGAGGATGGCACAGGAAGGCGCAACGTTTTGTTCGTTGTAGGTGAGGTCACCATGAGTCGGGGCCAAGTCGATGGCAGCTGAACAGTAACAATAACAACACTGATACAGGAGCGCTCGAGAGCTGATGGGGAAGACTGGGAAACCCCGGGCGGAAACGATGAGCTGCAACTTTTGGGTTTTTACACGTTTTTACTTTGTTTGAGTCTTCCCTGGTGCTCGGTGCCCAGCGCTGGACACAGTCACAGAAAGGACCACCTTCACCTGCATTAGAAAGGAAAGAGAATGCCCTGAAATTAGATAGTCTGGCACCTAATGCTGGTTCTCTTGCCTTCCGGCCGTGACCTGAGCAGGTAACTGTACTTCCTAGTTTCTGTCACCAGGCTGTTAGGTCCTTGCTTGGTGGGACTACAGAGACATAACAACCAAACCCAACCCCCTGCTGCTGAGTCGATTCTGACTCATAGTGACCCTACAGGATGGAGCAGAACTGCCCCGTAGAGTTTCCAAGGAGTGCCAGGTAGGTTTGAACTGCTCAACTCTAGGTTAGCAGATGTAGCATTTAACCACTACACCACCAGGGTTTCAGTGAAAGCAAAAGGAGCTTTATTTGGTTGGCCAAGCAAAGGGGCACATCGGGACTTGTGGTGCCAAGACGGCTTCCTACGAGGGGAAGGATCTAGCTGGGAAGGAGCAAATTTATTGATTGGTCTGACCCCCAAAAAAGGCATTCCTGGGGCAGTTCTGTTGTGCTGCGTCCAGCACCCCAGCGACCTGCACTGGGAAGGGTCCAGGCCGGAGAGGGGCAGGAAAGGGGATGAGAAAAACTCAGTCACACAAAGAACACAGCACACAAGACAAAGTTGAGGCCAGGTGGGACCAAGGTCTCTGATGGAGAACAAAGGCCACTGTTCCTCTTTTACGTGCTTGGTTTATATGTTCCCCAAACCAGGAAGACGGCAGGCCAACACTCAATATCATAAAAGGTTATAAATTCCACAAAGTCCCTCTGGATTGGTTACAGAAAACACGGAAGTTTTTCTGGGTATAATGGACACGGAACAAGGAAACAGGCGGAAGGCAGGGTCAAGTAGGGAAGAAAAAAGGCTAAGAGAGTTAGGGTGTGTTGTTGTTGGCGGGCGACACTGTTGTCTGTGCTTGCTCAAAGAGGGGCCCTGTCAAACTGGGTCTTAGGCTTGGACTTCTCACCTCTAAAAATCCTCTCCAAGTCTTAGGCCACTAACATTTGGTTCTGACCAGCAGGAGAAGAGTTTTAGGGTTACCCAAAGGATGGGATTGATGGTTCTGTATATGCCAGGTGGGCCAGGTGGTTCTCTGGTCTGCAGACCGCAGCCTCTTGTTTTTCTAGTTTGGGCAGGAAGTTGGCCATTGCCTAGAAAACTTCTGGAGAAAACATTTAGAAGGGGCGGTGGCTTATGGTACTCTGCTTCCAAGTTGTGGGTTGGTAATGGTGCCTGGAGGCTATCTGCCTCAAGAGGAAATTAGACCAGATGAGTGGTTTTCAGTTTCTGTTATCTGGGGCTCAAAATGTCTTACCAAGGGCTCTCTGGGTTCTATAATGGCTGGTTTACTTTTGGGTGTCTTTTCCCCACATATGGACTTTTTATATCATACATATGTATTTAACAGCTTTATTGAGATAAAATGTACATACCATAGAGTTAATCTCTTTAAAATATTCAATTCAGCAGTTTTAATTATGTTCACAAAAGTTGTGCCACTATCTTTGCAAATTAATTTAAGAATATTTTCATTATGCCCCCCAAAATCCATGGCTCTTAGCAGTCAGTCTCCATCCTTCCACCCTTCTCGTGCAATCTTAGGCAACTGCTAATCTGCTTTCTGTCTCCCTGGACTTGCCTGCTCTGAATGTGTCGTATAAACAGAATTGTACAACAAAGGCTGTTATGACTGTCTTCTTCCACTTAGCATGTGTTCTTAAGGTTCATGTCACCGCAGGTACCACTACTTCGTTACTTTTTATGGCTGAATAGTATTCCATTGTATGAGTATAGCACATTTTATTCTCCATTCGTCAGCTGATAGACATTTGAGTGGTTTCCTCTTTTTAATTATTGAAAATAATGTTGCTACAAACATTCATATGTAAGTTTGGGGGCATATATTTTCATTTCTCTTAGACTACATATATAGAGATGGAATTGCTGGTCAGATGGTAACTATGTTTAACATCTTGGGGCATAATTTATATATTGTGGTTACATATGTTTAATATATAAGAAGTTATACACACATATAACTTGTAAGTCCCTGGGTAGCTAAAGTGTTTTGCGTTGGACCACTAACTTAGAGGTTGGTCATTTGAGTCCACCTAGCTGTACCGCAGAAAATAGGCCTGTTGATCTGGTCCTGTGAAGATGACAGCCAAGAAAACCCTGTGGAGTGGTTCTACTTGGTAACACATGGGGTCACCATGGGTCAGCATTCACTCATCAGCAACTGACCATAGCAACAACAAAGGAATTTATACAAAAACAATGAAGTCCTAATACATGTTGTAACATGAACCTCAAAAGCATACGCTAAAGAAAGAAACCAGTCACAAAACACTGCATTATATGTGTATGCATATATATGTATGTAAATAAATGTCATATGCCCTCAAAACTGCTGTAAAGTACAAACACGAGGGTGTTCGCAGCAGACACTGACACAGCCAGCACCGTCTATGCTGTACTGTGCACTTGTGCGCTTGACCTACCACAGGGAGTCGATTCTGTGCAGACTGGAACTAAGCTGTTCCCACCATTTGGATTATGTGGTGACGCTGCAGATAAAATGTTTAAAAATGGTTACTATGGACATCTACGTGTCTGTGTTAATTGGGTTTATGTCCTTATGGCACCATCAAGAGACCAAAAGATAAAAATTGGGTGCTGAGATTGAGCTTAGACTAAGAGCATCGATAACTCCTAGTCTCGGATTGGTTTGTACATTAGAGTAGCTTTACTGGTCTCACAGTGGTTGAGTGACAAGTAAATATTACACATTGAAACTTACCATGTTTATAATTGTCCTACTCTGTTTTCTATTTGGGGGTTTTGTGAAAAATTTAGTTTGGAAAAAAGCATCCTGCTGCACCAAAGAAGTGTAAGCACCAGCAATGTAGCTGATGTCTGGGGTCCCAGCCTTGGTTTTCAGCCTCATTCTTAGCATGGCTTGGTCTTCTGTTGGTGTGCTGAGGGTCTTGTCAGAGCCCCTCAAGGAAACGTCATTCTGACTCCCTGGAGCTGTTAGTGTGTGTCTCGCCCTTCCTGTGCCAGCCCTGGCTGTGGACAGTTGTTCATGTTATACTGAAATGCTTACTGAGCACCTACTATGTATAAGGCAATGTGCTAATCATGTAAGGGGTTTCAAAGACAGCAAGACATTGCTTTCTGTCCGTAAGATACTTTAGCCAGGTTGGAAATATGTCCCTGTCTGTGTTTGCCCAAAATAATAAGGCAATGATTAATAAGGATGTAAAATGGCAAGCAGTGTGTTTTGTTGTGTGTATTTCTCAACAACAGTAACAACCAGAATATAATTTTTTTAAAGAAGAAAGGCAACCAGTCTACCAGTATTTAGATATAAATATTTCCATGGGGGTGGTAAATATCCCAGATGTTGTAGGAATTCAGAAACTGTCAGGGACAGCTTTGCAGAGCAACTACCTTTACTACAGCTCAGGAGAAAAGTGGGATTTGGGCCCGTAAAAAGAGGGTGAAACAGATTGTCAGTTTTCTCTCAAACTGAGATTTGGTCAGTCTTGGGACATTCCTTACCCTACAGACTCCTTATTATGAGGCCCCCAGTTTAGCTGTGACCCATCGTTTGACCACCAATTCATCTTTCAATAAAAAGAATAAACACTGGTGGCCAATGAGAAGGAAGGCATTTAAAAAAAAAAAAAAAACAACTCCCGGGAGAGATTGTAAAATTTCAAGACCTGTGGTAGGAAACAGGATGCTGTTGCTTACAGCTTGATAGACCAGGAGGACATCAATCTTTATTTCCATAAGCCTCTAAAAAACTGAAAAACACCTTGAAAGTAAAGATTTATAAAGTCTCATTAATCCCAATTTGCTATAAGTGGTTGCAGGCGGTTTCTGAGCTGTCAAAACTTGTTTTTGCTGAAGACCCTTCTATACAGAGAAAGGTCAAGCTGGAGGCCAAGGGGGAAACTCAGGGGAGCATTTATGTGGGAGTTAGGCCTGGAAAAGTGGCCTCATAAAGATACTGTTAACACCAATATGGAAGTTAACTAACCTGCCTGATTCCCTAGTGGTTCTCATTAAATTAGCTCTCACTGACATCTGGGGTTCCTGGAGAGTACTGGAGAGTACTCCTGGAGAGCAGAGGAGTACTGTTCACCTCCAGTGGGATTTGGCTTCTCCCCACTGTCTTCACTCTTGGTGCTACAAGCCCAGTAGCTAGATGTGGAGGAGGTTCCATTTTGCTTTCTAATAATGGGGTGAAAAAAGTGTTGCAGCTTAGAAAATCTTCAGCATGAAGAAGTTGTCCTTCCAAGGAGTAGTAGTGGAGTCAACCCCTGACTCATAGTGACCCTATGCCAGTCCTATGGTTGGTTGTGGTTCAGACTGTTTCGGCCCATATGATTTTCAGCAGTTAATCTCCAAGGCTTTCTTCGTAGTCTGTATGAGTCTAGAAGCTCCACTGAAACCCAGTCCGCCTCAGAGCAACACACAGGCCCCCACCAGCAGACAGGGGGTGACTGCGCTTGGGAGTACGTACACTGACCCGAGATTCAAAGCTGGGTCTCCTGCAGGGAAGGTAAGAATTCTGCCAGTGAACCCTTACGACCCTCTACAAGTAGGAGTCCACACTAATGACTTGGAAGGAAGGGCAGGTGGCTGGTGTAGGACCTTGGAGTGTTGGAGAGCTGACTCCATCCCGAGTGAAGAGAGGAGGAGCTCCAGGACACAACACACTCTGCAAATGGTCAGAAATGACTGGAGGCCGCGGACCTGTCAGGCAGTGGGGCTGGGCTGTCAAGTCCTCAGAGGGCTCAGTAAAAAGTTGCGATTGGCCTCTGTCCAAGGACATAATTCTGGCCTTCTGTGTCCATGCCCCCAGGTCAGTCCTGTAGGTGTTCCTGACACCTTCTGCACATCCTTCGGTCTTCTGGTGTGCAAACACATTTTCACGCTTACACATGCATGTACATGCTTGTACAGCGCGGTTTGTCCCATCCCACCTCTGCAAGGAGCCGGTTGGCTCACCAGGCCGTGAGTCGTGCTAGACCAGTGTCTCTGTCAGTTTCCTCCTGGAATCAGGCCGAGCCATCTGATTGGGATCCTGCCTGTCTCCTGGCTCCTTCTTTGGGGCTGCACTTAGCTCTTGTGGATTCCTTCTTTGCTGTTCCATCTCATTCAGCTCCGGTGAGGCAGGTTGTGTAAGAAGTCTGTCCTGTCGTCTACCCCTTGTGCCCCCTGAACCACCTGCTGATCCCTCTCTGGGAGGTCCACCTCCCAGTTACATCCTGGCTCCCCTTTGAGCTGCAGACCTCAGGCCGGCTTCCTCTCACGTGCTCCCGACCTGGGCTGTCCTGGCCTGAAAGCCTGGGCCCACATGCTGGGTTCTCAGGCTCCTACCTACCCGCCACCTGACTCAGGGAGCTTCTTTCATGGAGAGCACTTGCGTGTAATTCCTGGAATCCTGGTGTCTGCCCAGATTGTATGTAGGTCATTGCCCACACTCCTTACACTTGTTGCATGAATCTGCATGGCTCTTTTCTCTCCAGAATGAGCCCTACCCTTTATTTTGAGTGCTTTCCCTTTGCTAGCCCCATCCCCACCCTCACCCTGTCCTGGTTTGGCCGTTCTTGCACCCTTCCCTGTGTGCCCAGCACACTTTACACCACGGCCAGTGCTGTTTATCTTATCAGCCTCACAGAAGCTGGATCCTGAGTTTTGTTTTCACCAGTATACCTGCTCCGCCTAGTTGCTGTGCTTCTGCATATGTGATCAGCAGGCCCTCTCCAGCCACAGCTGACACTCCTCCCTCCAGGATACAGCTCAGCCAGGAATCAAAACAGGAGCAGGTCCTCCTTCAGCTAGTGGCCTGGGCCCAGTCTCTTTCTTCTGTGATATCTAGGGGATGGCCTGAAGCCTGGGCAGTGCCCTCAGGATGTCCAACTGTGCTGTGTCTGCTGCTGACTTCTGACCTTCAGTCCCTTTGTCGGAGAAGGATTTTGATGTGGCTTCCAGAGGGAATCATTGTGGGTTTCCATACTGGGGACTGACCTGGTGAAAGGGTGTTTAGGCCAGATAAGCAGAGCAGCAGTGGGCAGGATGGGCTTGAGGCTCCTCGGAGGAGTGCCTGACCTGTTATTAAACCCGGGTAACAAGTCTGTTTGCTCCCAGCAGCGCTGTACACTGAAATGACCTCACACTTGGGTTTGCCAGGATCTGGCAAGTCTGATGAGAATCCGTGAAACAAAAGTAAACTCACTCAAGCCAAGTGGCTTTGTGTTCTCCATAAACATTTATAAAGTCACTTTCTTGACCGAATATAAAAATACAGAAACATCTTATTTGAACAAGCCAGTTCACAGCTCTCAGTGTAAAGGTTTTCATTTGATTTTTGTTTGGTTCATTAGCTGTAGACTTTAAAATGTGGCCAGATTGGAAATCAGTTTCGCAGTATTTTGTCTGTTTCTTAATCAAAATAACCTTTTTCTTAAAGATAATCTGATTTTCCTTTATTTACGAGGAAGACTCTAGTGACCCCTGTGCATTTTACTGATTTAGCGCCATATTATGGTTACAAATCTTGCTGTAGACATGTAGGCTGCCAATGGTGGGGAAGGGTTTTCTGGTGGGAAGCAAGGCTACTGTGTGCCCTCTGCTCTGTGGCATCAGTGTGGGGGTGGTGTGGGGGCTGACTTCAGGTGAGCTGCCCTGAAGTTCTATCATTCCTGTGGTCAATGACCCAGCTGGTCACTGTGCCACTCTAATGTCAGAAAGAACAAATCTGTCTTGGAAGAAGTCCAGATAAGAATGCTCCTTGGAAGCGAAGGTGATGAAACTTTGTCTCATGTACTTTGGACTGGTCATCGGGTGGCACCAATCCCTGCAGAAGGACACCATGCTTGGTAAAGTAGAGGTTCGGTGAAAAAGACTCTCGGTGAGATGGACTGACGTGGTGGCTGCCACTATGAGCTCAAATAGAGCAACGATTGTGAGGATGGCACAGGACTGGGCAGTGTTTCGTTCTCTTGGATATAAGGTCACTATGGCTTGAAACCTGTTTGACAGCAACAATGCTGGGTTCCACAGTGTTCCTCTGGGAATTCCTTCTTATTCGAGCCAGCAGGTGTGGCCAGGTAGGCAAGTAAGGACGACACCTAATTTCATCAGAGCCTTTGCTCCTGCGCAAAGCTTTGCTGTCTTTGCTGCGTGCTGTTCAGGCAGTGCCAACTAGTAGTGACACCATGTGAGAGAGTAGAACTGCCCCATAGCGTTTGCTGGGCTGTGCTTATTAGCAGAGCAGACTGCACGGCGTTTCCCCTCTGGAGCCACTGGGTGTTTTTGAACCACCAGTCTTTTGGTTAGCAGCTGGGTGCTTGTCCATTGCGCCACCAGAGCTCCTGAAACAAAGCTTCAGAATAGTGGAGGCCAAAACTCACAGCACAAATCCAACTAGCATGTTCAGAGTGAAGGGGAGGTGGTTTTGCTTTTTAAGACTAGTGTAGCTTTCAGTAAGAGGTAACGGTTGCCTTTCATTTTTTCATCTGTGAACATGTATGTATCAGGGCACAGGGAGTTTGTTTCTTCTGTGAATACAGTCTGATTTGATTTCTGCTAAAGGAGCATCTGGGATCTTGGCATAGTCCAGTATTGTCATAACTTATTGAAATTGGGGAACAAGCTGATGGTGCTGTGGCCCTCAACAACTTAAAGCTCCGTCAGGCAAACTAAGGAGAGAACAATGGAGTGTTGCAGGTTCATCTTGTTTAAGAGAGCCTGAGATTTGGAAGGAGTTCTGGTTAAGAGCTTGTCGGTTAACCAAAAGGTCATCAGTTTGAACCCACCAGTTATTCTTTGGAAATATTATGAGGCAGTTCTACTGTGTACCGTAAGGTCACTGTGAGTCAGAATCTACTCAGTGGCAACGAGTTTGGTTTCTGGGTTTAGTACTTGAAAACCAGCATTTTCATAAGAAATGCATAAATGAAGGTATAATTTTTAGATTTCTGCACTTCATGAGTTAAATAGTAGGCTTCCCTAGTCAATCAGTTTAGAAAGTATAGACTTACATTCAGCTTTTTAGGACTGCCTTTACTATGTGAGCTGTCCACTGTATCTGGAGCAAAGGGTAAGTCTGTGATATGTGGGTACAAGATCTGGGAATGGGGGCACTGCCCAGGAGGAATAGCGTGATGCTTAAGGTTGCATGTCAGTTTGGCTCGGCCATGATTCTCGTTGGTTTTGCTTTTCTAGAGAACTCAGCCTAAGACAAATGGGATCTTATGACGTTTTATAAAGGGATTTTCTAGTGGACAAAAAGACCAGTTCTGCTTCCTATGCTGGGGACCCCAAACCTTTTCTTGTTGAGTTCTGATTTGGTACCAGTTAGGCTTTTGACTCTAAGTCAGGAGAGAAGGGGAAGGCATGTAGGTCCTCTTAAGAGGGACTGCTTGGGGTCAGAGCCCCTGGTGGTGCATACAGTCACACACTCAGCTGCTAACCAGAAGTTTAGAGGTTCCAGTCTATGCAGATGCATCTCAGAAGAAGGGTCTGGTGATCTGCTTCTGAGAAGTCAGCCACTGAAAACCCCATGGAGCCCAGTTTTACACACGCACATGAAGTCACCAGGAGTCAGAATTGATGGTAATTGGTTATTCATGGCCTAGTCTTGAGTCTCGCACTGAAGCACTGGCTTTCCCTGGACAGATCTGTGACTGAGCTGACCCTCAGGGCCACTGCCCCCTGATAGTCCTTAAGCCCCTTCATTAGGGACTCAAGCCAGCAGTCCCATACCTGCAGCTCAACTTGTTGAAGGCAGCTGGGGTATGAGGTTGAGACTTTTAACCCTGCTGAGGGCCCCCAGCCTCCCTAGTCCCCTAACCTATTGGAGGGACTGCAGCCTAGCTCCTCTGTGTTGGCTGCTTTTCTCAACTTGTTCTCTGTAACCAGCACTTGTGGAGACAGCAGGTTTACCAACTCCCGTGATGCTCTCCAGCATGGAAGAGCAACCCTAGATTCCTTCTTGGCTGGTGTCTAGCTAAGATCATTCTTAATCTTGCTTAGACACTGTGAGTGTCAGCAACAGCAGAACCAGAGTCCAGCTTTCCATGGTGGTGCTCTTTTCGTCTGCCTTTGTTTTTAAGGAGGCAAACGTTGCTTTTTTGTTTTTTGTTTTTTCACATTTCTAATCATAAGTAAGTGTACATATTTGTGTTTGCAGGTAACCATATGTCACGGATTGAATTATGTCCCCCCAAAACTGTCTGTATCAGTTTAGCTGGGCATTGTGTTCCAGAATTGTGTGAATGTCTACCATTTGATGAGATCTTCCCATGAGTTGTAAGTGCTATCACTATGATTGAATAAGATGGATTAGCAGCAGTTATACTAATGAGGTCTACAAAATAGGGTAGAGTCTTAAGCCAATCTCTTTTGAGATATAAAATAGAGAAGCGAGCAGGAGAGACAGGGGGACCTCGTATCACCAAGAAACAAGAGCCAGGAGTATAGCATGTCCTTGGGGCTTGGGGTCTCTGTGCAGAGTCTCTCAGAGCTGACAGAGGTAGAAGGCCTACCCCTGGAGCTGGAGTCCTGAATTTGGACTTCTAGCTTCCTGGATTGTGACAAAAGAAATGTCTTTTTTATTAAAACCATGCACTGTGGTATTTTATGATAACAGCACTAGATGACTAAGAGAGTAAACAAATCCTACAACAATGGTAAACTCTGGGCACTGTGATTTACAGGCTTTTTTTCAGTTTCTGCTCTGTTTCTGGGTCTGAAATTTTTATGATGAAATGTCTTTTATGGTCATCAAGATAACAAATATTCCACTTGGAAAATTGAGTGTTTAAGTAGACTGAAACAAAAGGAACTCATTTAAAACAGATTATGCCTGTACTTGGCTCATTGTATGAGAGGCACAGGAGCTTAAGTCTTTCTTAGGATGATTTCTGGACTTCTGTTGGCCTGAGTAGGACTTCCTGTATTATAGAAGAGAAGAAAACAACAAAAACAAACAACAACAACAAACCTGTTACTGTTGAGTCAGTTCCAACTCATGGTGACCCTTTGTATGTTTTCAATGGCTCTGACCTTTTGGAAGTAAATGGCCAATGCTTTCTTCACAGGCACTCCTAGGTGGGTTCAAACCACCAAGCTTTCAGTTAGCAGCTGAACACTGTTTATACCACCTGGGGACTTCTTGGAAACCCTGGTGGAGTAACAGTTAAGTGCTATTGGTGCTAACCAGAAGGTTAGCAGTTCAAATCCATCAGGTATAGAGCAGTTCTACTCTGTCCTATAGGAGACTCGTTATGTTGAATAGAGAGAGTACCCTAATAACCGTGTATAGAAGAGTGTGGAATGGAAAAGCCTACAATCTCTGGGGACAGTACAGGAACCCCTGCTCACCGGTGAGAGTTCTTTAGTCAGTCAGCCTGGATTGAGCCCCCGGTGTTGGCTAGCGTGGCCCATCCCTTGGAATACACAGAAGAGCAAGGCATGCCTCTCTCTTTACGCGCTCAGCTGTGGAGGGGGATTCCATTTTGTTTGCTCAGTGGGAATGGCAAGTGACAAAGCAAATAAATTACAAGGTTGTGGGTGTCTTGTGACTGTATTAAGTTATTTTTATAGCTTTTTTTAAAAAGAAAAAACAATGCCTGTTTGCACAGATCTGTAGTAATCATGACCTCAGGCCTTTCACCACCTATCATTACAGGGGTGTGCTAAGTTGAGGTGGCAATGTATGCTGATGTCCTGTAGGCCTGTGAAGAGGTGACTGGCCATCCAGTGGCCTGTCTTCTTATTTGGGGAGCACCACAGCCACATTACCTTTTGTGAATATGGAAGATCTTTTGGCTTTCCCTGGCATAATTCTCCTGGCTCAGTAGCCCCCTTTCCTTTTGCTTGTTGAATCATGTAAGATCCTTATTCAAGGAGAAAGGAGACAACCTATTATTTGAGGGTTAGTTATGATCATTATCCCTATGTAGCTAATGTAGGATGGTAAGGTAATTGAAATGTTAGGGGTGGGTACTCACTGATCTGGACCTGGACAGAACCTTGGAGATGATTGACTTGGAGGTATACAACCTTACTGCAAATTAGAATCACCTGGGAGCTTTGACGAATCCCCTTGCCCAGCCACACGCAAACCACTGGATCAGAATCCTGGAGGTGGGGCCCAGGCCTCAGCAACTTTCAGCAGTCCTTGGGGATTCCTATGCAGCCAGATTCAGACCCTGATCTAACATAACGTCCTTGTGTTATACCAAGGATGCCAGCTGAGGAAGGAAGGGGTCACCTTCTGTGTCCCATCCTGGCCCTAGTTCCCCGGGCAGAGCTTCCACTGCAGTGCCTGCTACCTCATGCTGGCCTCCGGCTGTGCTGTGGCTCCTGGTGGCTCATTCAGGGGATGGGCGGTGGCCCCATCTTGCCTGTCTGAAACCCAGGATGAGCCTGTTTCAGGTTTAGTGATCAGCAGGGATACCACTGAGCTCCAGAGGCAGACAGCTGTGAGATGTCACTGAGTGCCTTCTGTCATTTGCCCCACTCTGCCTGCCCAGATCTGCCTTCCTTCTGAGGCACTTGCTTTCCACTCTAAGAAGAACCAGGCTGTCTCTCAAGAGCTGATGAGCACAGATTCCTGTGTTCCTCACTATCCTGGGTTCTCGGAGTTGCTGCTGACTGGGCAGACATGACAGAGCTTTCAGAGGAACAGGCCATTGGCCTGTTTCTTCCTCCCACCCACTCCCCTTCAGTTAGTTTGGATAGCTGTTCACTGTTTGTGTCCTGAAAATAGAGTCAGTGACCCTCTTTCTTACATAAAAGAGACTTTAGAAATTCTGGCTGTGAGTCCTGCCTCTTCCCATGTCTGTCATCCCAGTCACGTTTTTCTTGTGTGTGATTGTTTCCTCTTCTTCCCTAGGGATGTTTCCTTAAGGTTTCTGTGTAAGTGGATTTATTATAATTGTGCCATCATAATTCTGTCTGCATCCTAGGCTTATACAGTGGCTTGTAGTACAGACGAATCATTAGCCCTTAATGGTAAACAGATTAATGGGCCCACCTAGTTATATCCACATGTTTAATCTCATTGTCAAGGATTATAATTTCCTTGTCCAATCATCATAGCAGTTGGAGAGCCCAAATGTGCATTCTGTGTGGGGGTTAAACCAACACTGCCATCTGGTGATGTCATCACATAATCCTTTTGTCTTGAGCTTTGCGAGTCTCTTACTGAATGTCTGCATGGGTAATAAGATGTCATGCTATTTTGGTCCTAGGCTATGTAGTCTTCATCACTTATTAAAAGATGGAGAGCCTTCTGCGTGTTACCTTTGCCCTGTGATGAGGAGTTTGCACAATAATGAACTCGGTGCATGAGGCAAATGGCAGGGTGAAAAGTGACTGGTTAAGGTTGGCCGCCAGACCTTTGCCTGTCTTCTCCGTTGCAGGCTTTCTGAAGACAGGAGGCGGTGGGAGGAGATTCTTACACACCTGGAGAGGATCACACCAGGTGGCAGGGAGCAGAGATGCACACTAACACACATAACCCAAGATTGTGTATTGATCAGAAGGAAGGAAGGGTAGACGAGAGGAAGACATCACATCCTGTATCCACAGTGCCAATAATGGCTTCTTTGTGATGACAAGCATAGTCCTTTTCAAGTTCTGGATTCCCATCTGAAAGATGGGTCGTCTGAAAGATGGTTTCATTCATAGGATCTGTTGAATTTAAAGGAACAAGTGGACATTAAATTATGACTTTTTTTTTAGCCTTAAGGAATCTTGACTTTAAGTGCCTGTGTGTATTAATCCCATCTGTTTAGCTCTTGGTGAGAATATCACACACACTAGCTGTTTAAAAACAAATCTTTCTAAGTTTAAAAAAAAGATGTCTTCTAATTTGATTGGTTTCCAAATAAGCACGTGTCTTTTTCCATGGCAGCGGTGAGGGGCGACCTTTGATGGTGGAAATGGCAGATTGTGTGCTTTTGTTAATAGAACTTTCTTTCTGGGATGATCTATTTTTCTGGTCTGAATGTTAGTAAGAGTCTATTGGGGGACCCCCCGGTTTTGCCATGGGATTCTCTTGGCCCTTTCAGGTGAAGTGTGTGACGCTCGGCTCCTTGGCAGGGCAGCCGGCAGCAGCGGAGATGCTTGAGCGCCTGATGGTTCGTAGAGTTCCTTGGTTATTGTCTGTGGGTTCTCCCGTGAATATGGGCTCCTTACAGATGGGAGCCAAGCCCAACTGAGGTTCATGTAACCTGACTTCATTATTTACAGATTATCTACTTGCAAATTCACCTGCTTGCTAAAATTGATATCCGTGACTGGTGCTTTCTTGGTCATTCTGGACATATGGAAGATGCACACATTCTCAGCTATTGTGTAACCAGGTGACAGTGTGCTTTCTTGTTTCAGCTCTCAGACTGTAAACAGGTACCCTTTTTATGGTCTATTTAGTGCCCCCTTTTTGTATCTTTGTGGGTTGTTTTTAAGATGATTTTGTGGTTTAAAATGCCCCTTAATGTAGCACTGAGGTGCTTGTGGTGTTCCTAAGCATGTGAAAGCTGTGATGTGCCACGGAGTGAAAATACATGTGTTAGACAGCTCCAGTCAGGCATGCATTATAGTGCTCTTGGCCATGAGCACATTTGCTCAGTGTTAATAAATCAGTACCCAAACCAAAACAAACCCAGATCAGTAATGTATGTTAAATAAGGTATCTAGACAGAACACACATAAAACAAGGTTATGTATTGATCAGTAGGCAAAAAAGTTGTGACTGTAGGCTTGCAGGAACCTAACCCTATGTTACCTGTGGAGCAGTGATGCCTAAGTCGGTGTTCACAGCAACCTTACTGGTTATAACTATCACTGGCAGCGAGAATCAGCTGTGTTCCTAACAGGTCAGGCTCTCTGTCAGTGCTGAGTGAGTAGGTCTAAGATGTGCTGAGGTTCCTCCAGAGGATAAACCTACCTGGGTGTTGCTGAGGCTTTCGACAGGGTCTTTGCTCCCAAAATTGCCAACTCCAAACTTTCCTTGGTCCTCAGTTAGGGGAAAGGAGGACTAGCTGCATAATTTACAGCTAGCCACTCTGCTTGTAGATTGAACAAAAGGGTAAGTCTGTTGACTTGTCTCCTGAAAACGCTGTGCTATAAAGGAGGTCTCACAGTTTGACAACAGTTGTTGAGATTTTCAGGATCTGAAACCTAGACATTTTTTTCTGTCTGGGATATAGATTATCTCTACTAAGAGTTTAGCTGTACATATTTAATCCTTCACTTTCAGTTTGAAAACTCAAACCCTCCTGTAGAGGTAAACAGAATGAATAATACTGTAACCGCTACCATCTGGCTGTGGGGAGACACTGATAGGAAGTGAGGGCCACCAGTTTTTTAGTACACTGGGCAGTGCTGCCCTACACCCCCATGTACACAAGTGCGTGGCTAGTTTTGGTTAAAAGTAGGTGAGGAATGGAAGGGACACATGTCTCAGATGAACTCACATGAAGGCATTTTGGGATGCCCCTGCCTCCGGCTGGCACTGGGGTGAGGGGTAGCCAGAGCTGTCATACTCAGTCACTCTGTTCCTTGTCACTTGAATTATGGGTCAGGTCAAGAAGCAGCCCTAGTGAAGGGACTGGACCACCAGTTGCTGTCAAGTCAGCTCTGACTCATGGCAACTCCATGTGTGGCAGTGTAGAACTGTGTTCTGTAGGGTTTCTTCAGGGACCAGTTTTTCAGAAAGATCACCAGCCTTTTCGTCTGAAGCATTCTTGGTAGACTCCAGCCTCCAACCTTTGATTTAGTGTCAGTGATTCTAGCAGTTCTCCAGCAACACTCTCAGAGTCTTCATGACACAGCGACTCTCTGGCAAGATCTGTCACTTCACTCAGCAATTAATTCAACCTGAATTTCCATTTCCATAATACTGTTGGATTGCCAACCATCAGCCAGCCCTGAGACTGTGGCTGTCGGGGAGACATTGGTCTCAAGGGTGAACAGAGAAATGGTGCCTGAGGGGGTGGGGAACTCACTTTATAGGTGGCCAGTTCATCCAGGGACAGGACTTTCCAGCACAGCTGTGTAACTCAGAGTTCATTAACAACATGTTAACTGTTTTCACCACTCAGGGACTCCTGGAGGGGCTGAACTGCCCATCTAAAAGCCGAAGAAAAAGTAAAAATCTCCCTATTTGCAGATGATATGATTGTATATGCAGAGAATCCCAAAGAATTCATAAGTAAACTACTCAAACTGATAAAAGAGTTCAACAAAGTCTCAGGATACAAGATAAACATAAGTAAATCAGTAGGATTCCTTTATACCAGCAACAAGACTGTTAATGAAGAAATCATCAAAGCAATACCATTTACTATAGCCTTTAAGAAGATAAAATACCTAGGAATAAATCTAACCAGAGAAACAACAGAGCTTTACAAAGAGAACTACAAGCCCTTACTGCAGGAAACTAAGAGATACTTACATAAATGGAGAAACCTACCCTGCTCATGGTTAGGAAGACTTAACATTGTGAAAATGTCTATTTTACCCAAAGCAATCCACTTATATAATGCAATCCCAATACAAGTTCCAGTGTCATTTTTTAAGGAGATGGAGAAACAAATCACCAGCTTTGTTTGGAAAGGGAAAAAGCCCTGGATAAGTAAAGCACTACTAAAGAAGAAGAACACACTGGGAGGCTTCTCATTACCCAACTTTAGAACGTATTACACTGCTACAGTAGTCAAAACAGCCTGGTACTGGTACAAAAATAGAAAGATAGATCAATGGAACAGAATTGAGACCCCAGAGATGGCACCATCTACCTATGAAGAGTTGATATTCAACAAAGACCCTACAGCATTAAACTGGGGGGTGGGGGTGGGGTAAAAACAATCTCTTCAACAAATGGTGCTGGCAAAATTGGATATTCATCTGCAGTAAATAGAAACAAGACCCATATCTTACACCTTATACAAAAACTAACTCAAACTGGATAAAAGACTTAAATACCAAATCTAAAACAATAAAGCTCATCCAAGAAAAAGTAGGAACAACAGTGGAAGTTTTAATACACAATATAGACAGACTTCAAAATCTGTCAAACCACAGTCAACAGAAGAGAAAATTGATAAGTGAGAACTATTAAGAATTGAACACTTTTGCTCATCCAAAGACTTTATTAATAGAATTAAAAGGCCACGTACAGAATGGGAAAAAAGATTTGATTTGGCAACTATATGTCAGACCAATGCCTGATCTCCCTAATCTATAAGGTACTATAAAATATTGAGAAGAAGAAGATAAATCATCCAATTAAATGATGGGCAAAGGAGATGGACAGATACTTCTCTAAAAAGGAGATCCAGGCAGCCAAAAAACACATGTGGACGTGCTCAGAATCTTTAGCTATAAAAGAAATTCAAATCAAATCTCCAAGGAGATACCATCTCACCCCAACAAGGTTGGCCATGATCCAAAAAACACAAAACAACAAATGTGCTGGAGAGGCTGTGGAGAAATTGGAATTCTCCTGCACTGTTGGTGGGATTGCAGAATGATCCAACCTCTTTGGAAAGCAATCTGGCCCTCCCTTAAAACACTGGATATAGGTATGCCATTTGACCCAGTAATTCCACTACTTAGAATATATCCTACAGAATCAAGGCCATTCACACCAACTGATACATGTACATGAATGTTTATCACAACACAGTCCACAATAGCAAAAAGATGAAATCAACCCAGATGCCCAACAGCAGAGGACTGGATAGGTAAACTGTGGTATATGTACTCAGTGGAACACTATGCAATGATAAAGAACAATGATGATTTCAGGAAACATCTCATAACCTGGTTTTAACTGGAGGGCATTATGTTGAGTGAAAGCAGTCAGTGACAAAAGGGAAAATATTGTATGAGACTCCTACAGTAAGAGCTCAAAAACAGACTTATGCATAGAAGAAAAGACTCTTTGATGGCTGCAAGGCAGGGGAGGGAGGGAGGGGGAGGAGGGTGTTTAGATTAGATAGTTGATAGAAATTTGGTTGGGTGAATTGGTGGCAGCACACATTAGAAAGAAGAACAATATTAAGTGGACTTCAGCATAACTTGAGTACTCCTTCCATCTTAACCCAATATTGCAAGAGCAGGGTAGCTGGGGCAAGGGGCCACGGACCATGCTGTCAGGTGAAATCAAGGCCAATTGGCACAACTAGTGTTTTGCTAAGAGGGCTCTCTGCACCCCACATTGGTGAGTGGTGTCTGGGGTCTTAAAAGCTGACAAGCTGCCATCTGAGGGTACAGCAAATGGTCCCAACTCAGCAGGAACTGATGATCACTGAGGACCAAAACGACATGGGGGAAAGAGAACCCAGAGGACACAGACCCACATGCGTGGGTGTCTGCATCGACTTGTGACCAGAAGAACCTGATGGTGCCCAGCCACCACCAGTGATAGCTACAATGGAGCTCACAGAGTTGAGTCTCACTGGCAACACAAGAATAAAACGGGGTGCACCCTGAGATCTCCACTAAAAGACCGCAATTGATGGTCCAGGGGCTTCGTGGTTCCCCTGGGAGCATGGCTCTGGCCCTGATGCTGCCCCTGCCTATAGTGAAGGTCCGCTCTTCGAACAGGACTGGACTGGACTTGGCAACACAGAGTGATCATATCTTGGGTGCACTTTATGGTTCTATGCATCTATAGGATGTCATCCTGCTGACCTCTTACTGGAGGAAGGGGAGTGGCTGGAGAGGCAGGGAAAGGAGACTGTTGTGAGGATGAGACATGTGTGGAGCAGAGAGGAAGAGTGTGCTGTCGCCATGCAGAGAGAGCAGTGGAGGCTGCACATAGGCAGGCATGCAGATTTATATGGGAATGTACGTTTTCATTCAATCATAATAAAAAAAAAAGCCAATAGCTACCCTTCATTATGAACAGCCATGTGCCAAGAGCTGAGCTAGTTAGGCACTTTCATTTCTCAGTTCTTGTTTTCCCTGTTTCACAGATGAGGAAACTGAGGCTCACAGTTTAGAGAGTTGTATAAACCCATGGACTCCAGGTTGAAATCTAAGTCTGTCTGCCTCATGCTCCTTTGGTGAATTATGCCACCCTTTGAATGAGGAGTGTGGGGGTGCTGTCACAGGAAAGCCTCATCAGTGGGAGTGTGACTGACTGGTCATCTGCCCCACTCCCAGCCTGCAACTTGCTACCAGCTACACCTGACACTGGACAAGCTGGGCCACTGCTTGCCCACTGGCTCTCCTCGGGATTAACTGAGGAATTTAACAGGGCTTCCAAGCCACAAGTGCTATTACAGGGGTCTCGGTCTCGGTGTGAACATTATCTAAGTCCTCTGAGTTACAGGGCTGTGCTGGAAAAGTCCTGTCTCTGGATGAGTTGGCCACCTATAAAGTGAGTTCCCCTACCCCTCAGGCACCCTTTCTCTGTCCAGCCTTGAGACCAGTGTCTCCCTGACAGCCACAGTCTCAGGGCTCGCTGATGGTTGGCAATCCAACAGTATTATAGAAATGAAAATTCAGGTCAAATTAGTTGCTGAGCAAAGTGACAGATCTTGCCAGAGAGTCGCTGTGTCGTGAAGACTCTGAGAGTGTTGCTGGAGAACTGCTGGAATCATTGACACTGCAACTGAGGAACCAGGTAAAACAGTCCAATAGAGGAGCAGGGAGGGGAGGGTGTGCACTGAGCTGTTCTAGAAGTTATTTTTATTCTAAAACATGATTTCACTCACACATGGGTAATACTGAATTATCCTCCAAGGGATAAATGTTTTGAACCGCAAACATTTTTTGCTTTTTCTAAATTTTATTTTGTTGGTGTTATTGAGAATATATACATAGCAAAACATACACCAGTTCAGAAATTTCCACACATGCAACTTGGTGACATTGATTACATTCTTTGAACTCTGCAGCCATTCTCACTCTGCTTCTCTGAGTTATTCTTCCCTCATTAACATGAACTCGCTGTCCCTTAAAGTTCCTGTCCTTTCCAGTTGCTGTTGTCAATTTGATCCTATAGATAGATCTTAAAAGAACATAGTGCTCAAGGCTGACCCTTTCTACTAGTTAAGCTAAACTATTAAATGGTTTTAAGGAGACTTCAGGGGATATTTTTGGTTTAAGATTTAAAGATCATCTCACTGCGTAGTTTCAGGGATTCATCCAGCTCCATGGCTCCAGGAGTCTGGAGTCCATATCTTGAATATACCACTGGATTCTGTTTGCTAGTGTTTTGTTAACGGTTTTTGCATCATACTTGTAAGAGATGTTGCCTGTATCCCTTTCTTCTCTATCTTTTGGAAGAGTTTAAAACCTGTTGCCATCTAGTTGATTCTGACTCTTAACCACCCTAGTGATATTTTGGTTAGCAGCCACTCTGCCACCAGGGTTCCCAAAACCCATTGCTATCGAGTCAATTCTAACTCACAGCGACCCTACGGGACCAAGTAAAACTCATCCATAGAGTTTCCAAGGAGTACCTGGTGGATTCGAACTGCTAACCTTTTGGGTAGCAGCTATAGCTCTTAACCACTATGCCTCTGGGGTTTTTTGGAAGAGTTTAAACGGTATTAGTGTTAATCCTTCTCTGAGTGTTTGGTAGAATACCCCAGTGGAGCCATCTAGTACAAGGTTTTTTCGTTAAGAGGTTTTGACTACTGATTTGATCTCTTTGTTTTATTGTGAATCTTTCTGTTTCTTCTTAAGTGAGTTTGAGTAGGTTGTAGGCTTTTAAGAATTTGCCCATTTCATCTAGGTTATCCAGTATGTTGCCATATTGTTATTCATAATATTCTGTGGTATTGTGGTCAGAGACAATCCTTAGCAGATTTCAGTCTTTTAGAATTTATTAAGACTTACTTGTGACCAAAAAAATATGGTCTGTCTTGGAGAATGAGCCATGTCTGTTAGGTCAGTTTTAATGTCCTCTGTTTAATTTCTTATTTTTGTTATTTCCATCCTTTCTTTGTGAGCCAAGCTAAAGGTGTCTCAATTTTATTGATCTTTTCAGAGAACCAACTGTGATTTTATTGATGGTCTGTTTTCAGTTTTATCTCTTTATGCTCTGTTCTACGTTATTTCCTTTTTTCTGATAGGTTCAGTGTGCTCTTTCTAGTCCCTGGAGTTAAGTTACTCTATTAATTTCACATTTTCTTTTCTCATGTAGCTATTTATTGTTTTCAGTTTCTCTGTGTACACTGGCATCACCATATTCCAGAAGTTTTGGCATGCTGTGCTTTCATTTAGTTGGACTCCAAGAAATCTGTGATTTCTCTTTTGATTTTTTCCTTGACACATTGGTAGTTTAATGATGTGTTGTTTAATTTCCATATAAATATGTATTTTCCATATGAATGTGTAATCCCTGTTATTCCTAGTTTTACTGTTGTCAGAGACAATGCTTAGTAGATTTCAGTCTTTTGAATTTATTAAGACTTACTTGTGGTGAAAAAATATGGTCTGTCTGGGAGAATGAGCCATGTGCATTAGAATATACATATTGTACTGTTGTTGGGTTGAGTATTCTTTAGTGTCCCTTAAGTCTGCTTGTTTGATAGTATCATTCAGGTCCTTTGTTGTCTAGCTGATCTTCTTCCTAGATGTTGTGTCCAGTATTGAACGTGGTATAGTGAAGTCTGCAACTGTTTCTCCCTTCAGCTGTATCAGTAGTTGCTTTGCATGTTTAGGTGGCGTGATGGTGGGTGCGTACATATTTAGATTATTAAATCTTCAGTAGTTGAGCCTTTTATTACTTTATCATATCTTTCTTTTTCTCTTCTGAGAGATTTTATCTGAAAGTCTACTTTGATGCTGAGATTGCCTCTCCAACTCCCTTTTGATTATTATTTGCGTGGAATATTTCTTCTTTCCTCTCACTTTCACCCTATCTGTACCTGTATATTTAAGGTATATCTCTTGTAAATATCGTATAGTTGGATCATGTTTTTTAATCCATTCTGCCACTCTCTGCCCTTTGATTGGTGCATTTGGTTCATTTACACTCACCGTAACTACTAATGAGAAATGATTTACTTCTGCTGTTTAAGTTACTTTTTGTGTGTCTTAAGCCTGCTTTGTCCTGTTGTTTTTCTTGTTTTTTGTGTTTTGTTGTTTTATTGTAGTGAACCTTTTTGGTTCACTTCTACTTTCCTTTGGAATATTTTTTAACTATTTTCCTTAGGGGTTACCATGAATATTACATTTAAGAGCTTTTATTTATAACATTCTAAGGTTAGTTGGTACCAACTTCATATAGAAGAAATTCTATGTGCTTATGATTTTAGCCCCCTTTGTTGTTATCACTAATTACATCTTTATATTTCATTTGCCCTGTAACATAATTTTGTTTTTACCTTTTATATTGTTTTTAGTCTGCTGTGCATCAGGTTGCTGTGGGTGTGAACTGACTTAATGGTACCTCGCAACATTAAGAAACATAAAGGACAAAACATTTAGAATTGTCAAGCATGAGTACCTTATGACTAGCCCCATACTTGTCCATGTATTTCCCTTTGTTAGGGATCTGTCTTTGTAGTATTTTTTAGTTACTTTCTGGCATCTTTTCCTTTTCATCTACAGAACTCTCATTAGTATTTTTGTAGGGCTAGTCTGATAGAAATGAACTCTCTGTTTCTGTTTGTTTGAGAATGTTTTAATTTTACCTACGTTCTTTTTTTTACTACTACTGTAGATAACATTTTACAGAGTTAACTAGCTTCTCATTAAACAATATGCATATTGTTTTGTGACATTGGTTGTCAATCCTTGGGAATATTAACACTCTTTCCTTCTTGACCTTGAGTTCTCCCTGTCCTCTCCTGCCTTTTCATCCTTTCCCCTGTGCTTATGTACGTATTTAGTGTTGTTTTATTTTATGATCCTCTCTGATCTTTGGCTGAAGGGTAAACCTCAGAAAAGACTTCTTTACTGACCTATGACAGTGTCCAGGAATAATATTCTCAGGGTGTCTGCAGTCTCTGTCTGACCACTAAATCTTGTCTTTTTTTTTTTTTTTATAGTGAGTTCGAATTGTTCTTCATTTTTTTCCAGCTCTGTCAAGGTCCGTCTGTTGTGATCCCTGTCCAAGCTGTCAGTGGTATGTCATCTAGTTGTGCTGGACTCAGTCTGCTAGAGGTTTCGTAGTTGTGGTCCATTAGTTTTTTGGACTAGTCTTTCGCTTGTGTCTTAGGTTTTCTTTTTAGCCCCGTGTTACAGACAAGATGAAACCACTGGAGTATTTTAGATGGCCACTCACAAGCTTTTAGGAACCTAGATGTAACTCACCAAAGTGGAATGTAGAACATGTTCTTTATAAAGTATATTATGCCAGGTGAGTCACATGTTCCCTGAGACCAAGAAATTGTAGCTTTATTTGTAAAGGATGGATTCTGTGAGTGTCGAATACTTGGTTGAAAGTTTTTTGTTTTTGTTTTTGTTTTTTTTAATTTAGTCTTCTAATTATTGTGTTGCCTCCTGGCTCCCAACGTTTTTGAGTAAAATTTGACACTTCATTTTATTGAGGATGCTTTGCATGTGATGCTCACTGCTCTGAGGATTTTCTGTCTTCAATTTTTGAGAAACTGTGATGTATTTTGGTGTATGTCTCTTTGAATTTATCCAACTTCAGGTTCTGTATGCTCTTTGGATCTGTAGATTCATGTCTTTCATTAGATTGGAGAAATTTTCCACAATTATTTCTTCTAATGTTCTCCTTCCCCTTCTTGTATCCTTCTGGAATTTCTATGATGCATATTTGAGATTTCCTGTTGCCCCGTAGTTCTATTAATCTGTGTTCATTCTTGTTGCTCTTCAGAGTCTGTGATTTTAACCATTTTGTCCTCTGATTTGCTCATTCTTTCTTTCTGGTTACATCTGTTAGCAAATCTTGCTATTGTGTTTCTTATTTCAGTTATTGTCCCTTTCATTTGCAGTATCTTTTTTTTTTTAGATCCTCATTTTGCCTTTCCATTGATTCCATTATTTCTTTGTCTATGTTTCTCCTTAGTTCTTTAATTATGTTTAATGTTATAATATATTTTTCCATTATTTGGCGATCCTTAGATATACTCCCTTTGTCCTTGTTCATTTGGAAGGAGCATTGTCTTTCTTTGTGTTATCTTGTGATTTTTTGATGGGCATTAGATTTCTCAAGGTGTTAACTTTGTCTCAGTACCCCAGTGTTTGTGTGTATGCCCACAAACTACAAGAAACTCTTAGGTGGTCATGTGAAGCTCCTTCTACCTTCATTTACCATATTGTCTCCTTCTCTGTAATGACTTCTTCTCACTCCCTGGTTTAATCGGGACTCAGAAATTCCAGGTCTTGTTTTTCACCTTTCTGCTGTTTCACACTCCCCAGAGAACAAGCTGTGGCCAGGCTGCCCACCAGCAGAGGCTACCACTCAGGTAAGATATCAGGTACTAATCAACGTGTTCACCAGGGTGTCTTTGGTTATTGCTCCCCTCCCTTCTCTGTTTTCATAATCATATTTTTGGTCAGAAAATCTACACCCAGTAAGTTGCCTTCAGCACTGGGTGTTGCCCTTTGGTTTTGCCTTCTGTTTCTTTCCCTGCTCTGGAGGTGCTGCCTGTATCTGATCTTGTATTCAGAGGAAGCACAGGCCAACTTTTATCTGTTTTTGAAAACAAAGGGCTCTTGCTTCCAAGAAGGACTTCTGAGAAATCTATCTTGTTAGTTTTAGAGCCGCAATGGCCTTGTGGTGGTTGAGGGAGCCATCTCTATTTATGTGGCCCACGTCCTGATTCGACTGGATGGTTCCGTTTATAGCAGTTGCTATCAGTGCAGCAGCTGATGGTTACTGCAGCAGTAGTGACACTCGCAGGGAGGACTGCCTTGTCATCAGACCCCATCCTGTAGTATGTTCACTGTGAACGTCGCCTTTACTCAGGATGGTTGCGTCCTAGCACACAGCAGCCTCTGTAAGCAGTCCTCAGTGCTGAATGTAAGGGAGAACACACAGACCCCAAGGGATCCCTGAGAACATCTGTCCTGTTGGTTTCAGAGGCCCGAGCTCTGAGATGCCCAAGGAGGCAGGTAGAGTACTGACCATGCAAGCAACGCTCCACTGTGCTGACCTTCTTTAGCAGTTAGCAACAGCCTGGCAACCAACAACTGCCGGGAGGTGAAGGAGTTCTTACACCCTGGTCAGATTCCCTTGAAAATCTTCCTTGTTCCTATTAAAGTCCCCCTGGTAGATTTTTGGCTGTGAGTGCAACCTCCACTACAAACTCCTGCTTCCCAACAGACGTCAGCCTCAGCCAGCAATCCTCAGTGTCAACCGGAGTGTGGACACTCTAGGTGACTCCTGGGGTGGTTTGTCCTGTTTCTTCAGAGCCTAGAACTGTGGGGCGCACAGGGGTCTAGTAGAGTCCTGATATGGAAGCTGACTCCACTGCAGTGCCTTTCTGTAGCAATTGATAGCCAGCTTTCAGGTAACGGTGTCTGGGTAGGGGAGGGTCTGTCGTGCTTCAGGGAGACCTCCGGGAAGGTCTGCCCTGTTGTTCTCTGAACCCTCCCTGTCCTGTGCTGGCTGTGAGTGTAACCACCACTGAAGGGGCTGCTCTGCAGCACAGGGTAGCTTCAGCTAGCAGTCCTCAGCACTGACTCAGAGCGAGAGCAGACAGACCTGAGCTGATGCCCTGGGAGGTCTTGTTGCTGTCCGAGGCCTGAGCTACGAAGCGCACAAGAGGGTGGGTAGAGTGTATATGCTATGAGAGTAGACTACTGCGTGTGCCTTCTGTAGCATTTCACGGTAGGCTTGTAGCCAGTGGTGTCTGGGTAGGGTGGGTGCCAGCGCACTTCAGATGGACCTCCAGTGAAGTCGGCCTTGCTGCTGTTGGAGCCCTCCCTGGAGTGTGTCACCTGTGAGTGCTGCCTCCACCAAAAGTGCCTGCTTCGTAGCACACAGCAGCCTCGGTCAGCAGTCCTCAGCCCTGACAAAGGGTCAACAGACAGACAAAAACCGCCTCCCTAGGAAGGTCTGTTCTGCTTGTTTCAGAGGTTGGAGCTCTTCAGTGCTCAGGGGGACAGGACAGGTAGAGTGCTGACTAAGAACGTAGCCTCCGCTGAATAGGCTGCCTTTTGGAAATCACAATAGGCTTGCAGCAGTGTCTGGGTGGGAAAGCTGCTGGCACAATCCAAACACACCTCTAGTATGGTTAGCCTTGTTGATTTTAGGGCAGAAGTCTGGGGTCCTGTCTCTTTGTACAGACAGGTGCTATGGTGGCTAGGGAATCAGGCTCTTTTTCTGGGGCTGTCATCCCAGTTCACGTGACAGCCCATATGGCTGAGGGGAGTGGTAGTCTGGGGGAAGAAGTGATTTTCCTGTGCTGTGCAACTCTTTATTGATTTGTTTTTGCATGTCTGCATGTCCCCACTGCCTTCCTTTGCTCCCCAATTTGGCTCCCCAGCCCCTAAAAGGCTAACACAGTTTCATTTTTGTATTTCTTGTTGTATTTATGGGGAAAGGTCAGAATGATAGTCTTTTCACTCCAACATCTTACCAGAATTTCATGATGAGTATTTTAAAAAGGATTTGAATATTAGGTGATTAAGAAAGCCTCTTGGAAAATGGATGAAAACCTTGAATCGTTTTTTAAAAAAGACTTTTATTTTTGTCTTGTAAAAATAAAACATGAAGCACCAGGTAGCGGGGTAAGTTGGTCAGAAAAAGTACACCGAAGACAAAAAAAAAAAAACAACAGTTGTTTTATTCTTCTGAGAGTTAGAACATGGTTGTAATTGAATGATCTTAACTAAATTATGTCAAATGTAGTACAAAATAGACTTCATAATTTTAGTCTCTTTGTTTTGAAAGTAGCCATCCAGATTATCTCTAAATAACCACCCCCCTAATCACACACTGTGGTCCTTGTTTTGAATGAATTTACAAAGCTAATACCACCTCCACCTGCAGCCTGTACCAGATAATTCTCAGTTAGCTAGAAGCTATTGTGATTTCAAGGAGCCGCAGTGGCAGAACGCTTCAGCACTCTGCTACCAACCAAAGTTGGCTATGTGAACCTACCCAGCGGTTCCTCGGGAGAAGGACCTGGCAGTCTGCTACCCTAAAAATTACAGCTTAGAAAACCCTGTAGGATACTTCTGCTCTGTCCAGCAAAAGAAACTAAGTTGAAATTTTGCCCCAAGGAAGAGGGAGTGGTTTGTGTAATCATGTCTCAGTATTTCTTCTTCTGGTCACCAAGAGACTTCCCAAAGGAATACTTTCTCCCTTATTTCTAGTTGCTTTTGAAATCATCCAGATGCCAAAAAGGACAATAACAACATCAGTGGGGCATATCATAAAACTTTACTTTTTATTGTGTCCTAGTGATTTTAAGGATTTTATTGAACATGGTTTTAAAATTTAGTATTAATTTTATCAGTTACCTGATTCAGATCACTGTAATCAGATACCCAACAGTATTGTCTAATGGGCACACAATGCCCAAGTCACTGTATGTTGCAAGAGACACCTGACTTTTGTTGGAAACCCTGGTTGCATAGTGGTTAAGTGCTACATCTGCTAAACGAAAAGGTCAGCAGTTTGAATCCACCAAGAGCTCCTTGGAAACTCTGTGGGGCAGTTCTGCTCTGTCCTATAGTGTTGCTATGAGTCAGACTTGACTCAGCAGTAGTGGGTGGGTTTTGGGGAGATTGCAGCATAAAAAGGGTCAGTAACTTTCCTAATCCCCACAGGAGGTCTTGTACCCAGGGAAGATACTCAGCTTCAGCCTGGCAAGAACTGCAGGGTGCAGACATGGCCTCCTTGTAAAGACAGCTTTTGTCTGCTCATTTGTTGTAATGGAATGTACTTTTCAGAACAGCTTTACGAGTCAGACATGACTCGATGGCAGTGGGTTTGGTTTTGATTTTTTTGGTTTAGGTTTGCAGAAATGTGTGGTGATTTTTAAACGCACTTTTAACTCCTGGTTTTTTTCGTTTCTCTGTAGACGTCGTCTCATCTCCCAGAGGTCTTCCTTGGAGACACTGGAAGATATTGAAGAAAATGCCCCACTACGGAGGTAATTTTTCAGTGTCGTGCTTGCGTATCTGTAGACAGTTTACAGTACAAGGTAGCAGCAAAGGTCTGATTTTTTTTTTAAAGTTCTTGATGTACAGAATTACGTTTACAAATGACAGTCTGATTTCCAGGGACTGTGGCACATACTTCTAGCTTGAAACCCCAACTCTGAGGGCCATTAGGAGTAGAAAACTATTCATTCCCAATTATTGCTATTGTAGCTACTATTTCATCAGACCCCTGGACATGGCCATTCCATGCACAGTGAAACTAAATACTGCCCGGTCCTGTGCTATTCCTGTGATGGTCTGTTAATCAGACCGTGGTGGTCCATAGGGTTTCCATTGACTGATTTTCAGAAGTAGATGGCCAGGCCAAATTTATGTGTTTATTTGGCTCCTTCTACTCTTGGCGGTTTCCTTTTTGTGCTACTTAATGGAAGAAAAGCTGCTCACTTTCTCGGCCCTTTTCCCAGAAACACCACTGTAGTTCTTTGTCCTGGAATTCATGTTCCACAGCAGGGACACCAATACTTATGGGATGGCCATGACGTCACATCACAGCTAGCTGCTGAGGAGTTGTGAGTGCTCCCTTGGGCCTGAAAGTGCCCCAGCTCCCCCTCAGGATAGGAAAGTGCCGGCTGGACATCTTTTTGTGACAATAATTGCTGAGCTGTCCTGTGTCTCCACCTGGCAGATGGTCCTTCTCTGCCCTGGGCCTCTCCACTCTGCCCCTCACCTGCACTGCTTGCCAGCCAGGCCCTCCTTGAGTGGAGGAGGAAATGCTCCTATACTTGATTTCCTTGACTCTTCACTGCAGCCCAGTGCTGGGGTAGTGGGGAGGGCTTTCTGCTCCACAAGAGGCTGAGAAGGACTGCTGTGGCTTTTCTG
Source organism: Heterohyrax brucei (assembly GCA_028571685.1). NCBI lineage: Eukaryota > Metazoa > Chordata > Mammalia > Hyracoidea > Procaviidae > Heterohyrax > Heterohyrax brucei. The sequence goes on from CM053152.1 coordinate 23,064,485, forward strand.
GGTGTGTGGGCAGGCAGCTGGGGAGGAGGACTCTCCAGAGGCTCACGCACCCAGTCTATTGTATTAGCTCTTCTGCAGCCCATGTGCTTTGGGTGGCATTTGTGCAGAGCTGGTGTGCTCTGCCTGGAGCTTAGTCCTAGGTTGTGGCTGTTTGACCTCCGGCTGTCCCTGTGCAAGTGGAGAGCAGAGTGAGCGCAGACCAGCTTGGGGTCTGATTGGGGGCCTCGGGTACTGTGACTGTCATTACTGATACTGTTCCAAAGAGACGACCTGTGGTGAACAGCTGATTCCCACTGTTGAATTCTTAACATATGCATCCTCTAAATGGGGTGATGCAGCCTTAGCCTTCTTATTTCACATGTAGGAGACCGAGGCTTGATTCCCCGCCAGTGCACCTGTTGCACAGCCACCACCTGGCAGTGGAGGCTTCTGTGTTTCTGTTGTACTGCATAGGTTTCAGCAGAGCTGCCAAAACTAATAAGGGTAGGAAGAAAGGCCTGGCAATCCACTTCTGAAAATCAGCCAATGAGAACGTTATGGATCACAATGGTCCAAGCCTCAACTAATTGTGGAGATAGTGTAGAACCAGGCAGCGTTTTGTTCCGCTCTGCATGGGCTCACCATGAGTCAGGGGCAGACTTGACAGCAGATAACAACATATATCCCCTGATGCCATCTTAGGAGGTGTGGCATGTCTCTGCATGATGAGTGTGTCTTCTTTTTTTGTAAGTCACTATTCAGTGTTGGGAGAAGTCTTTTCTCCGTGCTCTGTCGTTCAGCTGGGAGGAGTCATACAAAAAAACATTAAAGTCAAATTGGGGAGCTGGCTTAGGTCCAAAGTAAGCAGTTAGCATGGAAGAGAAACCTTCTCATCTTGTACCATGTGGCTTTGGTATTAGAACAGGTAAGGTCATGTTCTGACTAATTCTTTCTCTCATCCCTGCCACAAATTGGAAAATCAATAAATAAAAGTCAAAATCCCCTGGAGTTTCAAGAAGCTGCTCAAAGCTAGTCATTTGAGCAGTACCCTAACAGTGAGACCAAAGAAACCAGGCAATTGAGGGCACAGGCTAAAAAACGTTATTCCCTCCTCAGGGATTCAGGCCAGGGCTTGTGTGCCTTAGAACGTGGGTATTGTGTTTTAAGACAGCTAAGGAGAAGCGCAAGCAGGTCTAGATGCCGTGTCCCTGGTTGGTGCCCTGTCACCCTGTGCTTCCCTCCACCTTGGAATCAGCCCAGACTGCCCTCTGCTTCTCAGCTCTGGTAGCCCGTATCAGTGGAGTAAGAAAATCTTACCAGTCTTAAGTTCATCCGAGTCGCATTTACAGGATACTAGACTTTACTTGGAAAACCTGGAGGCATAGTGGTTAAGTGCTGTGGCTGCTAACCAAAAGGTCAACAGTTCAAATCCACCAGCCACTCTTTGGAAACTATGAGGCAGTTCTGCTGTGTCCTGTAAGGTTGCTGTGAGTCAGAATTGATTTGATAGCAGTGGATTTAGTGTTTTTTTTTTTTATTTTTTGGATACTTCATTAAAAATGAATCTCCTTTAAATATTTTGTTAAAAAATAAAGTCAGAACATCAAAGACACAAGTTAAAATGAGCCCAAGTGACAGAAGAACCTGTATGGTTGGGAAGCTACACTAGATGATGCCATGCCACCACCAGAGACACCCTGGAGAGGGAATACAAGTTAGAGTTTCTGATGCAGCACAAGAGAAAGACACATGCAGATCAAGAACTCTATTAAAAGACCAGAACTGATGGTCTGACAACCTGGAGGGTCCCCTGAGAACATGGCTCCTAGACTTGCCACTAGCCCAGAGTGGAAACCAGGGCTGAAGCCAACACTTCAGACAAAGAATTGGTCTGGACTTGGGGACACAGAGTGATGCAGGTGGTGTGTGTGCTTCGTGGTTTAATAAACATATATATGAGGCTGTACTGGTTTCATTTTAGAGGGGTTTGGAGAGGAGGGGACAAATGTTGACTGAGTGGACATTGGAAGTAAGGAGTGAAAAAGAAGAGTGTGCTGTCACAAGGAGAAGAGAGCAGATACAGTTGCAGAGAAGCAGGTACTCAGGGTTTTATGTAGAAAATAGACTTGGACTGTAAACTTCCACGTAATAACAATAAGTAAAGTCAGGAATTGAAGAAGTTGAGGTACTTTTACAAGTCTTTGTCTTCTCAGATAGCTTTTATTAGTTAAAAAAAATTCTGGTGTTTATTTAGACTTACTTGTTTCTAGGAAATGCAATTAGCGTGGTATAGTGGGAATGATATTAGTTTGGTAGTCCTTGGCCTGACTCTTACTAACTAGTTATGTGTCTTTCGAACATTCCTTTAGTCTCTCTAGCCTTAGTTTCTCCGTCTGTAAAATGGGCGGGTCAGATTGTCAGGTTTCTGGGATCCTTTCCAGCTCTGTGATTCTGCAAAATGATTGTACCAATAAGACAAGTGTCTTTGGAACTGTAGTGGTAGAAGGCTATCAGCCAGACTTGTTTTTAAACTTAGTATATTGAAGAAATGGCTCCAAGGCATCTATTAAAAACCTTTTGAGTAATTAAGTATATCTCTTAATCAGTGGTAACAAAAAAAAAGCTAATCTTCCACTAAATTAGTTTTTAATTTGATTCTATCCTAATTTAGTTTTGCATCACTGAAAATGTATGTTTTTAAATGTATATTTAGACATTAGTGGCAGGCAGCTTGGAAATTTATTTGTTCTCTGCTTACTCTTCCCCAGCCAGAGCATCCAGTGTTCCAGTTTCCTTGGCAATTGTTACTAGCCCCGCAGTGTTCTTAATGCATTTCTTAGATTCCCTGGTGGTTTATTTCAGTGCTTTTAAAAAATGAAAAGAAGCTGTCTGAAGGAAGGGCTAGATTAGCAGCATGTGCAGTTAGAATTGTGGACCAGTATACCCTGGTGGTATAGTGGTTACACAGCTACAAACCAGAAGGTTGACAATTCAAATCCACTAGGTGCTCCTTGGAAACTCCATGGGACAGTTTTACCCTGTTCTATAGGGTTGCTATAAATTGAAATCAACTCAACTTCTGTAGGTTTGGTTTGGTTTGGCTTATGGACATAAAGGCCTTTGTTAAGATTCCTTTTTAAAGTCTTGCTTTACTCTTGCACATTACGGCTTGTTGGTTTGTTGTCTTTTCTTGTACTCATCCAGAACTTCAATAATTGAGCATTTACACGGATGAGACTTACTCAGAGTGAGGAGGTCTCCTCTTGCCTGGATGTAAGGAGTTAGGATGTCTCAAGAAGGTGCCCACAAAAACCTCGGTTTGTCTGCGGCAAAGGGGGTTGCTGTCACTGTCTGCCCCAAGTATTCCTGACTGTCTGGATTAATGGGTGCTGGTGGCTGCCATTCTTAAAGTGATGACTGCCATGGTCTCCCTCCTCGTTGGCATGGGAAGCCACCTGTGGCCCTTTAGCCACCTTCCAGTTCCGGCAGTGTCACTGGGCGTTCAGAACTGAGGGTAGTAGCGCTCTCGCTGCAGGCACAGGAGGCAGGGAGAGTTTGGGGGCTGTCTTTCCTCTGTGTTGGGATTAGTACCAGCTACCAGTTGCTGAGGAAAAGCTGGCCCAGTCTGCCAAAGTGACAGTGTCCCTGAGCCCCTTACTCAGCTGAAAGCCTAGCTGTTGGCCTACTGCCCTCAGGTGAACTCTCCCAGGAAGGTTTGCTGTTTGGGAAGAGGTAGGGATGAGAGTCTGAGGAGACTGCTGAAAACTTAGTTCTATCCGGAAACCTCACAGATGTACCTTTGTCCTCTCAGAAAGTCTTGTGTCTTCAGTTGCCGTGTGTTCCACTCTGTGTGTGTGTGTGAGAGAGAGACAAACAGACAGAGAAAGACAGTTAGGGGAACCCTAGGTATCCTCCAGATGTGGGCAGTCTTTGCACAGACAGAGCAGAGGCAGTACGGAGACCTGAATCTGCTTTCAGAGAGCTGCCCTAAGAGGTCAGAGTGAAGTTTTAACCACTTTGTATTAGTCATCTAATGCTGCTACAACAGAAATACCGTAAACAGATGGCTTTAATGAAGATAAATTTATTTTCTCACAGAAAAGCAGGCTAAAAGTCCAAATTAAGGGCGTCAGCTCCAGGGGAAGGCTTTCTCTGTTGGCTCTGGAAGGTCCTTGTTGTTAGTGTTTCCCTGGAATGGGAGCTTCTGAGATCCAGGGATTCCAGGTCCAAAGGATGTGCTCTGTTTCCTGCAATGCTTCTTTCCTGGTGATATGAGGTCCCCAACTCTCTGCTTGCTTCTCTCTCCTTTATATCCCAAAACAGTGCCTCAAGGCAGAATACAGTCTCACAGATTAAGTTCTGCCTCACCAACACAACTGCTGCCCATCCTCATATATTAACTTTATAGAGGAAGGATTTACAACATACAGGAACATCACACAATACCGGAATCATGGCCTAGCCAAATTGCTACACACATTTTTGGGGAACACAATTCAACCTATGGCACCCTTGAACACTGAGCCAACCAATTCTGGGTTTGGAAGTTTCTATTAGGTAGGGGAATTGTGGCACTGTCCCCTATTCTGGAAATCTGCTGACCAAAAGGTGGGCAGTTCGAATCCACCAGGCTCTCCTTGGAAACCCTATGACGTACTTCTACTCTGTCCTGTAGGATCACTATGAGTCAGAATTTTCCCAGGGGCAATGGTTTTGTTTTGTTTATTTTTGTCTGGCTCCCTATTCCAATGGAAACTGAAGTGTACAAGAAGCATCTGTTACATGCCCTCTAGCTGGACTTCAGAAATTCTGGTGGTGTAGTGGTTAAGTGCCACAGCTGCTAACCAAAGAATCAGCAATTCAGATCTGCCAGGTGCCCCTTGGAAACTCTGCGGGGCAGTTCTCCTGGGCAGTTCTCCCCTGTCCTGTAGCGTCACTGTCAGTTGTAATTGACTCAACAGCAAAGGTTAAGGGGAAAGCAGGGGGAGGCAGTTTACTGGATTTTACAAGTCTTTAAAAGAATCTTCATTTAAAACCAAGAATAACCACAATTCAGGACCCCCAATAAAGGGAAGCCGTGGTGGCGTGCTGCGTGTGCTAACCCCAATGTTGGCAGTTCAGATCTTCCAGGTGCTCCTCGGGAACTCTGTGGTGCAGTTCTACGCTGACCTCTCGGGTCGCTGTGAATTAGAATAAACCTGACAGCAGAGAGTTTTTAGTTTTTTGACATGAGGCATTGGTGGTGGTTCAGTGATAAAACTCTGAGCTTTCATGCAGGAGACCTGGGTTCAGTTCCCAGCCAGTGCATTTCATGTGCTGCCGCCACCCATCTGTCAGTGGAGTCTTCTATGTTGCTATGATACTGAACAGATTTTAATGGCGCTTCCAGAGCAAGACAAGCCAGGAAGAAAGGCCTGGCGATCTACCGAAAATCAGTCAGTAAGGATCCTGTGGATCACAGTGGTCTGATCTGCAGCCAGTTATAGTGATGGCACAGGACCAGGCAGCATTTCGTTCTGTTATGCTTGGAGTCTTCATGAACCAGGGATCGGGAGACCCAGTTGTAGCTAAAAACAGCAATAAAGGTTTCACTTTAAGAGTATAGAAGACAAAACAAAATATGAGCCCTTTGTGTAGCTAATGGTATGTTAATAGCAGTACTTGAAATTTGTATATGAATGTGTATGGGTGCACACTTATAAACACGAGTATTTTTATCCGAATGTCACTTGCCAGTTTATGAAACTTTGATGAGCCTTATCACATTTAAACCTCATAACAGTGGCAGGGAGAGATCTGAAATGAAAATAGCAGTGACAGATCAGGAAGATAGGGGTTTGGGGTGGAGGCGGGAAGCAGTGTGGTTTCGGCTGAAGTTGTCGCTGGGTCACGTAGAACTGAAAGGACTGTGGTTGATGCTCCATGGGGGTGGACAGATAACTAGGAGCAGCATTTTCCCACCTCTGTACCAAGGGCCCCTGGCACTCCCTTTTCCCAAGGAAAGCTTGTGCCTTGACCTAAATACCTTCACTACAGTATTATATTTTCAAGTTGAAATGATATTTTAAGGTGATGTTTCTTATGGGGAAAAAATAGTGTTTCATTCTCCCTGGGAAATGGCTCCTAGTCAGGCCAGCCCTGAGGGGTGGGTGAAGTGTGATTGGTCTGACGTCTGCCCCAACCCCCACCCCCACCCATCACTGCCCTGTGCTCTAGGGTGTGCAGGCTAATGCTGCCCTGGAACTGTGAGGTCGGGGAAGGGTCAGATGACAGTCTGACTGCTTGCAGGTGGGCCGCACCTTACCTTCCCAAGCTCCACCCTTCATGCCAGCCCAGGCCTGCCACTCCCTCTTTCTGGGCCCTCTGAGCCATCAGCTTGGCCTGGGACCCCTGCTTTTTTCTTGCCAGGTACAGTCGGAGCCATCAACCCTCCTGCTGCTGGACGCTCTCAGATGCTGGGGCAGTGGGGCCAGGAGTAGGGAAGAGAGTCCTGTGGAGTGAAGGGCCGTCCCCAGAGAACAGCCAGGAGAGCAATAGCTAAGAGAGGATGAGTGGGAGGTGGGATGACTGCCCCAGTGCAGGGGACTTCGAACCAGGCCAAGGCAGAGCTGGGCACATTCCAAGTATCCAGAAATAGAGATGGGCTTGGGTTTAGGATTGTAAAAATGGTGTGAAGGTGGCATCTGATCTCCTCTCACTCCGCAAGAGCAACAGCCCAGGGCTGATTCCTGGGAGGCAGAGGTCAGACATGCCTCATCTCTCCACTCTCTTGACCAATTCTGACACCAGCTGTCCTTCCAGTGGAGCTCTGCTTCTCTGCCGGGTTCAGGAATTCATTTGCAGTGGCCACATAGAACTCACAGACAGTACTGACGATTATAGTTTACAAGGGAAGTAACAGGTTATAATTGGGGTCAAGGACACTCAGGGGTACTCTCAGGACAGCCTCTTTGCATGTGTGCTCACAGGCATGCCCCTCTGGGGCCCTTGGCCTCAGCCCTACTGGGGCAGGTATTACAGAGCTCATTCTTCTACTTCTGCCATTAAGTGCACAGAGGCAGCTCAGGCCTCCAGGGAACCTCAGTGCAAACACACTCAGCCTTCTTGCTCCATGGGCCAAGAAGCCCACTGTGCCATTCCCCACTGGTCTGTCCTGCCATTTCTCTGCCACGGTGTGTTGCTGTCTTCAGTGTTAACCTCTCTTCATTTCTCTGTCTGTCTCCTGGTTCAGTGCAGGGATCCCAGGACTGAAGGGCACACTCCATCCAGTCTTGACCCTCCTTCTTTGGTAGTGGTGCGATCCCTATCCTTTCTGCCTCTGGAGTGGTTCATTATAAGCCCAGCAGGGTGGCAAAACTAATCAGTTCAATTGGTGGCCCACAATTACCCTATTTACAGAGTCCCACCCAGTCACTTGGGTGGGGGTTACAAAGTCATGTTGAGAAAGGCCACACAACAGTTCTCCATGACACCACAAAGAGTTCTCACCCGTCTACTAGTACTGTGGCCTTAAGGAACGTTTGTATAAGGGTTAAATCAGATACAAAATGCCTGGTACAGAGAAGGCACTGAATACATTTTAGTTCACTCCTTCCCACTGATCCCACATAGAAAATTTAATGACATTATTTTCAGATCATCATTTGTAAGCACAAAGTTCACAAATCGACTGCTAACCTTGCAGTCTGTACTTGCTGTATGGGCCAGGAAGCCCACTGTGCCATTCAGGGGGAGCACTGGAGGAATTGGGATAAAGTTTTCCTGATTATAAGTGTAATTGAGTTTCTCCTCACATGGGACGGCAACGATGTTTGCAGTGTGCACTGTGCAGAGACCCAGGATGGCTCACCGCTGAAGGGGAGAGCAAGACTGTAACACAGAAACAGAGCTGGAGTGGGAAGTGTTGCTCTTTTGCTGTAGCCAAACATGAAATAGTGGTTTTGCAGCCACACCTGGCAATGGCTAGGTGGTGGTAACGTGTGCAGTAGGACCTGAGGTGAGAGTAGCCGTGAGAGCTTCTTGAGATAGAGTCTTCTCAGAAATGCCTGGAAATACCAGCATCTTTTCATACGAGGACTGTCAGTTAAGTTTGCGAAATCATCCTACAAAAAGTGTTACATACCTCATTGCGGAACCTAACTACGGTCCTCTTCAGAGTACTCTCCTTGGGAAGCTGTGTACCAATGTCGGCATCTAGTCCACACTTCCAAGCAATTTTGGAGATCTTGTTCTGGAATGGCCATCAGAGCTGTTGTCGTATTACCCTTGATGTCCTGAATGTCATCAAAATGTCTTCCTTTTGATATTTCCTTTTTCTTCGTGTAAAGAAAAAAGTCTCTGGTGGCCACATCAGGTGAGTCAAGAGGGTGTTCCAGTACAGTTATTTGTTCAGAGGCTAAAAACTCCCTCACACACAGTTAAGTTCACAAACTTGCCACCATGCCACTGTGCACAACCGCCATTCCAGAAAGAGTTCCAAAATTGCCTGGAAGGGTGGACTAGGCGCTTGTGTTGGTGCATAGCTTCCCAAGATAAGTACTTCAAAGATGACCATAGCAATGAAGTATGTAGCACTTAGAACAATTAAGTTCATGGAATTAATTGTCTAACCTTGTATGTTAGAAACTCTGGTGATGTAGTAATGAAGAGCCAGAGCTGCTGACCAGAGTTAGCAGTTCAAACCCACCAGGTTGTCCTTGGAAACTATGGAGCAGTTCTACTGTGTCCCATAGGATTGCTATGAGTCAGAATCAACTCGGTGGCAATGGTTTTGGCTTGGTTTGGCTTGAGTGTCACGTATTCCTCGCTAAAATTGGGAAAATCCTGTTCTAGATCCCAGAGAGGCCTTCAGTTTGAGGATGTCTGAGCCCAGTGGTTCCACTTTGGGGAACTCCTACTATGAAAGTCAGTCCCCCCTTTTGGGGGATGGGGTGACTGTCCTGCTTCTAGCGGGGAGCCAAGAGTGCTGAGCAGGAGAAGGGCTTCTCTGCCCCTTCCCTTGGCCCTCTTGGGAAGTTCTGGGATTCTTAACCTCCTTATGTTTTATAAAGGTCACAGACAGCCGTTTGCAGGTGAGGATTAGAGAGGTACAAGGCCTGACCTGCCAGAGGTGAGCCCTTGTGGGCCAGTGGAAATTAGAGGGATTGTGCTTGTTTTCCAGTCCTGTTCCCAGACATACTCCCACTTCTCCTTTCTGGGGCCTCCTCAGTGAATCATTGTTTTACTTGTTTAGCTGAAAACTGTAAGTTGAGATCTAGCCCTGGGTGCTCAGGGGTGACTTGGGTATCATTGCAGCCCAAACTTCAGTGTCAGCTTTGGGACGCCAGGCTCTAGTCTCAAGGATTCACATTCTGAAGCATCAGGTTATGGGTCCCCATGGCAGAGAGCAGGAGTCAGCTCTGGGGCTCCTGGTCAGAAGGTTTAACTAAAAGAATTAGGTGGCAAAAAAAATCAAAATTGGAAAGGTGCAGCTCCTTGTGTCAAGAAAAGACCAAACTTTGGCTCTTATATTACAGTATTTTGTCTCCTACCTTTTAAAAATAGTTCTGCAGCCTAGAATTTGGCAGATAACTTTGACTATAATAATGTACGCAGATAAGGTCCAGTCAATCTGTGGTCTGGTCTGTCAGTCCTGTAATGCAAGGGGATGTGTATTCTAGCTGGGAGGGGACTACTTTGGATTTAAGCCACTTATTTCAACAAATGTTTATTTAAAAGATATCTTTAATAAAATAATAATAATAAAGCAACCAGCCAGTTCTCTGATTCTCATTCACATCAGACTGTCCGGGCATACTCACAGAGAGAGTCCAGGCAACTGTCCAGGTAATTCAGGCCAAAATCTTGCTACTGAAGAAAAATAATTCAACGTTGTTTTTAAAATAGAATTTTCTAGTCTTTTTTTTTTTTCTTCGCAAATCCTTTAAATTTATACTTTTTGGTCCGTTAGCCATTGTTAATCCAGGATGGTTCTTTTTAAGATGACAGCAAAGACTAATGTATTTGGAATCTGTGTAGGTTATATTGTGATAACTGGAGACAATCGTTTTCATTAGTTGGCTGTTTGAGACCCATCTAAAATATTTCTGTTTTATCAGGGAAGTTGCCTGTCATCAGGCTTTTTTGAAGGCTTCCTTGCTCCCCGCCACAGTGCCTTCTTAGTCCTGCTGACTCCTGCCCGCCTTGGGGTGACTCCAACCATTTGTCTGGTCTTTCCTTCCTGCCTTTGTGTGGAGATGTCTAAGCTCTCCAACAGGCAACTGACTATGTTTTTAAATGGCTCTATTTTTCAGATGTCGAACTCTCTCAGGTTCGCCCAGACCAAAGAACTTTAAGAAGATTCATTTTATCAAGAATATGAGGCAACATGACACCAGGAACGGCAGGTACTAAACAAACAGAAGTGGACATGCCAGCTCTCCTGCGGGTGACTGGGGCGGGGAAAGGGGCAGAGAGAGGAGAGGGAGATGCTGTTTTAATTGCCAAGTCATAGCAGACGTATACTCACACTTTATTTTTTAATAATTTTCCTTTTTGTTTGTTGTTGAAAATGTGCGCAGCAAAAAGACAGCAGTCGAACAATTTCTACATGCATAATTCAATGGGCATTGATTGCTTTCTTCAAGCTGTGCAACCATTCTCACCCTCCTTTTCCAAATTATTCCTCTGCGATTAACATAAACTTACTGCCCCCTAAGCTTTCTGTTTAAACCCACATTTTAATATGAACAGGATCTTCTGTCCCAAGCAAAAGATTTCCACTGCACCCCCATCAGAATCACCAAAAGGAGTCCATATAAAATCATGCTCTCTATTGGAGCCCTGGTGGTTCAGGGGTTAAGCATTTGGCTGTTAACCAAAAGGTCACCAGTTAGAATCCACCAGCTGCTCCTTGGAAGCCCTAGGGGCAGTCCTGTTAGGGTCACTATGTGTTGGAATCAACTTGACCGATGGCATCAGATTTGGCTTTGGTTTCAGGGCATGGTGAGACTTTTTAGATCCACAACAAACTGGATTTTTAATAATGTATTTAACATAAAACTGACCAGGAGCATAGGGTTTTTTGTTTGTTCTTTCCTTTCTGTTCTGCTTTGTTGGTTTTTTGGGTTTTTGTTTTTATACCAGAGCTGTATACTTGTCGAAAACCACCGTACCACACCTGTGCCTGGCCCTGGTTTTAGTGCTGGCTTTGATGACTGTCTGGGAGAGAAGAATCACAGCTTTTCCACCACTTTCTTCCTAGGCCTGCTGATATTGGGATCACAGGCTTCTCCAACACTTAAGTGGCTCTTGGGGAATGTATTAAATGAAAACTATTATGCTTGCAATAGTTACATTAAAATCCTCCTGACCAAAAAATGAAATCATTGTTGCCCACGTGCTTAGATGGAATGGTGGAGTCTGTTCATCTCAGCCTGGCTGCTCTGAGGGACAGAGCTCCAGGAATGTGGGTCCCCCTGATGCTCCCAAATTCTGCAACTCTGACCCTTCCAAATACCCCCTCTGCACTAGCCCATCATCTGAGTGGTGGTTTCACTTGAACTGGTGAGTCAGAAGCACCACCTTGGAGTGGAGGGCTGCTACAAAGACTGTTTTGTTTGATCTCCTCCTGAATCACAGAAGGCCGTCTGGTCTCCACTAACACTGTCTAATCCATGCAAAATGAAAATGGCCAAAAATCTTTTAGTTAGACTCCTAGAATGATTCAGGGTCACAGTTACTGCAGTTTGATGGTGCAAAATACACTCTACCACATGTGTAACATTGACAGCTATAGTTTTTAGAGGCTGGTTTTCTTGAAGTTCATTATCATTTAAATTTTTTTTTAAAAAACATACCATAGGTAGGAAATCTAATTTATAGCTATTGTATTAGTTCCAGAATAGCAAAACTGAGCTCTCTTCACATGGTTGTTGTGTGGTCACTGTAAGGAGCCCTGGCGTCGCCATGGGTAAGTGCTCAGCTGCTGACCGAAAGTTGACAGTTGGAATCCACTAGCTGCTCCTTGCATACCATGTGGGGCAGTTCTCCTCTCTCCTGTAGGGTTCCTGTGAGTCAGAATTGACACAGTGACAACAGGTTTTAGTCACTACATATTCATATTTAAGTATAGAGTATTTGGTTAAATTTGATGTAACTTTTATTGGCTGCATAGAATGGTCCGAATTTCTCTTTCGTCTTTGTTCTCACTGTCACTTAGAATAATTGCACCTTACTCATTCAATTAGCCACAGTTTTCCTTTTCTTTTGAGTTTTACTATTACTGAATCTAAACCTTATGTGTGCTATTTTCAACTATTCAGCATTTATTTTTATTTGTGTTTTTGTCTGTAATACCTCCAACCATAAAATAAATATAGAAAGCCTTAATTCCTAAATAAAATCAATGACAAAGCCAAAGGAATGAGCCAAATTGGTAGTGTTACCCAGGACACAAAGTCAAAGCATTACCTGTCATGGTTGGGTAGTGAAAGGATGTAGTTAATAAGAGATTTGGATTAATGGGATTACTCAAGTACGTTACAAAGCTGCCTTCCCAGGTACACCCTGAACCTGGGAGCAACATAGTCAAGAAGGCAAGCCGTTGCTTGCCAATTTGCTGGGCAGTTCTCAGAAGGAGCTACGAGAGACTGTTAGCTTATCAGCAGACCTGAGAACTGGGATTTCAGGCAGAAAGGAGATCTGAGAGCCTTGTGGGAACTACAGGCCACAGGCCTGAGGTGGTGGCCAATTGTCTCTGCCCCAGGTAAAAGCTGGTTTTCTTGTGTGAAAGGAAGCTGAAAAGCTAGAGGTGTTTCCCTTCCTCCTTCTGGTTTGTTGGCCAGACTATTCTCAGGCACATGAAAGAACTGGGAGAAAGCTAGACAGAAGGACGACCACTTCTGAGGAGACTGAAAGAAATTGTGGTTGAGAGCCTAATGAAGGGGGAAATGTGGCCCAGCCTCCACAGAGAGGATGGAAGAATCACGCCCGGGACACAAGGCAGCAGGATCCAGGTCTCCTGGTGGAGACGGCAGGGATGATTGGATGACTCATCAGCAGAAGCTGCCCTCTCAGGAGTCAGCAGAAGAGATCGTGGGACCCTGTCATTAGAAAGGACAGTATGATGACTGGAGATCTCTGATTCCCAGCTCAGGTGCACAGAGACGCCTGTGCTACACCAGTGTGAGAGGAGTGTGTTCCTGGGGCAAGTAGTTGAAGCTCTCAGCTCAGGTGTGCCTTCCCACGTAGGGAAGGAGTTTATAGGGAGGTTTGGAAGGATTCATGAGAGAACGTGAAATTCTAGACCAAAAACTGAATGGCCTGAGTGTGTAACTGATATGTCTGCCTCTTCTTGTCCCCGAGAAGAGAGACTGGGAAGGAGCCGTGGAGGTGAGTGTGTGGAGCTTCACACAGACACCTTCACCGGCCGGGCTCACAGTGGATGCTCCCAGCCTGAGGTCGCAGTCACTGCCTAACTCCCAACACTAGGCCAGGTCCTGAGTCTCCTTGGGACCTCTAGCAATCACAGGCCAGTTTGGGTCCCTGGGCTGTTCTGTCCTGTAAGGCCCTAGCGTTGAAGTTCCTCTGTCTGCACACCTGTGGAGTGGCGATAGATGTGCCTGTACTGAGAAGGGTTTGGGCCCTCAGTCTCAGCAGGAATGAGGGTGCTGCTCCCTAAATAAGTGGGGAGCATCATGACTCAATGCCTGACCTCTTTAAGCACAACTTTGAAATACCAAAAAAAAACCCCAAACTCATTGCCATCAAATTGATTCTGATTTATGGGCCACCTTATGAGACAGGGTAGAACTGGCCCATAAAGTTTCCAAGGAGCAGCTGGTAGATTTGAACTGCCAACCTCTCAGTTAGCAGCCAACCTTTTAACCACTGAATGACCAGGGTCACTATGAGTTGGAATCAACTGGACAGCAATTGATTTTAATTTTGAAATAGGAAGGAAAAGAAAATTAAAACACAAATACATACAGTGAAAAGTACTTGGGGCAAACCTAAAGGCATCATGATCAGTAGTATCAGATAGTTGTTCAGAAGCAAACCTTGGGCTCTCTGTTTACCTTCCAAGTACGACCACTTACCTCTGACATTAAAGGAACCTGAGTGGCCTTTGGCAGTGGAAGCAGGCACCTTCAATAGAAGCATCTGCTTCCAGTGGAGCCCACTTGAATAAAACTGTATTCATACCTTTGAAGTCATTAAGTTCTGTGAGCTGGCATTAGAGCCATGCAGGAGCACATCTGTGTGAGGATGGAAGTGCAGAAAATGGAGCTGGAAGTGTTTGGGAGTTGTGCTAGCCAGGGAGCTGGGACCCAGGAAGGAGGGATGGAGATGGAGAGATCTAATTAGAGCCAGGTGTTCCCATGAACTCTTTCTTGGCCTTGCTGTCTGTTTAGTCTTCTAGATGATAGAGGAGGACTTAGAGGACTGCTGTTCTCTATTCTCATTCTGCCTTAACAAGGAAGACAGTAGTGAAGTGGGAGCTTAGGGACCTCAGGGGAAGTCTTAATAGTTAGAAAAGAAAGCAGTGCTTGGCTAGACTCTAGGAACAGAGACTCAGAAAGTTAAAACTATGAAGTAAATTCTTGTGGCTGGAACAGATTGCCAAAAGGGCTTATAAAATTAGGAGTGTCATAAGATAATTATGTGTGCTGGGCCCTACAGTAATTTATAGGCTTAGCTTCATTCAGACCTTGAGCCAACATTATAAGATAGGTATTATCATCATTATGGCAGGCAGAACATTGCTCCCACGTCCAAAAAATGCTCATGTCCTATTCCCGAACCTGTGAATATGTTATGTTAGATGGCGAGGAGGGAACTAAGGTTGCTGAACAGCTGACCTTAAGAGAGAGATTACCCACATGGCCCAGCGAAACCAAAAAAAAAAAAAAGAAAACCAAACTCTCTGCCATCCAGTTGATTTAAGGATCTTTGACTGTGAAATCCAGAGGCGGAAAAGAATGTGTAAGAATGATGCAAGGTGAGAAACACTCAACCTCCTGTTGTGGTTTTGAAGATGGAAGGCAGGCACAAGCCAAGGAATGTAGGCAGCCTCTAGACTATGGAAAAAGCAGGAAATAGACTTCCAGAAAATAACAAAGCCTTCCCAGCACCTGAGTGTTAGCCCAGTAAGATCCTTTTATAGACTTCTGAACCGCATAACTGCAATATCATAAATTTCTGTTTTTAGTTTTTTTATTTTTTATTTTTATTGCGATTGAGTGAAAGTGTACAATCCAATTTAAATTTGCATGCCCGCCTATATGCAGTTCCTTCTGCTCTCCTTGCCCAGTGACAGCACATTCCTCCTTTCTGTTCTGTGCATGTCGTATCCTCTTAACAATCTCCTGTCGTCTCCTCTCAACCCTCTCCACTCGCCTCTAGTAAGAGGCCAATAGGACGACATCCTATAGATGCATAGAATCATAAAGTGCACATATCATATAGTCAGTCTATGTCCCGGAGTCTAGTCCATTCCTGTCCAAAGAGTTGACCTCAGTAAAGATTTATGATCAGGGGCGGATCAGGTCTAGGGGCCATGCTTCCAGGGGAACTCCCAGGCCTTCAGACCATCAGTTGCAGACTTTTTGTGGAGTTCTTAGAGTGCTCCCCTTTTTTTTTCTCATGTTGCCACTGAGACTCAGGATTGTGAGCCCCATCACGGCTATCATTCGTTGTGGCCGGGCACCATCTGGTTCTTCTCGTCACATATAGATATAGTCACCTGTTCACATGTGTCTTTCTGTCTTTTGGGTTCTCTTTCTCCCATGTTGTTTTGGTCCTTGGTGACCATCTGTTCCAGCTGAGTTGGGACCACTTGGTGTACCTAAGATGGCAACTTGCTAGCTTTTAAGTCCCTAGGCACCACTCACTAATACGAGGTGCAGAAGACTCTCTTAGCAATAGGCTAGTTTTGCCAGTGGGCCTCAATTTCCCCTGGGAGCGTAGACCCTGGACCCTCACCCCTGCTACTCTTGTCCTTGCAATATTTAGTTAAGATCGGAAGAGTTTTCAAGTTACGTTGAAGTCCACTTAAATTGATTGTCTTTCTACTGTGTGTTGTCACTGATGTCACCCAAATTTCTACCAACTATCTAATCTATAACCAACAACTCCCTTGTAGCTGTCAACGAGTCTTTTCTTCTGTACGGGAGTCTGTATTTCAGTCCTTATAGTAGGGGTCTCATACAGTATTTGTCCTTGTGCTGCTGACTAATTTCACTCAACATAATGTCTTCCAATTGAAACCAGGTTATGAGATGCTTCCTAAAATCATCATTGTTCTTTATCATTGCATAGTGTTCCATTGACCGTATATACCATAGTTTGTGTATCCATTCATCTATCATTGGGCATCTGGGTTGATTCCATCGTTTTGCTATTGTGGACTGTGTTGCAACAAACATTCTTGTACATGTATCTGTGACTGCCCTTGATTCTGTAGGATATATTCCAAGCAGTGGGATTACTGTGTCAAGTGGTATATCTATTTCCAGCTGTTGAAGGAAGCACCAGATTGCTTTCCAAAGAGGTACCATTTTGCAATCCTGCTAGCAGTATAGGAGAGTTCCTTTTTCTCCACCGCCTCTCCAGCATTTGTTGTTTTGTGTTTTTTAGATCATGGTCAGCCTTGTTGAAGTGAGATGATATCTCATTGTTGTTTTGATTTGGATTTCTTTAATAGCTAATGATCGTGAGCATTTCTGCATGTGTCTTTTGGATGCCTGAATATCCTCTTTAGAAAAGTGTCTGTCCATCTCCTTTGCCCAGTGCTTAATTGGGTTATTTATCCTTTTCTTGTAGATATTTTGTAGTACCTTGCAGATTATGGAGGTCAGATGTTGGTATGATATACAGTTGCCAAATATTTTTTCCCATTCTGTAGGTGGTCTTTTAATTCTTTTTATAAAGCCTTTGGATGAGCAAAAGGGTTTGATTCTTAGTTCCCATTTATTTATTTTCTGTTGATTGTTCTTTGTCAGAGTTTGAAATCTGTCTACATTACATGTTAAAGCTTCCACTGTTGATCCTATTTTTTCTTGGATGATGTTTATCATTTTAGATTTGATATGTAGGTCTCCCATCCAATTTTATTTGGTTTCTGTGTTAGGTGTGAGATACAGATCTTGTTTCAATTTTTTTCAGATAGATATCCAGTTTTGCCCACGCCACATGTTACAGAGACTGTTTGGACCCCAGTTTACACTCTTAGAGCCTTTGTCAAATATCAACTGTTTGTAAGAGGGCGGTGCATCTCTGGGGTCTCAACTCTATTCCATTGGTCTGTGTGTCTCTCTTTGTACCAGTCAAAAGCTGTTTTGACTGCTGTGGCTGTGTAATAGATTCTAAAGTCGGGTAGTGAGTGGCCTTCCAGTGTGTTCTTCTTCAGCAGTGCTTTGCTTATCCAGGGTTTCTTCCCCTTTCAGACAAAGTTGGTGATTTGTTTTTCCATCTCATTGAAAAATATCACTGGAATTTGTATTGGAATTGCATTGTATATGAAGATTGCTGTGGGTAAAATATACATTTTCACAATGTTAAGTCTTCCTATCCATGAACAGGGTTGGTTTCTCCATTTGTGTAAGTCTTTCTTAGTTTCTTGTGGTTGAGTCTTATAGTCCTCCTTATACAGGTTTCTTGTCTCTCTAGTTAGATTTACTCCTAGGTATTTTATCTTCTTAGGGGCTGTAGTAAATGGTACTGATTTGGTGATTTCCTCTTCAGTGATCTCATTGTTGGTATAAAGGAATCCTACTGACTTACTTTTGTTTATCTTGTATCCTGATACTTTGCTGAACTCTTCTGTTAATCTGAGTAGTTCACTTATGGATTCTTTAGGATTCTCTGTATATACAATCATATCATCTGCAAATGGGGAGATTTTTAGTTCTTCTTTGCTGATGTGGATGCCTTTTATTTCTTTGTCTTGTCTAGTTGCTCTGGGCAGAACTTCTAGTACAATGTTGAATAGGAGAGGTGAGAGTGGGTATCCTTCTCTAGTACCTATTCTCAAGGGAAGTTCTTTCAGTCTCTCTCCATTCAGGATAATGTAGGTGGTTGGCTTTGCATAGATGGCCCTTCGTGCATTGTGGCATTTGCATTCTGTTCCTATTTCGCCGAGAGTTTTTAGCATGAATGAGTGTTGGAATTTGTCAAATGCCTTTTTTGCATCAATTGATAAGACCAGATGATTGCTATTTTTTGTGTTATTTATGTAGTTTATCACATTAATTGTTTTTCTGATGTTCAACCAGCCCTGCATCCCAGGTATGAATCCAACTTGGTCGTGATAGATTATTTTTTTGATATGTTGTTGAATTCTATCAGCAAGGATTTTGTTAAAGACTTTTGTATCTAGGTTCATGAGTGATATTGGTTTATAATTCTCTTTTTCTGTGGGATCGTTCCCTGGCTTTAGTATGAGAGTTATGCTGGCTTCATAGAATGAATTTGGGAGTATTCCTTCTCTTTCTGTGCTGTGAAGTAGTCTCAGTAGTATTGGGGTTAACTCTTCTCTGAAGGCTTGGTAGAATTATACGGTGAAGCCATCTGGGCCAGGGCTTTTTTTTGTTGGTAGTTTTTGATGATTTTTTCAATCTCTTCCTTTGTAATAGGTTTGTTAAGTTGTTCTATTTCTCCTTGTGATAATTTTGGTAGGTGATATATGAATCTAGGAATTTGTCCATTTCCCCTAGGTTTTCAAATCTGTTAAAGAGTACAGTCTTTTGTAGTACTCTCTTATGATACTTTTTATTTCTGTTGGGTCTGTTGTGACATCTCCTATCCCATTTCTTATTCAGGTTATTATTTTCCTTTCCTGTTTTTCTTTAGTAGCTTCAGCCAATGGTTTGTCAATTTTGTTAATCTTTTTAAAAAACCAACTTTTGATCTTATCAGTTTTTTCAATTGTTCTTCTATTCTCTAATTCATTTTGTTCTGCTCTAATCTTTATTAGCTGTTTCTTCTGGTGCCTGAGGGGTTCCTTTGTTGCTCTCTTTCTATTTGTTCAAGCTGTAGAGTTAATTCTTTGGTTTGGGTCCTTTCTTCCTCCTGGATGTGTGCATTTATAGAGATAAATTCACCTCTGAGCACTGTTTTGGCTGTATCCCATAAGTTCTCATTTGAATCCATAAGTTTCTTGATTTTATCCTTGGTTTTTCTCTAACCCATGGCTGTTCCATCTGCCAGTCACTTTAGCAAGGTGTTGTTTAGTGTCCATGAGTTTCAGTTTCTATCTATGTTTTTCTGTCTAAGATTTTGACTTTTATGGCTTTATGGTCTGAGAAGATGCTTTACAATAATTCAGTGGTTGGGACTTTGTTGAGATTTGCTTTATGTCCTAGCACATCGTCTATTGTGGAAATGTTCCATGTGCATTAGAGAAGAAGGTGTAGTTATCTGTTGATGGATAAAAAGTTCTGTATATGCCAGTGAGGTCTAATCAGTTCATTGCAGCAATGAGATCTTCTGTGTCTTTACTGAGCTTTTTTCTAGAAGATCTGTCCAACACTAAAAGTGGAGTATTGAAGTCTCCCACTATTATTGTGGAATGATCTATCTTATTTTTTAATGTAGTTGGTGTTTCTTCGATATATTTAGATGTGCTAGCATTTGGTGCATAAATATTTAATACTGTTAAGTCCTGCTTGTGTATTGAACTTTTCAGCAGTAAATACTGACCATCCTTGTCCATGACAGTGGATTTTACATTAAAATCTATTTTATCTGAGATTAGTATTGCCACACCTGCTCTTTTTTTTATAATTGTTAGCTTGGTATATATATTATTCCATCCTTTAATTTTCAGTTTGTTCATATCTTTAAGTGTAAGGTGAGTCTCTTGTAGGGAACATATAGACAGGTCGTGTCTTTTGATCCAAAATGTCACCTATTGTTTCTTTACTGGAGCATTTAGTCTGTTTACATTCAGTGTAATTATTGATAGGGATGTATTTAGTATTGTCATTTTGATGTATTTATTTTTGTGTTGGTGTATTTGCTGTTGCTTTTAATTTTCTGTTGTCAATCATTCTTTATGGGTTGATTTTTCATCCTTTCCAGTGTTGGTTTTGTATTTGTTGAGATGCCTGTGTTACATTTCTTGTTTTGATATGCTACATCTTTATAGTGCTTTGCAGCTATCCCTGTGATCCCCCTTAGTAATCTAAGTGTAAAACCAATTTTAACTTTTACGTATCTTACTAAGTTCCTTTCCATCTGAAAAGACTATAACTACTGTTGTATATGTCTCTTTTTAATGTGATGATATCTTAGTTTCATTATGTAACCACTGGATCCCTTCTTTTAATATTACAGCTTTGGTTGAGTTTTGTGCCTTCTCTGAGTAGATTTCTGGGTGTTGGGTCTTGCAGTGCCTCCTTATATATAGATGTAATAGTTTTGTTTATCTAAGCCAAGAGCTTCTTTAAATATTTCTTGTAGCTTTGGCTTGGTTTTTACAAAGTCTCTAAGTTTCTGTTTATATGCAAATGTCTTAATTTCATCTTCGTATTTGAAAGACAGTTTTTCAGGATGTATAATTCTTGACTGGAAGTTTTTGTCCTTCAAGGCCCTGAATGTGTCATCTCACTGTCTGTGTACCAGCATCGTTTCTGCCAAAAAGTCAGACAAAGCCTACAGGCTTTCCCTCTGAATGTTAGCTTTGCTTTGAGTCTCACTGCCTTTAAGAGTTTCTGCTACACAAAACAACAAATGCTGGAGAGGCTGTGGAAAAAGTGGAACCCCCCTACACTGTTGGTGGGGTTGCAAAATGGTCCAGCCTCTTTGGAAGGCAATCTGGCGCTTCCTTAAAAAAATGGATATTGATATACCATTTGACCCAGTAATTCCACTACTTGGAATATATCCTACAGATTCAAGGCCTTTCACGCCAACGGACACATGCACCAGAATGTTTATCATGGCACAGTCCACAATAGCAAAAACGTGGAATCAACCCAGATGCCCAACAATAGAAGAATGGATAGGTAAACTGGTACATATACTCAATGGAGCACTACGCAATGATAAAGAATAACGATGATTCCAGGAAACATCTCCTAACCTGGTTTCAACTGGAAGACATTATGTTGAGTGAGAGTAGTCAGCAACAAAAGGACAAATACTGTATGAGACCTCTACGATAAGATCTCAAAAACAGACTTGTGTATAGAAGAAAAGACTCTTTGACAGCTGCAAGGGAGGGGAGGGAGGGAGGGTGAGGGGGGAGGGTTTAGTTTAGACAGTTACTAGAAATCTAGTTGGGAGAAAGCGGTGATAGCACACATTAAAAACAAGAACAACGTTAAGTGGACTTCAGCATAACTTGAGTACTCCTTCCATCTTAACTGAATACTGCAAGGATAGAATAGCTGGGGCGGGGGACGGGAGACCATGCTCTTAGGCGAATTCCAGGCCAATTGGCACAACTAGCGTTTTGCTAAGAGAGCTCTCTGCACCCCACATTGGTGAGTGGCGTCTGGGGTCTTAAAAGCTGCCAAGCTGCCATCCGAGGACACAGCAAATGGTCCCAACTCAGCAGGAACGGATGCTCACCGAGGGCCAAAATGGCATGCGGTAAAGACAACCGAGAAGACAGAGAGACCCACAAGAGTGGGTGCCTACATCGACCTGGGACCGGAAGAACCGGATGGTGCCCGGCCACCACCAGTGATAGCCATGACGGAGCTCACAGAGAGGAGCCTCAGTGGCAACACAAGAATAAAAAGAGGTGCATCATGAGATCTCCACTAAAATACCTCAATTGATGGTCCAGCAGTTTTGGGGTTCCTCTGAGAGCATGGCCCCCAGCCCTGATGCTGCCCATTCCCATAAATTATAACAAAGGTCCACTCTTTGGACAGGAATGGAATGGACTTGGCAATGCAGAGTAACCATATATTGAAAGCACTTTATGGTTCTATACATCTATAGGATATTATCTTGCTGACCTCTGGCTGGAGGAAGGGGAGTGAACGGAGAGGAGGGGAAAGGAGACTGTTGGAAGGATGAGACATGTATGGAGCAGAGAGGAATAGTGTGCAGTCACCAGACAGGGAGAGCAGTGGAAACTGCATATAGGGGGGCATGTAAATTTACATGTGAATGTATATTTTCACTCAGTTATGTTAAATAAAAATAAAAATAAAAAAAAGAAAAGAACTGAAAAAAAAGAGTTTCTGCTTATGTTTTATTTTGTTAAGCTTGGTTGTAATATGTCTTGGTGTCTTTATTTGGAGGTCAGTCTTATGTGGCATTCAATAACACATCTTTGGTATCTGTGTTCTCTTCTTTCATAATTTTAGGTAGGTTTTCTGTCAGCAACTCAACAGCAATACTCTCCGTGTTTTCAGCTATCCCTCCGTGTTCAGGAACTCCAATCAACTGTAGATTGCTCCTCTTGATAGAGTCCCACATGTTTCTTAATGCTTCTTCAATTTTCCTGTTTCTTTTCTCTGATTTCTTCTCATAAATGCTGTTGTCAGTAGTTCTGTCTTCAAGGTCAGTAAGTCTAGCTTCCAGTTGTTCAATTCTGTTCTTTTGGTTTTGAATTGAATTGTCTAACTCTGTGATTTTGTTATTGATCAGAATGCTGATGTTCCATTAGTTCAGACAGCTTGCTTAATTTTTCATTTTGCTCTGCTGCATTTTGTATAATTTCTAGGAGGGCTCTATATGTAATTCTTTTGTACTCAACCTCCAATAGTTTCAGAAAGGCTTCTTCATTTGGGAAGTTCTTTGATTCTTTATTTTGGGAGTTTTCTGGAGCCATGGATGAATGTTTTCTTTAATGTTTCATTAGGGTCTGTTGCTTATGGGACATCAGTGTAAGGTGAGTCTCTTGTAGCAACATATAGACAGGTCGTGTCTTTTGATTCAAAATGTCACCCATTGTCTCTTTACTGGAGCATTTAGTCTGTTTATATTCAGTGTAATTATTGATAGGGATGTGTTTACTGTTGTCATTTTGATGTATTTATTTTTGTGTTGTCTTAATAGGAGCTGAGGTGCAGTCCTGAGAAGGAAGTTGATCACCAGCCACCTCTATGTACTCCAGGGCCTAGGTGCACTGGAATCTTTGGGTAGTAGGCTCTGCTTCCCGGCTGGCAAAGCCATGGCCCTACTTACAGAGTCATTGGAGGGTCGTCAGATGACCCTATGATGTGGGTCAGTAAAGGCTGGAAGAGATGCCGTCAGGCTACACCACAGTTGTATTTCTAGGTAGTCTTGTTTTAAAAGGCAAAAGCTATCTGACCACTTCCAAGATGTCAGGCTGGCAGGTGTGGTAAGCCCCTCCTTCCAGCTCAGAATGGAGGCACCTGATCAGCTGTCCCCAGATGCTGTAATAAGTTCAAGGGACAGGCTACTGCTCTGCTGATGTCCCTTTTCAGGCCCCACCCATAAGGGCTACACTGTGTTAAACACAACTTTTCTGCTGGGACTGCCTCCCAGCCTGGGAATTGGATCCTGCTGAGGCCTCCAGTTGGGTATTTCCACCTCACAGTAACACAAGATGGCATCCAGCCAAGTTGTCTTGCTCCTACAAAAACAGCAGAATCTATGCTGGGGGTCCAAAAAGAGAAGGTGGAGGGACTGTGGTGCTCTGAGTCCAGAGCCAGGCTCTTAAAATTTCACTGTTCTATCCGCCAATCACTTTAGCACTGCCAGTCTGCATAGCTGTTGTCTGAGCCACTCTCTGGCCTGCTGGCCAACAAAAAGAAAAAAAGTTACAAACACAAGTTATCTTTAGAAGTTGGTATTCAGCTGATTCAACCAGAACGGGCAAGCAGTTTCCCATTCAGAGGTATGTAGTCCAAACTGAGAGCCCTATGCCATGTCTTAGGGCTCATTGGGTGTCCAGAAAGCTCCATTTAATTATCAACCCACACCTTAGTTTTCAGAGGAAATTAAGGAGACATGTATCTAGTCCACCATCTCAACTCTGCCCCATAAATTTATGTTTTAAGCGACTAACATTTTGGTGATTTGTTGCAGGAACCACAG
Source organism: Heterohyrax brucei (assembly GCA_028571685.1). Taxonomy (NCBI): domain Eukaryota; kingdom Metazoa; phylum Chordata; class Mammalia; order Hyracoidea; family Procaviidae; genus Heterohyrax; species Heterohyrax brucei. The sequence goes on from CM053152.1 coordinate 23,088,467, forward strand.
GAAATGAAAGCAATCATCATCCCATTTTGCAGAGGAGAAAACTAGAATAAGCAAATAGTTAAACAGTAGGAGGGGGAATTCAGATCCAGGCATCTGATCCCAAAGCCCATTCTCTTAATTGAAGGGAGACGTGGAACATGAAAATCTATAGATTATAAGACAGCTTGTTTTGGTAGTTTTTGAGATTCCTTGCTATGTTGAATTCTGATTTCTAAAAATCATTCAGCAAAGAGTTTCTGCTTGAGGGAATGAAGAAGTTTGGGAAATAGTCATAATGGTTGCACAGCATTGTGAATGCAGTCAATGCCATTGAATTATGTATGTAAAAACAGTTAAAATGGCAAATTTTCTGTTATATGTATATTTTGTTGCTGGGTGCTATTGAGTCGATTTTGACTCATAGTGAACCCATGTGACAGAATAGAACTGTCCCCTTAAGGTTTTCTAGATATAATTTTTACTGGAGAAGATCACTAGGTCTTTCTTTCTGGCACCACTGGGTGAATTCAGATTGCCAGCCTTTTAGTTAGTAGCTGGGTGTTCAACCTTTGCACCATCAGAGTGCCTCTCCATACATGTTTTACCACAATACAGTTTTGTTTTAATGTAACAAATGGAAAAAAAACATTAGCCAACAACTAAGGACTAATAAAAGAAGCAGATTTGTAAGAATGGTGTGAGGGAGACTGAAATCTAGAGTGAACCAAAGATTGTGGAACAGATGAGAAACACCACTGATAGACCTGGAACATTTAAAACTCCTCAGAAGAGGAAGGGAAAGGATAGTGAACTTTTTGGTGTTGCTGACACAAGGTCAGTAGAGTCAGCTGCTGCTCGTTAGCATTCAGCTGCATCGGCAGCTATAACTGGTCAGTGTAGAATTGTTATTAAAGAGAGGAGACAACACCATGTGTCAGCTGCAGGAGGCATTCAGTATATTTGTTGACTGAACGAAGAAACATTTTAATGCAGATTCTGCCTTTGGGACTTCAGCCTAGGGAATGGAAAGAATTCGGAAGTGCAGATAATCTTTAAAATGCTGTGGACAAATGCTTAGAGACAGAGGTTTATTAGTGGTTTCCAGGGACCAAGGAGATTGGGGAATGAGTAGGTGTTGCTTAACAGGTTGCAAATTTCTGTTTGAAGATGAAAAACAGTGGAAAACAGACAATATGGGCAACATAATCAATGTCATTAAATTGTGCACTCAAGAATTCTTATATGACAGATGTTTCCTTATATGCTTTTTACCACCGAAAAAGAAAACCACCCTGGAGAATGTTAGACATTCTAAATCTAATGTCAGGCAAATGCTGCCTGAAAAACATAAGGTGGAGGCTGAGGTGATAACAGAGGGCAAGTCCTGATACTTGTAGACTAGCAAGCCTAAAGGTGATAATTGGTTGTGGGCCGTGTTTTAGAATGAGTGATTAAGCAGATGGTTTGTATGCTTTTTGAAAAGAGTATAACGGTTGTAAGCAGTCAACAGGTCACTCAGAAAAAGGTCATGTTAAATTAACTTCATTGCCATATTGATGGAATAACTAAGCAAATTAGTGGACTGCCATGGGCATTACATTTCCAGAGTTCAGAAGAATGTTAGACTGTCCCTTGCTGCAGCATGCCTCCAGGGATAGAGTGGTAGACAGTGGGCCAGGTGATTGTGAAGCCGGAGGTGGGCTGACATTTCTGAGCTGACCATCATCAGCCTGAAGGGAACATGAGGTACAACAACACATGGTGTTTATTCTCTTGGAAGTTATCTCTTTTGCCATGTATGCCAACGATTAGAATAAAGGCCAATAAGCATCATTGCCCACCATGTGGGAGGCCAGAGCAGGGGAAGAAGGAGAGGGAATGAGTATTCCAGAGGACAGTCATGACTCATTTACTTTACCAGCTAGAAGTGCTAGACCCAGCTCCCTGAGATGAAATGTAACACGGGTAAATGTAACTTCAGTCCTCAGTCAGTTACAGGACAGAATAGAAACTTTTCAGAAGTACAGATCAAAAACATTTTGGCATTTAGATGGGTGGGGTGTCCCATGAAAGCTAACAAAGTAATGTAAATATGAAGAGAGCCAATTTAGTTTGTCCCAACAAAAACACAGTATTATAGAATTGCATCCTGCCTGCACCCAGGCAGGGACAGTCCTGTCTGTAGTACTGCAAGTAGTGTGAGTGTCATTTTAAGATACTAGATTTGTTTTAGGATGGCCGCATTCAGATGGACTCCTATTTGCCATATCTCTTTCACATGAAGGGCAGGAGGGATGATACTTTGTCAGTGACAGCAGCCAGAACTTATTCTCTGGTTTCAGTAAATGGTTGTATAAACAGCCACTTTTCTAGAAAGAGCCCTGTGTATCCAAATGGAAGATGCCTAATAAAGCATTTGCTTAACTACACATAGAATACATGATAAATACGTTGAGTTTTCTCAGCAGTTACTTACTGGATGTCAGTTTTGTGTGAGGACTGTTTTTAGTGCTGTAGATATATCAGTCGGTAAAACAAAGATCCTGCTTTAAGGAGTATAATCTAGTGGGGAGAGGCAGACAAACAAAGTAATGAATATATAGTGTGAGTGAGGGCAGAGATGCTATGGAGAAAGGCTGAGGCAACCGAGGGCTTGGGAGTGTGGAGACAGGGGCTACTGATGGCCACAGCTTTCACTGATGGGGCACTTTGAGCGTGGTTTAAAGGAGATGAGGGAGTTAGTGCGGTGGCTGTCTCTACAAGAGCGAGCACTCAGGGCCAAAGGAACAGCAATTGCAGAGATCCTGGGCCAAGTGTTGTTGGTATGTTGGAGGAATTGTAGGAAAGTTCTTGTGGATGGAGAGAGGGAGAGAGGAGAGGATGAGACCTAAGATGTCAGGGAGGCTGAGTGTGAGGGCATCTTCTTTTATTATGAGGCAGATGGGAGCTGTGGAAGGCTCTGGGCAGAGGAGGGACAGGGTCAGGCTTGCATCTGAACAAGATCACTCTGATCAAAAATCAACCTCATCCAGCCCTAATATAGGGCATCAACAGTATATAAACATAACTAACAATACACAAAACCAGAAGGTAAGCTGGATAACCAGGGTCTTCTAAAAATTAAACACTTAAGCTCATTGAAAGACTTCTCTGAAATAATAAAACCTACAGAATGGGAAACATTTTGGTTATGACAAGTCTGATAGAGACAGTCTGAGCCACAGTCTCACCTTGACACTACTGGCATGAATCAAAAACAGAAAAATATCAGATGTTGGAGATACCATAGGGAGATTGGAATTCTTATGCACTGCTGGTAGAAATGCAAAATGGTACAATTATTTTAGAAAACAATGCAGCACACTTCCTTAAAACCCCAAAACCAAACCCACTGCTCCTGAATTAATTCTGATTCATACTGACCCTATGGAGTGCCTGGTGGATTTAAACTGGTGACTTCTTTGGTTAGCAGACTCAGCACTTTACTACAGCACCTCTTTAAACAGGTAGAAATAGAAGAACCATATGATTTAGCCATCCTACACTGTTATATGAATAAAATATGCACACCTATGTTCATTGCAGTTGTGTTCAGAATAGCAAAACATGAAAACTACTTAGGTGCCCATCAACAGATGAATAGATACACTATGGTACGTACACACAATTTAATACTATGCAATGTTAAAGAACAATGATGAATCTGTGAAACATCTCACAACAAGGATCAATCTGGAGGATATTATGCTGAGTGAAATTAGTTGATCACAAAAGAACAAATACTGAGACCACTGCTGTGAAAACTCATGAGAAAATTTACACACTAAAAGAAACAGTCTTTGATGTTGTATGGGATTGGAGAGGTGGGAGGGAAAAATACTAAATAGATACATGCTGACTTTGGTGAAGGGTGAGACATCATGCAATACTTGGTAACCCAGCACAGCTTGTCCAAAGTGAGGTCATGTAAGCTCCACAGACACATCAGAATTCCCTGAGGCAGCAAGTTACTGGGCTGAGCACTGTGAAGGTCATGGTCTCGGGACACCTAGCATAACGTAGCTTATTAAGAAAATGTTCTAACATTCTACTTTGGTGAGTAGTATCTGGTGTCGTAAAAGCTTGTGAGAGCAACAAGAAGAAGAAAAAAACCCAATTTAAAAATGGGCAAAGGATATGAACAGGCACTTTACAAAAGAAGACATCCAGGAAGCTAACAGATACATGAGGATATGCTAAACTATCATTAACTATTAGAGAAATCCAAATCAAAACTGCAGTGAAATACCATCTACCCCGACAAGATGGGCATTAACCCAAAAAAATCACAAAATAATGAATGTTGGAGAGGTTGTGGAGAGACTGGAACACTTCTATGTTGTTGGTGGAAATATAAAATGGTACAACCACTGTGGAAGTTGATTTTGGTGCTTTTTTAAAAAGCTAGAAGTAGAAAGAGCTGTACAGTCCAGCAGCCCTACTCCTTGTAATATATCCTAAAGAAATAAGGGCTGTCACACAAATAGATACATGCACACCAATGTTTATTGCAGCACTGTCCATAATAGCAAAAAGATGAAATCAGCCTTGGTATGTATCAACAGATAAATGGTTAAACAAACAATGGTATAGTCACGCAGTGGAATACTATGCAATGATAAAAAGAACAGCGGTGATCTTGGGAAACATCTTGTCATGTGGAATCATCTGGAAGACATTATGCTAGTGAAATAAGTTGCAAAAGGACAAGTGTTGTATGAGACCACTGTTATAAGGGCTCAGAAGGTTTAAACGCAGAAGAACACAGTTGGTTATAAGGGTGCCAAGGGAGGGAGAGGGGTATTCACTGATGAGATAGTTGATGGGAATAGGGTTAGGTGAAGAGAGGGACAGTAGTAGAAGGGAGATCAGCACAGCTAGACTGAACCAAAAGCTAAGAGGTTTCCTAAATATAATGCAACACTTCAAAGGACAGACTAGCAAGTGCAAGGGTCTAGGGACCATGGTTTCAGGGAGCATCTAGGTCATTTAGCACAACAAAACTCTTTTAAGAAAATGTTCTGCATCCCACTTTGGTGGGTGGCCTCTGGAGCCATAAAAGCTAGCAAGTAGCCATCTTTAAGTAGCATCAACTGGTCCCAACCCACCTGAAGCACAGGAGAATGAAAGACATCAAAGTTACAAGGAAAATATGAGCCCAGGAGACAGAAATGGCCATATAATCCAGAGACTATATCAGCACGAGACCAGAAGAACTAGATAGTGCCTGGTCATCACCAGTGACTTCCCTGACAATACAACACAGAGTCCCTGATTTAGCAGGACAGAAATGGGTGTGCAGAACTAGAACTCTATTAAAAAGAACAGACACTATGGTCTGGTAGACTGGAGCTGGAACCATTCCCAAAGCCAGCTCTGTAGACAACAATTGAACTAGACTATAAGACATAAAATGATACTGGCAAGGAGTGTGTTTCTTGGCTTAATTATATACATAAACTGGACAGTTAGGCAGATGGGGACAGGAGTTGGTTTAGTGGACACAGCAAATATAAAGCAGAAAGGAGGAGTATGCTGTTACAGGGTGGGGAAAGCAGCTAGAGTTACATAGGCAATGTGTGTGCAAGTTTTTAAGTGACATATTGACTTGGTTTGTAAACTTTCAATTAAAGCACAAAATATTTTTTAAAAAAGCTATGAGCAGCCTTCTAAGATACCCCATCTGGAGCAAGGAAGAATGAAGAAAAGCAAAGGCACAAAGGGAAGATTCTTCCAAAGGACTAATGGATAACAACTACCACAGTCTCCACCAGACCAAGTTGAGCACAACTGGATGGTGGCCGGCTACCACCATCAACTGCTATGATGGGAATCACCATGAAGAGTTCCAGATGGAGCTGGAAAAAAATGTAGAACAAAATTCTTAACTCATTAAAAGAAATGCCAGACTTGGAGGTCTGACAGAGACTAGAGACACCTGAGAGAATGGCTCCTGGACCCCTATATAGCTCAGCAATGTAGTCATTCATTGGATTCACCCTTCAGCCAAAGATTAGATAGGTCCATAAAACACAGTGCAACTAAATGAGCACGGCAGCCCAGGGACAAGGGCTAGAAGGCAGGATGGGGCAGGAAAGCTTAGTAACAGAGAACCCAAGGTTGAGAAGGGGATACTGCTGATATGTCATATGGTTGTTAACCAGTGACACAAAATAATATGTGTGTTGCTTATTTAATGAGAAACTAGTTTGTAAACCTTCATCTAAAGTATGATTAAAAAATAAACAAAGAGCTCGAAAACAGCAAATCTGTGCATAAATGTAAAAGACGTTTTCATTATTTAAAAGAGAACTGGCTCTAAAGCAAAAAAAGTATCAGTATATTGTGGGTTATAATATATGTACAAGTAATATGTGTGACAACAGTACCAAAAAGGATGAGAGAAAGGAAAAGGAAAGCATACTTTGTAAAGTTCTTACATCACACATGGAATAGTGTAATGTAACCTGTGATAAACTGAAGATGTTTATGATAAAGAAAAAAAAAGCACGTAATAAACCCTAATCATTGGAAAATAAAATGAAAGACATAAGAGGAGATAAAATGAAATACTAAAGCTGTCTAACCCAAAGAAAGCAGGAAAAGAGAAAGAAGGAACAGATAGCAGACAGAAAACAAATAAACAGCATGATGGTACATTTAAACCCAAGCACATCAGTAGGACACATTGCATAGTGGTTAAGTGCTATATGGCTGCTAACCAGAGTTTGGCAATTCAAACCTGCCAGGAGCTCCTTGGAAACTCTGTGGGGCAGTTCTACTCTGTCTATAAGGTTGCTATGAGTCAGAATCGACTCAGTGGCTGTGGGTTGGGTTTGGCTTAGTGATATCAGTAGAATCATTTGTTCATGTACTTTGGCTATTTATTTTTCCTAGGAGTGGCTCTCTTGTTTTCTAAAAGTTCTTTATGTATTCAAAATACAAATTCTTCATCATAAAAAAAAAATCAACTTCATCCTTTATATAGAAAATTCAGGGATATGTGTTTATTGTCTTCTAAACCCAAACCCATTGCCTCCGAGTCAATTCCAACTCATAGTGACCCTATAAAACAAGTAGAACTGCCCCATAGAGTTTCCAGGGAGCACCTGGTGGATTCGAACTGCTTATCTTTTGGTTAGCAGCCATAGAACTTAGCCACTATGTCACCAGGGTTTCCATTGTCTTCTAAAAGAGGACATGTATTTTCCTATTTTCACAGTTAATTTTAAAGTGAATTTATTTTGATGTGAAGTTCAGAAATGGTTCAAGGTCTTTAAAACACTGTTTCCAAATATATGAGCCAGCCCTTTTGTTAAAGCAGAGGCAACACGTAGCCCCAAGCCATGACATCTGGAATAGGCCCTTGAACTTCATAGAATGGAGCTATGATGTCTCAAGAAGGAGCTGTGGCTCAGTTAGAGCCAGTCATCGTGAAGGCCAACCTGTGTCTTTGTGATGAGGAGAGGGAAGGTTAAACAAAAGTGAAGACAGATCCAGTTCTTGGGAGTAGGATGCACCCTTGAAAATAACGTTTAGATTTATCGCAGCACAGTCCACGATAGCAAAAAGATGGAATCAACCCAGATGCCCAACAACAGAAGAATGGATAGGTAAACTATGGTATATATACTCAATGGAGCACTACACAATGATAAAGAATAACGATGATTCCAGGAAACATCTAACCTGGTTTCAACTGGAAGACATTATGTTGAGTGAAAGTAGTCAGCGACAAAAGGACAAATACTATATGAGACCTCTACAATAAGATCTCAAAAACAGACTTGTGTATAGAAGAAAAGAATCTTTGACAGCTGCAAGGGAGGGGAGGAGGCAGGGTGAAGGGGGGAGGGTTTAGTTTAGATAGTTGCTAGAAATCTGGTTGGGAGAAAGCAGTGACAGCACACATTAGAAACAAGAACAACATTAAGTGGACTTCAGCATAACTTGAGTACTCCTTCCATCTTAACTGAATACTGCAAGGATAGAGTAGCTGGGGCGGGGGGCAGGGGACCATGCTCTTAGGTGAAATCGAGGCCAATTGGCACAACTAGCGTTCTGCTAAGAGAGCTCTCTGCACCTCACATTGGTGAGTGGTGTCTGGGGTCTTAAAAGCTGCCAAGCTGCCATCCGAGGACTCAGCAAATGGTCCCAACTCAGCAGGAATGGATGCTCACCGAGGACCACAATGACATGCGGTAAAGACAACCTAGAAGACAGAGAGACCCACAAGAGTGGGTGCCTTCATCGACTTGGGACCAGAAGAACCGGATGGTGCCCGGCCACCACCAGTGATAGCCACGATGGAGCTCACTAGGTTGAATCTCACTGGCAACACAAGAATAAAAAGGGGTGCATCCTGAGATCTCCACTAAAAGACCTCAATTGATGGTCCAGTGGTTTTGGGGTTCCCCTGAGAGCATGGCCCCCGGCCCTGATGCTGCCCTTACCCATAAATTATAACAAAGGTCCACTCTATGGCCAGGAATGGATTGGACTTGGCAATGCAGAGTGACCATATATTGGTTGCATTTTATGGTTCCATACATCTATAGGATATCATCCTGCTGACCTCTGGCTGGAGGAAGGGGAGTGGATGGAGAGGAGGGGAAAGAAGGCTGTTGGGAGGATGAGACATGTATGGAGCAGAGAGGAATAGTGTGCCGTCACTGGACAGGGAGAGCAGTGGAAACTGCATATAGGTGGGCATGTAAATTTATACGGGAATGTACATTTTCACTCAGTCATGTTAAATAAAAAATAAAATAAAATAAGAAAATGACGTTTAGAGCCCTATGTGACCAAAGCTGGTTAGTACCAATTGTGAGTTAAAAGCTGGCTGGTAGAACAGATTCATTAGAATGGACAGTGCGTTCTGAGCATGAAGACTGAAGACTAGCCAGTGACCCCTTGCGGCATTAGTGGCTAGTGACCCTTGTGGTGCTGTTGGAAGAGGACTTTTCCTTGTAGTCCCTCTAGTTGTTGACATTCATCAGCATTTGGGATGGGTAAGAGACAAGAGCCCTCGTTTCAAACAGGTGTCCTGTTCCCTCAGCCATGCAGCTCGTGTGTGTTACGTGACATCCTTTTGAAAGTGCCTGGCTTTTGAATGTCTGCTCTGTATATAAATGGTAGCTATCTCAACTCCTGGGGCCTGTTTGAGATTTATTGCATTCTGAACAAGCAGAGGACTTAGCTGTGAGTGGACTGGGCTATCGCATCCCTTGGGGGAAATGGCCAAAGATGTTTAAAAGGATTTGAAATGGGAGTAGAACAAAGAAGTGAACTAGAGTGATTTCTCTTTAAAATGTGAGCTTGGTTGGAAAAAATAAATACATGTATAAGAGATTTGGGCACCCTTTATCTGCTTTTTAAAGTAAAATGGTAAAAGTGCAGTAGCAAAGTCAGCTTATAGCCTTTGCTCTTTACACTGAAAATTTTGGAGGAAGCAGGGGGGTGGCAATAATTAAATTAAGACCTTATCTGTGATCTCATTAGTTCCCATCTGTCAGCCTAATTTAGTTTGAAAAATGAGTTGGAGGAAATGCCACATTTCAAAATTAAAGCAGCTAGTTACCAGCTCTGGACTGGCCTTCTCCAGGGAAGAGCCAGATCCATCCTACTTGACAGAGTTGAACATCAGCCGCTTCCCAAACACACTTCTAGAGTTGTGTTTCTCACTGAAGGACTGAAATGCACCCTCCCCACAACAGTAGGAGGCTGGCAGGAAAAGTGTCTTAGTGCATGTGGTCATCGGTGTTTGTAACCAGTTGTCAGCGACACCTCACTGTGAGGGACAGCAATCAGAGAGGCTGAGGAAAACCCTCCAACACAACACAGTCCCCACTCCTCCTTTATGCTCCCTGTTTTAGTCCAAGCTTTCTAGAGAAATTGAACCAATGATGTAGATAAATAATATGTGTGAGTATGCATGTGTAGAAAGAGAGGTTAATAATTACTTCAAGGGACTGGCTTATTCAGTTATGGGAGCTAGAAGGTCAAAGCTCTGCAGATCACCCAATAAAGAGTGTAGAGTCACGAGAAAGGAGATTTTTATAGTTTGGAGGTACACTATTCTCAGGAGTTCCTATTCCAGGCGTTGGCTGCGTTACAGTAGAGTACATTGTGAAAGCTTATTGCACTGTGTTAGATTACGTGTGGGAAAGCAGCTAATCTAGTGTTCTGCCAAACTACTGGGAACCGTAGCCTAGCCAAGCTGACACTCCCAGACCAGCATCTTCTTCCACTGCAATTCCCCCCATCCTGAGCTGCTTGTGACTGATTCCCTGAATTCTCTTGCTTTGCCTGCCCTGGTGCTAATTGATGGGAAGGGAGAGGCTGAAGGAAAGGGAGCCCCACAGGAGACCAGCTGCTCAGAGTTAAGGACGCTTCTGCCCTGAGGGTCCTACAGCGGGGTTGGAGGCTAGGTCAGCGCAACACTCCCAGGGTTGTCCTCTGAGCCTAAAAAACCTGGAGGTTATGCTGGCTGTTCTGTGATTGTGGAAGCTTTCTAGAAAAATTATTTTCAGTCATAAGCAACTGCTCACTGCCTCCTGTGTCTAGACAGGCACCGCTGGAGTGCTCAGGGCTTGTAAGTCCTTGTCACTTCTTTCCAACTAGTTATATGTATAGGAAATGAAACATGTCATCTAGGAGAGGGTTACAGGCTGAAAACAGGTTTAGGCTGGATAGCATTTCCCTTGATGTTTCTGCTTTGCCGTCTGCTTGGAAAGTGTGAAATCCAGGACAGACCAGTCCGTGGTCCCCCAGTGCTCATAGAAGGAAGCCAGGCTGGTAGTCACAGCTTAGCAGACAGCTGGACTGTGAGGTTGAAGCTACTGGTACTGTCCTGAAGAAGGTGGGAGGGCTCAGGAGGTGACTTCCCCACTTCACAGTGACGCCACAGTTGCTGTTTTTCCTCTGCTGATTCTCTCCGCATAACCTCTCTGAGCTCTCCTGTTTACACCTGACCTGTCATACCAGTTTTCTCTCAGCTCTGCCTCTCTTGTTGGGCCATGGTGACCATCTCCATCTGAAACTGGGGACTTCCCAAACGGCTCAAGGCTCCTGCACTAGGCCTGAGGCCGTCTCGGCCCAGGAAGCCTTCCACGAGCTGGCCTGCAGCCTCACAGGTTCTGCCGTTACTGCACCGTGCGCCACCCTCCTGCCACACTGAACTCTTTACAGTAAATGCATGGTTTAGAAAAAAGGTTAGTAAATGCTAGAAGAAGCACCTATAAAATTTGCATACATAGCTTAAGCATTGTGCTTTAGTTTAAGGCATACAGGTGATTATCCATTAAACAGTTTTGTTTTAGTTTTGGTTTTTTGATGCCAGGCCTTGTTTTTGCACGTAGCTGTACTAGTTGGAGCCCATATATGTCCATCAATATTTTTACATTCTTATTTCAGCATATTGCCAGTCATGCCCAGATTTGACATCTCTAAAGTGACCCAAGAATGTAAATGCAAAATACTTTGGGATTTTTTTATAGTCTTTTGCTTATCTTTTATATTTCTTTTGCCCACCGTGACTTGCCTTTATTGGACATGTTTTAAAACATTCAGTGTTGTTTTTATAAAACAGCATTTCTCTATATTTTCACGGCACTTGGCTGGCTTGGCATTTGCTTGTGTAATCTTTAATGAACGAGTAGCATTATAACAAGTACAACTAGCATAAGCAGGTGTGGGACACACACAACTGGCCCTCAGTCAAGTGTAGCCCTCAGTGTGGGTGTACCAGAGGACAGTCTCCCAGCCCTGGGCGTTGAGTGTTTCCTGACAGCGTGGAGAACCTGTTGGAGGTCAGTGAAAAGTTTTACTACTTACATGCCTGGAACCTTGGGGAGAAACCTTGGGTAGACCTTTTGCTTTTGCTCCTCACTGCCTTTGCTCCGTTCTGCTGAGACACTCTTCTCACTGTTGCCTGATTATCCCTCCTGTGTCTCAGCTTCACTGTCACTTCCTCCAGGAAGCCCACACTGCCCCCCTCAGGTGAGGTTGGAGGTCACCCCTCTGTGCTATCCTAGTGCTCCCTACTTCCCCATCAGGGAACTTGCACCCCTGTGTACGTGTATCACCAACAGAACCATAAGCTTAGCAGGTTTGTGTCATTTGTCAATGGGTCCTCAGTACTTAGCACAACATCTGGCATGGTGTAAGTGGTTAAAAATATTTGTGGAAGGAAGCGGGGGGAGAAAAGTGATGTGTAACTTGTTCCTCAGAAATCTTCCAATGCTCCTGACACTGTAGAGTAAGAGCTGACCTTGTAGCATGCAGTGAAAACCTGAATGGTAGTGGTGGTAGTAATATGAGTGATAATAGAAGTAGTACTGGGGATGGCAGTGTCATCATGCCAGTGATAAGAAAATTAACACCCCCACTAATGGTAACGCTGCCATCTGCTGTTTGTGGGCGATTTAGTGTTTTTGAAGATCTTCAGAGGCATCACCCCACTGAATATGTGCCAGTTCCACGTCTCCCCGTCACCCCTTCGTGCACTATGCTCAGTCACCAACTCTGCTGATCACACTCGGATGCCCCGTGCAGCTTCACTCCTCCCTGTCGTGGCTCTTGTTTCCCTTCAGCATGGTCTACACCTTTTCCTCATCTTACCTGTTGTGATGTCACCCTGCCTCCAGAGTCCCACCAGGATCACCAGCTGTTTGTCCTGGGGTCAGCCCCACCACTTCCTCCACCCCCTTCTCCAAGGTCCTCCTTCTCCATGGCATCATTCCCACCTCCCAGATCCCTGGGCTGGAATCTTATCTCCTTCCCACTCCAGGACATAGATCGTTCTTGGAACTGTTGCAGATTCTCAGCTTTTGCTCTAGTATCCACAAGAAGTTCATCAAACAGAAGGGTTTGTAAGGAGGAAAAATACCCACCTGTGGCTAATGGCTTTTAATATACAGAAAACATAAAACTTTTTTTTCTTCTTCTTTTAAATACTAAACGGGTAACTGCCAAGACTTTAGTAGGCAAGAGAGAGGGATCAAATCTTCCTTCTTTGAACTTTTAACACAACATCATAGAGGAGGAAAGAACGATTGTGAGCCTGGTACTTCGGGAAATGGCAGGTGTGCAGATCTGGCAGATGTTAAGATTCCTGGATTTCACAATTTTCATTTGTGTCCTATTGTAGTCTTAACTACTTTAATTTCTCTGCACATAGCAGCCACAGCTTTCATGCCCAGAGACCATTTGAGCAGGTGCGTAGAGTGCTGAGAAATACAAGAAAGAAAGTCACCACACACCAGATTGTAGGGAATCCACTCCCGAATTTGGAAAACGTTTCTCCATAAGCACTGGATCCCCTGCTTGGACCTCAGGACTGGGGAGGCTCCTGGGATGTATTCCTGCAATACTGTACTCATCTGCTGTGGTTGTGAATGTGATTTTCTTTCCTTTAGCTTTTGAAGTTGGTTGCTTGTTTTCACATTTCTCAGATAATATTTCTGCTATAATGGAATATTTTGCCTGGAGGAGATCAGATGTTCTCCTAGCCAGCAGACTTCTCAGGGCTCTGAACAGAACGAAAAGCCAGTTTTCAGGAAACATGTGAGAGTCGTGGATGATGTTGATGTTGCCTGCTTAGACACGGTCAGCACTGGACTAAGTAAGGGTGAGAGCTGGTTTGGTGAAAGTGGTCCATGGCCTTAAGTCAACATTGGGGTTCTTTCTGCATCTCTTGGTTCTGTGGGTAGTGCAGATGGTTAATGCATTTGACAACTGTGGATTGAACTGTGTCTCCCCTGCAAAATACCTGTCGACTTGGCTAGGTTATGATTCCCAGCATGTGTGATTGTCTACCATTTTGTCACTGGATGTGATTTCCCTGTGTGTTGCAAATTGTCACTATTAAATAATAAGATGGATTCTCAGCAGTTGTATTGATGGGATCCGCAGGATAAGGTAGTGACTTAAGCTCATCTCTTTTGAGATATAAAAGAGAGAAGTGAGCAGAGAGATATGGGGATCTCATATCACCAAGAATTCTGTGACAGGAGAAGAACATGTTCTATGGACCTGAAGTTCCTATGTGGAGAAGCTCCTAGACCAAGGAAAGATTCATGACCCAAGCCATCCTCCAGAGCTGACAGAGAAAGCCTTCCTTTGGAACTGATGCCCTGACTTAGGATTTATAGTGTACTAAACTGTGAGAGAATAAGCTTCTATTTGTTAAAGCCATCTGCTTGTGGATTTCTGTTACAGTAACACTAGATGACTGAGACAACTACTAACCAGAAGGTTGGCAGTTAAAACCCACCAAGAAGTACCTGGTAAGAAAGACCTGGCGATCTGTTTCCAAAGGGTGATAGCCTTGAAAACTTGATACAGCAGTTCTTGTCTGCTCACACAGGGTTGCCTAGAGCCAGAATCAACTTGATGGCAAGTGACACGCATCTCCTGGCTATCCTGAACAGTCCAGGGGCAGAACGTGGTTGTGGAAATGCTGTGATCTGAAGCCTCAAGACACCCCGCACACTGGAAACACATTTCTAAGCACGTGAGAAGAAAATTACATGAAAGAGAAAGCCAGACTGTGTCAGTGTTGCACCTGCCCCTAGGGGGTTCTCAGTTCTTCCGGGAAGGGGTTGGAAAACACTGTGTATCCAGAGGCTTTGTCTTTGTGGACCGTAGCCCCATGGTGCTCTTTCCTTTGCTGTTTTTCGATTCCTGGGGCAGATGTTTACATGGAAAAGTGATCTTGAATTCCTTACAGATCTGTCTGTGTGTTGTTAATTCCTCTTTTGAAGTCATAATCTCTTATATAATGCTCTCTGGAATCCTGAGTTCAGTGTTATGTCATTGATGGAAAAATTCTGTGGGCTTTTTCAGGATGACATTTGGTTGTAGAAGATTCATTTACAGTGATTAGATGCAAAGACCTGGAGGTGGTCAGTCTCTGAAGCCAGATGGAAATGAAGTTTAGTCTGTCATTCTTGACTGCATATCTGACTTACGGATACAAAAGCCCCCAAAGGAGGCCAACAACCCTGATTTCTTCTTGGGCATCTCTGTTATGGTGGAAGTTTCCCCCTTGCTTCTAAAGAATAAAGCTGCAAATCCACAGACCAACACAGCAGTTGGTGACCTGCGTTGAGTGTCTTGGTTGGTGTTGTGTGCCCCTGTGTCAGCTCTGACTCATAATGTTCCTGTAGGACAGAGTAGAACTGCCACATAGTGGTTCTTAGGCCATAATCTTTACATAATCTTTACATATCGCCAAGTATTTGCTCCCATGGAGCCACTGATGAGTTCAAACTGCCAATCTTTCAGTCAGCCACACACTTACTATTGCACCACCCAGGCTCTTCAGCTTTCAGATAGTGCTAGTCAGAGCTGTCAGTATAGGAGACAGGAAGACCAGAGTTTGCCATTTACTGATCTTTAATGGCTCTGGCTAAGTCCTGAAATGTCTCCTAGATTCCCAGGCTACTTCAGGAGGTCCTTAGTGATGTGTTCCTGGGAATTCCGTGCCTACCACCAGCTTCCCAGAGATTGGACAGCTGCACGTTTGGTAGAGCTGGTGTGATAGACTCTGCTCTGGCCACTGCAGAAAGTGGGAGTCTGTAGAGTTGCTGGACCTGAGAACAGAAGCCAAGTACCCAAATATGCTGGCCTCCGAACTTACTTGCTCCTCTACTGGCCCCTGAGAATAGCCAACCAGAGAGGTGCCGACTCTGCTGAAATTGGTGGGAAGCAGTCTGTGTTTGGAGGTACTCGGTCTCACATGTGCAATTGCATAAGCCCACAGGTTGTCAGCCTGCCCTACACCTGACCAGCGGGCACACCACAGGGCGAATGCTCACTTAACAGAGAAGACTTTAGCCACTTTGGTAGTAGGCTTGGGGCTGGGATTTTAGAAAAAGAATATTTGCATTTCATTTGTATTTACGATTTCCCATTTTTCTCCTTCTGTTAAAAATGTCCAAACAACCTCAGTGTGTGGGAAGGAGGGGGGCATTAGCACTGAGTAATGAAGAAAATGCAGTAATGCTAAGCCAGTTGAGTTTGCACAACACATTTGTTTCTCCATTCGCAGAGGACACTAATGTGGAATGACACAAGGAAGGAGTGAGGAATGAGTAGTTACAAGTTTTTCTCTTGGCTGGATAAGGTGGTATGAGTAGGGTGAAGAATCTCTAGCTTTCTGTTTAGGAGGCAGAGCTTCAGTGGCATATAGAACTACACATGGCCTTAGTAGGTCTGATGTTGGGGCATTCATGAGCTGTCTCCCTTGGGCCCCTCCCAGTACTCTACCCAAATGCCAGATGGGAGATCCCGTCTCACAAACATGGGTGAAGGAAGACTTGAGGGGTAAGTAGTACAGGGTGTTGTTAAGCTTTCTGTGTGCAGAAGTCCTGGACACACAGTCAAGCCCATGGGACCAGACTTCTGTTAAGTCCTCGGAGAAGCACAAACCACTAAGCAGGTTGTTGACACTCTCCGGCCTCATCAGTTGAAGCATTTAGCATCTGGCACAAAATCTAGTCTTCAGTGAGTATTGGCTTATGTAAATGGACACATGTATTTCCACATCAGAAGCTGTTGCTGGTCTCTGTGAGAGCCCAAGTAACCTAGCTGGTGTTTAAGAGTATATGATCTTGATTCATGTCAATCCTTGGCCCTTAGGTGTTGGTAGCCCACCTGGCCCATTCTGGAAACAATTATTCTGTCCTTATAATAGTAGACAGTAATAGTAGTCTGCCCCTTATCCTTGGGGGAGACTTAACAAGACCAATATATGCCTAAAACCACGGGTAGTGGTGAACCCTGTATATGAAGTTGGACAATTAAGTTTGCAAATTCATCCTAGAAAAAGTGCTACATACCTCATTGCTGACTATCACTATGATCACCTTCAAAGTACTCCCCATGGGAGGCTATGCACTGATACCAGTGCCTAGTCCACCCTTCAAACTTTTTCTAGGATGAGTTCATGAATTTAATTGTCAGATCTTGTACAATGATAGTTCTGATGGACCTTTCAGAAAAAGAGTTCCAAAATTGCTTTGTAGGGTGGTCTAGGCACTGGTGTCAGTGCACGGCTTCCCAAGGGGAATACTTCAAAGGGGACTGCAGTGCTGTTCAGCAAGGGGGTATGCAGCATGTTTTCTAAGATGAGTTCACAAGCTTAATTGTCAGGCCTTGCATTCTGTTTTTTGGTTTTTTTTTTTTTTTTAAATATACTTGTACTTATGAAAGGAAACCCTGATGAAGTAGTGGCTAAGTGCTACATCTTCTAACCAAAAGGTTGGTGATTCAAATCCACTAGGCACTCCTTGGAAACTCTGTGGGGCAGTTCTGCTCTGACCTGTAGGGTTGCTTTGAGTTAGAATCGACTTGACAACAGTGGGTTTGGTTTATTGGGTAAGAGATCAGTAAGAGTAACTAATAATGAAATAGAACAATTATAACAACATACTGTAATAAAAGTTATGTGAGTGTGGTCTCTGGCTCATCTGGTTGTCAGCATCACTACTGTTGTACTTTGGGGGCATTATTAAGTAAAATAAGAATTACTTGAACACAAGCACTATCATACTTTGACAGTGGATCTGATTAACCAAGAAGACAGCTAAGTGACTAATGGGTGGAAAGAATATACAGCATGGGTACACTGGACAAAGGGATGAGTCACCACCCAGGCTGGACAGAGCAGGACAGCCCAAGATTTCATCATACTACTTAGAACAGCTTGCAACTGAAAACATGAGTTGTTCATTTCTGGAATTTTCTGTTTAGTATTTTCAGACACCAGAAAGTGAAACTGGGGATAAAGGTATCGGTATATTGATCAGGCTTCTCCAGAGAAACAAAACCCTTTGGAGATACAGATTATATGCAAATAGAGAGAGAGATAGAGCCCTGGTGGTACAGTGGTCAAGAGCTCAGCTGCTAACCAAAAGACTGTAGTTGGCACTCCTTAGAGACTCTCTGGTGCAGTTCTACTCTGTCCTATTGGGGTGCTGTGAGTCATAATCGACTAGATGGTAACAGGTTTTGTAATGACCGTGTGTGACAGAGTGGAACTTTCCTGCAGGAGCGGACCACCGGGTCTTTCTCCCATGGATATTCAACCCCATGAGTGAGCTTGAACTGGTAGCCTTTTGGTTAACAGCTGAGTACTTAACTGTTAGGCTTTCAGGGCTCCTAGACAGAGAGACTGATTGATTTTAAGGAATTTGTGAAATTGTAGGAGCTGTTAAGCCCCAAATTGGTAGGTCAGGCGGCAGGCTAGAAATTGGCAGTCATGAGTCCAAAATCCGTAGGCCACGTAGACTGGAAACTACAGCAGGATCCTTCTCTATTCAGGAAAACTATGTTGTTCTTAAGACCACCAACTGATGGAGTGAGACCCATCCAGTATGGGAAGTAGAGGCTATTTAATATCATAGTCTAAAAAATTATGGAGGGTAATGTGCTTTTCTTAAGGTAAACTGATTATGAATGTAAATCACTTTTAAGTTCCTTCACAGTAGCGTCTAGACTAGTATTTGATCAAGTAACTAGGCACCATAGTCTAGCCAGGTTGACAGATAAAGTTAACTATCACACTAGAGATTTAGAGTTGTGGCGTCTGGTGAGAAACAGCTCCCCGAGAGAGAGCAGAGGTACGTCTGTGTGTGTTGTTAGCTTCTCTGTAGACAGGCCACCTGTGTAGTTCTTCAGCTGCTCTTACAGCAAGGTCCATTGTGTCTTAGCAGACATGTGTTCTAGCACAGAAGCCTGAAGAGGTTCCACATCCAAGCTGTAGGCTGGTGGAACTTATGTCAGTGCAAGAAGATGGTCCCCCTAAAGATACCAGTGGATGAACCAGTTGCCATTCAGTCAGGTCCAACTTATGGTGACACTGTGTGTGTCAGGGCAGAACTATTGTCCATAGAGTTTTCAGTGGCTGGTTTTTCAGAGATAGATCACCAAGCCTTGCTTCCAAGGCACCTCTGGGTAGATTCAAACCACAACCTTTCAGTTTTAGTAACCATTTGAGCCACTGGGGGGTTCTTCCTATTAAGAGTGTTTATATTTATTGTGTTAACTATTTGCTAGGCACAGTCTGAAGGTTTGCCAAGTAGTAACTCATTTCATCTTTACAGCAATCCAATAAAGTAGTTACTGATTTTATCCCATCTAGTAGATAAGGAAACTGAGAGTCAGAAGAGTTAAGAAAATCTGCCCATAAAAGGAGGGGCAAAGCTGGTCTTGGAACCTGGGAATGGTGCTTCAGTCTATGTTGTGAACCACTAGAATGAACTGTTAGCTGCAGGGTGCAGACTTCAGCAGTTGCATCTCTGAAGCACTGTGTTGCAGGCTGCATCTCATGGTGTCTCATTGGTCTTAATTGAATGGCACAACGTGCTAAACCTTTAGACTCGCAGTTTAGAGGAGGAGGCAGGCAGGTAAATGATGAGCAGCCCCTGGTGGTCCCTGTCCTACTAGAAGTGTAATTAAGGTCTGGAGCAAGCACAGAAGAGGGAATGAGGACCTCAGAGAAGAGGGAGGAAAGTGGGAAAAAATGCTGCCACCAGAAGGGATGAACTTGTAAGCTAGGTTTTGCAGAATGAATGAGAGTTCACCAAATGCCTTCAGATTAGCATAACTGTCAGGAGTTATAGTGTGCAAAGAACACAGGTATAAGACCAAAAACCAAAACCTATTGCCATGAGTCAATGCTACAACCTTACAGGACAGAGTAGAACTGCCCCCATAGTGTTACTGGTCGATTTGAACTGCTGACATTTTAGTTAGCAGCTAGCTCCTAACCACTGTGCCAACAGCATGCCATGGTAGAGACAGCAGAGAATTTTGTTGAAGGAGTAAGTACTGCAAGTCCTTTAGTGGGGTCGGATGGGACCGCGCAAGCAGGAAAATTGGGAGTGTTGGAACTAGAAAGGCAGAGAGAGCCAGGTGGCCCACGCCAGGAAACCTGACTTTCCCTGGGGCTGTAGGCAGCTTGATATCATAATCTAAAAACAAGACTCAAAGCCCCAACCTTGATGCCCTCGGTAATACTGTCTCCCCTGGTTGTATTATTGTGGCTGTGTACAGGAAAGGTGACGGAAGTAGACACTCCCTACGCGATGCCGGTTGACATGTGCTACAAAGGAGGTTGTTTTCTCACCCCCTCTCTGCCCTTTTTTCTCTGTTTTTTCATCAGCAATTCCCTTTGGGGAATTGGTTATTCTCAGATGCCAAGATAAGTACCTTTGAGCCTATTCTTCCTTTTTTAAAAAATGTGTTTTTTAAGTTCCCTTTGATTGCATAAGAACATTGTGTAGAACTTTTGCCAGAAGTATCTCTATAGCAGAAATGAAGGCTAAGATTGATTATGTAATTGTTTCCTTAGTGTATTCTCTGACCATAACACACCGCTACCATATAAAAACCCTAATGACCATAATGGCCTGAGTGTCTGTCCTACTCACCAGCCTTTGGCCTGATTGAGCCGGCTGTGTTTGCTACAGAATAGCCATCGATGACTTAAATGTCATGTGACTGTGAGCCATCCCTGGCTGCCCTGGGCTCTTGGCACTGTCCTCTCCACCCAGCCCGTGTAGCCTGGAGCAGTTCCTCCTTAGAGCTGGGCTCCCGTGTACCCATCAGCCTCACTGGAGTCTCATATGTGACTGTTTCGAGGAGGGGAGGCAGCACGCCCCTCCGTGGAGGAAGTCTGGTTGCATTTTGTGAGGTGCGCAGAGAACACCGTGTGGCAAAGGAGATGGCAGGTGTGTGCAAGCCCTGCTGCGACGTTGATGAATGAGTAATGGCTATAGAATTTTTTTTTGTTTTAATTTCACCCTTTGTATTTAGTTTGTTTGTTCTTTTCTGTTCTTTTGTTTTTTAGAATAGTCCTTATCAGTGGCAGAAGATCCTTCTGTAGTATCTTCTCAGTGCTGCCATACCGTGACAGTACCCAGGCCGGGTATGTATGTACACGCATGCTTTGTCATTCTCTGGGTGAGCAGATGTACGTGACGTGGCCGTCCTCTCCACTTCTGGTAACACACCTTGTCTTGACGCTGCGAATTCAGTATTCGTAAATTTGAAAGAAAAAAGTTCCACTTTTAGCTAGAAAGCTTCTTATTGTGAGCACTTTCATGATCCCCTCAATAACCCCAGCTGTTTCTGAGGGGGCTTTTTCTCACCCCTTCTTGTACCGTGAAGCATGAGCAGTATGGGTGCACCATCTCATTCAGCCACATCGTCTTTTGGAGAAAGGTAGGTCAAAAAACGAAGCAGGGGAACCCATGTGGCCACCCTACCTCCTTGCATTTTAGGCTTGGGATCAGGAACCTGGAGCTGCTGCCGCTGCTGGACGCACATTAAAGCAAAGCAGTACTGTAAGCAGATACATGTAATTAGCTACGGAACCACTCTGCAATAAGCCCCTTGTTTTATTCCAAAAAAAAAAGTAGTTAAGTGAGGACCTGTCCTTACGGAGCCTCCTCTCCTCATCAGCATCCTGAGCCT
Organism: Heterohyrax brucei; assembly: GCA_028571685.1. Lineage (NCBI taxonomy): Eukaryota > Metazoa > Chordata > Mammalia > Hyracoidea > Procaviidae > Heterohyrax > Heterohyrax brucei. The sequence goes on from CM053152.1 coordinate 23,109,968, forward strand.
GGTACCCGTGTCCTCGTCTGAGTCCCAGCTCACTTGCCGTCTTTATCTTTTCCCTACATCCAGTGCCTATCCTCAGGGGTGCTGTTGGTACTTAACCTGCCGTCAGCACGTCAGCTTCAGCTCATGGCAACTTCAGGTGTGTCTGAGTAGGCCTGTGTTCCACAGGGTTTCAAGTGGCTGATTTTTTTGGAAGTAAATCACCAGGCCTCTCTTCAGAGGCATCTGTGGGTGTACTCTAATCATCATCCTTTTGGTTAGCAGGCTAGTGCATTAACCGTCAGCATCACCCAGGACAGTTTACAGTGTGGGACTGTCGGAAGCACTGTAGGTGTTGGCTCTGGCCTCTGTTCACTAAATGTTGAATTGCCCTCTAGCCCTTATAGTAACCCAGATATACCCACATACTGCTCTTACCCCTTAAGAGGACAGTGCAGCCCAGTCCTGTTCATAATTCATGTTTCAGCATGTTCCGTGACTCGTACCCCTGTGGTTTCTGATCACCACCATCTTCCTTTTCCCCTACAGACCTGCCAGGCTTTTGGCCTGTTCGGTTCATCATGGTTCTTTCTTGTATTCTAGACTGTAAGTGCCATGGTACAGAAAGTAGTACATCCTTATTCAGGGAGCCCTGACCCAGTCATTTATTCACGGTGTGCCTTAAAGAGCAATAGTAATCTTAGTATATATCAGGCATTTATTTTGTACTGGTCCTTTTCATTAGCTGCACCTTACAACAACCTTGTAAAGTAGCTGTTCTAGAAAAAGTAGTTGCAAATCCTACAGCTCAGAGGTTTAATGACTAGCTTGGGGTAACCAGCTAGGATGCTTTCTTTACCTTGCCACCCTGCTGTGATCCTGGGTCTGACTGCACATGAAGAATGGGTTTGTTTCCTGGGGAGTCTAGCTAGTGCCAACTCACAGATCTGGTGTATGAGACTCTTTACCCAGTTAATTAATCAAATGACAAATAATGGTCCCAGGACCAGGAATATTTTATTGTGACCAGCCCGTAAGCACACCTCCAGCAGGACCTGGGTTATCAGTAGAAGACTGCTTGACTAGAGCTGGAATCAGAACAAGCACGGCTGGCAAAGTGGTTGTATAAAAGTACCAGGAAAAAATAGGTCAATGCAAAAGGAAAGGGTACTTCTTAATCCATTCTGTGAAGCCAGCGTAACTGTAATACTAAAACCAGGCAAAGACACCACAAAAAAAGAAAATTACCGACCAGTGTCTCTCATGAATATAGACACAGAAATTCTCAACAAAATTCTAGCCAACAGAATTAAGCATCATATCAAAAAAGTAACACATCACAACCAAGTGAGATTCATACCAGGTATGCAAGGATTGTTCAACAGTAGGAAATCAGTCAGTATAATCTGCCACGTAAATAGTATTACAAAATCACATAGTCATCTCAATTGATACAGAAAAGGCATCCAACAAAATCCAAAACCCTTTCCTGATTAAAAAAAAAAAAACCTTTCAATAAAATAGATACAGAAGGGTAATTCTGCAGCATGAAAAAGGGCATCTATGCCAAACCAGTGGCCATCACTGTTCTTAATAGAGACTGAAGATACTCAGAGTGGAAACAAGTTAAGGTTGTCCTTTAACAGCATCCCCATTTAACATTGTGCTGCAAGTCCTGGCTAGAGCAATAAGGCAAGAAAAGAAAAAAAGAACATCTAAATTGCTAATGAAGAAGTTGAACTGTACTGATTGGCAGTTGACGTGATACTATACACAGAAACCAAAAAACTCCTTGAGAAAAACCACTGGAACTAATAGAGGGATTCAGCAAAGTAGCATGATCAAAGAGAAACGTAAAAATCAGTTGAATTCCTATACACCAATAAAGAGGATGAAAAAGAAATCAGGAAAGTAAAACCATATGTAATAGCTCCTAAATAAATGAAATACTTAGGAATAAGTCTAACCAGGGATGTAAAAAGCCTGTGGAAAGAAAACTACAACACATTACTGCAAGAAACCCAAAGAGATCAAAGTTCTAAATAGAAACCCCAAACTTAAATAACATAGATGGAAAAAATAGGGTCAGCACTAAAACCTAGAGGTCCTGATATATGGTATTAACAGAATACAAACCACAACTAACAATACCTGAACACCAGAAGATAACTGGGATCCTCTAAAAATTAAACACGCTCATCACAAGATCCCATCAGAAGAGTGAAAAGGGAACCTCCAGATTGGCAGCAAATTTTTGGGTATGATGTATCAGACAAAATATCTGTCAAATCTACAGGAAAAGTCAACACTAAAAAAAAGTCAACATTAAAAATTGAGCAAAGGGTATGAAGAGATACTTCACCAAAGAAGACATTCAGGCAGCTAACAGATAAACATGAGGAAATGCTCAAGATCACTAGTCTTTAGAGAAATGAAAATTAGAACTTCAGTGAGATACTGTCTCACCCTGCATTACTGGCACTAATCAAAACACCAGAAAATAACAAATGTTACAGAGGCTGTAGGAATATTGGAACTCTTATACCCTGCTGGTGGGAATGTAGAACGGTAGAGCCATTTTGGACAACAACATGGTGCTTCCTTAAAAAACTGAAAATAGAAATACTGTATGATCCAGGAATCCTAGGGGATATATCTTAGCGAAATAAGAGCCATCACATAAATAGACACGTGTACACGCGTGTTCACTGCAGCACTGTTTACAATAGCAAAAAGATGGAAACAACCTAGGTGCCCATCAGCAGATGAGTGGATAAAGAAACTGGTACATACAATGGAATGTGCAATAAAGAATGATGATGAATTGGCAGAGCATCTCATAACATGGATGAATCTGGAGGGCGCTATGCTGAGTGAAATCAGGCAACCAGAAAAGAACAAACACTGTATGAGACCACTATAAAAACTCATGAAAAGATTTACACGCAGAAAGAAACCATCTTTGATGATTATGATGGAGGTGAGAGGTGGGATGGAAAACACCAAATAGACAGTAGGGTAAGACAGTACACAGTACTGGAGAAGCCAGCACAACTTGTGCATGGCAAGGTCATGGAAGCTCCATAGACATATCCAGATTTCCTGAGGGACCAAATTACTGGGCTGAAGACTGTGGAGACCCTGGGTTCAGGAGACATCTAGCTCAACTGGTGTAACATAGTTTTAAAGAAAGTGTTCTACATTCTGCTTTGGTGAGTAGTGTCTGGGATCTTAAAAGCTTGTGAGTGGCTGCCAAAGATACTCTACTGATTTCACCCTGTCTGGAGCATGGATAATGAAGAAAATAAAAAGCATGCTAAAGAAAAGTTATTCCAGAGGACTAATGGACAGTCCCACAGTTTCCACCAGACTGCATCCAGCACAGTCAGACAGTGCCCGGCTACCACCAACAGCTGTTCTGACAGGGGGATCACAATACAGACTCCCCGACAGGCCTAGAGAAAAGTGTAGAATAAAATTCTAACTCACTTTAAAAAAAAAATCAGGCTGAGTGATCTGACAGAGACTGGAGAAACCCTGAGAGTACCATATCCAAACACCTTTTAGCTCAGTAATGAAATCACCTCTGAAGTTCACCCTTCAGCCAAAGACTAAGCAGACCCATAAAACAAAACAAGACAAAATAGGCACCCCAGCCCAGGGATAAGGACAAGAAGGCAAGGAGGGAGACAGGAAAGACTCCATGGTTGAGAAGGAGAAGAAGTTGATATTGCATGGGATTGACAACCAATGTCATGAAACTATGTATATTAATTTTTTAATAAGAACATAGTTTGCTCTCTAAACCTTTATTTAAAGTATAATTAAAAATTTTTTAAAAATAAAATAAATGGAAATGAAAAAAAAACAGGCTGATGCATTAACCCTTTGAGAGGGTTGGAATTTTATTAGAGAGACTGGGCAGCTGATTTTGTTTGCCAGGACGTCCTCTCTCCCAGACAAGGCTCAGGTGGGCATGGCCGGGGTCTGCTTCTCTTTCTGAACTTGCCTTACTCACAGCACCCTGGCTGTATTCTTTACCGAGAAACATTCCATTCTTTCAGTGAGACTGTTTACTATGTGACTAGCTGTTAGGGACAGAGGTAAGTGAAAATGAAGTTATTGCTTGCCCACTGGAACTTACATACCTAGCCAAAGAGAAAGGACATTGAAATTACCTCTATGGTTAACTACAGTTTTTAATATAAAGATATTCAGGCAGGTTCATCAAGGGTTCCCAGTTGAGGACTCATTCTCGTTCTTTGAGAGAGTTTGTCTTTCTTACACTTTCGTCTTTGAAGTGTTGATTTTCTCTTCTTTCATTCTTCAGAGTCATTTCCAAGTTTTGGGGTCCCCTCACTGTGGTACCAAGTACTTATAGATAAGACTACTGATGCTCAAGAGCAGGGGTCTCAGACATCAACTTTTTGCCACAGCAGGAATTCGAGCCCAAGTCTGTACACCCCTGGGTTGTTCCGTGGCCCACACTGGCAGGCAGGTGAGGCATGAAACCCTTCTGTGAAATGGAGCTTTTATGATCTCCACTTCACAGAGGTGAAATGAATTCCTGGAATGACTCTGTGACGTTCCCAGTGAAGGACCTGGCACCCAGACAGGTAGGTGGGCTCATTTACAAAGGACCCTGTGTCTTGCAAAAGAGACAGGTGGTGGTCAGTGTGAGAACTTGGAGGACGTACACGCGTTTGCATCTTAGCTTCTGTGTGCCTCTGTTTCTTTCTCTGTAGCATAGGGATGCTAAATTATTGCCTTGCACAGTTAATCTGAAGATTGTGGCATTTTATACAAAGGCAGTAGGGAGCCAAAAAGTTAAATTACGCAGGAGAAGATTGCTAAAGCCATCAACATTTGGCGTGCCTGTGGCCCTGCGTGCTTTACTGCATTTTTAGACACCTCGGGAAAACTCTAGCTGGAAGCTAGCTGGTGCTAGATTCCTGGCTAATGTCTGTTAGTACTGGATCTCCTTCTGCACTGCTCTGAAGGCCTCGCAGGTGTCAGGAATGGTCATCTCGTAGAATCCGCAGTGCGTTCATTCAGCTCTTCTGCCTGTTGGCCCTGAATGGTGACAAAATGAGTGTGGGGCTATAGGACAGAAACTTACACAGCTGAAAGGTGTCGTAGAGACAAATGAGGTTCAACCCCACTAAAACCAAACCAAACCCACTGACCATCAAGTCAATGCCTGCTTATAGCAACCTTGTAGAACTGCCACATGGGATTTCCAAGGCTGTAATCTTTATGGAAGGAGGCTGCCAGGTCTTTCTCTCACAGAACCACAAGTAGATTCAAAAAGTTGACCTTTCGATTAACAGCTGAGCACTTCACCATGTGCCACTGAGAGCCCTTACACAAACCCACTGTTTCACTCAGCGTTATAGCTAAGGAAACCAAGGTGCAGAAAAGTTAACTTTCTATAAGAACTAACCGATGGATTCTTTGTTAAGCTTACAGAAGGAAAAAAACATGCCCACTTCTGCATCAGAGTCTACTTCAGTCCTCACGTAAGAATCCAGGAGCATGGTTCAGAATAGCATAACTGTGTAGTGGGATTAAGAAGCATTTTGCTTTAACTTTTTAATAAGTAGACATCCTATTTATGAATAACTGCCATTGATCATAGTTATGATTTGTTTTTACTATTTATAGGGAAATAGCTATGGTCAAGTAATAAACACATGTATTCTAGTAAATTAATAAAAACTTGTATTCTAGTAAATTATGTACATACATACATATATTGAACTGCTTTAATTCATGTACACATTAATACCTTTCCACGGCAGAAATTTTCTTTTAAGCTGAACCTTTTTCTGGGACTAATCCAACCCAGACTCATTGCTATCAAGTTGATTCCAGCTCCTAGTGACCCCATAAGACAGAGCATTTGACCCATAAGGCCCATAGCATTTGCAAGGCTGTAAATCCTTATGGAAGTAGACTGTCATGTATTTCACCTGCAGAGCAGCTGCTGGGTTGAAACTAGTGACTTTTCAGTTAGCAGCCCAGCACTTAACCACTGGGACACAGGTTCTCCTTTTCCTGAGACTAGAACATATGAAGTCCAACAATTAAGTCCACAACTTAATTGTTCTAAGTGCTGCACACCTTGTTGCTGAATATAACTACAGTCACCTTCGAAGTACTCCCCTTTGGAAGCTATGCCCCGATGTCAGTGCCTAGTCCACCCTTCAAAGCAATTTTGGAACTCTTTCTGGAGTGGCCATTGTGCATGGTGGTAAGTTCATGAACTTAATCATATAGTTGTATGTGAGGAAGTTTTCAGACACTAAGCAAATAACTGTATTGGAACACTCTCCTCACCTCATCTGGCCGCCAGTGACTTTTTTCTTTACCCTAAGATCCAGGAAATATTGAAAGGAAGACATTTTGATGACATATTCAGGACATCAAGGGTAATACAACAACAGCTCTGATAGCCATTCCAAAAAAAGAGTTCCCAAATTGTTTTGAAGGGTGAACTAGGTGCTGGCATCAGTGCATAGCTTCCCAAGGGGAGTTCTTCGAAGGTGACCATAATTATATTCAGCAATGAGGTATGTAGCACTTTTTTAAATTGTGATTAAGTGAAAGTATACAGTCCAAATCAATTTTGCATACCCATCTGTAGCTCCATCTGCTCTCCTCATGCAGTGACAGCACCTTATTCCTTTTCACTCTGTGCTTCTAGTATCCTCTTAATAGGCACCTGTCCCCTCCTCTCTACCCTCTGCTCTCCCATCTAGAAAGAAACAAGTAAGACAGCCTCCTATAAATGTATGAAACCGCTGAGCACACACACCATATGCTCACACTGTATCCCCAAGTCTAGTCCATTCTTGTCTGAAGAGTTGACCTCAATACTGGTTTCCAGTTAGGGCCAGCAACAGGTTTAGGGGCCATGTTTCCAGGGTACCCTACAAGCTGTTGGACTATCAATTCTGGTCTTTTAGTAGAGTTCTTGAGCAACACACCTCTTTTTTCCTGTGTTGCCTCAGGGACTTTACATCGTGTCCTGTATCACAGCTGCCTTTGGCAATGGCTTGGCACCATTTGGTTCTTCTGCTGTCATGTTGATACAGTCTCCCATTCATATGTATGGGTCCTTCTGTCTCCTAGTCTCTTTTTTCCTCATGTCTTTGGCTGCTTGCTAGCTTTTAAGACCCCAGACACCACTCACCAGTATGGGTTGCAGAAGACTGTCTTAGCAAAAGACTAGCTTTCCCAGTTTGCCTTGATGTCCCCTGAAAACGTGGTCCCCAGGACCCCGTCTCTACTACTCTATCCTTTGAAATATTGGGTTGAGTTTAGAAAACCTTTCAGTTTGTAGTGTAATCCAGTTATGTTGATCTGTTGTTTACTTCAGACTGTTACTGCTTTCACCTAACCAAATTCCTATCTACTATCTAATCTATCAACGGCACTTGGCTTGGCCATCTGATCTATGGAAACCCTGGTGGTGTAGTGGTTAATTGCAACATGTGCTAACCAAAAGATTGACCGTTCAAATTCACCAGGCACTCCTTGGAAACTCTATGGAGCAGTTCTACTCTGTCATATAGGGTCACTATGAGTTGGAATTAGCCTGATGGCAGTCGTCGGATCTAATCTGTGACACGCCGTCTCCCTCTCTCCACACCCTTGTAGAGTCTTTTCTTCTGTACATAAGTCTATTTTTAAGTCCTTAGAGTAGTGGTCTCATACAATACTTGTCCTTTTGCCACTGAGTGATTTCACTCAGCATAATGTCTTCTAGTTGAAACCAGGTTATAAGATCCTTCCTAAAATCACTGTTGTTTTGTATCATTGCATAGTGTTCCATTGTGTATATATACCATAGCTTGTTTATCCTATCTTTTCACCTGTTTATGGGCACCTAGGTTGATTCCATAATTTTTGCTATTGTGGACTGTGCTACAGTAAACATTCGTATGTGTATATCTGTTTGTGGGACTGCCTTTATTTCTGTAGGATATATTCCAAGCAATGGGATTGCTGGATGATATGGTATTTCTATTTCTAGCTTTTTAAGGAAGTGCCAAATTGCTTTCCAAAGAGGGTGTGCCATTTTGCATTCCCACCAGCAATATAAGAGAGTTCCAGTCTCTCTACAGCCTCTCTAGCATTTGTTGTTTTTGTGTTTTTTGGATCATGGCTACCCTTGTTGGGGCAAGATGGTATCTCATTGTAGTTTTGATTTGGATTTCTCTAATAGCTAATGATCGTGAACATTTCCTCATGTGTCTTTTGGCTGCCTGGATGTCCTCTTCGGTGAAGCGTCTGTCCATTTCCTTTGCCTGTTGCTTAATTGGGTTATTTACCTTTTACTTGTTGATATTTCTCAGTACCTTATAGATTATGGAGATCGGACGTCAGTCTGACATGTAGTTGCCAAATATTTTTTCCCATTCTGTAGGTGGTCTTTTAACTCTCTGGATAAAGTCTTTGGATGAACGAAAGTGTTTGCTTCTTAGTAGTCCCCGTTTATCTATTTTCTCTTCTGTCGATTGTGCTTTGTTTGTCAGATTTTGTAGTCTGCCTAAGCCATGTATTAAAACTTCCATTGTTGATCCTATTTTTTCTTGCATGAGCTTTATCATTTTAGATTTGCTATTTAGATCTTTGATCCACTTTGAGTTAGTTTTTGTGTAAGATGTGAGCTATCGGTCCTGTTTCAGTTTTTTGCAGATCGTATCCAATTTTGCCAACACCATTTGTGAGAGACTGTTTTTACCCCAGTTTAGAATCTTAGGCCCTTTGTCAAATGTCAACTGTTCACAAGAGGATGGTGATGTTTCTGGGGTTTGTACTTTGTTCCATTGGTCTATATGTCTCTTTTTGTACCAGTACCAGGCTGTTTTGACTACTGTGGCAGAGTAGGGGGTTCTGAGGTCAGGTAGCATGAGGCCTCCCACTGTGTTTGTCTTATTCAGTAGTGCTTACTTATTCTGGGATTTCCTCCCTTTCCAAACAAAGTTAGTGATTTGTTTCTCCATCTCATTACAAAATGACACTGGAATTTGTATTGGGATTGCATTGTATATGTAGATTGCTTTTGGTAAAATAGACATTTTCACAATGTTAAGTCGTACTATCCATTAGCAAGGTAAGTGTCTCCACTTATGTAAGTTTTTTGGTTTCTTGCAGTAAGGTCTTGTAATTTTCTCTGTATGGATCTCTTATTTCTCTGGTTAGATTGATTCCTACATATTTTATCTTCTTGAAGGCTGTAGTGAATGGTATTTATTTGGTAATTTGCTCTTTGATGATCTCTTTGTTGATGTAAAAGAATGCTACTGATTTATTTTACTTATACTCATCTTATATTCTGATACTTTGCTAGACTCTTCTGCGAGTTCCAGTAGTTTATTCATGGATTCTTTAAAGTTCTCTGTGTATACAGTCATATCATCTGCAAATAGGGATATTTTTACTTCTTCTTTGCCAGTGTGGATGGGTATGTAGCTCTTTTCCTGGGGTGAGTTCGTGAGCTTAATTGGCAGTTCTCGTAAATTATAGAATTTCAGGGACAGGAAGGGCTTCAGATATCATGATATAAGTTTCCTGCTTCTCAAAGACAACATACAATCCCAGTAGAGCCAGTACTGGAACCCTCTCCCAGCCACTCCAACCAGTTGGCTTCATGTTTCTAATTCCCATGTTTCCATGACACTTATGCATATGAATTATTTCACACGTTTGTGATTATTCAGAACAAGCACAGCTTCCCTTGAAGGGGCTGATGTGCAGCTTCAGTTTCATCACAAGAAAACTCTAAAAGCAGGAAACACAAAAGTGTGCTTGAACCACCTTTGCATAGAAGATGGCTTACCTTTCTATTTTTTTTTGTTGTTGTTTGTTTGTTTGTTTGTTTTCTGCTTTGGTGCTTCCGAAGTCCAGTGTTCATGTCTTGGCTTGCTCTGCTACCTACCCTGACCCTAACATTTTATTTTTGGTTTTACACTGAAGATGAACACTTATTTTGACTCCTGACTTTAGTGGACTGAAACAGATCAATCTTAGGAGAGGTTTTACCATCTGTACTAGGTTAGCTAGTGTCCCCCTTAAATCTGTATCCTTCTTGGAACCTCATAGTGTAACCTTATTTGGAAATACAGTCATTGCACACATAACTAGCTAATATGGGGGTCATACTGGAGCAGGATGGCCCCTAATCCAGTATAATGGTGTTCTTTTGAGAAGAGAGATACACAAGGAGGAAGCCATGGAAGCAGAGATTAGAATGATCTGTGCATAAGCCATGGACTGCCAACAATACCAGAAGTTAGGGTATGGAATAGATTCTCCTCTAGAGACTTCAGAGGGAATATAGCCCTGTAAATACCTTGACTTTGGATTTTTGGCCTCTATAACTAAGAGCATAAACTCTTGTTGTTTTAAGGCCCCCAGTTTGTAGAAATTTGTTCCAGAAGCCCTAGGAAACCAGTACTCTGTTCATTCATCCAATTTTATGGGCAGTGTTTCACTTGTGGGTCCCCAGGGAGTGCAAGGCCTGAGAGATGGAGGAGTTTATATTTAAAACCTCAGTCTGAGAAGCTTCTCTTTGTTCATGAGCCAACTCATGAACAACAAATCCAACAACTGGGGGGTTCCAAGAAGGCACTGGAAAGCACTTTACCCCCAAACCTTTATCAACACCTACATTTAAAGTAAATCTACAGTCTTAAGTAATAACAAAGTGTTATGTGTCTTAGGTTGGGATCTCTAGAGAAGCAAAGCTACTAAAGCATATAAATATATAGAGAGAAAGGTGTATATGAAGGAAACAGCTCACATGATTGCAGAGGTTGGAAATCCTCAGTCCATGGATCAGAATAGAGGCTTCTACCAATTCAGGTAGCCACAGGGGCTGGCAAAACCAAGATCAGCAGGTTGGAGAGCAAGGCTCTTGCACACAGGCTGTGAAAATTGGCAGGCAAGCTGACAGCTGAGATTCCAAGAACCAGAGGTCAGAACAAGCAGGAGGTGGCTGCAGGATCCAGAATGAGCAAAAAGCCAGAAAAGAAGGTCTGCTTATATTCCGATGTAGGTCATAACCATAAGGAAACTGCCTCTCAGATGAGTGGCTACGCACAGCAGATCCCATCATGGGAGGGTTCACATATAAATACTGCCAAGTTGACACACAGTCTTAACAATCACACTGTGTAAAATTTCTGTATGTCTACCCATCCTTTCAAATAATGTGCTGTCTCTTCTCGACGGCACTTGGGCTTTGGGCTCTGTGTAGAAATTCAAGGGCTGCCGCTGTACAGCTTAATTCATTTGTTTACTCAGTAAAATGTATTGAGTATCTGCAGTACTCCAAGCACTGGCCTAGACAGTAGGGATGCCATGATGAACAAGAATGCATCTCTTCCCTCACAGAGTTTACCCTCTGCCTGTGGGAGACGGAGGTAAGATAGTATTCAAGAGAACTATCAGAATAGCAAACAATGGAATGGGGCCTAAGCAGTGTAGCCCAGAGGAAGGAACTCAGAGAATTCAGACAGAGCATTCAGGGGTGCTGCCAAGGGCAGAGGCTACTGCTAGTTATTATGAGTGTGGACCATGCGGTATATTGAGAAGACTTGATAAAACACCATTCAAACTGCATTCGCATTGACTGACAGACTCTGCAGCACCTAGTCCTAGTGATGATGGAAGGCAGGTGGGGATGGAAAGACAAAAAAGGAAGTTATACAGGAAGACCAAGCCCTGGGATGTGGCTGAGTGCATGGCTGCAGGCCCATCACTCAGCATTCCTGGGTCTCAGCTCCCTCATCTGTAAAATGGGGGGTTTGACTAGATTCTCCCAAGATCTGTGAGCTCAGTTCATTTGTCCCATGTTCTTATCAATGAGGCCTGCTTTTCCCTGTTTTCCATCCAGTAACTATCCCCTGCTTCCAAAGCTTCTAGAACCCACATCTAATAAATTAATCTTCATCCAATTATTTAAAATTAGAGTATTTTTTTTTAAAGAATGCAGATCTCGTGACTGAAGTTTTATTTTAAGCAGGCTACCCTAATTAGCAACTACTACATTCTTCAAAGTGTATTTCCCTGCCTTGATTGATCAGTGTAGGTATTTGTGAGATCATGTTTCCTTAGTATTAACTGATTGCATATTCAACTGTTTAATGTGGATGTGGCAAATAGAGCTGGTAATATAAGCTGAAACCTAAATAGTACTTAGAGTACACCAGGCATATACATTTTTTTCATTTAATCTTCACAAACTACCTCCTGAGATAGATGCTAATGTCATCATCTTTCAGATGAGGAGGTTAGGGCAGAGAGAATATTAACAACTTTCCCAGGTAGGAGAGGTGAAATTTGAACCAAAGCAATCTGAAAGCACACTGATGTAAGCTTGAGAACTGCATGTATTTCCCTCAGTGGTCACCCCTAGAGACTGGACAGCTGGCCAAGACCCGTGATGAGCACTGCTGGTGGGTGTACCTCCGTGCACTGGTTGAGACTGCGGCTTGGGATCAGGAGCTTCCCTCTTTGCTGCGCCACATGACGGGTGCTCCCGAGGATATGGCAGCTGTGGGTTGGTGGCTTTCAGAGGCTCTGCAGGTTGCTGGCTTCCCCTGCAGCCTTGAATCCCCTGTGGCCAAACCCAGCCATCCCTCTGGTTATTTTTCCATCAGGATATTAATCATGTTTGGATTAGGAAAGCTGTGTGGGACATGGGGAGGTGATAAATTCCTCAGGTGTGACTATGGTGTTGGCACAGAGGGTGTCAGCAGAAGTTGGGGTTACTGGTGCATGACTATAACATGCTGCTCTCGTGGCTCTCCACATACCTGTGCAGCACACCCAGGTCACCCCGTAAGTGCTACATGTACCACCAGCAAGCAATTCAGGAGTTGGTGCAGGTCTTGTTCTGTCTTTATACTATGCCAGAAAAATCCTTCTCTTTGATAAAGTGTGTAAATCAGTCAAATTAAAAGGTTATTATTATTCACATTATCAAACATGTCATCATTACACAGAGGATTGTGACCGGGCTTCTTAAAGAGCTCACTTAGTGCACATAAAATAATTGTTTAATATACAGAGGGGTTTCTTGCATACAGCAGCTCATGAAATCATCTTCTGGATAATGTGAGAGGTTTCCAACAGCCTCCCTTTTTTTCTGTTCTTTTATGAGTTTCATGTCTCAACTGTAACCTGAATGCATGGTGGCTCTGAAGGACACAAGCTCCCGGAGTGATGTCTCACTGAGAGCCCTAATTATGGACAGCAGAGTCCCCTCTGGTTTGGGGGATGAAAGTCAGGTGGGGGTTTTTGGATAGTTCACAGCACCCTTGGGAAGGACAGAGAAAGGAGCATAGACACCCAGGAACACCACAGTGTGAACAGCATAGCTGGGAAAAACATGCAGCCACACCCACAGGCTTCTCCATGGAAACATCACAGTTGATGCCATCCTTTGGGGCCTGAGCTCCTAGGAACTAGACACTAGAAATATGGTCCCTGTTGCCCCAGAGGGAAAAAACTGCTGTATCCCATGCCTGCCAGAAGTCCTGACTCCCCTTACCCCGTGCATTACTCCCTGCCACGCCAGGTTGCCTGTGATCATTCACGTGGAGCTTCCACCTGGCAGAGCCCAGGTTATCTCCGGGAATATGGAAAATGTAGGTTTTAGCCTTTCTGAGTCTACATTTCAGGGAAGGAAGCCCCGAACAGTTTAGTGTGGTCTTTGGTCTCTGCCACAGTGATTCACTAATCCAAAGATGGCAAGGGCCTTTTGTGACAGTCACACCTGGCTGCTGCAGGCTTTGCTGGAGCCCCCTCTGAGCTCCCTCGCTGTCAGCTGACTAGCTGACCTGGTTGTCTGTGTACCTGAGTTCTTCAAACCAATGTCACATGATCAAAATGTAACATGCAGCCCAAGTCTTAGAAGACCAACATGTGATTTTCCTTTGCATGAAACAAGGCGCTGTGTGGATTAAGTCTGGCCCTGAGGTGGAGGAGGGGAGGGCAGTTTTCCCAGGTTCAGTGCTGTGGGTTGGTAAGCAGCATCTTTGCTGTGTCTGGGCTGTATGAAAGCCTCCACCATGGCCTACGTCCTACATACCTCTTTCACACAAACTAGTCCTGTGGCCTGGCCCTCCTGGCACCCAACACGAGCTGTCTCCAAGCAGGTACACAGGTTAGGAAGATGTCAGGATGTATTGGCATGTTTAGATTGAAGACTGACTATAGGCTTTGCTCACTCCCTTCAGATAACACAGCAGCTAAACCCAGAGTCCCACTAAATCATTACCAGGATAGACTGTGCCTCATAACAGCAGGCCTAAGGGCTGAGCAAAAAACACTGCAGGGACCTATAAGCATGTCCTAGAAGCAAGGGCATCACCACTTCCTCTTGGGCCATCCCTGAGCTGATTCAGAAAAGGATACTGAAAGTCAGGTATGTACCAAGTAACCCAGCTCTAAATGAGTCCAGTGATGGGGAGCGTCTGCAGTCCGAACAACAGACTTTAGAGCTCAGAAGAACTTGGAGCCTATCTAGTCCTATGGACCTTAGACTTTTTTTTTAAATTACGCACAAAAACCTTTATTCCCACACAAGTTTTCACAACACTCGAGTAAATCAAACAGCTAACCACAGAGCTGCTCCAGGGGAAGTGAGAGTGGGGTCACTCATTCCTATTACTCTCCCAGTGTCCCTCACAGCCCCACTAGGAAAACTAGTTCTCATCCAGATGCCATCATGCAGATGGGTCCCAAAGGCAGGAGACAGGGTGGTTCATGTGAAAGGGCCGAATTCCCAGTGATGGCAGCTAACTAACTTTGCTGATCCCAGTTTCCTCATCTGTAAAATTATAGTCTTGCCCTCAGGAGGTTGTTGAGAGCATCAAATAAGGTTTCTGAAAGCTGTAAGCAACAGCCAGATTTTGGTAGGTACTCATTAATTGTATATTTCATTTCCATTTTTGCCCAGTTACAGTGCTATTCCATTGCTCTTTATATATCCATTCCCACTCAGCAAGTCTCCGACTAGCTCGCAATGTGTTAGCCAACTATGTAGTTCTACAAACATGACAGATGTATCTTCAGATCTGTTTTTATTTGGTCTTTAAAATTTTCTCAATGGTACGTGCTCATTAAAGAAAATTTGAAAACTGCATAAAAATTAAAGGGAGACCCAGTGCTTTACCTCCTGAACAAAATCATCCTTAACATAGTGGTCGATTGGTCTATTTCCTTCCAGTCTTTTTTTTTTCCCTAGTACAATTAGGTGTGTGCATTCTGGAGAGATGATTGTTTTGTTTTGATCTTTGTCACTGTTGGAAAGAAGCTCTGGCAAATCCCACCTTTGAAAACCAGCTATTGGAAGCCTTGTACAGTGAAGAGGAACAGATGTTGCCCGTCTTTTTCACTGCAACTGTAACAGTAAACCTTCCCATAGTTGTAAACACTCTTCTCATATTAAGCTTTTAAACTAGAATGCTTTCTGGGAAGAGTCCCAGCCTTAAACCAGCTCCTCTTCTCTCAACTAGCAGTTGCTAAGGCTAGACTCAACCTCTTTGCCTTTTGTACACGTTAGTTACTGCCTTCTCTTTTCTAGTTGAGAGTCATGGTTTGACTTGGCAGCCCTTCAGTTACAAAATCAGTTGCAAACACCTATCTTGTCTAGTGCTGGAACCTGCTAGTTCCGGGGGTGGATTAACCAGCAGACAAAGTATGTACTAGCTTACAGTAAGCAAAGTACCCAACCCACTGCCGTCAAGTTGGGTTCGACTCATGTCAACCCTATAGTACACATGGGCTTATGTGCTTACCTGCTGATCTGTAGTACAGAGTTTCACATCTTTGATCAGATGTGGTGATGTGGTGAAACCCATGTGAAATTGTGCACTACAGATTAGTACATAAACACAGTTAAGCCTATGTGTATCTTGCTTTTTGGGTAATCCATCCCTACCTGAGACCGCTGCCTCTTCTCGTTCCCCAAAGTCTCCTCCACTCCCCCTGCCTTGTCCTTCTGGCCCACTGCCATGGAACCAGGAGTGGAAAATATGGGAGATTTAAAGGATTGTATTGATTTAGAAGTAAAGAGAGGGAAGATAGTTCACAAAACAGGAACAGCTCAGGGGAAGGAACCCTGGCATTCTGAGAAGTGAAAGACAATTCAGAACAGTGGGAATAATGCAGACTTGACCTACTTTGAAATGTTGCTGAGGGTCAGCGGTAACTGGGAAATGAAGAGAGAGACTCAGCTTCCTCCTATTTTTTTCACCCTCCTGCCCCTCAGACCTTTTGCTCCTATACCCAGTGCTCTCGCTAGTACAGTTGGGCTGGTTCAGTTATTTTAAAGGCTCACAGGGCCTTTAAATGGACGAATTTCCATTTACAACATTATGTCAGTGGGAAAATGCATTCTGAGTTCCAGACAGCCAACTCATAAACTTTTGGAACACCACCCGCTCCTGAGTGAGAAGACTGCAGGCATTGTATTAAGGGCTAGTCCAGGATTGTCCCTGTGCAGAAGGCCTGCCCTTCTCGCCAGTGAACTGGCACCAGTGCCCAAGTGCTCATTATATTCTAGAACACATGGGCCTCACTGGTGTTTCTGTATAAGTGGATCTGATCAGAAGGAAGTTGTTTGTTTGTTTGTTTGTTTAATTCTCATGAAGTGAAAGTAAATAATCCAAACTGAATTGGCAGGCCTGTCTGTCTGTAGCTCCTTCTGCTCTCTCCTTGCCCGGTGACAGCACACTCCCCTTTTGTTCTATATGTCATATCCTCGTAACAATCTCCTGTCCTGTCCCCTCCTCTCTGCCCTCTCTTTTCCCCTCCAGTACGAGGCCAGTGGGACAGCATCCCGTAAGTGCACAGTGCCATCAAGTACGCACAACGTACGGTCACACTGTGTCTCCAAGTCCAGTCCATTCCTGTTCAAAGGGTTGACCTCAGTAATGTTTTCTGGTCAGGAGCCACAGCAGGTCTGAGGCCATGCTCCCAGGGGACCCCCAGGCTGCTGGACCATCAGTTGTGGTCTTTTAGTGGCGTTCTTGAGGTGCACCCCTTTTTTTCTCGTGTTGCCACTGGGACTCGACATTGTGTGCCCCATTATGGCTGCCTTTGGTGGTGGCCAGGCGCCATCTGGTTCTTCTGGTCACATGTTGATACGGTCACCCAGTCACATGGGTCCCTCTGTCTCCTGGGCTCTTTTTCCCTCGTGTCTTTGTTGTTCTTGGTGATCATCTGTTCTGGGTGAGTTGGGACCATTTGATGTACCTCAAATGGCAGCTTGCTAGCCTTTAAGACCCCAGATGTCACTCACCAATATGAGGTGCAGAAGACTGTTAGCAGTAGGCTGTTTATACCAGTTGGCCTCAGTGTCCTCTGAGAGCATGGTCCCCACACCTGCTACTGTATCTTTGCAATATTGAGTTAAGATTAGAAGAGTTTTCAGTTTACGGTGAAATCCAGTTCAGGGGATCCACTTTGTACTGTGTGCTGTCACTGTTTTCACCGAACCAAATTTCTATCAGCTATCTAATCTGAGGCCAGCCCTCTTCCTCCCTCCCCACCCTTGCAGCCTTCAAAGAGTCCTTTCTTCTGTACATAAGTCTATTTTCAAGTCTTTATAGTAGGGGTCTCATACAATATTTGTTCTTTTGCTGATGACTGATTTCACTCAGCATTATGTCTTCCAGTTGAAACCAGGTTATGACATGCTTCCTAAAATCATCATTGTTCTTTAGCATTGCATAGTGTCCTATTGAGTATTGTACCATAGTTTGTTTATCCATTCGTCTGTTGTTGGGCATCTGTGTTGATTCCATCTTTTTGCTGTTGTGGACTGTGCTGCAGTAAACATTCATGTGCATGTATCTGTTCTCATGACAGCCCTTTGTTTCTGTAGGATATATTCTGAGCAGTGGGATTGCTGGTTCAAATGGTATATCTATTTCCAGCTTTTTAAAGAAGCACCAAATTGCTTTCCAAAGAGATTGTACCATTTTGCATTCCCACCAATAGTGTAGGAGAGTTCTGATCTCTCCTCAGCCTCTCTAGCATTTGTTGTTTTGTGTTTTTTGGATCATGCCCAACCTTGTTGGGGTGAGATGTATCTCTTTGTGGTTTTGATTTGGATTTCTCTAATAGCTAATGATCGTGCACATTTCCTCATGTGTCTTTTAGCTGTCTGGATGTCCTCTTCAGTGAAGTGTCTGTCGATCTCCTTTGCCCATCGCTTAGTTGGGTCATTTACCTTTTTCTTGTTGATATTTTGCAGTACCTTGTAGATTATGGAGATCAGACGTCAGTCTGACATGTAGTTGCCAAATATTTTTTCTCATTCTGTAGGTGGTCTTTTAACTCTCTGGATACAGTCTTTGGATGAGCAAAAGTGTTTAATTCTTAGTAGTTCCCATTTATCTACTCTCTGTTGATTGTGCTTTGTCACATCTTGAAGTCAGTCTAGGCTGTGTATTAAAACTTCCATCGTTGATCCTATTTTTTCTTGCATCAGCTTTATCATTTTAGGTTTGATATTTAGGTCTTTGATCCATTTTGAGTTAGTTTGTATAAGGTGTGAGATGTGAGTTTTGTTTCAGTTTTTTTTGCAGATGGATGTCCAATTTTGCCAGCACCATTTGTTCAAGAGACTGTTTTGACCTTAGTTTAGAATCTTAGGGCCTTTGTCGAATATCAACTGTTCATAAGAGGATGGTGGCATTTCTGAGGCCTCAATTCTGTTCTGTTGGTCTGTTTGTCTCTTTTTGTACCAGTACCAGGCTGTAGGAAGTTTTAATGAACCTAGTTTACTTATGATTGAAGTTGTATAAAGTGACTATGCTAAATGATTTCAGCAAAAACTGTTTGGGTGATGCGTGTGTAGGTGCAGGCCCATTCTAATAACCATACTTGACTAAATTAGCATAGCTAGGTTAGTAAAGGAACCAAGTGATGAAGACAATGACTTCCTAATTAATAGACTGCAAGAAGTCTCTGGGAGCATGTTCTCAGGTTGCCAACAGCTTCTGCATGGTGTTTACAGTATGTCCTTAGCTTTGGGCATGCAGGGCATTCAGATGAAGTCATCCACTTGGGTCCATTTCTTGAGTGTTAATCATTGTGTGATAGAGAACAGCTTCTTCTATTCTTAGAGTCTCCAACTGTGAAGTTTCCCTACCTAGCTCTGGGCCCATCCTCCCTTTCTCCCTACCCACTTTCTCCAGAAATATCACTTTTCGTTGTAGGAAATTACACATTCACAAACTGTGTTTCTTTCCTCACACCAAACCTACTCCCACGCAGAGACAGATTCTAGAATGATCTGATGAATAACCCATGCCCTTATCCAGCTGTTAATGAGAACTGCCTTAGGCAAAGATTTTGGTGTAAGCTACAGTAAGACCTCTCCAGTGCCTGCCAGTCGTGGGTCTTATTGACAAAGTGCTATGTGAGAGGAAAGACTTCTTCGATTTTCACTTTTTTCCTGTCAGCCCTGGGCCTTTTTCCTACTCTGAACTGTAGTGATATAACATTCTGCACATTACAAAAAAGCAGACCCAGTCGAAGGTAGGAGGTGGGCTGAATCTCAAGAGGCAATAAATGGAATGTCTCAAATAAAATGTTATGAAAACTTACTTACTTGGGTTCCAGTGGACATGTAATCTCTTAATTAAAAATAGCTCACAAGTGGTATTTCTTTCCTGATCTAGCTTTCAGGCTTTGCTTTCTGTGCAACAAGAAAATTTTTGAAGGATCTGGAAATCTTGTTAATATTTAATTGCCTTTTAAATTATTTACACATCAAAGCATCAACCTGTTGTTGTCATTTAAAGAGTAAATGCCCAGCAGAGCCCTGGCTAGCCTTCCAAACCCTGATGTTTGAAGCACTAGTAGAGAAGGGATCTCTGATGGAAGTCAGGCCTTCCCCATTGTGGGCTCAGGAAGCCTGGGGAACTTGTTACTAGAATCACATGCACTTTGTCTACTTCCCAGGTGTTAAGTACTTAAATCTTATATCTTTTTTATTAAGAGTAATATCACCTCATTAATTGCATGCCCCCTAAGGAAAGGATGTAGCCTGAACTTCTTGTAATCAAATAGAGAGTCCTATTTTCCTGTCAAGATCAATTCCATGCATTATGCTGCACAGAGCAGCTGGCTGGGCCTTTGCCAGCGAGCCTCGGAAAGGAAACAGACTCATTTTGCTTTTTCCACAAGATGAAGGCAGGAGTTGGCTATTTTATGGTTAATAGCAACCTAGCTAATCCCATCTGAGCACCAGGAGACCTTAATTGGCTATCTACTCCAATCAGATGACTCCAATGCAAATAATGTATTTTTGCTTTATGCCGAGGAAACGGGGCCAGGTTTCAGGGGATCCCCCACCCATGAGGTTATAGGCTTCTAAGGAACATAAAACCCAAACCCCCAGCTATCAAGTTGTTTCCAATTCATAGTAACTCTACAGGGTGAAGCAGACCAGCCCCAAAGCGTCTCCAAGGCCATAATCTTTACGGAAGCCAGTTGTCCTATCTTTCTCCCACAGACTAGTCGGTGGGTTCAAACTGCCAGCCTTTCAGTTAGCAGCTGAGCACGTAGCCACAGCACCACCATAGCTCCCTTCGAAGGAGAACTGCTGTAAGTGTGTTCTCTATGTTTTTATAACAATAGTAAAAGGAAAAGTTCTTTTTTTTAATCTATGTGGAACCATGATCTGAAGAAAGAACCCACCCTGTTTTCTGCCCCTAGGCTTTCACCCCAAATGGACTTCCATCTGCTGTTGTGGTCCCTACCCACCCGTCTTGTGTCTGCCCAGCCTTGTTCCCACCACCCCACGTCTACCAATTTCAAAAGTTAGCCTTTGTAAAACAAACTTTCTTGTGCTGGGTTTTCTAAGTCTTTGCCACCTTCCAGTGTGTGGAGAAGTTAGCTGACTCGAATGAGCAATGAACTGTTGCAGCTGACTGCTGGGATGGGGCGGGAAACAGGGTTCAGAAATAGAAGGGATCAGACCCTCATATTGTCTGTACTTCCTCATCTCTGTAAGTAGATCTTTGTAAGTGAGAAATTTTCTGATAATCTGACTAACATGTTCATCTCTAAGTACAGACTACAGCATATGAAACCTTAGCTCACACACTTGGACACTCTCCACATATAGTATTTAATGCACCTCAATTCCAGTTCTACAAGGGGGAGGATATAAATATATTATATTTGAGCTTTAGATGTGTGTGGAAAAAGTCCTCCAGGATATTTCAAATAAATCGAAGAAAGTCCAGCTTCACGTGGATTGTCCAGATTTGCTTTTGATTAATGTCAGCTGCTCTCCACATTATCCAGCTTTATCTCCGGATACTGAAGAGTTAATGCTGGCATTTTTGAGCCAAACAGATATTTCTATTTTCATACACCATTTAAATGAGAACCCAGAACAGTGATCTTAGAAAGAAAACATCAAGATATTATCACTACTCCTCTGGGATTTTTGCATAATTCTTTCACTGAAGTTTTTTTTAAATTTTTTTTTATTATGACTGAGTGAAAATGTACATTCCCATATAAATTTACATGCCCACCTATATGCAGCTTCCACTGCTCTCCCTGCCCGGTGACAGCACACTACTCCTCTCTGCTCCATACATGTCTCATCCTCCCAACAGTCTCCTTTCCCCTCCTGTCCACCCACTCCACTTACTCCAGCCAGAGGTCAGCAGGATGATATCCTATAGATGCATAGAACCATAAAATGCATCCAATATATGGTCACTCTGCATCGCCAAGTCTAGATTCTTTGTGAGTGATCCAACAACATCATTCAGAGTCCCTTTCTAAAGGCAACTGCAGCCCTCCAGGATCATGAAACAGTGGAACATCAAAGGCTGTAGGTCTCTTGGCACTCAAGGTGAAGTCAGAACAGTTAGTTACTTCATTAGTATTATTAGGTGGTACCCTGTAAAATTGCTCATTATTTGTGTAAGTCAAAATCTGTCACATAACGGCAATTTCATGTGGTTCTCTTAACAAAAGATTCCAGTGGTATGTATCAGGGGACTTAGCTAAGAAAATTCATCCTAGAGAAGTTTGTCATCCTCTGAAAGACATATTCTTCAGATCCTGGGAGTCTGCTAACATATTGAGCTTGAAAAATTATTAAAAGAAGTGCACACTATTAGAAATTGCTTAAACAAGATCTGTTTCATTTTCTGTGGAAATGGGATGGCAAGTGCATATATGTGTGCATGCACTCTTTCATCTAAACCTTCCAGTATGGTGGCTCTGTGGCTGGTGACAACCTCTCCCTGAGTCTGAGGGGAAAAACAAGGCACAGCCATTTGGGGGTACTTGTGACATTTACTGCCATGTCAGAATAGTTTTGTATTTGCTTTTCTTTTTTGCATAATAATTTATGATGGTTTACCCAGCAGTTTAGGTTCCCGTTCAGCAGTTTCTGTACAGGTTGTTCAGTCACCTTGTTTACATTCTTCACAACACATGAACATTCTCATTATTTCTGTTCTGCTTATTCTATTTTCCTTAATGTAGTTTCAGTGTGTATTTTGAAAAGCGAATGTAATAGATTTGAGTGCACCACCTTATTGTGCAAGAAGTGTCTCCTCTTCTTTTTAAAAACCTGCTGAATTTGAACTCTTAGCCTCCCTTCTCCAAGGCTGGGGGGCTGTAAAACTTATCCCAGTTAACTCAGTTATCACTAGAACGTCATTTCTCCATCCCCCACCTCTCCCCGCCCCCACCCCCCCCAGGGTTGTGCAAAGGTCCTGAAACCATCTGTAATCCCAAGGGTTTCAGGAGCACAGCTTGGTCATTGGTGTGCTCTGGCCCTTCTGAAACCCCCACACCCTGTCTCTGTGGTCCCTGTAGGCCAGAGATTTGCTTCTTTGACACTTGTGGCATGTGACTTTTCAGCAAGGCTGGAACCCTGTTCCTGGGACACTGATGGGCACAGGTTGTGGATCCCCTTTGGTCATGGACCCAACAGTCATTTCCATGTCCACTCTGCTCACTGCAGCTGCAAGGTCCTACCCCTCCCATCTCTTTGGGACGTCACCAGTCTCTTTAAGGAACTGGGGCTTAAGGCAGCCAACAGAAAGTGACCTAGCCACTTGTAGGAGAAAACCTGGGAGACCACACCCAGGTCAACACATATATTAATTATCTTTCCATAGGACGTTATGAATTAGCAGTAGCCAAAGTGTTAGCAAGTAAGCACCGAGACAGTCCAGTCTGGCAGCTATTACCCATATCTGGCTGTTTACATTTAAATTGATTAAAAGGAGATAAAAATAAAAATTCCATTCCTCAGTCAAGTCATACAGCAGAGTGTTCAAGAACCACATGAGGTCAGTGGCCACAATATTGGCAGTGCAGAACATTTCCATCACGACAGAAAATCTGGATTCAGCTGATCTGCAATGAGCGGCATGGGCTTTTGCACTAGCAGTTGAGTGTGGGCCCCTTGCTGTTCTACCCCATTTTCTTATGCAGCTGAGCCCTGGCTATTTAGAGGCTATAAGAATACAAGTGAAAAGTCAGTGGGAAATGGTAACTGCCACAGCATCCTAAACAGCAATTCTCCAGAGCTTGTGTGTAGGAGCATAGAGCTTTGTCTCTTGCTATTTATGCAACCCAAAGCATCCATCGGGTCAGAGGATTTGTTTCTTTCAGCAGAGTGTATCTCCTGGAGAGGAATCTTGAGTTTTAGGTGAGCTCGCAAAGCGTATTTTTTGTTACAGCTCTATTTCCCCTGGGGGAAGCGCCAAGGAGGCTTATGTGATGAGCTGGGGCTGGTTTGGTCCTGTTGGGTGTTGGGTGTGTGTTCAGCAGTGAAGGGCCAGCTGGCAAAGGGTGAGCCACCAAGCCCGTGAGGAGATCACAAGCAGATGAAAGGGAGCAGGACAGAAAAGCACACTGGTCCTGAGTCACCTGTATAAACGAGTGCCAGTGAGGCGGTGAACATCCAGACCCCTCAGCTCAGTCTGCGGATGAGACAGTAGACAGGACAGTGTTCTGCCTCAAGTCAGCACTCTGCACAGGAGCACTCCGGACACGGGCTTATTTTAATACTCTGTGTTTCTCTCGGCCCTATAAAGGTATTCTCTCTACATATAGTAATTTTTAGCCCTAAATAATATTCACCACTTGGGAGATAGAAACAAGGAGAAAATTGTTTAGGAGCTAGGCGTTTGAGGAACATGCTTTCTGGATTTGGCTTTGGCAAAGTAGGAAGTCCATGAAACTGCGGTAGGTCTTTAAATAAAGCAAAAGATGCTGCTCTTTTTGTACCAGTGCACCTCCTATGGTCACTGGAGTCCCCTGCCCTCACCACCAGTGATAACGTTGTCTCATTGCCTTGTTCAAGTTTTTGCCTTGTAGGCATTTCCTTTTGTTAGTGCCTAGATGCATTCGTCATCTCCACCTATGTCTGCTGTAGGAAGCCTTTAGAGAACTGGCCAGTGTTTCTCTCAGGAGGGGGAGCAGCTCTGCCAGTGGCTTTGTGGGTCTGTATACTCCTGTGAGCCTGGGGCTGACTGCTTGTCCCTAACAAGCTGTGCTCCACTCTGGCACTTCCTCTTCCCAGCACTAGATTTGAGGTCACTAAGCTCAATACCAGGCACTCCTTGGAAACTCTGTGAGGCCCTTCTAGTCTGTCCTGTACAGTTGCTACGAATTGGAATTGACTTGACGGCATTGGGTTTGGTTTGGGTTGGGTTTAAGCTCAGTGCAGCTTTCTTGGTTGGTACAGTGTGTACTTGTAAAGTTCAAAACCAAAGTCAGTTGTTGTCAGCATTGATTCTGACTCATGGTGATCCCATGTGCACAGACTAGAACTATGCTCCATAGGGTTTCAAGGTGTGACCTTTCGGAAGCAGATGACCTGGCCCATCTTCCAAGGCACCTCTGCGTGAATTTGAACCTCCAACCTTTTGATTAGTAGCCTAGCACTTAAATGTTGGTGCCACCAGGAACAGCTGTGTTTATTTATAAAGTAACGAAGCATAGATAACCCCAGACTAGAGAGTGAGTGAGTGAGTGTGTGTGTGTGGTCCCATCGGAGAAGGCTCCCGAGGGCACGTTCAGACACAGCCTTGCAGCACTGCCATTGCTCAAGATGTTGGTGGAGCCCTCACCTGGGCAATTTCCAATTTGTGTTTACTGTCCTGTTGGCTTCTAGCCTTAAGGAGTAAGTTTGGTGATTGAAATAACTTGAAGTTATTTCCATTCAAATCTGATGAGTAGGGGGATGAGGAGCAGTGATTAAACAAAGCAGTAGTGTTTACAAGTAAATGTATATATTATTTAAAGTTTTCAGAGCATGGGCTGGTTCCTTTTCTTGCCGTGACTTGTCAGTTCCAAAAGGGGGCTTCAGAGAGATGTGAGCACAGCAGCACCATAGCCCCCCATGGCAGTGACCTAAGCATGGGACTTAGTGGGTGCAGGTGGTCATGGCACTTATTTTGAAAACTGTCGATCACACCCCACATTGCAGATCAAATAAAGGGGCCTCCTTGTCCTTGGAATGCCTGTAGAGTACGACGATTGTACAGCAAGTCAAAGGATCCCTCTTTTCCTCAGGCAGAGTGGCCTTCTTTGTGCTCTTCTCCCACCACCTGGCTCTCTTTCTCTTTGTTCCTGCTCACATTTTTCCTTGGGCCCAGAGAGACTTGCCTTTACATTGTATTTGTTCTTGCTGAGGTTGTGGGAGAGGGTGCTGAATATGGTGCCTCCCTCGGCCACACGGCGAAAACATTGGTGGTCTCAAAGGACTGTGACTAGCAAGCACCGTGTGTGATAGACACTAAACTGGCAAACAGGCATCCCCAAACTGGACTGCAGTTTAGAGTCACCTGGGGGACATTTTTGGAGCCCTGGTGGTGCAGTGGTTAAGAGCTTGGCTACCAGCCAAAAAGGGGGCAGTTCAGATCTACCAGCTCCTTGGAAACCCTAAGAAACAGTTCTGTTCTGTCCTACAGGGTCACTGTGAGTTGGCCTTGTCTCAGTGGCAGTGGGTTTGTTTTTCTGGGATTTCAGGAGCTTTTAACACTAATGCCCAGGCCATACACCCAAGACCCCCTAACTCAGAACGTTTAGGGGTGGGAGCCAGACAGCAGTAGCTTGTCACAGAGGCCCAGGTGATCCCAGCAGGCAGCAGAGTTTGGGTACTATTCTGAGGGAGCAGAGACGGAGCTTCGAAAATCTGAGCTGCTCTGTGGGAGTTTGACTGGAGAGAGTACGTCTTACATCTTGGAGGCAATGTGCTGTGCTCGAAAGAGCACTGGGTGCAGAGGCAGTCTCTACATTTTACTGTCCTCAGCAAGCCATTTGCCAACTGTGGACCTCCGTTTCCTTATGTGTAAAATAGGGTTGTAATAGTCCTAGTTCAGGGGCATCCTAAGGAAGGAAAGAGATGACTTGTGACAGTCTGTAAAGTGTGAAGTGCTGTCTGAATGCCGAGTGTTATTACTGTTGATTATTCTTTTATAGGATGACAGTCTTTTTCTGGGTGGCCTTGGTAAGGCAGCTGGAGCCACCACTGTGGCATTAATTCTTCCATTACCAGGCATAAACCTGAGAGTTGTTTAGCTCGAAGATTTATTTCTGCCATCTAATTAAGTGGGTAGCAAGGAGAAGTGAGCTCCAGAGAAAATCTACCTTGTCCCCACTCATCTCTAAGAATGCAGGGGCTAAGCAGAGAAAGGATGCTGGTAGCCTGATATTTCTGAGCCGAGCTTGAACTTTAGGCTGTCCTAGTGTATTTCTTTTACTTCAGATTGGATGGGACAAGGTGAAACTACAGGCAGAGTGTCACTGAGACACCCCAAAGGGGGAACAGCCACAGCCTTCAGCACACAGAGCCTCCTCGGTCACTTTTGCCAGTGCAACTGTAGCGTCTTGTGCAGTGTACATCATCATGGCTCTTCCAAGGCGGACAACCACATTTTCTTGGTTTGTCCTCTCCAGGGATTTGAAATTGGATGGAGGGAGACAATCAGCAGGCGCCATGAGCTTGAAAGAGATCATCGGTCTGGAGGGCGTGGAACTGGGCGCTGATGGGAAGGTAAGGCTTTGAGGCCTCTCCTGCAGGCATTGACGCAGTGCCGCTGGTGTAGGGAAGCAGCTTCAGGTGTGGGACCAGCCTCACTCAGTGCAGGAAGCTGGGCCTGGGGCAGGGAAGGCAGGGCAAATTCCCAGGCTGTCATGCCACCTCCCCAGCCCCTACGGCATGCACACAATCTCCTGAGCCAGTGATTTAGCAGCAGGACTGTTAAAACTCCCAGAGAACATCTGTTTCTCTGCCAGTGCTGTTTACGATTGAGTGTGCAGTTCTTGGTGGCATGGCGGTTAAGCGCTCAGCTGCTGACTGAAAGGTCAGCAGTTCAAATCCACAGGCTGTTCCTTGGAAACCCTGCAGGGAAGTTTTCTGTCCTGTAGAGATGCTATGAGTTGGAATCAACAGTAACAGGTTCGGTTTTGGGTTTTGATGCAAGACTTCTGATGCTCACAAACACACATGTGCCTACGTGCACGCATGTTTGCCTTACTGGGCTGCAGCACGGTGGCTGGTGGTTGGAGCATTCATTCAGTGATGGGGTCAGCAAACAGCATTCCTGCCACCAGAAAGTTCCAGGAGGCCCAAAGCCCATGGCTCTGAAAATCTCAGAGTCCTCCCAGCTTCACACCAGGCTACTTGAATGGCAGGGCTGTCTGCCTCCCCTCTCATCCACATTTCCATGGGCTGCCAGATTGATGTTGGTGGAGTAAAAGGTTGAAAAATGAACTTGAACCTCTTCATGCTGGATCCCAGGGAGTCCTCATAAACCTTCCAAAGCCTGTTTATGGAGATGATGAGAGGGTTTCTTTGGATAAACCATCCCAGGGTAGTTTGCTTGCAGGTATGGCTGCTGGGATTGACACTCCCCCACCCCTACCCAGGTCACAGCTGTGTTGTAGTGACGTCACTCTTGAGCTCAGAGTGTGGGGACTGTGCGGTGTTTTCCCCATGCAGGTGAAAAGAAACGTGCTTGTTCTGGTCTAGAGTAGGGTTGAGTATTGTATACAGTGTCTGCCACAAGAAAATGATGGGGGCCCGCGGTTTATCACAGCCTCTTGGGGCCAGATTATTCTGGACTCCAACCCTTGGTGGGTGATTAAAAGTAATGCAGTGTGTGTCTCCCATGCTACACAGCACCTTTAAGTTTGTGAGATAGTACCTAGTTATCTGTGAGCACAGTCCTGTGTCTGCAGCAGAACAAGACTAGTCACACCAAGTGGTAGCAATTAAAACTATCTGTGGCCTGCAGCCAATTCAGGTTACACTTGCGTACAAAATTGACACACATAAATGCCAAAATAAATGTCATTTTTGATGTCCTACTGGAATGTAGAAATCTAAATGTGACCATATGGGCCTGAACTTGGAGTGGTGACGCAGCTTGGTCAGAAGGCGGACACCACATTGCCTGGAAATAATCACATGCCCACTTTTGTCTTCTTCTTTCAGACTGTGTCTTATACCCAGTTTCTGTTACCCACAAATGCCTTTGGGGCCCGCAGAAACACCATAGACTCAACCTCCTCCTTCTCTCAGTTCCGGAACCTGAGCCACCGCAGTCTCTCCATTGGACGGGCAAGCAGCACCCAGGGGAGCCTTGACACAGGTGACCCAGGGCCTTGACTAGACCTGAGGAGCTCTTGAGAGGATGTGTGGTGGTCTGGTTTGGGGGCCAGTCCCTGAGCAGCAAGAGGTCATCCTGCAGGCAGCAGACTTTTGGGAAAGCCTGAGTTCAGACTAGGCCAGTTCAGTCAGACACAAGGTGATGACCTCCTAACTGGATGCCTCAGTGGCTGGCCCCCCAAGGGCCACATAGACCCAAGGCCAAGGATACCTACCCAAGTCCACCCTGCAGAGATGGCTGGATGTCCAGCTTCTTGACCTCTCAGCACCTCATCTGAAGGAAGCCTTGGCTCTCCCTTGCACTCCCACAGTGCTCCTTTTGGCTTGTTTTCATACAGTTGGGCCTGCAGCAACAGCTCAGGTGTGAGAACTTTCTCTAGTTTTCATACTGGTTGAGTTGAACTATGTCCAGCTTTGCCTACACTAACTTTTGTAAAAATCAGTGGGTGAGCCCCTTTATGGGGCAGCACTGTTTGCACTCTCAGAGAAACCCCAGGTGAATACGAAGTTGCCCAGGAGGGGTCCGAGTCCAGAGCTCTGGAGCGCTTGCCCTCCTGTCCTGGCCATCTGGTGTCATCTCTGATGTGTGGCCCCACCATATGGATGAGTGAGCTGGTGACCACCAACCCACTCAGAAGCAGTCACAGCTGTGCTTCCCAGAAGGCACAACTGAATTTGCCGACTGATCTGTACTTTTAAAAAGTGCCCTTTTGGGTGCTTTGCTCTGTGGTCCAGGACGGCTGCCGGAGCTTTTGTGCTTTGTGAAGTGTTGCGCTCTCCTGGGTCAGTATGTCATTTTCTAAAATGGAAAACAATGCCAGAATGTTAAAAACCCATGGAGCCAATTATGAGGGTTGCCTCTCATTGCTTGCTAAAGGTCAGGGCAATGTGGTGACTCAGAGTTAGAAGGTCTGCAGCCAGCCTGTCCTCCATCTGACTATGTACTTCTCCCCGCTGCTCCTGCATCTGAGCATCCTGGGCCCTTAATTATGACCTTTGTTTGTGACCTTTAGGTAGTGATCTGGGGGACTTCATGGACTATGATCCCAATCTCCTGGATGACCCACAGTGGCCTTGTGGCAAGCACAAGCGAGTTCTGATCTTTCCCTCGTACATGGTGAGTAGTGTTGGATAGCGGGTGGCTTGTTCCTCTTGGAGCAGCTCTGGACACATCTGGGGACCTGCTGGAGAAGTTGCACTGTAGGGACTGCTTGAGGAAGAACCAGCTCCTGCCTAGAATCCAGGTCTCTGCGGGTATCTTGGCCTGTGCACACGCTTCAGAGAGGGGCAGGTATCTACAAAAGCCCCCAGCTCAGATCAGGGACCCTCACCTCTGAGGGCATGAATGCATCATACACCTATAGAGCCCGCTGGGGACCAGGCTGGCCACTGGAGGTGCTGAGGTCAAGCTCGGCTCTGCTTTGAGTGCTACGGTCACTGTAGGCCTCCGTGTACTCTAAATAAACATTTGGAACCCAGGTTCTAGATGACAGAACTGTCTCTTTGGAAAGTGAAAGTAGGACAGTGTGGGTGTTAAAGGCAAAACCTTTCCTTGCTGTTTTTATTACATGGATTCTTCCTGTTTTTCCTTTTGGTAGTTTTGGTTTCAGCCTTTGACTGACCACCATTTCCCACAACCCAGAGCTGCCACTGTTCCTGACATCAGTGGGGCCTGCAGGCTCCTTTTGGGCTTTCTCTGGGCCCTCTTGCCCAGAGCAGAGGCCGAGCCCTGTCTATGTGGGGTGGATGGCAGAACTGGGCTTACACAGTAAGTTGAATGACCAGGCCTGCACCACTCAGGTTGACAAGCTCGGGCGCAGATGCCCCTACTCCCTCCCTACAACCTGGACTATGAACCATGTCACAGTGGGCAAGCACAGGCCAGCCCTTGCCACTGGGCTTTCCGCTCCCCAGCCTTGCTGTGCTCAGAAGCCCCATCCCAGGAATGAGACACAGAGGGTGCTTTTACTCTTCCAGGCTGTTGTTATAGAAGCCAAGCAGGGAGCTAACCCTGTGTACTCTAAGGGCACCCAAACCCTGGCTTTCCACCGTGCAATTCTCCCCTTCAGCCTCTACCACGCCGAGCATTTGGCAGATAGCTGATATCAGGGAAGTATCAGGCAGCACTGAGACACTTACTGGCTTCTTTCATCAGAGACCCTGTTCTGGAACTTTGGCATGTAGCTCAGAAGTCATTCTAACATGCTACGTTACATCAGAATTTATTTCCAAAGGCCTTTAGTTTCAAACTTCCCCAGTTCTTCTCCCTCCCATCATTATTCCTCAACTCCTATCACAGAAAGCAAAACTGTAACCATGTAGTCTTTTTTTTCTCTGCTCTATGATCTGTTCTATTATGTAACTTAAAAAAAAAAAAACAAACACCATGGCACATTCATCATGCCTTCCCCAAAGGCTGGCACATGGTAAATGTCCAACTAGTGACCAGAATCATTATGCAGTGCCAGAGATGGAGTAACTGAAAGGTTGTGAGTTGTATAAAGATAAGGATCTTTGTGGTTTTGTTCTGTAAGTTGGGCAGGAAGCAGTGGTGGCTCGGAGCGTTGGCCTGAGCCCTGCTGATGGACCGAAAGTGGAGGCTGAGAGACCGCCTAGTTTGGGTTCTGCCGCTTCACTTGCCAGCTCTGCATCCTTTGTCCTCAGCAGCCTGGGGAGGCACAGCCGGCCTCAGGAGGACTTGGAGGTACTTCCTGGGGCCAAGCATTTAACTGACGTGTGTGTAACCAAGAAATCACTGGGTACAATGTTATTGATTATCGTTGGGGTGTGCAGGGTTAAGTCTGGTGATGACATGGCCTTCTCCTTTTTAGGCCTGGTGTTACGTTGGGGCCAGATCAGAGTGCTTTTTCTTTAGATGACTTCTTTGTCATCTCTAAGACACCAAGCCTTCAGGGCCCTTGGATAGCACACTAGATGACTTGCCAGGTCAGCATGAGTGGCCTCCCCTGCTAGTTTCATGTCCCCGGGTGGACCATTTTTCATTTCAGCATGTTCAATTCAGTTTGGGCCTGCTGTAGTAGTCCATTTTTTAGAGAATGAAATTGCACTTGAGCAGCATATGCTATAAGATCTGTATTTCCTTGTAGTCTGGCCACACAGATACTTGGAGAAAACGTGGAAAACCCACTTTTCAGCTCCTCTCCGAAGTCATTTACTTGTGTGTCATGTGCTACAAAGAGCTGTTGTGCTTGTTATATAGTGGGAACAAAGCAACCATGACCTTCCTCCTTGGTCTTGTCATCTAATCGGGAGGTGCAGGCAATAAACCAGTCGCTGCCAGAGTGGTGTTATTGTTGTCTGTTGCCATGGAGTCGACCCCGGGCACAATGAAACAAATCGTATGGGTCCTGCGATATCTATATGACTGGTTGTGGACTGGACCGTTGTGATCCGTAGGGTTTTCAGTGGCTGGTTTTTAGAAGTAGATCACCAGGCCTTTCTTCCTGATCTTAGTCTAAAAACTGCACTGAAACCTGTTTGGCATCATAGCAACACACAAGCCTCCACCACTAGACAGGTGGTAGCTTTGCCTGACGTACATTGGCCCAGAATCAAAAAGGAGAGGACTGGAGGTAGGTAGTGATTGGTGGTGACTGTCATCTCTGGGACACAGCTGTGTCCCCTGGGACACAGCATTCACAGTGAGAGCTGAGGGTGAGATGGAGAAGGCCCTCAATGGTGAAGGATTTTTATAAAATTGGTGTTTCTAGTACTGAAAGTGACTGCCCTTCCCTATACACATGCACACACGCACAACCCCTGTATGGAGGTCACACCCACAGAAAGGGAATCCTCACTTCTAACTGGCTGAAGACAAACAAGTTGTCCAGAGTAATGTGATGTTGCCCTGCAGGGAGTAGGCACAAAGTGGGATGAAGTAGGAGGGGATTTTCTAGGAGGATAGAAGCATTTGGGGCTTTTTTGGCCTTTGATGGTATAAGGCCCTCTGAGGGTTGGGGGTATGTCTTGGCCCGCAGTGGCAGTTGGGGGCTATGCGCAGACCTGGCTTCCATCTGCTCTTCCCTGCTACAATGTGACCATCATGGTTAACAGGGCACCCATAAGTAGACTCAGGCCTGGGTGGAACCTGCGTGGCCCAACACCTCCTCCACCCGACCCCCGCCCTCCAGGTTCCTGCTGGGTGCTGAAAAGGACCGGCAGGCCTGTCTCACACTGGCTAGCTGTGCGGCGCCAGTCCCCGCCTGGATGCGTGCATCCATGGTCCTGAAGCCCCTTGACGTACGTGGGTGCAGGTTGTGGCTACTCAGCCTCTGGGGTCCGCTGCCTCATGCTGGTCTTTCAGGGCGTCCACGTTAGGCCAGCCCAGCTGAGGCCCCAAGCCTGGGAACCATGGGTTCTGGAGTTTTGGATGTCCTATTCTAGATGAATTTAGGGCTCTGAGATAACCATGTGGCCTCAGTCAAGCAACACCCAAAAATGTTAAGTTCATCTTTCATCATATCAAGTCCTAGTATAGAACATTTTCCACTCTGATCATGCTTAGAGCATTTCCAGTACCCTAGAAAATCTCCTCCTGCCCACCCACTCCATGCCCCTTCCCCGCAGACAAAATGCTGCTCTGACTTTCAGCACCAGAGATTAGTTTGCCTGTTTCAAGAAGTCCATAGAAATGGAATTGTACATTCTGCACTCCTTCTTTTGATTTTTTTTTTTTGTTGTTGTTGTTGTCATTGCATGGATCAGTAGTTTTTTTAAGTACCACTGATTTTTAGTCCCTGGGTGGGGCGAACAGATAACACACTCAGTTGTTAACCTGAAGAGCAGGAGGTATGTCTACCCAGAGGCAACTCAGAAGAAAGCCTTAGTGATCTACTGTAAAAAAAATCAGCCATTGAAAACCTTTTGGATATTTCTGGCAGCATGCTCATCTAGTCCTCCCTTTTCTCTCTTGAAACATACACTAAATAAAATCTTCTTGCCTGAAAAAAAAAAAAACCTACAGAGCACAGTTCTATTGTGACACACATAGGGTGAGCATGAGTCAGAATTGACTAGCAGGCAGCCGGTGAGTGTCCTCTGGATGGCTGTAATGTCACTTACTTGTTGGCTTGGGCTTTGGCTTTGGTGGACATCTGGGTTGGTTCCAGTTTGGAGATATTATGTGTCTTGCTGCTGTGAACATTTTGGTACATGTCTTGGTGTGGACATACATTGTCATTTCTGTTGGGCACACACCTAGGAGTGGAATTTCTAAGTCACAGGGTGGGTGATGTTAGCCAGCAGGATGTAATTGGACACATGTTTTTATCAGTGGCTGTTCTCTTAGAGTCATATCAAAAGGACACCTGGTACTGCAGACACAACCACAATCAGGACAGGCTTTCAAGTGGGAAGGGTTCCAGAGGCCAACATTTTTCTGAGGCTCAGAAGCCTGTTATTTACAAAGGTTAAGTGGCATTCTTTTAAAATTGGCCTGGCTTTTGTAGTTACAACATATTTTTTAAACTTTCATTCATGCAGGTCAATCCCATTATTACCCTTGTGAAAGGGTAAAAGAGAAATTTCCAACCCTCGAGCCCCCCCATACAATCATCAAGGTATATGTGGAAAGCAAATTGCAGCCACCTCTGTGGGTCCCCAAATTGCTGCAGGCTGACCAGAGATCCTGAAAGAAGCTTCCAC
Organism: Heterohyrax brucei; assembly: GCA_028571685.1. Taxonomy (NCBI): domain Eukaryota; kingdom Metazoa; phylum Chordata; class Mammalia; order Hyracoidea; family Procaviidae; genus Heterohyrax; species Heterohyrax brucei. Next base: position 23,144,301 of record CM053152.1, read on the forward strand.
ATCCAGGCTGATGCAGGTGCCTGTAGGAGTTCTCGTTTATGACTGGGCTTCTCCAGGTGGCCAAGGAGGGTGCTAGGCCTCTTTCCAAAACTGGACGCTTCAGGCGTTGTTCACTGCTTGGTTTATAATAAAAGTTTCACTAGAGAGTGGTTATTTATTATTAGGACCTGGCAACTGGAGTTGGTAGTGGGGTTTTCCTCCCCCTTTGTGGGTGTGGTGAGCAATTAAGAGAAAGTAAGTGAGAACTGAGATGATGCCAGCAAAATTAATATTACTGGAATGGATTTCTGGATCATTTTTCCTTTCTCAGGGCATCAGAAAGAAAACCAACTACCATCCTTTGTAATATCTGTGGATACGTAAATCTCAAGAGAACATCTCTTGGATTGATCTTCCAAGATATCACGAAAGTGCCTGTTGTTTTATTTACTTAATACACACATCTGAATACTTATAGAAGAAGCCCTTGTCCCAGCCCCACTTCTCCCCAATGTTGTGGGAATATATCTTAGATTTTCAGTGCAGCATAAGAAGCTGAGCAGTGGGAACTGGATGACTCATTCATTAAAAGGATGCCTAATTCAGTCTTCTGTATGGTAGGCAGTTGGCCTCAGAGTTCCATGTTTGTTATTAATTGAAAGCTGTCTTGATTGCTTGGGCGTTTATTTACTCACTTGCAGGGATGGGTGGGCTGGGAAATAAAGTGGCTGGAGCTCCAGGGCCCCTTGCTTGCACAAGCCCCTTCTAAGGTCCTAGGAGGTGCTGGTTCAGTTCCAGTGACCCGCTTTAAGAAAAATAATGCAAGCTTCTAAAAACACAATTGTAGGGGCCTCCCTGAAACTTGAAAGGAGCCCACAGATGACAGCCCTGGAACAGAGCTTCACCCGCTTCAAGGAAAATCTTCCCCTGCAGAAGCTGGACTAGTGAGGTCTTCCTGGCCCGCCTGGCCATGGCGTGCATGTCAGAGTGCTATGGTGTATGGTGTCGGAATGCCTTATTGTATTGTGGTGCCTTTTTTTTTAAATAACTTCATTAGATACACTTGATATATCATACAGTTCACCCTTGTACAGTATACAACTCAAGAGTGATACCTAAGAGCTGTGGAACCATCACCACCAGAACATTTTCATCACCCCCCAAAAAACATTATACGCTTTAGCTACTACTCCTCTAAGCTCTAGGCAACCACTAATCTACATTCTGTCTCTATAGATATGCCTGTTCAAGACATTTCATATAAATAAAACCATATAACATGTGGCCTTTTGCCACTGTGTTCTTTTACTTAGCATAATGTTTTCAGAGTTCATCCATGTTGTGGTGGTGGCATTGTGCTGTTAAATTGTTTTTCTTTTTCTTTCCTTGTAAAAATAACACAGATGTGAAGTATTGGCTTTACATTTTCCCAAGGTGTTATAGCTTCTTCTCCTTTTCAGTCCGTTTGTCTCATGCTGTTTGGGCAATTGCTTGATGATTTTTAGTGTAACATTCTGTACACATTTCATTGACCCATCCTCTAAGGCCACCATTTAAAAAGCATTAATTTAACAGTACATACAAATATGATCTGGGTGTATGCAAACTTGGTGTCACATTCACCCAGGGGCCTTTCAGGTGGGTAGAGACACTACTCCTGAAGCTTCTTTGGTGCCAGATAAATACTGGACACGCACACCTGAAAATGTGAAACTGTATGCACCACCTGGTACATCCATGTGTGAAGCAAAGGCAACTGTTTATTTTTTTCTCTCTCAATTTGCAGACCATTTTATTTCAAGGAGAGAAACTGAAGAGCTGCTCCCTAGGGGGGAAGGGAGGGAGAGTAAATCCAGGATTACATATTTGGAATTGGATAACTGGAAATAGAAACAAGTGCAACCCAAGGCTGCGTAGGCCTGGGCTCATTCCGATAGTTTCCATGTGATTTACTGTCCTCTTAGGGAAACGGCTTAAATGCATAGAACAGCTGAAATGCCCATCTGTTCATGGTTAGACAGATTTAGTCAAGGGCTGCCTCTCTGCGTAATTACCTTAGCGAGCATGGAACATCTGCTTTCCCAGTGCCCGGCTTGCCTGGGGACTCTGATGGCTACCGGACAAGTGCAGCTGAAGCAGGACGCTCTAGTTAAGGCAGCAGAGGCTGCCACAGGAAGAAGCTGCAGGGATCGCTGCATTGTTTCACCCCTTCCTTTCACAGGCATGGAGTCCCTGGGGGATACAAATGGTTAACCTCACCAGCTGCTAACTGAAAGGTTTGGTGGTTTAAGTTCACTCCAAGACACCTCAGAAGAAAGGCCTGGCCATCTGCTTCTGGAAAATGAAGCCACTGAAAACTGCGTGGAGCACATTTCTACTTTGACCCACGTGGGGTCACCAAGAGTTGTCATTTACTTGATGGCAACTGGTTACTGGTTTCACAGGCAGGAAAGAGGCTTGGAGAGACTGCATACCTGCCCAGGTCTCTCAGCTAGCTCATAGGTTACAGGTAGCACTAAGACCTGGAATTCAGCTTCCTTGGAATGTTCCAGCTTCCAGGTTTCTTGACCTGCAGGACTGTAGCAGAGTCATTGTCAAATTGATATCCTCTTTGAAAGCTGCACACAAGAATTTCTGGGGGGATGTAGAGGGCAGGGAAGGTGGCCAGGGATAGAAGCCAGAGCCATCGCAGGCACTTAGAGTGGAAGGAAGCATCTGCTGTCTGTTTTTGTTGGAATTGGACCCGCAGCCATCAGCTCTGAGTCCGTCACCGTTCTCAAAAACTATTACCAGAGCATATACATGTCCTCAATGAGCTAGCTGGCTCCACCCTCTCCTGTTGTACCCCCAAACCCACCCAGCATAGCCCTCACTTTACAGCAGTAGGCTGGTACCCTGGGCTGTGATACAGCCCAAGTTCACTTCCATGGAAGCCCTGTCTTGCCTTGTGATGAGTCAAGATTTTTTGTTTCTGTAAAAAGCAGAGAGTATCTCAGCAATTCCACATGAGACGTGCTATCGTCTCGCAGCTAGATAACAATGGTATAGTCTTTCCATCTCTTCCTGTCATCCCTGAAGGGACTGAAGGTATTAGCCCCACACTAGCCCTTCCTGACTCCACTTCTCAGAAGGGGCAGGCGGGCCAGAGCTCTGCTCGGAACTGCATCTCTGGGCATTCTGTGTTTGGATAGTGTCCCTCCCATCTGCAGCTGTGTACACACAGCCTTCCTGCAGCCAGCCAGCTGCGAGAGAGTGCATTCAAGCGACCTCACACCCAACAAGCAGAATCGCCACCTCTGCAAAATCGCCAGTGCCATGGGGCTAGGCCTGCCGTCAGTCACATAGCCTGACCACTGACCACTGCGGGCAGTGAGGAGCCTGCCTTTAGGGAGCTACATGCCAGTGCTCAGTGGTCACTGAGATTGCCCCAGACTGGGAAGGACCCACAGGCTGCGTAGGTAGCACTGTGAGTTGTAGTAACATGCAGGGGTAAACCCAGGCATTGAGCGTTTTTGTAGACTCTACAGTTATACTGGTAGTTGTGACAAAACAAAGCACTCACCTGATTCTCTTTTATTCTCTTCTGAGCTTTTAAGACCTACTTTGCTCTCATGAGAGGACAGCAGAGACCCTGTCTCTCAGTGTTCTGCCTGAGGAGAGTAGACCCCAGGAGGGTGGTTCATCCCATACTGAGTCTCTTGTGTGGTAGGCAAGAGTCTGGGATAGAGTGTCACTTGAGTGCCTACCCACTGAGCCCTCCTGCCAGTGTATCCCATGCAGCTGAATGTCAGGAGAGTGTGGAAGAGCCACACAGGTCTCCCAGTGCTCTGCCGTCATCAACATAAAGGAAAAGCCAGATAAAGTAAGTGAGGCCCAGAGGAGCTAAGCAGTTGGTGCAAGGCTGCTTAGCTGTCAAGTACAGAGCTGGGATCTCAGCCCAGGAGGTCTGGCTCCAGGTCGGTTCTTCACCAGTGAGCCCACAGCACAGAGAATGAGAATGAAAGCAAGACCAAGGAGAGCAAGCAGAGGAGGCAGGAAAAGCAGAGACATGGGCCATGGTCGACACCAGAGACACTCCCTCCAAGACCAAGGCCAAGCCGGTTATGAGCAGAGCTGGGGCACAGGTGGGTGGCTCAGGGCCTGCAAGGGAGGACAGCTAGGAGCATGGCAAGGCCATGGGAACACCCTTACTTGTAAGCACCACTTTCCAGTCTCCGCTGGGCTAAGGGACTCAGAGATGTACACTTAGAGTTTACCATCATTTTTCTACAGTCTTGGGCATGGCATTGCACCAGAAACCAGCCGGACCCCCTCCACAAACAGACTGTAGGAAACAAACCACAAGTAAAGCCGTTTGCTGTGGAGTTCTAACATGTAACATTTGCAGAAGTGTAGAAATGACATATTGGTGGGCACCCACCTCAGGTGGGGGTAGCTAGCAAACCTTCAGTAGTCAGTATTAGTCATCTGGTGCTGCTGTGACAGAAATACCATGAGTGGATGGCTTTAACAAAGAAAAGTTTATTCTCACACAGTCTAGTAGACTAGAATTCTGAATTCAGGGTGCCAGCTCCAGGGGAACACACCCTTTCACTGTTGGTTCTAGAGGAAGGTCTTTGTGTTGCCTCAGTCTGTCTGTAGTCTGAAAGCATCTTGGCATAGGAACCTTAAGTCCAAAGGACACGGTCTGCTCTTGGCGCTGCTTTCTTGATGGAATGAGGTCCCCAGCTCTCTGCTTTCTTCTCTTTCCTTTCATCTCATGTAGGATAAGAGGTGGCATAGGGAAACTCCTTTTACATTGGCTCAGAGAGGTGACCTTAGGAACGTGTTACAGTCCCACCCTAATCCTCTTTAATATAATCCAGTTTGTTAACCACAGGCAGAGATTAGGATTTATAGCACAGGAAAATCAGAAAATAGAGGGCAATCACCCAGTACTGGGAATCATAGCCCAGCCAAATAGCTACACACATGTTTCTGGGGACACAATTCAATCCATGACAGTGTTCATGAAGTCTGTTTCCCTAGGTGTCTGTATTTCCTGAAGGGCCCAATCTGATTCCCCTCTGGAGCTACATACTCTGTACTGACTTCTGCCTTCACCATGGGCCTCTTAGGTACAGGGGCTGGGGCTGCTGGCCAAGGAGTGGTTCAAAAATGGGGCCTTGCAAAGAGAGGCCACCAGTCCAGGGGGGTGCAGCTATTGCTGCCTGCTTGAGAATAAAGTCAAGGGCTTCGGGCACAAGGAATAGTCCTCTCGGGACCTTGATGGAAAAATGGAGATTTGTAGAGATCCCAGGTCAAAATGGATTGTATCTAGGCACTGTGAGTTAGAATCAACTCAGAGACTGTCATTTTGATTTGGTTTGGTCTGGTTTAGCAAAGACTGTATATAGGACAGCTCAAGGTGAAGTAGGTGTGCTAAGTGTCAGAACAGTTAGATGCCAGGCCTCCTGTGAGGTGCTGGGAGCCCTCCCTGGGGTGCGGCTCCTGCAGCTGGAAACTATGCATGGAAGATGCCGCCCTATCTCCAGCACAAGAGCTGGAGTCCAGAAGGATTCAGTCACTTGAAGATGGCCTGTGAGGGCCATGCTGGGCTGCTGACTGCCATGTTCACTGCTCACTGGGGCCAGGCCTTTGCCAGGTGTCCCACTGCAGAGCTCACCAACCCTTTGTCCACTCTTCTCCAAGGACCAGCCTCTCACTCTGAGGAGAAGTAGGCTCTTGGCACTGCACCCCAAGAGCTGGAGCAGGCTGCTTGTAAGCACAGCCTCTCCTGCAAGCCCCGTTGTTGTCCATGCACAAGGGCTATGGGCTGAGCTGAGTTTTGGGCACTGGCACGGTCTTTCTGAAGCTGAGTTGGTCAATAAATGTGTAGGGGTCCCAAGTGGGGTGCGTGGCCTAGGGCGGTTCCTGGTGCTCCCGGGGACATCATGCCTTTGTGGGAATCAGAAGTTCTCCAATCGCGCACCCCCCAGCCCAGGCTCACCTCACCACGGGAAATGCTATAAATGGAAATGTCGTGTGTATGAGGTACAAGTCAGCTGCAAAATACAGAACCCGCTGGCGTGGGGAGTGCTGGGGAAACAGGTGAAGGTGACATTTCAGAATGACTCCCAAAGCCACACTATAAAAGCAGGTTGACTGGAAGGCTGCTTCTGTGCTCAGGACTTGGGCTTCTGAATTAGGAGGCTGGTACCAGTTACCAGTTCTAGAAATCATCAGCCACTGCTACAGTCAGGAAACTGCTACTGCCCTGAATGAGAAGTCACCAGTGTCATAACCAAGAAGTCACTGGCACAATCAGGAAGTCACCCTATGATCAGGATATCCCTGCCACAGTCAGGATGTCACCACCACAATAAATAAGTAACTGCCACAGTCAAGAAGTCACCTGCACTAGCAGGATGTCACTGTCACAGTAAATAGGTCAAGAAGCCACTCCACTGTCAGAATGTCATCGCCATGGTCAGGATGTCATTGTCACAGGATGTCACCACCACAGTAAATAAGTGACCCCCAAAGTCAAGAAGTCATCCCACTGTCAGGATGTCATTGTCTCAGGATGTTGCCACTGTGGTCAAGATGTCACCACCACAGTCAAGAAGTTGCCCCACTGTCAGGATGTCACTGCCATGGTCAGGAGATCACACCCAAGGCAGGATGCTGCCGCTGCCACCGTCAGGAGACTGCTGCCCCACCTCTGCGCTGCGCCTGCTGTGGTCTGCACTGGCAAAACGGACGACCCAGAAGCTAGTGGCTGGACTCCGGGTCTCTGGCCACAGTTCTGCTGCTGTGGAAGCAATGTAAGTGCAGCCTGTGCTGCTGTACTGCCCTTACACGTGCTTCTGACAGGAAGAGCCCAAACCGTACCTGGGATCTTAGCTGCAGAGGAGCCTGGGGGAGGTGCCTGTGAGCTCTCCAGCCTCTTGGTACAGCAGGGCGTCCAGAGGAGGCGGGGTGACCAGATCACAGTGTGCTGACAGCGGGTAATGGTGAGCAGCTCAGCACCACAGGCTCGGGGAAGTTAATCCTCTGGAAGTGATATTAAGAACCATCCATGGGTGGGTGTTAGCCAAGCAAGGAAAATGTAATTTGCAAACCCACAACCACCCGTGTGCCTAAAGTCACCTGGGAGACTAGTCCCAGAGCAGATGTGTGGCCCGACCCCTGGGAGGCTTACTGAGTAGGGCCCAGCTCTGCTGTCCTTCCTGTACGTTCTGTTCTTTCATGGTCTTCAAGGGAAACCAACAGAGAAGCCTCCTCAGGTATTCTTAGTGTCGTTTCAGAGAAGAGGAAGGTGAGGCTCAGGGAAGTAGAATGACTTTGTCCCGCCCGCCCAATCGGCTGGAGGTGGCCCCGGGGCTGGGTCAGGCCCTGCCTGCCCGAATCCCAGGCCCCTTCCATGTGTGTGCATCTGTCCATCCGTCTGTCTGTCCTTCCGTCCCTCCCTCCATCCAGGATCTCTGGCACCCCTGAGTAAAGTGCTACTCCCCACTGATCTTTCCAGTCAGGTGAGAGGGAGAAAAGCGCAGCAGAGTGCATGCATGGCTTGGAAGCAGCCAGGGCTGCCACTTTACCTCTCTGAGCCTCTGTGAAGTGAGGTGTGGACCTGCTTTACAAACCTCTCCTGTGGCAGAGAAGCCTTCTTTCCAGACCTGCTGTGGCTCACCAGCTCAAAACTGGGCTGCTGTGGTGGCCTCCAGGGAGGGATCCAGCAGCCTTCCGCGCATTCCACGCCCTCAAGCACTTGGACAGAACCGGGTTTGGAAGCCCAAATGATTGCACAACCTCTTGCCAACACGTCTACCCCAACTCAAACTGACCCTATAAGACAGAGTAGAACTGCCCCTTTGGGTTTCCAAGAAATGGCTGTTGGATTCCAACTGCCAGTCTTTTGCTTAGCAGTTGAGCTCTTAACCACTGTGCTACCAGGGCTAATGATCGCCAAGCAGCAGGCTGTCCACTGTGTGGGGCTCACAGGGCATCTGGCCCCAGTAGGCAGGCCCCATTTTGTGTGAGCCTGCTCACATCACTGTGAGCCAGGCATTTTCTGTCTGGGGTGGGTGGGAGGTGAAAATAAGGCAAGAGGTTAGTGCTGGGCATTTAGGAAATAGAAGATTTAGCTAAGCATATTCAATGTGGATCCCATTCTGCTGCTTGTAGCCTGCATGAAAAATCTTAGCATCCTGTTCAGCCCAGAAGAGACACTTGAAATAAAATAGAATCCTTTTTAAAAGCCGAAAGGGGAACAAAGCACTCTGGGAGGGCCAGCTGTCCCAGGGGAGGGTCCACTCTGCTAGGCCTCCACATATCAGGAATGGCCTCCAAAAAAGTCCATGCACGCGCACCCCAAGCTCCAGCAGAGCAGCACTGCTCACCTGCGTGTACACGTGTGCAAGAGCTCATGTTCACACCCTGGTATCCGTGCCAGGCGGGCACTAGTATAGCACTGATAGGAACCAGAATGGGCACATCCTTGACCAGCTTGGGGAAAACTCAGCCGGGTCCGGAAGGAGACGTGACATGGCATCTGCTGGTTCCTCTTCCACCTGGAATTTTAGAAAACGCCCACTGGATTTGGTGACATGGTTTGAGTTGATTCTGCTGTGCTTTCCTCACAGGATGGAACCATTAAGATCCATTTGAATTGAGGGTGCAGCCGGTTTGTCTCCTCTTGATTGTTAAGAACTGTGTTCTAGTGCTGCTTTCACAGAAATACCACAAGTGACTGGCTTTAAGAAATTGTATTCTGTCACCATCCAGTAGACTACAAGTCCAAATTCGGGGCATCAGATCCAAAGGAAGGATTTTTCTGTTGCCTGTGGAGGAAGGTTCTTGTTGGCAGTCTTCCCCTGGGCTAGGAGCTTCTGAGGCACAGGGACCCCAGGTCCTTTTCAAAGGATGCACTCTGGGTCCTAGCACTACTTTCATGGTGGTGTGAGGTCCCCAGCTCTCTGCTAGCTTCGCTTTATATTTCAAGAGAATGCCTCAAGGCACAATACCGTCTTACACACTGAGTGCTGCCCGTCCTCCCGCAGGTAGGGTTTACAACATCACACAATACCAGGAATCACGGCCCAGCCAAATTGCTACACAAATTTTGGGGGGGACACAATTCATGACAACAACCCAGGGTGCCTGGTCTAAAGTATTGTCAGACTAAGGGTCTTGTCAGGGGAGGTGAACAGAAAAAGCCACCAACTGTCATTAGAGCAGGAAGGAATTCTGGGATGCATCTTGGCTGAGTAGAGGTTTGCAGGGGGCAGTTTGTGTGAATAGGGCCACCTGTCACAATTAAGAATTTCTTTTTCTCTGGCCTTGCCTAAATAAGGCCATTGCTTATAGCCAGCCACATCGCACTTTTTTCCAGCCCTTGGAAGAAGAGGGGTGACACCAACCAGGTGAACCCCAGCAAAAGCCCTTGTATAATTTGTAGTTGAGTAGCGCAGGGTCGGAGGAGCAACAAAGACCACAGGTTCAGACAGGGCGTCTTGAAGGAGGTAAAACTCGAAGTTCAGAGGCTATTAGTAGTGGCTGACATTTATTGAGCATTTTCTGTATGCCTGGCAATGCTAAAAATAGCCATAGGAGGCAGGTGCTGTTACTGGTTTTTTACAAACATGGAACCAGAGGTTCCATGCAGCTAGTGAATGGTACAGTGTGGTTGAAGCCACGTCCCATAAACACCACGCTATGGAGCAACAGGTTGAACTGCACGAGCTCATAGAGTGACTCCCCACTGAGGACTGGCTACTGATTGTCTGAAGACCAACCAGTGGCTATCAAGTCAGCTGTGGCCTGTGGCAATCCCGTGTGTGTCAAACTGGAACTGTGCTCCAAAGAGTTTTCAATGGCTGATTTTTCAAAGCAGATGGCTGGGCCTTTCTTCTGAGGCATCTCCGGTTGGATTCAAACTTCCAACCTTTTGATGAGCAGCCAAGCTTGTTAGCCATTTAAAGCACGTGTGATCTCCACAGATGGCCTGGGAGCCAGTTTTTCCGCATGTTGCTATACCCTGCTCATCACTGCAATTTGTTTTCCACCTGCATTCCTCAAATACCACTGCTCCTTCAGGCTCATGAGGTCAACAGAGCCCTTGCTGTGACTGTAATCCAAGTTTTTCCAGTGCCTAATGGTGTGGGGAGTTGCTGGTTGGTCATAATTCACATGTGATTCTTACATAAAGATGCTTTCTTTAAAGAGTGACCTGTGTTGACTCATCTATTGCAGACCACAGTCATTGACTATGTGAAGCCCTCAGATCTCAAGAAGGACATGAACGAGACCTTCAAGGAGAAGTTTCCACACATTAAGTTAACACTCAGCAAAATAAGGAGGTATGTGAATGAGGATGGGCATCCCCTTGAACCTTCCCAGTGGACACCTTCCCATCAGGCATTCTGAGCTCACAGTGTGTATAATGGTTCTCCTTCTATTCCGGGGACGTGAAGCCTGGCTGTACCACATAAAAAGAGGCTGGTCCAGTGCTGGCTGACCTGTACCTGGATGTGGTAGAAAACCTAAGGGAAGCAGACAGGAGGTCATGCTGTCAGCATGGACTTGGTCTGAACCTGGAGGATGTTCCTCTGGTGACAGACTCATGTCATTCTATTGCTGACTCAGCAGTTCACTAAGATTTATGTTAATGGAAAACTCAGAATTGGAGAACCCATAAGTTCACTGCTCTCTCACATGTAGACAAAGCAAAAGAGAAAAGAGCTGGTAAAGTAAGCCTTGGGATCACCCTTCATCCTCAATAGTCTGTCCAGAGATGACAGTCAAGCCCTGTCTTTTTGCAGTCACCAGCACAGCCCAAGTCAGGTCCATACTTCCCTGACAGCTGATTGGGTCAGCCGTCAAACTTCAGGGCTAAGAGAAGCTGCTATGTTTGTTTGCCACAATAGCACAACTTTTATCTGTGTGTGTGCATAGTAATAGCTAAACTGTACATTAGCACGATGCTCCAGTATGTGCAAGTGTTTACACAAGTGTGTATCCTAATACTGATTCAATTCTGATATATCCCAAGCCTTAGAGGAGAGAAAAATAAGGTCTTCATGCTTTGTTCAGTGCTACCCAGCTTTCATAAGCACACCGGTTGTTACACTCCTGGCCTTACTCCTTTTTGTCCCAGTGTTGAACATGGCCAGTATGTGCCAGAGCTTATGCCAAGTACCTAATTTATTTCTATAATTTTTTTCCTGGAATGATCGAAGTTCCCCAAATAGTTTCCTCTTAACTTTGGAAGCTCTACTCCGAATTCCCCGTCAGTTCCTAGGCGCTCCCTTGTGTTGTCAGGCTCATCGGGGCCCTGGCTAGTCTGCATCCCTGCCTGGCCTGCTGTTCCTTCTGGCACCATCTCAGGCAGTGGAGGATGGCTGCTGGGATGAGGGCAAGAAGAAGAGTAAACATGGTCCATGTAACTTGAATGACAGAGAAGAGCCAAAAGCCCCACCCTGCAATGCAGATTTCACACTCTGAGCCTGTTCCTCTTCACTCTTCAGGGACTGGAAAAGAGAAGATGCTTTCCAGCTGGGATAGTCTGTTTCTCATGTGTCCCCTGAAACTCCAGGTTCTAACAAGACTTATTCCTCCCCTGCTCCCCTGTAGTCTGAAGCGAGAGATGCGCAAGCTTGCACAGGAGGACTGTGGCTTTGAGGAGCCCACTGTGGCCATGGCCTTTGTCTACTTTGAGAAGCTGGCCCTCAAGGGAAAGCTAAACAAACAGAACCGGAAGCTTTGTGCTGGAGCGTGTGTGCTGTTAGCAGCAAAAATTGGAAGTGACCTCAAAAAGCATGAAGTCAAGCATCTAATTGATGTAAGTGGCCCCATGTGCTGACAGCTGGGTGAACATACGTTACAAACCAGGGTTGTCTGTCAGCACACCCTGGCCTTGTGGCCCCACCACAGAGGGCTCTGAGACTCAGCAGGTGACAGGGATGAGGCTGTGATGTCATTCTTCTGTAGTATATCCCCATGCCACATTTCAGGTTGTCTTAGGATGGAGGGACAAACTAAATACTGCCAGCATAGACTCTGGTCCTAAAACTCCATTTTGAGAAACCACAAGGGGTGAAATTATTCTCACAGCTGCAGACATCACTGGAACTACAAGGAAGCTGTGGGCAGTGTGACACACAGAGCACCTGTCAGACTGGCTCAGCAGACCTCAGTGTCCCTGCTGCCCTGGCTGCCGCCTTCCTGGGGAAAGGGCATAGGTTTGGTTTGGGGTTGTCCTTTGAAAGGAGAGCCCCCATCAAAGCAAGGAAATACTGACCTCCCTGGACTGCAGTGTGGATGCCCCCATGTCTGTCTACCTGTCTTCATTGGCAAAAGAAGAGGCAAAAAGCTAATGTCAGTACCGTACACACACACACACACACACACGCAGTGTTCTGTAGATCATCCGGTTTTAAGCAGAAGTGGTACAAAAATCACCTAGCTTGGACAATAAATACTTTGAAGAACACACAGGTGATCACTGTACGCCAACTATGTTGGGACTCAGCAGTCGTACACAGATAGTTGTTGAACTAGAGCATCTTCACAAGCAACAAATAATGGTACGAATTATAAATACTACCATGCACATTTAATCATAGTTGAATCATATGTGCCACAGAAAACCTAGTTGTATTGACACAGAACATAATGACGATAATTGACAAGCTGTTTGCAGTAGCAATCAACCTAATGCTGCAAGAGCCTATCCCAATTAAAATCTGAATGCAGTCGCCAGTCACTCAGTTGGCTGAATTGTTATTATTATTAAGCTAAAAGCTGAGTTGAAGCTGAAGTGGATGTGCCCTAGCAAAAACTAGGCCTTCCCTCCCCACTCCAGCAGATAGCCTCCATCCCTGACTTCAGCAGCCCCTGCACTGAGCCGGAGAGGGCCTGGCAGTCAGGCCGCACTCCTGGGGTCTAAGCCCTTCTCAGATACACGCTGACATGTGATGCTCTGAGATGAAGGAACCCCTCCAAGTTTTGAGTTCCTGCCCGTAAAATGAGAAGACTAAACAATGTGATCAATTCACCTGATTCTGAATTTAACCACGTGGCTATCTGCAGATGATTTGCTGGATTTTGAGTCTTAACAGTAAACCTGGAGGGCCTCAGTGTAACAAGGTAGAGTTTTAAATCCAGTGAGATTGGAAGCTCAGTCCTGGCACTTTTCCTGTCCATGTGATCATGGGCAAGTTGGTGAATCTCTTGGAGCCTGTTTTCTCATCTGTAAAATGGAGATAAATTTAACATCAGCCTTGTAAGGTTACAGAAAGGATTAAATGGAATTGAGATGTATGCGATAGTCTGGCAGACCCTGGGCACTGGGGAAGGTTCTGGCTCTTCAACTGCAGGACGGAGTCAGGTAGCACACCTGTACCTCCTTTGCTGCCTCCATGGACTTGCCCATAGTGGGTCTCTCTGTAAACACTCACTGACTGATGGATACAGACAGGAAACCAAAACCAAACCCGTTGACACTGACTCAGTTCCAACTCCTAACAACCCCATAGGACAGAGCAGAACTGCCCAGCAGACTTTCCAAAGCTGTAATCTTTCTGGGAGCACGCTGCCATGTCTTTTTCCCATAGAGCAGCTGATGGGTTAGGGTTGCCGTCCTTTTGGTTGGCAGACTAGTGCCTTAATCTCTGTGCCCCCAGGGCTCCTTGACAGAGCTGTTCCACACTGAGAAAGCCTAGTTTTCACTTGAAAGCTAAAATGCTTTTGGTTTTCTTTAACTTTCGTTGCAGAAACTGGAAGAGAAGTTCCGGCTGAACAGACGAGAACTGATTGCCTTTGAATTCCCAGTGTTAGTGGCCTTAGAGTTCGCCCTTCACCTACCAGAGCATGAAGTCATGCCCCACTACAGACGCCTGGTCCAGAGCTCCTAGCACAGGCCCCGGTGGCGGGGCCGCCTGTCCAGAGGGCGAGGGCTGCTTCCTTCAAGCCTGTGGAGCCACACTCACTACTGGAAATGTAAAAGCAGAGCTCAGAATGCTACACTCTGTTTTTCCTCTCAACATGTGTTTGTGGAAGCAGTACCGGAAACTTTTCAGGGAGTCTTCCGTCTGGCTCGCCAAGAGGAAGCATGAGCTGTTTACTACTCAGAGCAAGGGAAGGAGGAGATCACACTGAAGACAGCAGGCCCGTAATGGAGCCAAGGGGTGGCCCGTGGCCCAGTGCAGCCCTCCGTCAGCAAGAATGCTTAGCTGTCCCACTGCAGTCCTCCTTCCAGGCACACATGCACACCCAGGGCCTTCTCTCCAGACTTGTTTCATTTCTGAGTGGTGGTAGAGCAGAGGGGAAGAGAATTTGCAGAAGGTGGGGGAAAGCTTTTAACTATCCCTCACTGTGTCAGAAGAGCATGCCAATCTATTTTTGTACCAGCTGTTGGAAGTGCACTTTCCCCTGGGGTGTGGGAGACGCGTGTGTGGGAGACGCGTGTATGCGTGCGTGTGTGCGTGTGTGCGTGAGTGTGATGCTGCATCAGCCCTAGTCCCTCAGAGGCAGCCCCCACCCTGTTTATAGTGCAGACCTCAGCCTGAGGTCAAGAACCAGGCTGACCTTCAGCACTTATTTCTAGATAATTTCTGGATGGTAATCATTCTGTCAGTTCCAGACTGCTTGACACCCTCTTCCCCTTAAAAAATGACAGTGTTTCTGGTAACTGCCATTGCAATCCACAGAACAAAGTAGGTTTTCATACTGGACCCAGTTGTATGGAACAGGTGTTACACGTGGGTTTGGGTGAGCCTTCTGTCATCTGGCCAGCGTGACACCATGGGCAAGTCTTCAACTGTCGCACTTTGCTACTGTGGGGGCAGCAGGATTGGCACTCCGTGATGTTCCTGTGCTCTATGTTAGAGTGCTTAATGAGCACATTTATTGTGCTGTATGTAAAGAAAAAATGTGTTTTATAAAAATCAAGTGTAGGGACAAGACCGTGACTGGTGATTTGAGGCTTTTCATAGCCGAGAGAAACTGTTTTGAGCTAAAGCCAAGTCAAGGAGGCAGTGGCTCCTAACAGGATCACCGTGTTCCCAGGGCTCTGTGCAGCGTTTCAGTCAGCTAGCTCCAGCAGTGACAGTGACTCACTAAGAGAACTGTACCTGAAGAGGTCACCACGCAGTCACCTCCCAGCACGAGGGAGGGGCCAGTGGGGGCTTACCTGACTGAAGAAAGCCTTCTGTGGCCATGTAAAAAGAATTAAAATATTTTCTTGTTTTATACATACATGTATGTGCATACACATGTATCAAACCAGCAGCCCTTTACCCTGAATGGCTCATTTACCTGCCACCATTGGTACAACTCTGATTGGTCAGAGAATTGAAGCTTTTCACATCCTTGGAGAAAGGGAGATGGGAAGAGGAGGTAGTTAGCAGAGCTTGAAAGAACCAGATCACCGTATAGCATGGAGGAATTCCAGCAGCAGCTGGTGAGAGAGAAGACAGAATACTCGGCTTCTTGGAGTCTTAGATTTAACCAAGGATATTAAAAAAAAAAAAGCCATCAAATTGATATTGATTCATAGTGACCCTATAAGATAGAGTAGAACTGTGAGTGGCTGGTGGATTTGAACTCCCAAACTTTTGGCTAGCACCTGAGCTCTTAACCACCGAGTGACCAGGGCATACCCGTTACCCCACTGCCGTTGCACATTAGCCCCCAGTATTCTGCTAACAGATTCACCTGCTAGAATCAGGGGCAGTACGGTGGTGTAGGCTGGGAGGATACATGATCCTCCTGGTAGAAAGCTAACCAGTTACCAAGTCAACTCCAACTCATGGTGACCTCACATGTGTCAGAATAGCTCTCTGCTCCCTAGGGGACTTCCGAGGTAGAGCAACAGGCCCTTCTTCTAAGGTGCCTCTAGGTAAACTCAAACCTCCAACTTTTAGATTAGCAGTCAAGTACATAACTGTTTGCATCACCGAGGAACTCCAAGGTACCTTAACTAGTATTTAAGGGGCACCTACTGTTGGATCCCTGGTAATGAAGTGGTTAAGAGCTTGGCTGCTAACCAGAAGGTTGGCAGTTGGAATCCACCAGCTGTTCCTGGGAAACCCTATGGGGCAGTTCTACTGTGTCCTGTAGGGTTGCTATGAGTCAGAATTGACTCCATGGCAACAGGTGTAAAGTTTGTAAGGCAAACTGGTACAGCCAAAGCATTTAAAGCGTCCCCATCACCCTTGCTGTCAGGCATAGATACAGTAGATGGTGTCTGTCACCTTGTGCTCCTCCAGCGAGCCACTGTGGCTGCACAGCACCTCAGAGCCCTGTTGAGTGACCAGGAAGAGACTCTCCAAGACCCTAGGCTGTTGACATCTAGAAGTTGCCTGCAGAGCTCCCCACCATCTATTCACCCAAGTCTCCTGCCAAGCAGAGGTGGCATCAGTTGAGGACACAAGCCACCAGCCCAGATGTGGAGAGGGAATCATGTATCCTTCCCATGTTAAAATCAGGCTAATGTTCTTGAGGTTAGGCAGATCTTGTTTTGTTTTTAAGAAGCTCTGGTGGCCGTGTGGTTAAAACACTTGGCTACTAACCACCTGCTCCTTGGAGAAAGAAGTGGCAGTTTGCTTCCGTAAAACTGACAGCCTTGGAAACCCTGTCGGGCAGCTCTGCTCTGTCCTGCAGAGTTGTTAAGGGCCAAAATCGACTATGGTAATGAATTTTGGGTTTTTTTCTTTTTGCAATTATTGTTTTATTAGCATTTATGAGATGAACTCGAGTTACTGGTCCTTTGTAAAAAAACACTCATTTTAATTTTAAACTATTTTGGCCTCTTGAGTTTCGTGAGATAGTGGTTTTGATTTAGTCGCAGGGGTGCTGGGAATGAAATCACTCTGGTAAGAGAGCTTTTGCTTCTCCATGACATGCTCTGTGTGGTAGCAGAGGAGGACGTGAAGGAGAGGAGTGAGAGACACAGGTTGCTGCCAGAGCTGCCTCCGTGGTGCTATACATCCTAGAAAATTCTCCCAGCCTTTGGTGAGTGGGAGCTTGGGGGTGAGGACTCAAACGAAGCAGCCCGAGCCACTCAAGAGAGTGGGAATCAGCCTGTGGAAAGGGGGGGATGTCAGCACAGGGGTGCCCATTCTGTGCCGCTGCATGGGCTGGGCCTTGGCCCCCTCCCCGCTTCCCACCAGCCCACCTGCTTCAGCACCCACGACCTACAGACAGCTCCAGTGTTTCTGTCCTTGGAGACTGGTCACACTTGGCTAGAAGTTACTACTTTGCCTCCTTTTTCCACTCTAATAAAACTTACTGAAATCCAGACATCTACAGTAGGCTCAGTTTGGAGTGATCACAAAGTCAATTCAGATAGATCACTGGAACACATGCCCTGTCTTAACTGATTTGGGAACAGGGAGGTCTGAAATTGCCTCCCTGCCTCCTCCTTCCTGTCCCCTTCATCCCCGAACAGCAAATAAAACTGTTGAGTGCACTTGCTGCTGCAGTCTCTCTCCCAGCTGGTTCTGAGTCCACACTAACTGGCCTCCACTAGCCCTGGCCCCCTCTGATAACTCAGTTGCATGTACCCTGCAATTTGTAAATGAGGCAGGGAGGTCTGGAGAACAATGTCAACTCCAGCTGGGTAATTTTGTTACCTGTACCTCTATGGGAAACTCTGGTCACTTAGTGGTTAAGTGCTATGGCTGCTAGCCAAAAGGTTGGCAGTTTAAAACTGCTAGGCACTCCCTGGAAATTCTGTGGGGACAGTTCTGTCCGTTAGGACATCAACTCTACGGCAGTGGGTGTGTTTGGGGTGTTTTGTTTGTACTTATATAATCCACTGGTCAGTGACAGAGTCCCCAAGGGAAGAGGGTTAAAGGGAAGACACCAAGGAGCAGACCAACCTCACCATCCTGGGGCTGTCTTGGGAGCTTGGTTAAAGAAAGGTGCTGGCCAGGCCACACCACAGAATTGTGGTGTATCAGGGAGAGTGCTGAGGGCCAGAGTAGGAGCAGACAGCACAAAAGCTGGCATTGGGCAGTGCAACAGCACAGCAGAGCTGAAGCAAAAAGATCAAAAGCGTGCTCCCAGTTCTGCATATACACACTCAGCCAAGTCACCCAGTCCAGAATGAGAGGATATCTCAAAAGAGTCCGCATCTCCAGAAAGGACCAATTGGGCTTCTGAAGGCTTCTAATTGACACTCCGAAAGTCTGAAAATGTAGGGCTGGTTAAAGCATAGCTACCCTGACCAGTACTTGGCTTTTCATTTATAGCATCTCAAATCTACAGCTACTATTCAAAGTGTGGTCTTGTGGGCCAGCAGCATCAGCACCACTCAGGGCCTGTAGTAACTGCAGAATCTGCATTTTAACAAGATCCCCTGAAGATGCGTGTGCATGTGTGAAAGTGTGGTGGTCCATAGAAGCACTGTTGTTAGTGTCAAAGCGCTCATTCTGAGTCAGCTACCCCAGGTGACAGAGGAGAACTGCCTCACCAGATTTTCTTGCATATAATTTTTGTGGAAACAAGTCACCATGGAGCCACTGGGTGAGTTTAAACTGCCAACTTTTCCATTAGCAGCTGAGAGCTTCACTGTTTGCACCACCACGGTTCTTTCCATATGAGAACAGGAATCAAAGTTTTGTTATTTTTTTAAAAACAAAATATTGCTTAGAGTGTTTTACCAGGGCAATTGGATTGGATTGGTGAGAAACCAGAGACAGAAAGTATGATAGGCAGCTAAATCCTTGAACACAAAATCCTTGAACATATAAGCCACAGCTAGCCCTTAAAGGCACTTAAAACTTGTCTCCATATTTAATCCTTAAACTCTAGAAATAGGTTGTTATGATTCTGTTTCGTAGCTGAGGAAACTGAGGCTCCAGATTACTTGCCTGACATCATGTAAAAAGTGGTAGTCAGACACCGTAAGGGTAACGGTTTTCAATATATGAACCAACATGTTAAAGGACAGAGTAGCAGGTACAAGGGTCTGAAGGCCATGGTTTCAGGGGATATCAAGGTCAACTGGAATAACTACTGTGTTTTTCTTTAAGAAGATGTTCTGCAGCTCATCTTAGTGAGTGGCACCTGGGTTCTGAAAAGCCAGCAATCTGCCACTGCAGGAGCATTAATTGGTCCTACCTGGAGCAGATACAAAGGACATGAAAGACATGATGAAAATATGAACCCAGGAGACAGAAGGGCCCATGTGTTTGCGAGACCACATCTGCATGAAACCAGAAGAACTAGATAGTGCTGGGCCACCGCCAATGGCTGCTCTGACAGGGAACACAATATAGAGTCCTTTGTGTAACGGGAGAAAAAGGCGGGGGGTGCATATCTAGAACCCTACTAAGAGACCAGACTTGATGGTTTGACATCCCGGAGGGTCTCCTGAGAACAGTACAGAAGCCAACTCTTAGACAAAAATTGGACTGAATTCTAAGACATAAAGTGATACATGTGGTGTGTGTACTCCTTGGCTTATATATATGAGGCTGTCTGACTAGTTCCTCTCTAGAGGTGACAGGGGACGGTAGAGAGGAGGGGACAGGTTCAATGAGTGCCGAAAGTGTAGGGTGGAGGGGAGGGGTGTGCTGACACAGGGTGCAGGAGAGCAGATGGAGAGTTGCATTGGGGCATGCGTTCAGGGTTTTATATGGCAAATTGCCTCTGGTTGTAACCTTACACTTAATCACAATAAATATTTATAAATAAAAAATTATTTAAATAAGAAAAGAAAGTGGTAGTCAGAATTCAAACTCAGATGGGTCTGATTCAAAGCCCTGCCAGCTGGCCTGCCTCAGAGAAATTAAGAAAGCGGAGGCCAGAGCCAGGCTGAAGGCCAGTGTGCTCTAGGGTCTGTGGCCCTGCTTAACGTGTCCTGGTTAGATGGGGTCTCCGCCTCACCTTGCTCCGCAGCCAGCAGCCGTTGCCCACACAGATGAGGGATCTAAGTCCTTGAGTCTGTAGCAGCATCCTGTTGGTTGTGAGCAGCCTTTGTATCTGATTGGGACACACTTCTGCGCCTCCTGGCAGAAGGTGGACTTTCTAGAAAACTCGCTTCCACAGCAGGTGAGCTAAGGGACTGCTGGAAGTAAGGAATACACCACTGTAAGGTGTTCATGGTAGCCCACGACGGAGACTCAAGGTCTCGCCTGCGTGCATGGGCTTTCTGCTCTGCGAGTTACAGCGGACACACTTTGCCCTACTTACTGCCCAGCATGTCCCTTGGCTGCTGGCCTCCTACCAGTGTGTGGCCAGGAGATGCAAATTGTTTGCTCCAAGCCCAGACACACTTGGGCAGTGGGTTAGCTGGAGAGGCCACCTCAGAGGTGAAGTCCAGCCCCCAAAGAATGGCTTAGGGGTTATGAGCATGTAACAGATGACCATCAAGAGAGCCAGTCAGGCACTAGAGTGACTGGATGGCATGTTCTGCCAGAACTGCTCCCTGTATGTTACTTTTTTAAACTGTGGCTTCAAGAAAAAGGAAGCCTATCCCTTTGAGGCATATCATGAAGCGCATGGTAAACGCTACATGCTGTTCTATGAGATTTGAGGCCAAATATAATTTTCCTAAGGCAGTTGCCTTCTCCCAGGAAACTAATTTTCATTTATATTTGCAAAATGAAAAACAAGACACAAATGAAATAGATTACTTTTTCCTCTTCTCTCGTGCTTTTTGCAAAAAGCAGCAGAAACTGTTTTCAAGGGAGGCCCAGGGGCAAGACATTTTCCTGGGACAGGCATGCAGACAGAAGCAGGAGCACCAGGACAGAGGGACGGTTTTCCGAGGCCACCGACCCCGGGAGAGGCATGCAGAAAGGAAGGAAAAGGCTTCAGGGCTGCCAGACTGGATGACCTCCCGCAGGGACAGTCGGCGCCTGTGAGAGGGACCTCACACCTCCTGTCAGAGGGCCCTGGGAGAACTGAATCAGAGCACAGTAAACATCCGGCCCAGGGCCAGCCACTCAGCAGGCACTCGATAAACGGAAACAATTATTATCACCACCCACTGAACTCAACTGAGTTATCAAAAAAAAAAAAAATCTGCTTTATGGAGGATGAGATTGTGGGACAGATGTGTGACCTTGGACCAGCTGTGGAAGATAAGAGTCATCTGCGTGCTCAAGGCACGGGGCATAGCTGAGAGGTACTGCAGAGGGCAAAGATATAGCCCAGTTTGCTCTTCAAGCCATGCCTTGGGTGAGACCAGAAGAAGGGGTACTTTTCTGATTGTTCTGGCCAGAATAGATAGACAGCCTTCTGCCATGTAGGAGAGAGAGGAGCACCTTTTGTGGGGGCCACCATCTGTCAGCTTGTCCTATTGTGTTGGTATTCATATTGCTGTGATACTGGAAGCTATGCCACCGGTAATTCAAATGTCAGCAGGGTATTTCCAGCAGAGCTTCCAGACAAGACTACGAAGAAAGTCCTGGTGATTTACTTCCTTAAATCAACTGAGAAAAGCCCTATGGATCATAACAGAATAGAGTCAGATACAGTGCTGAGAGATGAGCCCCTGGGCTGGAAGGCATTCAAAATAACATGGGCTGCAACAATGCCTCAGACATAGCAAGGAGCATGAAGATGGAGTTGACTGGGCAGTGTCTTGTTTGTTAGACGTAAGGACGCCGTGGGTTGGAGCTGATCTGGCGGCCTGGATGGTGAGAGGGAAAGTGGGGTAGAGCAGAGGGCAGGGTTACAGGGAAGACTTGGGGTCCTTGCCCAAAGGGATAAGCCAACCTCAGAGGGGCGCCCCTCATTTTCTTCTACTCATCCCAGGAGGCAGGCTCTCACTGCTGTGGACCCTGAAGTGACATGGGTGACCCATCAGACTAGTAAGCTACATTGCCTACAGCCAAGCGTGTAGAAGGTGTGCAGTTTCCCTAGAACCAGACGGAATGAAGCAGGTAGTGTGCAGGCTGGGCAGGAAGAGTCAGGAGCAGAGAGCGGCAGTGAGGACCCTGCCACCAGGGAGGAAGGGAGGATGCACAGGGGGCCCGAGGCAAGGGGGGTGTGGAGTGGGTGACGTGCTCGGCCTGCTCTTTGACCATCTTCACGGCCTGGAAGTACGGTCCATGTAAGGCCGCTTGAGATACCCACTACCACCTGGTAGTCCTGTGAGCACTGTGTCCACAGCTCCACCCTCGCTCCTCTCCTCTCCTTCTCTTAACTGCTTTCCCAAAGGCCACACTACTGGGAAAAGTATCACCAAGGGGGCTTACACCCAGCATTTCATGACTTGCTGACTTCATGTGAAAAACAGATGTGTTGAGTGAGGGGAAGTTACCTGGGTGATGATGAACACAGCACCTGGAATCTCTCCTAACAGCCAGGGACCTGGACTGTCACTACTCACTTCAATAACAGAGAAACATGGTGGGCCTCGTGGAGGTGGGGGGCACACTGGCTTGCAAAGCCAGTTAACCAGGTCCAACCGGGCTAGAGTTTCTTCCTCCTACACATAAATGCACACAGTTACAGATACTGACACACACACACAGGTACACAGTCACACAAATATGCACAAACACACCTAGCTACAACAGATACAGACACCCTCAGGTATACATGCCCAGAGCCACATTCACAGATACAGACATACATACAGAGACATGCACAGATACACAGTCACACAGAAACACATAGACACAGTGATACATACAGAGACACACACACACTGTATTTAAAGCCATTTCTTGGGACCCAGGAGTCATCCACTCCACAATCACCGAGATGGGTGCCAGCAGCAGTAGATTATTGAGACCCTACTAGACAGGGTCTCTAACACAGACAGGCATGAGCAGAGGGAGGGGAGGATAGTGGAGCTGGCAGGCACTGAGTCTTAGATAATTCTGTCCACCCCCAGCTCACAGAGACAGCTACATTAGTGGTAGCCGGTGCCAGTTCTGAGGACTTCAGTGTCTTTTTTTTTTCACTTTTCCACTCTGAAACGTTGTGGCCACAGGGCAGTGCACAGTGCCCTCCCATCCCTGGTGAGGGCCCAGCTGGCCCTGGACTGTCTCCTTCCGCTTGCACCCACAGGCAGGCTTTGGGCTGCAGAGAGATTAGGTGATGGCTGGAAAGGGCTGAGACCCCCTCCTCGTTGCCCCACAGAGATGGAGCCATAACCTAGGGCATGGATAAGGTCTGTGGTGTCTGCACACAGGAAAGAGATGGCAAGGGCTTCCCATGACGCAGGTTCCACAGTGCATGTCCAGGTGCCCTAGCTCCATTCGGACTCCAGGGTGGGCTGCCTTGGTTTCAGCCAGCTTCCCAGTCTCCTGATTGACCTTGTATTTACTTACACCCCGACCAGTGGCAGAGGAGTCTCTGTGGCTTCCTGGAGGTATGGCTCATTTATTTCCTGTCCCTACTGCTTGGTCAGAAGCAAGAGTTGGCTGCAACCGGGGGGCCCGGGAGTTTGGGGAGTTGATGTCCCTAAAGAGGCACCAAGATCTCTTCAACCAAAAGGCAGCTCCACATTTGTCTCATGTCAAATGGACCTGTGGGAGACTTGCTGCAGCCTTGGTCCCAAATTACCCTCCAGATGACTGAGGAACACCGCAGGATGAATACGAGGTCCTGAGGAGTCGAGGCTCCCATCTAGGTGATGCGAAGTTCAGTTACAACCACAAAATGGTGTGTGTCCTGATATCCCTTAGTATATCAGGGCCCAGGCTGAAGAGGCTACTGATGAGCCTGGAGCCCGACCTCCACAAATTCCACTGCCACTAAGTCACTTCTGGCTAACAGAGACCCTGTAGGACAGAAGACAACTGCCCCAGAGGGTTTCCAAGGAGAGACTGGTGACTCTGAACTGCTGATCTTTGGGCTAGCAGCCAAACACTTAAACCATGGACTCTGAGTCTGGAGCAGTTTGGTGAAGAGATGTGTCCCACCCCCACTCTTGTTAACTGGTACACTATTCATTGCCATCCTCTGCAGATGGGAAAACATCACATCCTTCTCCAGCGATTGATCCCTCCTGATAGAATACCCGAAGTAAGCGAGTCAAAGCCTTGGTCAGCAGTCTGTAACCCATATTGAGTCGTGATGTTTGGTAAGGTGTAGGGCCAATGAAGGTGAGGGAAACTCTCAATGAGATGGACTCCGTCATATCAGGAGTCACAAAGGTGGCACAGGACCAGGCAACACCTCCTTCTGTTATACATGAGACCACCCTCAGCTGGAGACAGCAACTAACCACAGGTGGGGGGAGAAGGCTCTGTGTCCCCCTTGTCCTGCCTTCTCCCACTCCGCTGTCCAGCATGGAGCCTCAGGCCAGGTCAAGCACCTTGGAGAGGTGGACTTTAGAGTGTATTTTATATGCCACAAAGTCAAGGCCCCCACAAGTTCAATGAGAGTTACATGTACATGTCACATGTCTGATCAAATTCAAAACAAGCTTTTCTGGGTGCTTCCTGTTCCTTTTACCTGGCCCTGTGCCAACCCCTTGGTGGCTCTCTCTAGGTCTGAGGTAGTTCCACATCCCCTCACTCCAGGCTACCTGCACCCCCTAATGTTTGCTGTCACAAGGCAATTGCTTTCTCCTCCCTACAGGACATTCCTGTCTCTTGGTCTATGCAAGTCCCTGTTCCTGCCAGCTCATCCCTCAGCTGCCTCTGTCATGGTTCTCCCTGTGTCACCACCCCACCAGGCAGACCCCTCCCCTGTACTTTCTCCTTCCTGACTCTCCAGCTCCCGTCTCTCCCTCAGCTTCATATCTGGGATCTCCTGCCCCGTCTGTCCTCCTTTCCCTCCATAAAGCTCCAGTGGGTCCTTTGCAACTCCAACTTGCCAGCCACTTGTCCCACTCACCCCACTAAGGGTGTTCTGCTCCCTCACGTGTCATACAACCCGTTCTACCAGTAATATCACAAGGAGGGCACAGGGGGTGTGGAATGCACTAAGTGACACTGTCAGAGGGTGTGTAAACACAATGATATAAAATCTGAGGGCAATGTTTCAGTGGAAATCTATTGTTTCTTATAAAAATGTCTCTTTAGTTAGTTACAACGGCAAAACATTTTTCATATGCGGGGCTCACGTGTATGCCTGGGAGACTAAAACTCGATGCTAATTTACTTTCTGAACACAGTGTGCTCTGGTCAGAGCAGTCATTATTACCCGGTGACAATGAGGCTTGGAATCACCTGGTTTCATCTGCATGGCTGCAAGGACATGCTGTTGATTCCATTGCTGCTGTCATTTTTATAGTCACTGATTTTGTTAAACTTTTGGGTGTTTTACCTACAATAATCTGGTAATTAGTACTTTTGAACCTAAATTAACAACTTTTTTTGAGAATGAAGTAGAAATTAAGACGGAGTGATATACAGAAATTACAATTTATGAGTAACGTCAGTACCAAAAACAATACTAAGGATTGTGTTAGATCTGGTACTGGGGACGATCCAGGAAGTGACACTGTGAGTTATCCCACTGGATGTGAAAAATGAACCCTGGTGGTGCCACAGCCCTTTACGAAACCTCATGGGAACCTCAGACTATAGTGCCCCTTCACACGTTTTCAGCGTGAACTAGCCCCTCTAAGCACACATAATATCCAGCAGTTGCAATGTAACTGAAACCTCTGACCACCCATCTTGGGAAGTCCCTACAATTCCCAGTCACGTCTTAAGGATGGGTATTTTCCCATCTGGTCGTTTAAGTTCTCGAGGCCTCATTTTTGGGAGACACACTCTGCTTTGAAGAGTTGCCAGAGCCTACGTGCCACAGCCATTTGGCCTCATTGTGCATTTTTCTTTGGTCTGGGAGCATATCAGGGCCGGAACCTCAGTTCCAAAGGATGTGCCACCTACTCCATGTCTGTCTCTCCCCTCCCTCACCAGGGACATGGACACTCTTGTTCACAGATTTGTCTTAGGCCCGGTATGTGTTCCAAAGTAGACACCCCTTAAATGGCTACTAATCCCATTCTGCACATTCTTTCAGCCAGGCACTATATTAGGTGCTGGGGGCAGAAAAGGGAGCAAACAGACCTACTGGCCTCTTGCGAGGGGAGTGGAGAGGGTGGAGGGGACAGGAGATTGCTAAAAGAGGAAGAGTTAAGACAGCAAGAGTGTGCTCTCACCGGGCAAGGAGATCAGTGGGAGTTGCACATAGGTGGGCATGCAAATTTAAACTGGATTGTACACTTTCACTCAATCATAATAAATAAATAAAATACTTATTTAAAAAAAAAGAATGAGCAAACAGAGATGGCCTCTGTCTTCCTAGAGCTCACAGACAAGTGGGGAAGACTGACTGTAATCAAATAGCCACATAACTTTGACAAGTCCCACAGAGGAGGGGTTCATGTGTCTTGAGGGATTTGATCAGGTCCCGGAAATTTGGGAGGAAGAAGTGATATTTGGACTGTCATTAGGAAAAATGACTAGGAGTTAACTGAACTAAAGGGAAGGGAAGAGCTCTTCTAAAGGAGAATTTGTCAAAGGCCAACATCAGAAAGGAGTGTGGGGTGTCATTCTAGATGAGACCAAGATAGGTAGGATCAGACTCTACAGGGCCTATGGTCCACACTGAGGAGTTTTGTCTTTATCCTAAAGAAAATGGTAAGTCTTGGAAGTGTTTAAACAGGATGGTAGTGTAAGAAGATTTAAGATTTAAATAATCTGGCAGGAAAGGATGAGAGAGGAGCTGGTACTGACAAGAGTAGATGAGTTAGGAGGCTTCTACAATAATCTGGCTGCAAAATGTTTGATTGGGGTGATGGTGATGACTGAGGGAGACCAAGAGAAATGATTGACCCTGGTGACTTAGAACTTGCTGATAGATAGGGGAGGTGAAGAAGAGGTCAAAGTTGAATCCAAGTTTCAAGCTGGGCAACAAAATTGAGGGTGACACCGCTCACTGAGATAGGAAACAAAGGAAAAAGTCCTGGATGTAGAGCAAAGATCTTGAGTTCAATCTTGGATGTTGCTATTGTTAAATTCCATCTAGTCAGTTGTGAAGCACAGCAACTCTACAAACAACAGAATAGAATACCACAATTGTTGCTATATGTCATGGATCAAACTGTGTCCCCCCCAAAATGCGTGTAGCCTTTGACTGGGCCACAATTCCCAATACTTTGTAGTTAACTCCCATTTTGTGATTTTCCTATGCTATAAATCCTAATCTCTGCCCATGGATAATAGATTGGATAATTATATTAAAAGAAGATTAGGGTGGGACTGCAGCACCCTTGCTACAGGAGTTTCCTTGGAGTGTGGCTCACACCACTCTTTTTTTTTTTTATGATTGAGTGAAAATGTACAATCCCGTATAAATTTGCATGCCTGCCCATGTGCAGCTCCCACTGTTCTCCCTGCCCGGTGACAGCACACTCCTCCCTCCATTCTGTACATGTCATATCCTCCTAACAACCTATCCCCTCCTTTCCACCTTCTCCCCAGCCTCCAATAAGAGGTCAGCAGGATGACATCCTACAGACGCATGAAACCACAAAGTGCACACACAATATGGTCACTCTGTGTCACCAAGTTGAATCCATTCCTGTCCAAAGGGTTGACAACCATTATTAGTTATGGACAGGGGCAGCATCAGGGCCAGGGGCCATGCTCCCAGAAGAACCCCAAGGCCCTTGGACCACCAATTGTGGTCTTTTAGTGGAGGTCTCAGGGAGCACCCCTTTTATTCTCATGTTGCCAGCAAGACTGAACTTAGTGACCCCATCACGGCTATCACTTGTTGTGGCCAGCCACCATCGAGTTCCTTCAGTCACATGTCCATGTAGTCACCCAATCATGTGGGTCTCTCCGTCTTGTGGGTTCTCTTTCCCCCATGTCGTTTTGGTCACTGGTGATCATCCGTTCCTGCTGAGTTGGGACCATTTGGTTGCACCACTCTTTATTCTTTCATCCTAGAAGAGATAAAAAGAAAGGGGCACAAGCAGAGAAACTCACACCATCAAGAAAGCAGCACCAGGAGTACAGCACATCCTTCAGAACTGAAGTTCCTGCACCAAGATGCTCCCTGGCCAAAGGCTGATGCCACACAAGGACTTTCCTCCAGAGCCAATAAAGAAGGAAAGCCTTTTCCTGAAGCCTTTTCCAGTGACCCTGAATTCAAACTTATAGCCTACCAGACTGTATAAAAATAAACTTTTCTTTGTTAAGCCATCCTCTGATGGTATTTCTGTTCCGGCAGCACCAGATGACTAAAACAGTACATAGAAGTCCATTGTTTCAGCTACTGTGTCGTCAGTCCATCTCACTGCTGGTCTTCCTCTTTTGCACTGACCCTCTCTCTGCCTGACTAAGCACAATGTCCTTCTCCAGTGACTGGTCTCTACTGGTAACGTGAAATCTAGTCTCACCATTCTCACTTCCAAGGAGCACTCTGGCTGTACTTCTTCCAAGGCAGACTTGATCTTCTCCAAGTCATAGTATATTCAATATCTTTTACCAATATTATAACACAAGGCCTTAACTCTTTTTCAATTCTCTGTATTCACTGTTTAGCTTTTGACATGCATTTGAGATGAACGAAAATACATGGCTGGGTCCAATTCACCTTAGTCCTCAAAGTGACATCTTTGCTTTTTAACACTTTGAAGAGGCCTTTTGCAGCAGATTCACCCAATGCAATATGTCATTTAATTTCTAAAGAGATGCATCCATTGCAGATCCAAGCAAAATGAAATCCTTGAGAACTTCAATATTCTCTCCATTTATCATGATGTTGCTCATTAGTCTAGTTGTGAGGATTTTTGTTTTCTTTATGTTGAGGTATAATCCATACTGAAGGCTGAAGACTGATCTTCATCAGTACGCACTTCAAGTCCCTTCTGATTTTAGCAAGCAAAGTTGTGCTATCTGCATAACATAGTTGATAATGAGTCTTCCTCCAATGCTGATGCCACACTTTACATGAAGTCCAGCTCCTTGGATTATTTGTTTAGCGCACAGATTGAATAAGTATGGTAAAAGGATACAACTCTAACGCACACCTTTCCTGACTTTAAACCACACAGCATCCCCTTGTTCTGTTCCAGCAACTGCCTCTTGGCACATGTACAGGTTCCACACAATTAAATGTTCTGGAATTCCCATTCTTTGCGATGTTATCTATAATTTGTTATCATCCACATCATCAAATGCCTCCTCAAAATAGACCAATATTCATCACCATTGATTCAATTCCAACTCATAGCAACCATACAGGACAGAGTCGAACTGTCCCACAGGGTTAGCTAGTGGGTTCAAACTGCTGACCTTTTGGTTAGCATCCAACCTCTACCGGGGTTCCCCTCAAAATACAGTTGACCTTAATGATGTGGATGGAGTCAAGGTATCAGAGTCTTTATTTGCTGGTATGGCATGAATGAAAATGGAAAAAAAAAAAAAGCTGTAAACATTCATTAATAATCAGAACATAAAATGTATGAAGTATGAATCTAGGAAAATTGGAAGTCAGCAAAAATGAAATGTAACTTAGAAAGATCGATATTTTAGGCACTGGTGAGCTGAAATGAACTGGTGTTGGTCATTATGAATCCAACGATCATATGGTCTACTACGCTGGAAGTGACAAATTGAAGTGGAATCGTATTGCATTCATTATCAAAAGGATTGCAAGATTTATCCTGAAGTACAATGCTATCAGTGATACGATAATACTCACACGCCTACAAGGAAGATTAGTTAATTTGATTTTATTCAAATTTACATACCGACCTCTAATGCCAAAGATGAAGAAATTGAAGGTTTTTGCTCCCTTCTGCAGTCTGAAATTGATGAAACATGAAATCAAGATGTGTTGATGATTACTGGTGATTGGAAAGCAAATGTTGGAAACAAAGAAGGATCCATAGTTGGAAAATATGGCCTTAGTGACTGAAACAGTACAAAGATTGCATGATAGAATTTTGCAAAACTTATTCATTGGAAATATCTTTCTTCAACAACATAAATGGCAACTATACACATGGATCTCACCAGATGGAATGCAGAGGAGTTAAATCCACAACATCTATAAGAAGGAGACAATGGAGAAGCTCAATATAATCAGTAAGAACAAAGCCAGGGGCCAACTGTGGAATAGGCCATCAATTTCCCACAGGCCAGTTCAAGCTGAAGCTGAAGATAATTAAAACAAGCCCACAAGAGCTAAAGTATGACCTTGAGTACATCCCACCTGAATGTAGAGACCATCTCAAGAACAGATTCGGCACATTGACCATTAATGACTGAAAACCAGACAACTTGTGGGGTGACATGAAGGACATCATACACAAAGAAAGCAAAAGGTTATTAAAAGACAGGAAAGAAAAAGACCAAAACGGATGTCAGAAGAGACTCTGAAATTTGCTGTTGAACATAGAATAGCTGATGTGAAAGGAAGAAATGACCACATAGAAGAGACGAACAGAAGATTTCAAAGAGCAGCTTGAGATGACAAAGTAAAGTATTATAAAGAAATGTGCAAAGACCTGGAGTCAGAAAACCAAAAAGGAAGAACTCACTTGGCATTTCTCAAGCTGCAAAAACTAAAGAAAAAAATTCAAGCCTCAAGTTACACTATTGAAGGATTCTAGGGGCAAAATACTGAACAATGCAGGAAGCATCAAAAGAAGACAGAAAGAATATCCAGAGTCCAATGGACAAAAAATGATTGACTGGTGCTCAATCATTTCAGGAGGTAATATACGATCAAGAATCAATGATATTGAAAGAAAAAGTCCATGCTGTATTGAAGGCATTGGCAAAAACAACAACAAATAGCTCCAGGAATTTCTGGAATACCAGTTGAGCTGTTTCAGCAAAGGGATGCAGTGTGCTGTAAGTGCTTACTTTTCTATGCCAAGAAATTTGGAAGATAGCTACCTGGACAACTAAATAGAAGAGATCCATTTTTGTGCCCATTCCAAAGAAAAGTGATCCAAATGAATGCAGAAATCACGGAATCATATCACTAATATCACAAGGAAGTAAAATTTTGCTCGACATAATTCAGGGAACTGACAAAAATTCAAGCTGGATTCAGAAGAGGGGCTGCAATGACAGATACTATTGCTAGTGTCAGATGGATCTTGGCCAAAAGCAGAGAATACCAGAAAGATATTTACTTCTGTTTTATTAATGATGCAAAGGCAAGCAACATTCTTGGATATTACGGCAGAAACCTTTTCCTTAGAATGGAATTTTCACAGGAGTGTGGGACTCTATCTTTCCAGCACCCCTCTTGATTCCAGGTGTGGCCAGGTGACTGTTTTCTGAGTAGAAGTGATGCATGTCACTTCCCAAGCCAAAGCTTTTAAAAGTCAGGTATAGATTCTGCACCCACTTTTTCCCTATCCTTTGGATGAATGCAGAAGGCTCAACCACAGATGGAAGGGCCTTTGATTTACCATGCAGAAAGAAACAACAAGCCAGCCAGGAACTTCCACTTTGGACTGTGACATCAGCGTGAAATACGCTTTTCTTGTGTTAAGCCACTGAAATGTTGGAGTTTGTCACACTTTAACACTGCCTCAACTACTGCAGAAAACCTGACTTGAAATGCCTTGAAGACTTTCAGAAAGGACATCACATAGGCTGTTAAATGTGTAGGCTGGAGTGCCAAGGAGATATTGGTATGGCAATTTAATTTTCTAAAATATCTGTGCTAAGTGTTAGTTAAAAAGACTGACAAATGAGAAAGCATAGAGAGAAAAGAGGGTAAGAGGACTGTGCCTTGAGGGATGATAATATTTAGCAGTAGAGGAGAATGAGTCTGCAATGTTCTCCTGCAAGCATACGGTGAGGCCTTAAAATCATCATTTGGATTTGCTCATGAGAATGCCATTTAATGAGAACCTGAACGAGCACTGCTTTAGAACACACTTGAAGTTAGATCGGTGGGCTGAGAAATGAGAGAGAGGTAAGCAAACGGGATCAGCAAGCAGAGATGACTTTTTAAAAATAATTGTATTTATTTTTCTGTTGTTGAGAATATACGCAGCAATATACCAATTCAACCGTTTTTACATGTACCATTTAGTGACACTGGTAAGGAAGTATGACAATCAAATTCATGAACCTGCCACTGTGTGCTTACATTGGCAGCACTGTACAAAGAACTCGGTAAGGTTTCACAGCCTTGGCCTATCAGTGTCTCACAGTTGTGTTCATGTCAATGTGTGGCAGTGTCTTGCTGAATAGCGTTCATTGTTGTTGTGTGTTTTTGTGTGTCATCATGAGAATGTTGGAGCTTGAATTAGAGCAACAAACATTAAATTTCTTGTTAAAATCAGCAAGAGTGGAAGCGAAATCGGAGACATGTTAGTCCAAGTTTATGGGGACAGTGCCATGAAGAAAACAGCAGTGTACAAATGCATATAATGGTTTTCTGAGGGGAGAGAAAGTGTCACTGACAAAGAGACACCAGGACGGCCAGTAACGAGCAGAACTGATGAAAACATTGCAAATATTCATTGAATTTTGTGGTCAAAATTGTCAGGTGACTGTGAGAAACATAGCAGACTAAGTAAACATCAACTCAGAAACAGGAAAATCTGAACTGAAAATCTTGGCATGAGAAAGGTGTGTGTAAAAATGGTCCCGAAAGAACCATGCTCTCAGGGGAAATAGAGATCAATTGGCACAACTAGTGTTTTGCTCATGAGGACTCTCCACACCCCACATTGGTGAGTGGTGTCTGGGGTCTTAAAAGCTGCCAAGCTGCCATCTGAGGCTACAGCAAATTGTCCCAACTTAGGAGGAACGGATGACCACCAAGGTCCATAACAACATGGGGGAAAGAGAATCCAGAAGACAGACAGACTCATGTGAATGGATGTCTACATCAACCTGTGACCGGAAGAACCAGATGGTGCCCAGCCACCACCAGTGATAGCCATGATGGAGCTCACAAAGTTGAGTCTCACTGGCAACACGAGTATATATAGGGGTACACCCTGAGATCTCCACTAAGAGACCACAATTGATGGTCCCGGGACTTTGGGGTTCCCCTGGGGGCATGGCCCCTGACCCTGATGCTGCCCCTGTCCATAAATCATAATGAAGGTCAACTTTTTGGACAGCAATGGATTGGATTTGGTGACACAGAGTGACCATATTGTGTGAGCACTTTATGGTTCTAGGCATCTATTAAGAGGTAGTCCTTTTGACCTCATACTGGAGGAAGGGGAATGTGGGGAGAGGAGAAGATAGGAGACTGTTGGGAAGATAAGACATGTATGGAGCAGAGAGGAAGAGTGTGCTGTCACCATGCAGGGAGAGCAGTGGAAGCTGCATATAGGTCAACACGCGAATTCATATGGGAATGTACATTTTCATTCAATCATAAAAAAAAAAAAGGTCCCAAAGGAACTCACCAATGAAGGAAAGCAAAGAAGAATCCATGTTTGCCAAGAACTTTTGGAGAGACAAGATAATGTTTGGAGCTGTGTTATCACTGGTGATGAAACATGTGTTTACCAATGTGACCCTGAAAACAAAGTGTCAAACTGCACAATGGAAGTGAGTCAATTTTCCATGATCACAAAAGTTCCATCAGTCCAAATCAAGAGTCACAGTGATGTTGCTAACCTTTTTTTGTTGGTGTTGTTGCTAACCTTTTTTGATATCAGAGGGATTGTTCATTATGAATTCGTACCAACTAAATAAACTGTTAACCAAGTTTACTATTTGGAAGTGCTGAAAGGGCTGCATGAGAAAGTTAGGTGAAAACGACCTAAACTTTTCACCAACAACTCACGGCTCTTGTATCACAACAGTGCACTAGCTCACACAGCACCATCTGTGAGCGAGTTTTTAGCCAGTAAACAAAGAACTGTATTGGAAGACTCTTCCTACTCACCTTTTCTGCCCCCCAGTGACTTTTTTCTCTACCTGAAAATAAAGGAAATATTGAAAGGAAGACATTTTGATGACATTCAGGAGATCAAGGGTAATGCGATAACAGCTCTGATGGCCATTCCAGAAAAAGAGTTCCAAAATTGCTCTGAAGGGTGGACTAGCCACTGGTGTTGGCTTCCCAAGGAGAGTACTTAGAAGGTGACTATAATGATATTCAGCAATGAGGTATTTAGCACTTTTTCTAGGATGAGCTCATGAACTTGATCATCAGACTTTATATATTCTTCCAGTTCCACAGCCATTCTCACCATCCTTTTTTGTTCGTTCCTCCCTTATTAACATAAATTCATTGCACCTTAAGGTTCCTGTACAATCTTTCAAGTTGCTGTTTCTAGTGTGATCCCCTATAGATAGTTCTTAAAAGAGCATAATGTTCAAGGTAGACAGTTATTACTAGTTAAGCTAAACTATTGATTGGTTTTACGAAGACTTCAGAGAATATTTTTCATTTAAGGCTTAACGATTACTCAGGGCAATAGGTTTCAGAGGTTCATCAAGTCTTCATGGCTCTAGGTAGTCTGGAGTCCATGAGAATTTCAAATTCTGTTCTCTGTATTCCCTGTTTTGATCAGGGTCTTTCTATGGAATCTTTGATCAAAATGTTCAGTAATGGTAGTCAGGCACCATCCAGTTCTCCTGTTCAGACACAATTTTTGGTTAGTTTTGAAGAAAGGGAAGAGCTAGTACAGAAGCTAGGACATAAGAACCAAAACCTTCTACCCCACACTCTGCCTTGACTCTAGGAGTGAAACCCACCTGACTGCTTACTAACAGGGCTTTGCTATTCCATGTCTTCATTAGCATTTCTTTCCTCTTTGAGGCTGTCTTTATCAAGCAGATGCTCTGATTGTTCATTACAAGAACTTTCCCAAAGACTCATCAACTCTTCTAGAGAAAGAGTCTGCAGTTTGTACTCTTAAAATTCTTTGAATTCTTTGCCTCAAAGTCAGGCCTTGCTATTTCAACCAGTCCTGGACTGTTGTACGAGTATCATGATCCTTGCCCACTGCAAAGTCCCCTCATTGGAAGACCCACCTCAAACCAAATTTACAATTCTCAAAAAATTCTGATCTTCTCTGCCCTCTGCTCCTACTAGACACTGCCAGAATTGCTAGACGTCTTCTCCCCTTCCCATGTAAGTAACAAATTGAGCATTCCCTGTCAGTTGGGGTGTGTGTGCCTGTCTGTCTGTCTGTCTGTCTCTCGCTGTGTGTGATATGTCTGGGGAACCAGCTTGTGACAGACTGGATGAAAAAACAAGCACGGGGCTTTTTGTTTTTGTTTTATGGCTGTTGGCAGTGTTTTTAACTGGGAAAGACTCAACGGTATTCAAAACTGCTTGAGAAGGAAAGGTTAAATAACCAGAAGAAAGATCTTGTTGTGTTGATGGGAGGGCTAGAGGAGTTGGAATCAGAATTAGCTCAGGCAGAGGAATTGATGTGAAACTGGAGAGGAAGTACTCCTCATTATAAAAAGGAGGAAAGGAGAAGATGGATGCAAATGTCAGCAGGTTTCTATGGATGAGGCTGGGAATGTCAGAGAGTTCTCATCTGACAGCTTCTGTTTTCTCTATAAATAGGAGAGAGGTCTGTCTGATGGGCAGAGGGGGAGGGGGTTGCAAGAGAGAGGAGAATGTTTGGAAGAGTTGCTGTGGACAGTGGAGACTGGGAAAGTGAATCAGCTTGAGAAATAGTATAATTGCCTAAAGTATGGAGAGACATTTGAGACAAGATAGATAAGATTGTCAACAGGAATTTAGTCAGATGAAGGGAGTGACAGCACACATTAGAAGGCAGGTCAGCACAACTGGATTACACCATAAGCTAGAAGGTTTTCTAAATAAAACCAACATTTTTGAGGACAGAGTAGCAAGGATAGGGGCCTGGGGACCATGGTTTCGGGGGACAACTGATGTGACTAGTCTTTTTCTAAGAGATTGTTCTGCATCCCATATTGATGAGTGGTGCCTGGGGTCTTTGAAAGCCAGGATCCTGCTATCTAAGGAGCGTCAATTGGTCCCAACCCACCTCAAGCAGAAAGAAACTCAGAACATCAAAGACATGAGGAAAATCTGAGCCCAGGAGACAGAAGGGTCCATATGATTGGGAGACTGCATCAAATGAGACAAGAACTAGATCACGCCTGTCTGCCACTAAAGCCTGACCCAAGAAGGAACACAATGTGGAGGCCCTGCTGTAGCCCAAGAAAAAGGGGAGTGCCGATTTATAACTCTATTAAACAGACCAGACTTGATGGTCCAACAACCAGGAGGGTCCGCTGAGAATGTGGCCCCTGGACTTGCTGCTACCCCAGAGCTGAAACCAGTACTAAAGCCAACACTTCAGACAAAGAATGGACTGGACTATGGGACCATGCAGGTGGTGTGTGTACTTTATGGTTTAATATATATATGGGGTTCTCCAAGTGGCTGGCTTGGCAAGTGACTTCTTTCTAGAGGGGAGAAGAAAGGGTGGAGAGAGGGGGACAAGTGTTGGTTGAGTAGATACTGGCAGTAAAGACTAGAAAGGAAGAGTGTGCTGTCACAGGGTGAGGAGGGCAGATAGAGGTGCACAGAGGTGGTGCTGGGGGGATTATATGCAAATTGACTTGGGTTGTAAACTTTCACTTAATCACAATTTAAAAAAGAAATCAAAAGACCCATTGCAATGGGCAAATCTGTTGTAAATCTGTTTGAAGTGCTGAAAACCAAAGATGTCACCCTGAAGACTAAGGTACACCTGGCTTGTGTTTTTGATCACCTCATATGTGAAAGCTAGACCATGAATAAGGAAGACCCAACCCAAGAAGATCTGACGATTTTGAATTATGGTATTGGTAAGGAATATTGAATGTACTATGGACTGCCAAAAGAAGGAACAAATCTGTACTGGAAGAAGTACAGCCGAATGCTCCTTAGAAGCAAAGATGGCAAGACTACGTCTTACTCTGGAAAAGTTATCAGGAGGGACTAGTCCGTGGAGAAAGACATTATACTTGGTAAGGTAGAGAATCATCAAATAAGACGAAGACCTTCAACTAGATAGATTGACACAGTTGTCTGCAAAAATGGGCTCAAACATAGCAAAGACTGTGAGGATGGCATGGGACCAGACAGTGTTCCACTCTGTTGCTATAAGTTGGAACAACTAACAAAAGCAACATACATAATATTTTTGTCATTTAACTCTTTCAACAAACTTATTTAATTTTTCATTTAATGTTTTCAACAAACCTA
Organism: Heterohyrax brucei; assembly: GCA_028571685.1. Classification (NCBI taxonomy): domain Eukaryota; kingdom Metazoa; phylum Chordata; class Mammalia; order Hyracoidea; family Procaviidae; genus Heterohyrax; species Heterohyrax brucei. The sequence goes on from CM053152.1 coordinate 23,181,372, forward strand.
TTCATGATTGAAGTCCATGGGAGGTACAAACCTTTAACACACTCTGCACTGGAAGTTCAAGTCTACCTAGAGGAGCTTCAGAAGAAAGGCCTGTTGATCCACTGCCCCAAAAGCAGCTTCTAAACACTCTATGGAACATATTTCTACTTTGACACACCTGGGATCACCGTAAGTCAGAACAGCAACCAACAGGAAGGAGCTAAATTACTTTTTCCATTTTAAAAACAGGAGAAATGAGGCCCTCAGAGGGTTACTCACCTCCAGCCCAGACCATCTTCTCAGGCTGCTGCTGATCTTAAGAAAGGCAGCCACGTGTACACCTGATCAAGAGAGTTACAAAAGACCACAGAGAAAAAGCAGTGAGGTAATTCCTAATAATGAAGAATCCACTTGGCCACAGAGGAAAAACAAAATTCATGTCTTAGTAGAAGGCGGAATTTACTCCCGACTGCCCCACACCAGACACAGTTGTCTCTTTAACACACTCTGCACTAGAAGGTCTGCACTGGTGACCAAGTCTGCAGCAGTAGCCCTCCTCACTGCCACTTGATTTTCCACTCACCATTGCCCTTGCTCTTGCCTGCTGAGGCCCAGGTGCTGACCACAGCAGCACTGTGTGGGAAAGAAAAATCCTCTCCCCTTCATTTCCACATGTGCACCCACACTTATGCCTTGAAGGGCTCAACTTGAAAACATCTGCCTTGAGTGGAGCAGCCCTCCCATCTCAAACCTTACACAGACAGCTCCTTAGAGTGGGTGTAAGGAGCCCAAATGGCACTGTGGTTAAGTGCTTTGCTGCGAAGCAGAAGGTTGATGGTTGGAATCCACCAGCCACTCCTTGGGAGAAAAGAACTGGTTATTGTCCACTGCCAAAATGACAGCCTAGGAAACCCTACAGGGCAGTTGTACTTTCTCCTACGGGGCCACTTGGAATCAGAATGATCAGCACACAACAACAGGGTGTGTGTGAGTGTGTATTTATGAGTTAGTATATGTTTCTGTGTGTAGGGTACAGGGAGAGGCAGCAAAGCATGGGATCTTAGTTACTGCATCTACATCTTGCAAAGAGGAATTCAAGCAAATAGCTGTCCACAGACAGGCTCCATTAGGTTTATCTGACCCCTGCAAATCTAGTTTGATTTCAATCTACCCTAAAGCCAGGACATGTGGGGCAGGGTAGAACTGTGTTCCTTAAGGGTTTTGGTGGCTGATTTTTCAGAAGCATATTGCCAGGCCTTTTCTCTACATGTCTCTTCATGGACTTGAACCTCCAGCCTTCTGGTTGGCAGAGCATCTAACAATTTGTAGCACGAGGGACAATAAGCTGAACTAAGAATTAAAAAAAGGAAAATGGGAGTGGGAGTGTCCACACAGCTTGGTCAGGAGCTTGGTCAGGGGCTGATTTGGGAGGACTTGCCTGTACCGCAAGGCCAAGTCACAGAATCCAACTCATAGGGGCAAAAGAAGTGGGGTGGCACATCAAATAGAGTACAACACTCATATCCCTGGTGGACTGTTTCCCAGATGTTGAAAAACACAACTTTGGGTAAGAATAGTGGGCTGAGGAGAAAGCAGCCCTGTGAGAAAATGACAGGCCCAAAGGGGAAGGCCTGAGGCAGGAGAATGTCTGAGACTGGGGCCCCGGAGGCTGCGTGCTGTGGTTCTAACATTTCATAGTTCTCAGGCCTGCTATTAATAGCTGGGTTCCACATGTGTTCACTTGAAGTTGTTTGGAATATCAAACTTAATTGTTAGCAAGAGTGCTAAGTCAACCCCAATGCTAGCCAGTCTTTTCCTGCCTGAATGCTCCCATCCTGCCAGGTGGGTGACTGTGGGACCCATCGAGTAAACAGAAGCTTCCTCCCCCTTCCATGGCAGCCAGAGAGGCAGCGCTGTCCCTCTCTAATTTTACGGAAACCAAAACAGTACCATCCAGCTGGCCAGCTGCTGTTCCTTCTAGCTCAGGGCAGGCTATCTTTCAAAAGGTCCTTCTCCCTGCTTCTCTGACCTTTCCTTCCCTTCTGTATCTATACTCTATTGTCGCACTAATCCTGCAGATCCAAATCAAACCCATTGTCATTGAGTCAATTCCAATCCAGAGTGACTGGATTAAATACTACTTAGCAACTTATTATTTCTCAAGAGTCTACGGGTCGGCCAGGAGCTGTGCTGATCTGAGTCATGCTCAGCTGATCTGAGTCACGCTCAGCTGATCTCAACAGGGCTCACTCCATGTCTGCTAGCCAGTGGAGGGCTAGCTGGCCTTAGCTGGGATGAAGGTCTGCTCCACATGGCCTCACATCCTCCAGCAGGCTAGCTGGAGGCTTGTTCTCCTATCACGTCCACTGCTATCTACTGGCCAAAGCAAGTGTCAAGGCCAGCGCGATGAAAGGAGTGCGGAAATGGCTGTTCCTTACAGAGCTGCAAACTCACATTGCAAAAGCCGTGGGCAAAGCGAAGACTGAAAAATTGGAATGACTTTTGCAGTCAAAAGTGGTAAGACATCTTCCATGGGCTAAGACCCTCAGGTAGAGCCAACCTCTGGCTGAGCGCAGAAAGCATCACTAATGGATAGGGGAGGGTGTTGCAGACCACACCATGTGACATTGTCAGGGGTCATAACAACAAAATGACTGTCTATACAACTTTTCTGCAGTGTTTCAACAGAAATTTATTACTTATGAAAAATCCCTGCTAGTAGTTATAAAAACAAAAACATTTCATAAGCCTAGCTTACAAGTATCAACATACCCACAAGGCTAAAAAGCTCTATGTTAATTTACTTTTTTGATCCTTCTAACTTGCTCTGATCAGAGCTGTTACTATCAAATTACAATGAGATTCAAATCATTGCACATAGTACATGCCCACACTGTTGTTTGTATTGCTGCCAGTGTTTTTAAAGTTTCTGATTTTGTCAGACTTTCTGGTGTTTTAGCTACAATATTGTGATTTGTGATCCTATATCAATAACCTTTTTGAGAACAAAGTCATAATTAAAGGAAAAGAAGAAGTAATATACAGAAATGACTTACAGGCAACATTAGTACCAAAACATTACTAATGATTCTGTATGGTCTGGTACAGGAGGAAGTCCACAAGAGGGATGGGGACACACCATGAGGAGTTACCACACAGGGTGGCACCAACCCTAGTGACATCACTAAACTTACTATCTGCATAGGAAGGGGCCAGGATTGGAAACCAGGCAACTTGGAGGCTCCATGTACTAAGAAAGTTATCAAGACCAAAAAGAAGGCAAAGGAATTAAGACAGGAGCCTAATGAATACAATGGGTACAATTCAGTAGTTTGTCTCAGCAAAATGCAGGGGTCTGGTTGTCAGTAATGGAAACCCTGGTGGCATAGTAGTTAATTGCTATGGGTGCTAACCAAAAGGTCAGCAGTTCGATCCACTGAAATACTGTAATTAATGGTCAAAGCCCTGAGAGTTCCCCTGGGAGTGTGGCCCCTAGACCTGCTGCTGCCCCTGATCATAGACCATTACTGAGGTCAGCTCTTCGGATAGGAATGGAATGGACCCGAGGATACAGAATGACCACATCACATGTGCACTTTATGGTTCTTTGCATCTACAGGATGTCATCCTACTGGCCTCTGACTAGAGGGAAGTGGAGAGGGTGGAGAGGAGGGAACAGAAGATTGTTAGGAGGATATGACATCTATGGAATGGAAAGGAGGAGTGTGCTCTCACCGGACAAGGAAAGCAGAGGGAGCAGCAGATAGGTAGGCACACAAATTGGAATTGTATTGTAAACTTTCACTCAATCACAATTAAAAAAAAAAAAGTCAGCTGTCTGAATCTTTCTTGGAAATGCTGCGGCAGTTCTACTCTGTCTATAGGGTTGCTATGAGTCAGAACTGACTCAACAGCAGTAGGTTTGGGTTGGGTTCGGGTTGTCATAATAGGTGGAGGGTCAAACCAGGACTAGAAGAGGGATTCATTAGAAAACAGTAGCACTAATAATGGCCATCATTTCTTGGGCATCTAACATGTTCTAGGCATTATGCTAAATATTGTATGTTTCATCGTGTCCCATGAGGGTATTGTAGCTCCCATTTTGTTGTTGTTATTGCTGTAGAATATAGCTGTGCTCCATAGGATTTTTCTTGGTTGTAACCATTTGGAAACAGATTGTCAAGCCTTTCTTCCCAGGTTCCCCTGGGTGAGTTCAAACCACCAACCTTTTGGTTAATAGCCACACAGTTAACCATTTTTGCCACAGAGGGACTCCAAGTAATCCTCATTTTTATCATTAAAGGAAATTAAGACTCAGAGAATCCAAGACCACAGATCTAGTAAGTATAACAAAAAAACCCAAACCCAGTGCCGCTGAGTTGATTCTGACTCACAGCAACCCTATAGAACAGAGTAGAACTGCCACATAGAGTTTAAAAGGAGTGCCTGGCAGATGTAAACAGCCAACCTTTTGCTTAGCAGATGTAGCACCTAACCACTATACCACACAGCAAGTATAGAGCATTTTAAATGGCTTGTATCAACATTCATTGCACACCTTCCATGTGCAGGATCTGGACTAGGCAAGACAACCATCACCATGGTGTAACAATTGTTTTCTCTTTACCTAGAACAACACAAGCAGGACAGCAAAAGGAGGACAATATGGAATACATGGTTAGTTGCCTCCAAGAACAATTACCTCTTTTGCCAGGAGACCAGAAATAGATGGTACCTAGCTACTTCCTGATCAAAAGGAAGAAAATGCAGAACAGAATTTCAAATTCTCATGAACTTCAGACTTTCTGGAGCCCTGGTGGCTAGATGAAACCCTGAAACTGCTGCCCTAAAATAATGTTTAGACTTTAAATCAAAAATACCCCTGGAAGTTTTCTTAAAACCATAGTTTACCTCAACTAGTAAAGATTTGTCTGTCTTGAGCATTGTGGTCCTTCAAGATCTGTCTATATGGGATCAAAGTGACAATAATAAGTCAAAAAATTAGATAGAAACTTTAGGGGGCAGGAAGTTTATGTCAACGGGAGGAACAACTTAGAAAAGGACATGAGGCTGGTTACACAACTTGAAGAATGTAACCAGTGTTACTGAACTGTACAAGTAGAAACTGGTGAATTAGTACATGTTTTGCTGTGTATGTTCTCAACCACCACAACAAAGTAAGTAAGTTTGGAAAAAAAGGCATAAAGGGCAGAAATGGGCACGTAGGGGTAAGGGCAAATAATAGAACATGTCATTTCTCCACTGCGAAACGATTCTGTGTACGAACCCGCACAGCCAGGTCTGCCTTACTCTGAAGTGTTAATACATGGCTGTTTCACTGCACCATGTTAGCTTTTTAGAGTCTGTTTCAGTTAGAGTTACGTTTGGCTGCTAGTCACAGACATGTAGATAGCAATTGCTAAACAAAGGAAAACTCTTATTTTCCATCACATAAGGAGAGCCTGAAGGTAGGCAGCCCTGGCTGTTATGGCACTCTGTCTTCCTTCCACTCCACTACCCTTAGACCACAGATGCCACTCTCAGGTTGACCCAAAGTACAAGATGCATGCTAGAACTCCAGCGATCATGTCCTCAGCCCAGGACTTGAAGCAGGAGGAAGGCATAAGGGCAAAAAGGTCCTCTTTTACCTATTACATTCTCTTAAGGAAGGGTCTTTGATGTCTCACCCATTAACTTCTGCTTACATCTTGTTGGCCAGAAGTCAGTCATATAATAACCACATCGCCTGCAAGGGAAGCTAGCGAGTGTAGTCTGCTGGTTTCCTGCATAGCCCTTCTGTGGAATGAGATTAATGTTACTGAGGTACTGGGTGATCAGTGAGTAGACTGAACAGAGTCCTGGAGATGTGCCCAGGAGCAGGACTGGCCCTGTGATCAGCTGAGTTGGGAATTTGGTAGGCTGCAGTGGAGACCCAGCGTACCACGTGAAGATTGCTTTCCCACATCTTCCATCCATCAGGCCTATTCCCTACACCCAGGAGACCACCAACAAGCCTACACCTGAAACTCAAGGTTATGGTGGGAACACAAAGGCCAACAGCTAACCCTAGTCCTCCCCACTCTTATGTCTTTCAGGCCCACATCCCCATATTCTTTTTTTTTTAATTGTGATTCATGAAAGTATACAATCTAAATAGATTTTGCATGCTCAGCTATCTACAGCTCCTTTGCTCTCCTTGCCCCATGACAGCACACTCCTCCTTTTCATTTTATACTTGTCATATCCTCTTAACAAGCTCCTGCCCCTTCCTCTCCACCTTCTTCTCTCCCATCTAGAAAGAGACAAGTAGGACAGCCTCCTATAAGTGCACAGAACCATAAAGCACACCCATTATATGGTTACTGTGTCCCTGAGTCTACGCCATTTTTATCCAAAGAGTCAGTAGTGTTTTCTAGACAGGGGCAGCAGCACCGTAGGGGCCATGCTCCTAGGGAATCCCTTGGGCCACTGTGGTCTTTTAGTAGAGTTCTTGAGCTGCACCCCCCTTTCTCTCGTGTTGCCATAAGGACTCAACATTGTGTGCCCCATCACGGCTGTCTTTGGTGGTGGCCTGGCGTCATCTGGTTCTTCTGGTCACATGATGGTACAGTCTCCCGTTTACATGGATCTTTCTGTCTCCTGGGCTCTTTTTTCCTCATGTCTTTGGTGTCCTCAGCAATCACCTGTTCTGGCTGAGTTGGGACCATGTTGTATACCTCAGATGGCAGCTTGCTAGCTTTTAAGACCTCAAACACCACTCGCCAATATGAGGTACAGAAGACTCTCTTAGGAATAGGATAGTTATGCCAACTGGCCGCGATGTCCCTCAGGAACATGGTACGCAGACCCTACCCCTGCTACTCTATCCTTACAGTACTGGGTTAAGATTAGAAGAGTTTTCAGTTTATGGTGAAGTCCAGTTAAGGGGATCTACTTTCTATTGTGTGCTCTCCCTGCTTTAACCTAACCAAATTGCTATCAACTATCTAATCTATGAACAACCTTCTTCCTCCCTTCCCCTCTTGTAGCCATCAAAGAGTCCTTTCTTCTGTCATAAGTCTATTTTTAAGTACTTATAGCAAGGATCTCATACCATATTTGTCCTTTTCCCACTGACTGACTCCACTCGCATAATGTCTTCCAATTGAAACTAGGTTATGAGATGCTTCCTAAAATCATCATTGTTCACTTATTTACCTTTTTATTGTTAAGATTTTGCATTACCTTGCAGATTATGGAGATCAGATGTTGGTCTGTCATGTAGTTGCTAAAAAATTTTCCCCTTCTGTAGGTAGTCTTTCAACTTTCTTTTTCTCCATTTTTATTAATTACAGTAAAAGAATAAAATTTCTAACACCTATCAATTACCTCATCTACGATAAACCCTCACCCCCCACCACTGTAGCCAACACAGTCATTTTCTTCTGCAGATAATTGTATTTTTAAGTCCTTATAACAGGAGTCTCATAAAATATTTGTCCTTTTGACACTGAATGATTTCACTCAGCATGATCTCTTCCAAATGAGACCATGTTATGAGATGTTTTCTAAAATCGTCATTGTTTTTTATCATAGCATGTTCCATTGAGTACATGTACCATAGTTTGTTTATCCTTTCATCTGTTGATGGACATCTGGGTTGATTCCATCTTTTAGCTATTGTGGACTGTGCTGCAACAAACATTCATGTACATGTGTCTGTTCATGTGACAACCTTTGCTTCTGAAGGATAAATTCCAAGCAGTGGAATTACAGGATCAAATGGAATATCTATTTCCAGCTTTTTAAGGAAGTGCCAAATTGCCTTCCAAAGAGATTGTACCATTTTGCAATCCCACCAGCAGTGCAGGAGAGTTCCAAATTTCTCCACAGCCTCTCCAGCATTTGTTGTTTCATGTTTGTTGGATCATGGTCAATCTTGTTGGGGTGAGATGGTATCTCATCATAGTTTTGAATTGAATTTCTTTAATAGCTTATAATCCTGAGCATTTCCTCATGTGTGCTTTGGCTGCCTGGATATCCTCTTTAGAGAAGTGTCTGTCCATCTCCCTTGCCCATTGCTTAATTGGATTATTTATCCTTTTCTTGTCAGTATTTTGTAGTATCTTAGATTGTGGAGATTAGATATCAGTCTGACATGTAGCTGAACCAGTTTTACATCCCTGGTATGAAATATTTTTTCCAATTTTGTAGGTGGTCTTTTAACTCTTTCAATAAAGTCTTTGAATCAGCAAAAGTGTTTCATTCTTAGTAGTTCCCATTTATCTATTTTCTCTTCTGTTGATTATGCTTTGTCAGATTCTGAAGTCTTTCTAAGCTGTGTATTAGAACTTCCATTGTTGACCTATTTTTTCTTACATGATCTTTATAGTTTTATGTTTGCTAGTTAGGTCTTTGAACCATTTTGAGTTAGTTTTTGTGTAAGGTGTGAGATGTGAGTCTTGATTCAATATTTTGCAGAAGAATATCCAATTTTGCCAATACCATTTGTTACAGAGACCGTTTTTTTCCAGTTTACAATCTTAGGGGCTTTGTTGAATATCAACTGTTAACAGGAGGATGGTGACACCACTGGGATCTCGACTCTGTTCCATTGGTCTATGTGTCTCTTTTTGTACTAGTACCAGCCTGTTTTGATTACTGTGGCAGTGTAATAGATTCTAAAGTCTGGTAATGTGAGGCCTACCACTGTGTTCCTCCACTACTGGTTTTCTTCTCTTTCCAAAGTTGGTGATTTGTTTCTCCATATCACTGAAAAATGACATTGGAATTTGTACTGGGATTGCTTTGTATATGTAGACCACTTTGGGTAAAATAGCCATTTTCACAATGTTAAAGCTTCCTATCCATGAGCGGGGTAGATTCCTCCATTTATGTAAATCTGTTTTGGTTTGTTGTAGTAAGGTCTTGTAGTTCTCTCTGTATAGGTCTCTTGTTTCTCTGGTTAGATTTATTCCTAGGTATTTTATCTTCTTGGGGGCTATAGTAAATGGTATTGATTTGGTGATTTCTTCATTGATGATCTTGTTGTTGGTATAAAGGAATCCTACTGATTTACTTATGTTTATCTTATATCCTGATACTTTGCTGAATTCTTCTATTAGTTGAAGTAGTTTACTTGTGGAGTCTTTAGGATTCTCTGCATATACAATCATATCATCTGCAAATAGGAAAGATTTTCACTTCTTCTTTGCTGATGCAGATGCTCCTTATTTCTTTGTCTTGTCTAATTGGTCTGGCTAGAACCTCTAGTACAATGTTGAATAGAAGTGGTGAGAGCGGGCATCCTTGTCTAGTTCCTGTTCCCAAGGGGAATTCTTTCACTCTTTCTGTTCAGGATGACATACGCATTTGGCTTTCTGTAGATGCCCCTTATTGCACTGAGGAACTCCCTCTATTTCTGTTTTGCTGAGAGTTTTTAGCGTGAATGGTTGTTGCACTTTGTCAAATGTGTTTTCAGCATCAATTGACAAAGTCAGGTGATTTTTATCCTTTGTGCTATTTATGTGGTTAATCACATTAATTGTTTTTGTGATGTTGAACCAGTCTTACATCCCTGGTGTGAATCACACTTGGCCATGATGAAATATTTGTCTGATACATTGTTGTATTTTATTAGCTAGGATTTTGTTGAAGATTTTTGCATCTACATTCATGAGTGATATTGGTCTGTAATTTTCTCTCTTTTTTTGTGGGATCTTTCCCTGGCTTTGGTATCAGAGTTATGCTAGCTTCATAGAATGAATTTGGTAGTATTTCATCCCTTTATATGCTGTGAAATATTCTCAGTAGTATTGGAGTTAACTCCTTTCTAAAAGTTTGGTAGAATTCTCTGATGAAGCCATCTTGGCCAGGAATTTTTTTGGTTGGTAGGTTTTTTTATTACTTTTTCAGTCTCTTCCTTTGTGATAGGCTTGTTAAGTTGTTCTACTTCTCCTTGTGATAATTTTGGGGGTAATATGAAAACACAAATTTGTCCATTTCCTCTAGGTTTTCAACTGTTAGAGTACAGTGTTCCATAGTATTCTGTTGTGATATTTTTTTATTTCAGTAAAGTCTGTTGTGACAGCTCCTATCTCATTTCTCATTTGGGTTGTTTCCTTGAGTTGGATCCGACTTGACGGCACTTGGCTTGGCTGGCCTCTCCTGTTTTTCTTTTGTAAGCTTAGCCAATGATCTGTCAATTTTGTTGATCTTTTCAAAGAACCAGCTTTTGGTTTTGTTAATTTTTTTCATTTGTTCTTCTATTCTCTAATTCATTTAGTTCTGCTCTAATCTTTATTATCTGTTTTCTTCTGGTACCTGAGGGGTTCCTCTGTTTCTCTCTTTCTACTTGTTCAAGCTGTAGGGTTAATTCTTTGGTTTGGGTCCTTTCTTCACTTCAGATGTATGCATTTATGGAGATAAACTGACCTCTGAGCACTGCTTTTGCTGTAGCCCATAGTTCTGGTAAGATGTGTTTTCATTCCCATTTGATTATGTAAATTTCTTTATTTCATCCTTGATTTCTTCTATAACCCATGGCTTTTTGAGCAAGGTGTTGTTCAGTTTCCATGAGTTCCAATTTCTTCCTATGCTTTTTCTGCTATTCATGTCAACTTTTATGGCTTTATGGTCTGAGAAGATGCTTTGCAGTAATTCAATGGTTTGGATTTTGTTGAGACTTGCTTATGTGCTAACACATGGTCTATTCTGGAAAATGTTTCACGTGCACTGGAGAAGAAAGTGTACTTATCTACTTATGGGTAAAAGCTTCTGAATGTGTCAGTGAGGTCAAGTTGTTTAATTGTCACAGTAAGATCTTCTGCACCTTTACTGAGCTTTTTTTCTAGATGATCTGTCCATTACTGAACATGGAGTGTTGAAGCCTCCAGTTATTACTGTGGAGTAATCTATCTAATTTTTCAACGTGATCAGTGTTTGTTCAATGTATTTAAATACATTGGTATTGGGTACATAAATACTTAATATTGTTATGTCCTGCTTATGTATTGAATCTTTCAGCCATAAATAGTGACCATCGTTGTCCACAATGGTGGATTTTACATTAAAGTCTATTTTATTTGAGATTAGTATTGCCACTCCTGCTCTTCTTTGTATGTCATTGGCTTCGTATGTATTTTTTCATCCTTTAATTTTCAGTTTGTTCATAGCTTTGAGTCTAAGGTGTGTTTCTTGTAAGCAACATATAGACAGGTGGTATCTTTTGTTTTAGGATGTCACTCGCTGTCTCTTTATTGGAGCGTTCAGTCCATTTACATTCAGTGTAATTATTGATAGGCATGTGTTTAGTGCTGTCATTTTGATGCTTTTATTTTTGTGTTGTTGATATTTTCTATGTTGCTGTTAATATTCTGTTCTGGGTAATTCGTCTTTATGGGTTGACTTTTCATCTTTTTTAGTGTTGGTTTTGTGCTTGTTGAGACTCCCGTATTATGTGTCTTCTTTTGATATGTTGCATTATTAGTTTGCTTTGTGGCTACTTCCCCCTTATTATTCTAAGTTTAAACCAGATTTTAACTTTGTGGCTACTTCCCCCTTATTATTCTAAGTTTAAACCAGATTTTAACTTCTACATATGTTTTTAAATTCTTCTCCATCTGAAAGGGCTATAACTACAGTAATGTATCCTCCTTTTTAGTGTGATGGTGTGATAGTTTTCATGATATGATCACTGGTTCCCCTCTTTTAATATTGTAGTTTTGTTTGAGCTTTGTGATTTCCGTGAGTAGGATTCTGGATGTTGGGTCCTGCATTGCCTCCTTTAGTATACACTTAATGTTTTTGGTTTTCTAAGCAAGGAGCTTCTTTCTGTATTTCTTGTCATTTGGATTTGGTTTTTACAAATTTGCTAAGCTTCTGTTTATTTGCAAATGTCTTAATTTCATCTTCATATTTGAGAGACAATTTTGCAGGACATACAATTCTTGGTTGGAAGTTTTTCTCCTTCAAGGCTTTGAATATGTCATCCCACTGCCTCCTTGCCAATATCATTTCTTCTGAGAAGCCAGAGAAAAGCCTATAGTGCTTCCCTCTGAATGTAGGCTTTGCTTTAAACATCATCTACTTTAAAAGCGTTTCTTTATGTTTCATTTTATTAAGCTTGTATAATATGTCTTGGTGTCTTTCTTTTGGTGTCTGGTTTTCATGGTGTTCAAATGCATTTTGGAAATCTGTGTTCTCTTTCATAATTTCAGGGCAGTTTTCTGTCAGAAACTCTATGACAATACTCCGTATTTTCATCTATCCCTCCTTGTTCAGGAACTCCAGTTATTCATAGATTTTTCCTCTTAATAGAATCCCACATGTTTCTTAATGTTTCTTCATTTTTCTTATTTCTTTTTTCTGATTTCTCCTCGTAAATACTGGTGTCAGTTGCTCTGTCCTCAAGCTCACTAACTCTAGCTTCCAATTCATCAATTCTGCTCTTTTGGCTTTGGATTGAATTGTCTAGTTCTGTAATTTTATTATTGATCTGCTGGATTTCAGATTGTTGATATTCTATCAATTCAAATAGCTTGCTTAATTTTTCATTTTGTTCTGCTACATTTTGTTTAATCTCTGGAAGGGCTCTCTGCATAATTCTTTTGTACTTGATGTCTTTTGTACTTAATTTCCAAAAGGCTTCTTCACGTGGGAAGTTTTTTGATTCTTTGTTTTGGGAGTTTTCCAGTACCATGGTGGACTGATTCTTTAAATGGTTAGCTATGGACTGTTGCCTTTGTGCTATCTAGAAGCTGTTTGGTTTGTCTGATATTTCCTCAGCAGGAGCTGAGGCATAGTTCTAAGAGGGGAGTTGGTTACCAGCCACCTCTATGTACTCTAGTGACTGGCCCAGGTGCAATGTCTGGGACAGCAGGCTGTGTCTCTCAGCTGGCAATGACAGCATCCTACTTTTGGAGTCAGTAGGAGGCTGTCAGCTGATACTATGATGCAGATCAGTGAAGGGTGGAGGAAATGCTGCAGGCCCCTCAGATGTCAGTTCTCCAGGTGATCTTATTTTAAAATGGTACTTTACTGCTAAGCAAGGAGTTGTCCAACAGCTGCTGAAATCAGTCAGGCTCTCAGGTGCGGTAGGCTCAGCCTTCCAGCTGACAATAAAAGCATCTCATAGGCCATCCCCAGATGCTATGACATGGTTCAAAGTATGGGTGGTTGTAGTCTTGCTGCCATCCTCTGCCAGGCCCTATCTGTAACTTTAGGGGCTCCATGGTTGTAAATATAGCTTTTCTGCTGAGGAAGCACTTTCCAGACAGGCCCTGCTTCTTGGTATGAATATTAGCCCCAGCTAAGGCCTCCAGGTCAGTGACTCTGCCTCCCAGCTGACCAAGATGGCATCCCACCTGAGGTGCACTTCCTGCTGTGGAACAGCAGAATCTGTGGTGCACCTCAGAAATGAGAGGGTGGAGGGACAGTGGTGCCCTTGGCCGACAACTGGCTCTCAATAGGTGGCTGTCCCACACACAGTCTGTCTTCTGCACTATATGCTGTTTACTTAAGCATGGCAGTTCGGCATATTAGCTGGCTCATGCCCAGTCCACACCTCAAGGATAACAAAGAAGGCATCAGTACCTGCAGTCCTTCCAAATGGTGAGTCAGCAGAAGCAGGACTCAACATGTGCTGCCTCATGTTAGAGAGAGGTAGTTTCCCGTATACTGGCACCCAGGCTAATCTGACAACCCTATGCCAGATCCTAGAGCTCCCTGGATGTCCATGCTGCCCTGTTCAATTATCAGTCCAGGCCTTAGTTCTCAGAGGGAATTGAGGAGACGTGTCTATTCTACCATTTTGGTCGTGCGTCCCTACATCCCCATATCCTGGTGGCCCTGAGTCTATCCTGTTGGAGTGGCAACTCTGACAGCCACAGTTACAGTTCTTCTGCCATCACAGGGAGTACTTTTCATGGATTGAATTGTGTTCCCCCCAAAATATGGGTAGGAATTTGGCTGGAATAGGATTTTATGTCTGCCCTCCATTTTGTGATTTTCTTATGCTGTAAATCCTAATCTATGCCTGTGGTTAACAGAGTGGATTATGTTAGAGAGGATTAGGGTGGGACTGTCAATCCCTTACTAAGGTCCCTGCTTCCATTGTAGGTTTCCTGGAGTGTGGTTTGTACCACATTTTATCTTTCTAACCTACAAGGGACAAAAGGAAAGGGAAGCAAGCAGAGAGTTGGGAACCTTGCACCATCAAGAAAGCAGCACCAGGAGTAGAGCACATCTGAAGTTCCTGTGCCAAGATGCTCCCTGACCAAAGACTGATGCTGCACAAGGGCTTCTCTCTAGAGCTGCCAGAGGGAAATTCCTTCCCCTGGAGTGACACCCTGACTGTGGACTTGTAATCTGTTGGTGATGCTACAGAAGGACTTTCCTCCAGAGCTGACAGAGGGAAAGTTCTTCCCCTGGAATGGAAACTCTGAATGCGGACTTATAATCTAGTGGACTGTGTAAGAACAAATGTTTTTTATTAAAACCAAACACTCTGAGGTACTTCTGCTAGAGCAGCACTAACTGACTAAAACAGTGCTACACCTAGAGTAGATATTTGACAAACAGTACACACACAAACACAATGCACAGCTTTGATACAGTTGTCACTCCAAGATCCCAATGAGAAGAGGACAGTTGTAGGAGCTGAAAAGGACAGTTGTAGGAGCTGAAAACCTAAAAGTGGTGCCAGCCGACAGTCTTAATCACATCTCTCTTCCCTGTCCAACTTCATCATAAATGGTGGGCTAGGAGCCTCAAGTCCCCCAAGCACAGCTAGCACAAGACTGTGGTACCCAGCTGACTTTACTGAAGGATGAGGATAACACAGGGGTTATTAGCTGCCTTAGAGTTGGTCCCGACTCATGGCTGTCCTATGCACAACAGAATGAAGTGCTGCCCAATCCTGTGCCCTGCCCATGATGGGTTGTGGGTTGCACCATTGTGATCCACAGGGTTTTTTTTTTCATTGGCTCATTTTCAGAAGTAGATCACCAGGCCTTTTCCGCTTAGTTTTCCTTAGTCTGGAAGTTCTACTGAAACCTGTTCGGCACCATAGCATCATTCATTGGCTAAAAAATAACCCCCCTGGAGTGTTGACCACTTCCTCTCCTGAAGGAGTTCCTCACCTACATGTGGGTTCCTAGATCCCCTCTCCACTCCTAATTTTTCCATGTTCCATGTTCATGACTCCCAGCCCCCATCTCTCTCCACTCCAAAGCTAAGAGAATTCAAAAGATGCTGCAGTCTCCCATTGGGGGGTATTAAAAATGTTCTAAAACTAGACAGTGGCAAACATCATGCCAGTCTGTGAATATACTGAAAACCACTGAATTATACCATCTAAATGTTTGATTTTTTTTTAAAACTGGTTTACCAGGTGCCACTGTGTTGACTCTGACTCTTGGAAACCTGTGTCAAATCACCATCCACCTGGTTTTCAATGGCTTAGTATTTGTAAGTAGATCACCAGGCCTTTCTTTTGAGTTGTCCCTGGGTGGAATTGAACCTCCAACCTTTCAGTTAGCAGCTGAGTTTGTTAACCATTTGCATCACTCAGGAATTCTGGCTGAATCTTAGGCATGTGAATTACATTTCAATAAATCTGTTAAAACAAACTGAAAAACTCTGCACGGCTTCCTGTAGACTCAGGGCCTCCCTGAGAACTGGGGAAAAAAAAAAGTTAAACCCTGTTGCTGTAGAGTCTAATCACGACTCACAGCAACCCTATCAAAGGGAGTATCTATTTGCCTTATATCCACACTCAAGAAACAAGTCATCAGGGCCACTCCTTCCAGAATAGCATGACTCTGCCTCAGGGATGAAGACTAGCTTACCTCACCCTGCAGAGTTTGCCCACAGCCCCTTGGCTATACTTCTCCTCAGCTACACCAACTCCAAGAGCCAAACTTGAGCTGCAGTAACAGGAGTGGCAGGCTTCCTCCAAGGGCAGTTGAGCTCCTCCATGTCTGTCTGTAACAGAGCAGCCAGCACCCAGCAGGCATTCAGCGTGCAGTTGGTGAACGGAGACTGGAGAAACAGAAATGAAGGAACAGTTGAAATTCCATGGCAGGGGAGGGAGAGTCTGAGCTCACAACTGGGGTTGTGTCTCCTAATTAGGGCTCTTTACAAGGAGCCACTCTGTTTAGCTTTGACTGTGACTGTCACACAAATCTGCCGGCTCTAGTGTAGGGCTGCTGGATGCAGTCTCTGTATTTCCCAGCTTCCACACCGCTCCCTGAGGCTGTCACGGTGGCAGTGTGAAGACAAATGGGCACAAGGCCTTGCCTTCACCAGTCCTAAGGGCCTTTTCACAGGGAAAGTGAAAATAAATGACTCAAATGTTCTTTTGGCTCAGGCAATTGTGTAAATGAGATTTATCCCCCAGCTGCCACAGAAGGGAGTCTGGGGGGGTGGGGCGGCCATAGCTCCTTCAGACCACTCCCTGGTGGATCTAGATAGAACTGAACAAAGGTTTATGTGCCACTATTTGTTTTACTAAAGGCAAACCACTGCCGGTCAGGCCACTGAAAACCAGCTTCCAGCTGGAGCAAGGAACCACTCATTTCACCGCAGAGCACAGAATGTCTGCCGCTCAGAAATGTTTTCAGAACAGAGGGAGCCTTGTGCAAGCCCAGAATGAGCTCAGCCTTCCCACTGGTTTGCTGCCTGGTGCCCAGGACCCAGGGGCCACCCTCAGGCAGTCAGCTCCATTGGGCCGCCAGTAGGGCAATGAGTTGACTTGTCACCTTGGCTACTGCCTCATCTGGGCACCAGGGCTATCTAAGGGGCCTGTCTCCTTTGAGTGGTTCAGAACCAGTGGCTGGAGTGTGTGTCAAGGTGGACAGGCAATATCCATAAATTACTCAGTCATGGGGAGAAGGGTCAGGGCACAGGTTGTCAAAACCACCTCCGAGCCTTAGTCAATACTGAGTGACCCAGGGAGGCCGCATTGTAAGGTGGGCCATTGAAGGCTGTGACAAGTAAGTAACATATATGCAGGAGGCACTTGCATATGCCAGGCCCATGGTGGGTGTCACAAACATCGTATCCCGCCGTACATTCAAGTCACACTCCAGGTGGCTCCACCGCCTTCTCAACTTCCTCTGCCGCAGCCCCGCTTTAGGAGGCCTTGACCTTGCCACTCTAGCTGGTCATTCCTCTGACCATGATCTGGATTTCTAACCTCCTGACCTTGCTCCTTTGGGTCGCCTGTCTAGTCAGTTTTTCCGAGTCCCAGCTTCATATGGAGGCAGGACACAGCAGACGAAGGTAATCCCTGCCTGGTCAGCAGTGCTTGCAAACTGCCTCCTCTAAGACCCTCAGGGACATTATCTGTGTCTGTCTTCTCCTCTACAAAATGAGGGTAATAATTGGTACCTCAGAGTCTCCTTGTGAGAAGTGAGAGCGAGGACACCTGTCTGGAGCCTTTGGAAGGCCTCAGTCCACCCGCAGTGATGGAGCACACAGCTGAAAGCAATTTCCCTCTCCCCCAGCATTTCCAGAAGCACCTATTATGTGTATCAGGCCCTGGAAAGAAACCCTGAGGTACGTGTTCAAGTTTGCACATCTCCCCTCCTCAACCAGGCTGAAAGCATCCCAAAGGCAGGGCCCATGCCTTCTAATGCAGCCAATGAAAACTGTGTTACCTAATTGACCCATACCCTCCAGGAAGCCATGGGGTATGGCACGTCAGGGTGGCATACACAAGCTGTTGGGAATCCTTGGTTTCAACCTTTGGGCCCTGAAAGTGGCTCTCTCTCAATTGTTCTTAACCTGAAACCCACACAAGTCCCGGAGACTCACTGATGGATTCAGTGAGTTGCCAATGCTGGGTTGACTTCCACTCATAGCAACCCTACAAGACCGAGTAAAACTGCCTCACATGGTTTCCAAAGCTGTGGATTGTTATGGAGGCAGACAACCACATCTTCCTCCCAAGCAGCTAAAAACTACCAACCTTCTGGTTAGCAGCTGAGAGCTTTAACCACTGAGAAACCAGAGCTGTTCAGGGAGAATAAACCAAAACTCAAACTGGCTGCTGTTGAGCTGATCACAACTCCTAGGGACCTTACAGAACTGAGTAGAAATGCCCCACAGAGTTTCCAAGGAGTAGCTGGTGGATTTGAACTGCTGACCTTTTGGTTAACAGTCAAGCTCATAAACAGTGTGCTACCAGGGCTTCTCAGGGAGAATAAATTCTCAAAAGAGATTCTAAATTGTGTGTCTTTATTTTTTTTCCTGTTTTCTTGACATCACTTAACACTCTAAAATTCTATTATTTGCATGTTTTTTGCCTGTCTCTAACGCTAGAAAGTTTGTCTTGTTCATGGGCTACAATCTCAGTGCCTACCCCATAGCCCGGCACAGAGAAGGCTCACACTGTCTTATAAATGAATGAGTGATTGAATGAATGAGTAAATAAATGAGATTCTTTGCCCCAAAGTGAAGGATGAAGGATCACAGACCCTGCTCTGTGATGGAGGTCTGCTGGGTCCTCCTCCCCAGGCAGCTCCCAGGTGGGGTCAGCTGGAGCAGAGACTAAAGTCTCCTGTAGGAAGAGACACTTCAGGAGTGCAGGTTGGACTGACCTGAGAAGAACAGAATTTGAGGGCCTCAGAACAAAGTCCCCTTGTTGTAGTGTCTTCCAGGGAGGGTAGGGTATGGGCTTCTGCTCTGTTATTTATTGCTGTGTAACAAAGTCCCAAAACTTAGTGGCTGAAAACAACATTCATTTTCTTATATCTCATGACTTTATTATCATTCAGGCACAGGTTGACTGGGTGATTCCCCTGCCCCATGTGGCGCTGATTTAGATCAATCAATAGTATTCAGTTGGTGATTGGGCTGGTCTGGAGGCTCCAGTTCAGCTTCACTCACAGGTTTGGTGCCCTGGTGGGATGGCTGGAAGACTGGCTCAGTGGGGCTGTCTCCTGGAGCACCTGCTCCTGGTCTTCAGGACTGTGGATTCTTTGTCATCAGACTCCTCAACAGCAGCTCAGGGCTCCCCAAGTCTGCCCCAATACAGCAAAGCAGAAGTTGCAAGATTTCCTTTGATTTAGCCTTGGAAGTTGGGTACCACCACTTCCACCACATTCTACTGTTACAAGCAAGTCACAAAGACAGCCCACATTCAAGAGCACACAGAGGCAGGAACATCACTGGAGTGGGAGTGGGAGGAATCTTTGGAAACAAGCCACCACAGCCTTCTTCCAGGCTGGGCTCAAGGGGCCAAATCAGAAGCCAGGAACACTGGGCTGGGCAAGAACAAGTCCAGGAGCCTTACCCCTTTGATGGGTTTGCCCTGGAACAAAAATCAAAGGATTGTTTAATTGATCGCAAAAGAGACTCAACCACCTGAATGTCCATCTGATTCTATACACTAATTTAATAGTTTGTCCAAGACAACTGCTCGGTAAAAATTTCATGTTCCAAGCATTACTAATAACATACCGTATTACTGGAGCTCCTGGGTGGTGCAAACATTTGAGCACTTGACTATCAGATGAAAGACAGAGATTCAAACCCACCCAGAGGCACCTCAAAAAATGGGCCTGGTGATCTACTTCCAAAGGTCACTGTCTTGAAAATAATGTGAAGTATTTCTAACCTGGCACATGGGGTCACTGTGAGTTGGGCAGACACAAACGCAACCGAAAACATCCATATTATTACACGCTTGTATTTTCATCCAGGTCTATGACTATATGTCCCCTGTTCGGGGCCTGAAGGACTAATGAGGAGGTGTCCTCTCCTGGCACAGTCTCAGGGGCTCCAAAGGCTGCTGTTTGTCCTTCAACCTTTGAAATCCTCCACCTGCTGAACACGCCAGTCTCTGAGAAACCAACCAACAGTGGCTGGTTTGCTCTGGAAACATTTAGAGTCATATCTCAGGTGAGAACAGTACCACCCCCAAAATGCTCCTGGAAGTTCCAACCCTACTTAGAGAAGATCTCAGTCACAACCTGAGGGAAGGAGGCGGGGGTAAGGAACTGGGATTCTCTGGGAAGGCTGCTGAATTCAGGCTCCAGACTCTGCCCTTTGGCAAAGCAAGCAGCGGGGCCTGTTAGGATAAAGTCACACAATGACTGTATGCATGTTAGGAACCCAAACTAAGCACTTCTTGGAGAATTCTGAGACCCCTGTAAAATCTGGGGGATTCATTTCTCTTCTAGAATTCTCTAAAGATGAAAACACAATGTGGGCTTTGAAAGACAGAAAGACCTGGGCTTGAGTTCTAGCTGGGTGACCTTGGCAAAGTAAATTACCGGCAGGAGGAGAACATCACCTATCCGACCACTGGAAAGAATAAATGACATGAAACATAAACAGTACCTAGCATGGTGCTCAGCATATCATAAGCAGTCAATAACCATAAGTCTTAGATGTTATTACTGGGTTGGTAACCCCTGCAGCTGCTGCTAACATTCCCATTCTTTTCCTGGGCCCCACTGTAGATGGATTAGTTTAAGCATTGATCAATAGAAATATAATGTGAACCAATTATACTACATATGTAATTTTTCAATTTTCTAATAACTTTAAAAAGGTAAAAAGAAGAGAAATTAACTTTGATAATATATTTTATTTAACCCAATATATCCAAACTATTATCATTTCAGCATGTAATCAATATAAAAAGTATTGTTTTTACATTACTTTTTTTATCATGGTAAGTATAACAAAACACTTATGTGTTAACACCTGTCACATGTACAATTTGGTAACTCGAATGACATTCATCGTGTTGTGCAGCCATCACTACAATTCATTTCCAAATTTTTCCATCACGCTTTAACAGACACTTGATGCTCCCTAGGCAATGACTTCCCTTTCTCCCCCCCTTCCCACCCTAAGCCAAAGACCAAATCCACTGCCATGGAGTAGGTTCTACTCACAGCAACCCTATCAGACAGAATATAATTCTGTACAGTTCTCGAGGCTGCCGTATGGAAGAAGACTGCCATATCTTTCTTCATGAAGCAGCTGGTGGGTTCAAACCACCAACCTAGTGGTTACCAGTTGAGCACCTAGTTGCTGTGCCACCCCTACTCTAAGTCTGCTGCTGTTGAGTCTACACCAACTCACAGCAACCCTGTGAGACACAGCAGAGTGGCCCCACAGGGTTTCCAAAGGCATGTGGCAGATTCGAAATGCCTGTCTTTGGATTAGCAGCCAAGCCCAACCACTATGCCACCAGGGCTCCCCCACTCTAGTAACTATTAATAAACTTGGCTCTCCTTACATTTACTCCCTACTCTAGATATTTCAAACAAGTACATAATTCTTTTAAACAACCATCATACAGTATTTGCTCTTTTTTGACTTACTTCATCAGCATGATGTTTTCAAGGTTCATCCATGTCGTTGGATGTATCAAGACTTCATTCCTCTTTAAGGCAGAGTAATATTCCACTCTGTGTATCATATTTTCTTTGCCCAATCATCTACTGACGTAGATTTAAGTTGTTTCCACCTTTTGACTATCGTGAATAGTGTGCTGCAATGAACACTGGTATACGTGTGTCTGTTTGTGTCCCTACCTTCAATTTCTATGGCTATATACCCAGCAGTAGAATTGCTGGGACTATATTCTTTTTATTTACACTAGGTCTTCAAAATTTAGTGTATACTTACCCTGACAGGTTATCTCAATTTAGATGAGCCACATTTCAGGTGCTCAATAGCTACACATGGCTGGTGGCTACTGTACTGGGCAGCACAAGTCTGGAAGATGGAGATGGGCAGGCTCTTCCTTGTTTAGAGCTAAGTGACCTGGACAGGCCTGTGTTTAAACATAAAAACCCCCTCCCATTTGTAACAGTGTTTTGTGCAACTATTCCCCTACTAGGATGAAAAGAGAAAAAATCCACAAATTACCAAGAAAATAAATGGTTAGAGAACTTTTCCTTTCCTGATAGAAAGCATGTTGTCTAGGCTTTCTGTATGATTAAAAATCCTGGCTTTGATGCAAGGCCAGTAAGGAGTGAGGTCATCAGGACCGAAAAAGGACACGACCAAATGTGTTAGTTCAGAGTAAGAGAGCATGCCGGGAGACCCTGCAGAGTCTCCCAAGGGCCCCCCAAAATGTAGCAGTGGTGCAGCCCTGCTCTGTGTTCTGCACACCTGGAGGCACCCTGCTAACAGAGCTGAGGAGATCGGGGAAGAAAACACCCGCTGTCACTGAGTCGGTTCTGACTCACGGTGACGCCATGCATGTCAGAGCAGAATTGCGCTCCACAGGGCTTTCAGTGGCTGATTTTTTGGAAGTAGGCCACCAGGACTTTCTTCCGAGGGTACTCTGGGTAGACATTAACCTTTCACTCAGTAACCAAGTGCATAACTTGGTTAACTGTTAGCACCCACCCAGCTAGGCATAAAAGACAGTATTTCAAGCTCAAAGAAAAAGCCCAAGGACAGACAGAAGCAGGACGCCAGACTGAAGAAACACCTTATCCTCTGCCTCTTGCTGCTATCAAACTAAGAGAAGACCTAAGACTTTGAAAACAATGGGACTCTGAAACATGATTAAAAAACCAAAAACAAAACAGCCTTGCCAGAGATCCTTAAAAAGAGAGTTTAAAGCTTATTAGCAGAAGCTTTGAGGTCAGTCCTGCCTGTGAGTCTTCCCAGCCTTCCAAAGAAACAGAAAACAAAATCGACTCACAACAACCCTGGAAGGCAGAGAACTGCCCTGGAACAGTTCCACGGGTGTCATCTTTATGGAAGCAGACTGTCACACCTTTCTTCTGAGGAGTGGCTGGTAGGTTCAAACTGCTGATCTTTCCATTAGTAGCTGAGTGTTTAACCAGTGTGTCACCAGAGCTCTGTATTTCTTTAAACCGCACTTGGGAAGACAGGCATTATGATGCCATTTGGACAGACGTCACTCTCTGCAAGTGGGAAGCTGGCCTTGCTGGTGCAGACTTCTATAGAAACAAAAATTAGGAAAATGGTGAATTCAGATTTTTGACTCTGTCCTCAGTCTATAGAAAGTTTGACATCAGATGAAGAACAAAGGCAGGTTGAAATTACTCATGAAAGGCATAGCAAGCATCTTCTCCTTAAAGGGCAAGCAGAGACCAGAAAAACACAGAAAATGAACTGAAGTTATCTGGGTTTCTAAAATGCAAATCTATTCCTATTTGTTTCATTTCTGTTTTCTTTTTTGGACAATTTGGAGAAAGCACACAGGAAAAAGGGCCACTGCCTGAGCTGACCTCATTCTCACGGCTGAGAACGGATCGCTAAGGCCTTGCTTCCTGCACGTAGAGCCCCGGAACTTCACTGTCTTCTACAGCCCCAAATGACCAAAATCCTGAAACACCTGGTTGAGCAGACTTACCATGAGCAGAAATATTTGGAATGCACCATTATTTTCTTATGCTTCCTTTGTGGGTTCAGAATCAGATTACCATTTCGTGTAAATTCATTTTTCTTGAAACTCCCATAGAGGCAAATTATAGGGTTTTAATCCGGTTTGGAAAATATACTTCAGTGCTCAATGATCTGAAATCTCCTCTGAGATACCAGGGAAGTAAATGGACTGAAAGAATGAATGCATTCCACAGCATACAGTTTTTGTTCGTCTGTTTCACCTGCTTGCAGAGGGCATCCATCAGTGACTATAAACTTTCTCCTTCTGCTGAGCGTTGTAGTCCCAACTTAAACTAGCTGCTGGGCAAATGGGAGTGGGCAGAATTCAACACAACACACATCCACACATATTTACAGGAATCAAGACAAGTTTAGAAGCAGTCGATACAAGCAGCATGTCACAAGAAGGCTTCAGACCTCACTAAAGTCTCCTTACTAGCTTCTTACTTGATCCAGAACTACCACTCAATTCCATCTCCACCCCCGCCCGAAACTGAAGCCCTCACAAAGAGTTCTTTGTGCTCACGTGTGGGTGGGTAAGGAAAGGAGGTCCCTAGAGGTATCTCCAAAGATGTAATAAATCAAAACCAAAACAAAGAAAATGAAACAGAACACCCTGGCCCCCTGCTGTGCATTGAAAGCAATGATAGGTAGAGGGTATTCAACAGAGTCCCCACTTCTGTCCAGGTGAGCTGAGTGTCCCAGTGACGTAGTGCTTGTCCTGTTTCTGTAGAACTGGGTCCAGCTTAGTCCAGCAGAGTTTGAGCAATGTTTTCAGAATGGGAAGACACGCTGCAGTCTGCCCCTGCAGAAGCCCCCAAGTCCCCAGAACTAGATTCCCTTGAAGCGCTGAGAAGCAATGAGCCTTCACATAACCAGTGATCTCACCACATACCACCTGGCCAGGGTGTGACTAGGCCATCAGCCCTGTCCACCTGGGGATCCTGGCTTGGATTCACTGTCATTGCTTTCTTCTTTCCAACACACCCAACAGAGACATACAAAGCTAAGATGCTGTCTTCTCCAATTTGTGAGTCTTACTTTTCTTGACTGTCTTCTTCATGAGCCCCTCTGCTGCGAAAAAACAAACAAGGCCTCTCCAACACCACCGAGCAGGAGGCTGTAAACAATGGCAAGAGTCAGTTTTCACTCCTTTGAGCCACAAGGCTATAGACTAAATGAACTGTGGGTACCCACACAGACAGGTAAAGAAATCACTCCCTTCCTTCTGCAATTGTGACCCTGTTACCAGACCAGACTCATGCTCTTCAAAGTCAGGCCACAGACAGTTCTTTACAGAAAATCACTCCAGAGAAATCCTCAGCTATCCTACAGGAAATGAGTGGCTGAGACATTGGTTTTGATACCTTCTCTCAAGGCAGAAAGTGAGAATCCCACGAAACCTGACCAGGAGAAGGTGAATACTTCAGTCAGCGTCCCCCTGAAACACCAGAGGAGGCTTCCCACAAAGCTCTTTTGGGTTGAGGAATATGAAATCATGCAGGTTCCCATAATCTTACAATTCTTAAGGAAATATTTTCTGAATATTTTTATTTCATTTAGACTAGTAGAACATTTAAGATGAAAATACAATAGGGAAAAAGCTACAGCAGTTGTCCACTTCTGTAGAAAGGTCAGTGCTTCGACGAGGAAAATGTGGTGGAGAACTAGAGATGATGACAAAGGAAAAGTGGAATATGTCAACATGCCTACAGTTTAATGCATCCAAAGGCCTCTACATTTTCTGTTCCGAATTTCTCAGTGGACACTCTGATGTGTGTTATTCTTTCCAGAAAGCACTTTTGGATAAACTGGGTTAGGCTTCAGCAAGGGATTATGGGTGGGTTGCTGACAGTGACACCTTTTGAGAGGTGCTATCAGTGCTTTCCATTCTGCCCTTTCCTTCCTTCTCATCAACCTATTCAGTGTCCCAGTGCCTCCATATACGCATTCCCAGCACACACACATTCAGGCTGTGGTGCCTTTAAACTGCTAACATATATTTAGGGTAATGTCTATATGAAACACTGTTCATGTAACAGTGAGAATTGTCACCTATGTGGGTGGCTGTGACATGTAGGTAATATGTGCCATTTGCCACCTTTAGTATAGGAACGAGTTGCCTATGTGTGAAATCATAAAAACAATAAACTTTAATGCAACTGATGGTCCAAGGGCCTTGGGGTTCCCTTGGGAGCATGGCCCCTGGCCCTGATGCTGCCCCTGTCCATAAACCATAATGGAGGTCAACTCTTCAGACACGAATGGGGTGGACTTGGTGTCACAGAGCGACCATATCATGGGTGTACTTTATGGTTCTGTGCATCTACAGGATGTCATCCTGCTGACCTCTTATTGGACGTAGGAGGAGAGGGTGGAAAGGAGGGGATAGGAGACTGTTAGGAGAATATGACACGTACAGAACAGAGAGGAGGAGTGTGCTGTCACCGGGCAGGGAGAACAGTGGGAGCCGCTCACTGGCAGATATGCAGATTTATATGGGATTGTATATTTTCACTCAATCATAATTAAAAAAATAAATAAATAAAATAAACTTTCAAATCAGGTCCAAATGTTGACTCTGGCAGTTATTAGTTCTGTAATCTTATGTATGCTGCTCAGCCCTTGTTTCTTCATCGGTAACATGGGAGATGAGCTTCTGGAAGGTTTAGAAGTAACACATCTGAAGAAACCTGCCACCATGCTTGGCCTCTAAGTCAGGATCAGTAAAACAGCATTGTTCTCTAGTCAGCTGCCCTCCCGGAGCAGCAATCCCTTCCTCAGTGGTCCTCACAGCTGGCTGGCTACTTAACCTCAGCTTGAACACTTTGAAAGAGGCACAGGGCCTACAGTGCAAAACAAGCCCATCCCACCACCAGACTTGAGCAAGTCTACCAGCACCTTACTTGTGGAAGACATAGTGGCTGGCCCTGAGAACCAGCTGAGACCATGGCTCCTCCTTCAAGAAGAAAGTCCTTCTTCACACTGACTATACAGCTGCTTCTTATAACCACACCTATTAGGCCCAGTTCTGCTTTCTGGAGCCAAAAAGAACAAATCGACTCTTCACCAGCCGCCTGTCAGCTTCAGGGAGTGGAAAATTCTCTCAGCCACCGTGATCTCTTACCTGCTGACTAAATACCTCTTAAGGGCAGAGAGATGCCACTCAAGAAGCTGCCACTGGGAGGCTGCAGGGGGACAGTGTCCCTTCCTTTCACCCTGGAGCCAAGAACTCGATAAAAACAAGATGGTGATGAGGTGGTATCTTAAGGTCCGAGATGGGAAATATAGTCATATACAGTGATAACACATCAATGGATCCTATTTCACTCATGATAACAAAGCTGAAATACATGTCTATGTTTTAAATCAAAGCTTCTGAGGTCATTCTTAGACCAATAATTGTCAGGTATAGTACTGTTTCTTTGAGAAATTGTTCTCCAAGTTCAAAAAAGCAAAATTTCTAAACAAAACTCATTTGTGATTCTGGGCATCAGCTTGTCCTTTGTCTAGCTCAGGAGCCCAGAAGTCATAGAGTTCTATTTCCTCTCCTCTTTGGATGAAGGGAGTCCCTAGGTGATGCAAATGGTTAATATGCTTGGCTACTAGCTGAAAGATTAGAAGTTCAAGAGCAATCAGAGGCACCTCAGAAGAAAGGCCTGGTGATTGACTTCTGAAAAAAATCAACCACTGAAAACCCTATGGAGCTCAGTTTCACTCTGACACACATGGGGCCAGAACTGGCTTGACGGCAACCGGATGAAGAGGGGTTGTGAGGGGCAGCCACACTCTGAGTGCACAGGCTCACCTTTAAAGCCCTGGCTTTCCCTTTTAAGCAGATCTCCTATCACCTGCAGCATCCCTTAAATAGTGCACATACTGTCTTCTTAAAGACCTGGGCAATTCAGCATCACCAGGACCTGATGCAAGGACTGTGTGGGCTCCGGGCCTGGGATGGCTTTATTTCTGTGAGTGTAACCGAGAGCGCAGTCTTTCATACAGTTTCCACTAATCCTCCTGAATTATCAGGGAGCAAAACAAGACAGCAGCTGGCTCTTTGCCACTTTCACTCCTACGGGCCTTAGAACAATGCTGAAGAGTAATAACCTTGCATTTCATCCTTCTGGCTTAGCTGTTTTATGAAATGCCAAAGCACTTTAGGGAATACTAAGTGAAAACAAACCTTGGCTCAGTTTACTACTAAAGAGAGCCAGGGAGGTATGCTTTGATGTTATTTTCTAAACAGCAACAGAAGCTGACAAGGGGTGCAACTATTCAAGCTAAAGCTTCACTGAACTGTTGACAAATCTTGCCATCCCCATTATTCTTGAAATGAATAAACTTCATGTAACAAAGGCATCCACATCAGACTGCAGAGCAGGCCTAGCCAGAGATATTCATCACTAGCTTCTCTCTCTGAGGTTTATTCTCTGTTCCTCTCCAGTCTTTTTTTTTTTGCTCCCATGGAGTGCCAAAGAGCCCATCTCACTCTTACATTAACTACTACAGTTCTTCAATTAATTCCCACTAAGCCCACTAACCAGAGGATGAAGACTGTATCGTTCCCCAGCTGTGAGTCCAGCACCTAATGCAGAGCTTGATAAATATTTACTCAGTAGATGACTGATTGTCCTAACTGTTCCCTTCTCTCACTCACACTCCAAACTAATTTTCCTTTTTCTCTTTTCCTCCCTAAAACTTACCTATCCGATGTACAATTCCCTCTGGGCTTTGCTGAGTGACAGTTCATAATCTGATAAATTAATCTATGCTGACAAATAATTACCAACAGCTACTTAGAAAGCTCTTTTTAGATGATTTTTAAAGATGAGGTTTCACAGTTTTTAAGTAAAAGGAAAAACTGATATGGGATTTTCAAGACACTGTGATCTCAAAGGCATTTTGGAGTAGGTGACGGTTAAGTTCTTTCTTCACTCCTAAATTCACTTATTCAGTTGCAGAATTCTTGCCTTTCATGTAGGATGTCTGGGTTCAGTCCCAGCCAAAGCACCTTAAGCACGGCCATTAGCCATCTGTCAGTGGCTGCCTGAGTGTTGCCACGACCAGAAGAGATATCAGCAGAGCTTCCAGAGCACCACAGGCTAGGAAGAAAGACCTAGAGATCTATTTCCGAAAAATCAGTCAGTGAAAATTCTATGGACGACAACAGTCTGATCTTGTTGTGCATGGGGCAACTGTGAGTTGGGAGGCTGAGTCAACAGCAGGTAACAATAATGATCACAATGTGTAGACTTGGAGTCCCTGGGTGGTACAAAAGTTTAATGCACTCAGCTGCTCACCAGAAGGCTGGGGGTTCAAGTGTACCCAGAAGTGTCTTAGAAGAAAGGCCTGGTGGGTCACCTCCAAAAAAATCAGCCACTGAAAACCCTATGGAGCATAGTTCTACTCTGCACACATGGAGTTGCCACGAGACAGAGTGGACTCGATGGCAGCTGGTTACTTGTTACATGCGGACTTGGCCACACTTCATGAAATCTCCTACAGCTAAAGGGATAAGACAACATTTTTCAACGATAAATGTAATAATACCATTTTCTAAAGACCTCTGGTGTTGGTGAGGTCTGTTCTAGGATCACGTTCCAGAGAACCTCACAGCTGGCAATCTGTGATCAAGAGCATGCTCAATGGAAGACGGACGAAAGGGAGAATGCAATAATGAAATCCCAAGAACAAAGAGGTTGCATTTTGGGTAGCCCTTTCTTTCCTTGAGTCTAATCTATTCCAAGGAAAAGGGTTTCTCTTCCAGTCTGAAAAAGTAAATTCAAAGAGGAAGTATGCATGACTAAATCTACTTCATAGGGAAGTGTTCACAGTGCAGATGTTTTTTCTTTGGTAGGTACTGAATCCTTTTTGCTGAGTATTTGAGAGAGAATTAATATCTAAATATAATAAACCTTGTTAACTATAAGATAATTTTATTTGAATTTGGATATTTAAATTGTTGGGTTTGAAATATTTAATTTTTATCACTAAAAACAATACAATTAGCTGGCTAAGAGCAGTTACTTTTAATTAGGGACTTTAAAAACTGGCCAACACTGGGTGCCGAGGTCTTTCACTTTTCTCAGATACAGTATTTAGAAAGCTGGCCGTTTACTGTGTATCCAGCCAGCACTGAGTACCAGGCCCAGCCATACAGAGAGGAAGAGAACACAGATGGGATGCAGCGTGCACTCCTAGCTGTCAGTTGGTGAGGTAAACATTTCCAGAAGCCAGTACACAGAGCCACAGGTACACAGTACAGTGGATGGTGTCACTGAGCTGACTCCAATCTCTAGTGAGAGATTCACAAGTGTCTTAAGATGCTGCTGAAGTTTTAAACTAAGCACAATGAATCTTTAGTTCTGGAACTCCCAAGTGGGGCAATTTTGCTCCCCAGGAGACATTTTGCAATGTCTGGAGACATTTTCTGGTTGTCACAGCTAGAGGAGGTACTACTAGCATCTAGCGGGTTAAGGTCAGGATTTCCTACTAAATACCCTACAAGGCACAGGACTGCCCCCACAACAAAGAATTATCCAGTCCAATGAGTCAACAGTGCTGAGTGAGAACCTACCTTAGATACCTGTGTTGTGCAGCTAAGCTGTTTTGTGCCCTAGAAGGTGAATGTGACATGAGTGTATGAATGCTTAAAACCTAGATGGACCTCAATGGGTCAGGGACTATCGTATTCCTCTGTGGCCTCATAGCCCAAAACTCACTTTCTACCTCATGAATGAGCGTGCAAAAAAACGTGTGACAAGATGTAAGCTGGAGAAGGGCCACCCACACTCAGCCAGCTGAGGAACAGCAGACATGTACTGGCTGGGAACACACAAGTCTGCATGAACAGGTGACCTTGAGTTGACTCCAGTGACCGCTGCCAAGTGGAAATGAAAGCCCAGCACTAACAGCTGTTCCACATTTTCAAAACAATCTGGAAATCTGGATTTTTAGGAGGAAATCACCCACTAAGTGTTGATAGCTAATTTAAAGTCTGAAGCACAAAAAAACAAGACACCACACACTGCAAGAAAACACCACGGGTCCAAATCAAACAGGCCTGCAGCCTCCACTTCCTTTGGTGGCTTCTGATTCACATTATAAAGGCCAGCCCACTCCTGCCTGGAGTCAGAGCCGGTCACCTGGCCACCGTGCGAACAAGTCCGGTGTAAGTGCAGTGTGGAATGGCTTTGTGCAACAGACACAGAAAGGCTGAGACACAGCCCGACACGCCTCTTCTGGTGGTTCACTTTGTGGCTGGAAAAATTCCTTGAGGCTGAAAACACAGCAACCTTTAACTCAAGAGTTCTCAAAAATCAGGAAATTCCAAAGACAAAGATCCTCTGCTGTAATCACCCATCCTGTTTCCTTGACCTAGGCACACGAGCCCACCAGGGAGAACCTGAAGTTCATAGGCTGTCCCACAGACCTGGGGGGTGGGGCTGAGCATTTCCTCACCCCTGGGGAGCTGTTATTCCTCATACTCTGTTCCACACATGGCTTTTTTGGTCCATTTTGAAATTGTGTGCAAAATATGATCACATGAAAGCTAACTTGTAAAAACCAAAAAGGCTCAAGAATTTAGACTATCACTGTGAAGGTGAAGGATACAGAAATCTGAGGCAGGGAACAGTCTCAAAAACACACATTCATGTTCTAGGACACAAATGCTTCTTCTCTTGGAGTTGGATTTTCAGACGCCAGCCTGCCCCCCATTGGTGTCATCCTTCTCAGCAGGACATGGGCAGAGTGAGCAGGGTGTGTCACCGGATTATGTCACTGCTCCACAGCTCCCGTTCCACTCAGAAATCACTAAGCCTCTCAAGGGAAATTTTAGTTTTACTCATGAATGGTTCCTGGTACATGTTGTTGCTACTGCTACTGAGGAGACTTTAGGTACAAAAGAATGAAATGCTGCCCAGTCCTGCATCGTCCTCACAATCACCAGCATGTCTGAGTCCGTCACTGTGGCTCTGGTGACAACCTATCACACCACGGGTCTCCCATGCTCTCACTGGCTCTCTACTTCACCCAAAGTGAAGTCTCCTCTAGCAACTGACCCCTCCTGATGGCATATTCACAGCAGCAAGTCAGAAAATGGTTTGTGTTATAATCCATCTGGTTTTCATTGGCTAACTTTTGGAAGTAGATAACCAGAACTTTCTTTACAGTCTGCCTTACTTTGAAGTTCCACTGAAACTTGTTCACCATGGGTAAACCCGCTGGTGTTTGAAACACCAGTGGCACAACTTCTAGCATCACAGAAACATGCAAGCCACTACAGTATGACTAACTGATGGGTGGTGGGGTGTGAATATTAGTGATGTGGAACAGATGAAGTTCTTTGGTTCAGCTCCCCAGTGGCCTGTTTTGTACACAGTTTAGAGTGAAACCCATGCAATCTGGGCATTCCTTTCCTAGTGTGGTCACAGCGAATTGGCCCACAAAAGCACAACAACAAAAGGTACATGGTTTGCAACAAGGCCAAAGCAGTGTACCTCATCTATCATAGGTGGGGGGCTCCATGCCTGGTCCAGAAGGACCAGTCCAGGAATGCCAATCTCAGAAAAGTCACGCTACATCAGTTAATTTTCTCCAGTACCCACCAAACTCTCTTGGCATCCCCCAGCTGGCCAAGCCCCACTCAGTGCACTGCTGGGTTCCTAGAGCTGTAGTACAGGGCTGTGGCCTTTTCTAGGAGGGGTGCTCTGAAAGTCCCATCAAAAGTGCCACAACCACCTGCTCAGAGACTCCTACCTGTGGTAGGTCACCAAGTCCTCTAGTTACGACTTTCTGAGTTCTTATCCTTGCTACTGCCTCTGTTATCCTTCCAAAGTGCCTGCCTATTCCCCTCCTGCTCAAAACCCTGCCCCAGCCTCACCAGTATCCAGCAGAGTCAGAATCCCTAGTGTAGGGGCCTACGATCACTAACATGCAGCAAAATGAACAAAAACAGATGACTACAGTCAGAACTGTCAGGAAAGAAAGAAAGCAGCATCAAATTACTGAGGACTTCCTACTGGGTGATAAGGGCAGGTCCCTGAGGAGGTCACCTTGTGCTGGGACTTGGGAAGTTCACACAGAGTAGTCAAGGCAGGGTCCTCTGAGATCACTTTGTGCTGAGACCTGTGACTTCACACAGGGTAATCAGGGCAGGTGGCTAGGGAGTACACCTGATGCTGGGACCTGGGGAACTAACATAGGATGGTCAGAGCAGGTCCCTCTGAGGAGCTCACCTTTAGGTTGTGAACTGGTCGAGGAAAAGCCAATGGCAGTGAAACAGCCGGAAGTACACCGGCCGGGAACTAACATGCCCCAATGCTCTGGGTGGTGTGTGCACTCGCTGGTCCAGAGACAGAAAGGTTCTCCCCACCCATGGCCTCCTGACTGACAGCCTGCTCCCTAAAGCACCTCAATCTCAGTATACTAACCAAGTCCTGACACACCCTCACCTCTACCTCACAAAAATTCTGCCCCTCACACATTCTTCTTTTCAGTAAAAAGCTATCTCATCTTTTTGATTGCTTAGGCACAAAATCAAGAAGTCATGCTTGACTCCTCGCTCTCTCAAATCTTAGTATCTTCTTGTATCCGACCACCTCCATCGCCATCACTTGGTCTTAACCGCAGTTCTCTCACCTGGATCACTGCCCACTTGGGTCTTTCTGCTTCCTTCCCATCCTTCTGCAGTCTGTTCTCCACACAGCAACAGAGAGGAACATTTTTAACAAAAGAGCCAGTGGCACCTCTATAGGTAGTCCCCAGGTTATGGACAAGATCTGTTCCTGTGTCTTTAAGTCAACATTTTAAGTAAGTCAGAACAGGTGCATACAGTTCTTCTTTAACCTTACTTTAGTACAAGAAAAGGGTTAAAGCCTGAGTCCAACTGGACGGCACCTGGCTATCACTTCCTACTGCTCTGACAGGAAAAACAATAGAAGGTCCCAGACAGAGCTGGAGAAAAAGGAAGAACAAATGCTGATCCTTCTTTGTTTCCAACTTTTGCATTTCAATCACCAGTACTTATCAATACATTTTAGTAAAAATCAGTGGTTCGTGCATAAATCTGAATAATAGTTGTATTAACTGGCCTTCCCTGTAGTTATGGATACTATCCTATCACTGATGGGATTCTAACTCACAAAAACAGACCAAACTTACTGGTCTGACAGAGAAAGGAGAAACCACGAGAGTATGAACCTGGACACACTTCACTCAGTACTGAAGTTACTCCTGAGGTTTCACTCTTCACCCAAAGATCAGCGAGGACTACATGAAAACCCCCAACTTGTCTGTTAGCGTGTCATACTGTGGGGACTTGCCCACTGCTGTGATACTGGAAGCTATGCCACAGTATTCAGATACCAGCAGGGGTCACCCATAGTGGAAAGGTTTCAGCTGAGCTTCCAGACTAAGACAGACTAGGAAGAAGGACCTGGCAGTCATTTCTGAAAAGAATTAGCCAGTGAAAATCTTATCGGTAGCAGTGGAACACTGTCAGATACATTGCCAGGAAAGGAGCCCCCCAGGTTGGAAGGCAATCAGAAGCCTACTGGGGAAGAGCTGCCTCCTCAAAGTAGAGTTAATCTTAACGATGTACATGGAGTCAAGCGTTAGGGACCTTCATTTTCTGATGTGACACAACTTAAAATGAGAAGAAACAGGTACAAACACCCATTAATAATCAGAACATGGAATGTACAAAGTATGAATTTAGAAAAATCAGAAATTGTCAGAAATGAAATAGAACACAAAAATATTGATATTCTAGGCATTAGTGTGCTGAAATGGACTGGTATTGGCCATTTTGAATCAGACAGTCATACGCTCTACTACGTTGGGAACAAAAACTTGAAGAGGAATGGTGTTGCATTCATCGTCAAGAAAAATTTCAAGATCTTCCAGAAGTATGCCATCAGTGATAGGATAGTATCCATACCTACAGGAAAGGCCAGTTAATACAACTATTATTCAGATTTATGCACCAACCACTAAGGCCAAAGATTTTTACTAAAATGCAGTGATAAGTACTGGTGATTGAAATGCAAAAGTTGAAAACAAAGAAGGATCAGCATTTGGAAAATATGGCCTTGGTGACAGAAATGATGCCAGGTACCACATGACAGAATTTTCCAAGACCAGCAACTTCTTCATTGCAAATACCTTTTTTCCCAACATAAATAGTGACTACACATACGGACCTCACCAGACAGAAAACACAAGAATCAAAATGACTACATCCACAGAAAGAAACAACGGAGAAGCTCAATGTCATCAGTAAGAGCAAGACCAGGTGCTGACCGTGGCACAGACCATCAACTGCTTGTATGCAAGTTCAAAATGAAACTGAAGAAAAACAGAACCAAACCGGATGTAGCAGTGACTCTGAAACTTGCTCTTGATTATGGAGTAGGTGAAACAAAAGGAAGAAATGATGAAGTAAAACAACTGAACAGAAGATTTGAAAGGGTGACTCGCGGAGGCAAAGAAATCATGACATACGCAAAGAGCTGTCCATAGAAAACCAAAAGAGAAGAACACACTCTGCATGTCTCAAGCTGAAGGAACTGAAGAAAAAATTCAAGCCCTAAGTTGGAATAAGGAAGAATTCTCCAGGAAAAATATTAAACGACTCAGCATCAAAAGATAATGGTAAGAATTACAGTGTCATTATACCAGAAACACTCGGTCAATGGTCAATCATCTCAAGAGGTAGCATATGATCAGGAACCAATCGTACTGAAGGAAGAAGACAAAGCTACACTGACAACATTGGCAAAAACAAGGCTCCAGGAATTGATGGAGTATCAGTTGAGATGTTTCAACAAACAGATGCAGTGTTGGAAGTGCTCACTCATCTATGCCAAGAGGTGTGGAAGACAGCTACCTGGCCTACTGACTGGAAGAGACCCATATTTATGCCTATTTCCAACAAAGGTGACCCAACCAAATGTAGAAATGATCAAACTATATCATTAATATAACACCCAAGTAAAATTTTGTTCAAGATCATTTAGAAGTGACTGCAGCAGTATACTGACAGGGAATTGCCAGGAATTCAAGCCAGACTCAGAAGAGGATATAGAACCAGAGATATCACTGCTTATGTCAGACAGATCTTGACAGAAAATAGAGAATATAAGAAAGATGTTTAACTATGTTTTATTGACTATGCAAAGACATTCAACTGTGTGTATAACAGATTATGGACAACACTGCAGAGAATGGGAATTACAGAACACTTAATTGTGCTCATGAGGAATCTGAACATGGATCAAGAAGTTGTTTGAACAGAACTAGGGCACACTGCATGGTTGAAAGTCAGGAAAGCTGTGTGTCAAGGGTGGATCATTTTACCATACCTTTTCAATCTGTATGTCAAGCATATAATCCAAGAACCTGGACTATATGAAGAAGAAGGAGGCATCAGGATTGGAGAAACACTCGTTAACAACCTGTGATATGCAAATGACACATCCTTGCTTGCTGAAAGTGCAAACAATTTGAAATACTGATGAAAATCAAAGATCAGTATGGACTGTACCTCAGCATCAAGAAAGCAAAAATCTGTATCAGGATATAAGATATACATAAGTAAATTGGTAGGATTCCTTTACACCTAAAAAGAGAACATAAGGGGGAAATCAACAAATCAATACCATTTACAAGAGAATACAAAATCTTACTGCAAGAAACCAAAAGAGACTTACGTAAGTAGAGACACCTACCCTGCTCATGGATAGGAAGACTTAACACT
Source organism: Heterohyrax brucei (assembly GCA_028571685.1). NCBI lineage: Eukaryota > Metazoa > Chordata > Mammalia > Hyracoidea > Procaviidae > Heterohyrax > Heterohyrax brucei. The sequence continues at coordinate 23,217,478 of CM053152.1, forward strand.
GAAAATGTCTATTTCACCCAAAGCGATCTACATATATAGTGCAGTCCCAATACAAACTCCAGTGTCATTTTTTAATGAAATGGAGAAAGAAATCACCAACTTTGTTTGGAAAGGGAAGAAACCCCATATAAGTAAGGCATTGCTGAAGAAGACGAACACAGTGGGAGGCCTGATACTACCCAACCTTAGAACCTACTATACTGCCACAGTAGTCAAAACAGCTTGGTATGGGTACAAAAAGAGACATATAGACCAATGGAAGAGAACTGAGACCCCAGAAATGTCACCATCTTCTTACAAACAGTTGGTATTTGACAAAGGCCCAAAGGTTGGAAACTGGTGTAAAAACAGTCTCTTTAACAAGTGATGTTGGCAAAACTGGATATCCATCTGCAAAAAAAACTGAAACAGGACCCATATCTCACATCCTACACAAAAACTAACTTAAAATGGACCAAAGACATAAATATCAAACCTAAAACAATAAAGATCATCAAGAAAAAATTGGGCCAATAATGGAAGTTCTACTACAGGAAGTTTACACAGACTTCAAAATCGGACAACACACAAGCAACAGAAGAGAAAATAGATAAATGGAAACTACTAAGAATCAAACACTTAAGCACATCCAAAGACTTTATCAAGGAGTTAAAAGACTACCTACAGAATGGGAAAAAATATTTGGCAACTACATGTTAGATCAATATCTGATTTCCATAATCTACAAGGTATTGCAAAATATGAACAAGAAAAAGGTAAATAACCCAATTAAGCAGTGGGCAAAGGAGATGAACAGACACTTCACTAAAGAGGACATCCAGGCAGCCAAAAGACACATGAGGAAATGCTCATGATCATTTAGCTATCAAAGAAATCCAAATCAAAACTACAATGAGACACTACCTCATCCCAACAAGGTTGGCTATAGTAAAAAAAACACAAAACAACAAATGCTAGACAGGCTGCAGAGAGACTGGAACTCTCCGACACTGTCAGCGGAATTGCAAAATGATACAATCTCTTAGAACACAATTTGGTGCTTCCTTAAGAAGGCAGAAAAAGAAATACCATTTGATCCAGTAATCCCACTGCTTGGAATATATCCTACAGAAATAAAGGTAGTCACACAAATAGACAAATGCACACAAATGTTTATTGCAGCACTGTCCACAACAGCAAAAAGATGGAATCAATCTAGATGCCCATCAACAGATGAATGGATAAATCAACGCTGGTACACACATTCCATGGGACACTATGCAATGATAACGAACAATGATGATTTTAGGAAGCATCTCATAACCTGGTTTGTACCGGAAGACATTATACTGAACAAAATCAGTCAGTGGCAAAAGGACAAATATTGTATGAGACCCCTGCTTTAAGGACTTAAAAACAGACTTACACACAGAAGAAAAGACTCTTTGGTGGAGAGGAGGAGACAGGTGTTCATTAAGAGGACACTAGATATACAGAGTGAAAAGGAGGAGTGCGCTGTTACCGGGTGGGGATAGCAGACGGAGATGCAGATAGGCAGGCATGCAAAACTGTTTTGGATTGTACACTTTCACTTAATCACACTTAAAAAAAAATTAACACAAAAAAAATCCTCATAACTGGACCAGTACGCAACTTCATGGTAAACGGATTAAAGAATTGAGGTTGTCAAGGATTTCATTTTGCTTGGCTCCACCATCAACACCCAGCAGTCAAGAAATCAAAAGATACATTGTACTGGGAAACTCTGTTCCAAAAGATCTCTTTAAAGTGTTGAAAAGTAAAGATGTCACCTTGAAGGCTAAGGTGAGCCTGATTCAAGACATGGTTACTTTCAACTGCATCATATGCATGCTAAAACTGGACAAGGAATAAGCAAAACAGAAGAAGAACTGGTACCTTTGAATTGTGGTGTTGGAGAAGAATACCGAATACTGCCAAAAGACCAAACAGATCTGTTCTGGAATAACAAGAGGGCAACCAGAGTGCTCCCAGGAAGCAAAGATGGCAAGACTGTGTCTTACATACTTTGGACATGTTGCCAGGAGGGATCAATCCCTTGAGAAGGATATCATGCTTGGTAAAGAAGAGGGTCAGTGAAAAAGAGGAAGACTCTCAACAAGATGGATTGCCACAGTGGCTGCAACAGCAGGCCTAAGCATAAAAACGACCGTGGCATGGCACAGGAACGGACGGTGCTTCATTCTGTTGTGCATGGAGTCACTATAAGTCGTAACTGACTTGACACCACCTAGCAACAATAACAGCCAAACAACAATAACAAGTGAGAGTAAATGGGTACCCCAATCCAGGGGCATGCAGAGGGAACAGCAAAGCCAGTAATGGGGAGCTCAAGGTCAAGAAAGGGAGAGTGTTGACATGCTGTGGGGTTGGTAACCAAAGTCATTAACCACTATGTGTATTAATTGCTTAATGAGAAACTAATGTGTTCTGCAAATCTTCATCTAAAGCACTATTAAAAAAAAAAAGAGTCAAAGCCTTTTCAATGATTTAAAAGCACATGCTGCACATGAAAGTGACTGCTATGAACTGCTGCCTTTATTTCAAAGTGAGGGAAAATTTACATAACTTTAAAGGGCAAATACAGGTTTCCTAAGTCAGATGTTTATAACCCAGAGACTGCCTGTAATTGCTCCTCATCTCACTCCTGATAAAGACAATTCCTTCAATGCTCTGTAAGGCCCGTCTACCTTTAAGATCTGTCATGGGCCACTCATCAGCCTCATCTCTTACCCGTTTCCCCTTCGTCCTTGTGATCCAGATACTTGGTCCTAGAGTAGATCAAACACATTCCCACCTTAGGGCTTTTGCATAGGCTATTCCCCCAGAAATCCCTACGGCTTACTCCCTTATTTCCTGCATGTCTCAGATTTCTCAGCAAGAGGCAGTGCCATCTTTAAGAAACAGGTGGCCGCATTCTATACAAGGATGGTAAGGAGCTTATCTAAGAAAAATGAATGAAGGATCAAAGAAAAGGAAAGAAACCTAAATACATTTATGTAAGAGAAGAGGCTTCATCATAAAAAGGTGGTTACTGTTGTGTGTGAAAATGGCCGGAAGGTATACTGAGAATGCCGTTTCTCAGTCTGCGTGCTGACAATAGTATGGTTATGTTCAATTTGTGAAAGTCATCAAGCTATGTATTTATGATATATGTACTTTTCTTCAATAAAATATATTTTTTAAAAAAGAAACCTTCACTAATAGAGGATTTACATTTGAATGGGAACATGAGACCAATACACAACTCTTTGTTCAACATTTGAGGGCAAAAATTTTGAGAACAAATTTTGAGAGGAAAAAAGATTTTCTAAATATTCAATGACACCCCAAAGCTAATTTGCACTTCTTCTTTCTATGCAAAAGACTTACGTTATGGATTGAATTGTGTCACCAAAAAAATGTATGTAGCAATCTGGCTAGGTCTTGTTATCATCTTTGCATGGTGTCCTTACATGTTGTAAATATGCCTCTAGGGTGTTAATTAGGGAAGACAGGCAGCAGTTGTGTTGGCGGGGAAGGACTCAGTGTGTAAGACTGTACTGTGCCTTGAGGGGATTTCTGGGAATACAAAGGAAAGGAAAGCAAGGAGAGACTTGGGGACCTTATACCCCCAAGAAGCAATGCCAGGAGCAGAGTGTGTTCTTTCACAATGAACTGGGGTTCCGGTGTCTCAGAGGCTCCCATTCCAGGGCAAGTTTGACAACAAGGATGTTCCTCCAGTGTTTACAGAGAAAGACTTCCGCTAGAGCCGATGCCCTGAATTTGGACTTAGAGCCTACATTTTGATGAGAAAATCAACTTCTTTTTAAAGCCCAGACTTGTGGTATTTCTGTTACAGCAGCACTAGATAACTAAGACAACTTACCAACCCACAGTTGCACGGGTCAGGATCACATCGAACAGCATTACCGATAAACCAGCTGTGATTACCTGCAGAAATAATTTTTTTAAAAAGTCATCAGAAATGGCGGGCATACAGCATTATGCAAGACTCTACAACAGGAACAGTAACCCCTAAAGCCTGTGGAGTTTATTTAACAGTAATGTGTCAATACTGGTTCATCATTTGTAGCTAAAGGACCATACCAATCAACACAAGATGTTAGTAACAGGGAAAACTGTGGGTCTAGGGAAGACAGTATGTGAAAGCTATAGTTTCTGCTCACTTTTTCTGTAAGCCCAAAACTGTTTTAAAAAATGAAGCCTACAAATCAAACACAAGGTTTCACTGCTAGTCATAAGGTTTTCACCAGCTACACTTTTTCCAAAGTAGACTACTAGGTCCTTCTTCCTAGTTTGTCTTAGTTTGGGAGCTAGGCTGAAAACTGTCTACCACGGATGACTCTGCTGGTATCTGAAGACCAGTGACATAACACAAGCCCCCACAGTACAGCAAACTGACAGACATGTGTGGGAAGAAAAAAAATCCTCACAACTGATGTGAGGTTGTTAACCAATGTCATAAAACAATAAGTGTACTAACTGTCTGATGAGAAACTAGTTTGCTCTGTAAACCTTCATCTAAAGCATAATTTAAAAAACAAAACAAAACCAACATCCAGACCAATAAGTAACATCATGATAAATGGGAAAAAGACTAAAGTTGTCAAGGATTTTATTTTACTTAGATCCACAATCAAAACCCATGGAAGCAGCAGTCAAATCAAAAGATGCGTGGCAGTGGGCAAACTGACTACAAAAGACCTTTTAAAAATATCACCTTAAAGAGTAAGGTGCACCTGACCCAAGCCATGGTGTTTTCAATTGCCTTGTATCCACGTGAAAGCTGGACAATAAAGAAGACTGAATAAGAAGTGACACCTTTGAATTGGGATGTTGGAGAAGAATATTGAATACACCATGGACTGCCAAAAGAACAAACACATCCACCTTGGAAGAAGTATAATCAGAATGCTCCTTAGAAGCAAGGATGCAGAGGCTAAGTCTTGCACACTTTGAATATCTTGACAAAGGGGATCAGCCCATGGAGAAGAAAATTATGCTTGGTCAAGTAGAGGGTCAGTGGAAAGGAAGAAGACCCTCAAAGAGCTGGATTGACAGTGGCTGCAACAATGGGCTTAAGCCTAACAATGACTTTAAGGATGGTGCAGCAATGGCAGTGTTTCATTCTGTCATATATATGGTCACTATGAGTCAGAACTGGCTCAGTAGTACCGAACAACAACAGTTTTTTAAAAAAAAAATAAAGGAGCCTTAGTGGTGCAGTGGTTAAGGGCTGCACCTCTGAAATCCTATGGGGCAGTTCTGCTCCATCCTATAGGGTCCCTAGGAGTTGGAACTGACTTGATGGCACTAATAACAACAACGATGATTTTTTTAAAAGTCCTCAAAGCAGGAGGACTTGAGTATCCTTCTCTAAAGCTATTTTTTCCAAACTTAATTCACAGGCATTCAGACCCCAACATTAGCTGTTCTGCACTTTATCGTTCTTTCTCCCCTGCACACTTAACCTCCTGGTCTCTGGTACTTAGGGCTGCCGCCCTAGGGTCGCCATGAGTTGGATCCGACTCGCCGGCACTTGGCTGGCTGAGCAAAGTGTTTGGTGTTGAAAATGCTAAGTTCCAGTCTATTTGGGGGGATGAGAATCTACAAACAGCATCAACTTCCAAACTCTTCAAAGGAGAAGGCATGCAGCCAGCAACCAACCACCAACATCTCTCTGATCTCTTTTCAGGGCAGAGTGATTAAAAACTATGAATACTTATTTCCATCTTGCCACAGTGGTGCAGAATTAATCTCTGAGGTCAGTGGTGCTCATTACCAGTTCCCAGATATTCCACATAAAAACCTATCTGACAATCTGCCTCTGCCTATAGCACTGTCTCAGCCACCTGTCATATCAGCTCTCTGGCCCAGGACACACATTCTAAAAAACTAGGTATTTCCTGAAGGAGGATTGAGTCATTAATTAATTATCTGCAAATATCTAGAAGCCAAAGAAGACGGATGATGCTTTCTCATTTCTCTCAGAGCTAGAAATTACAGAAACATCTCTTATGGATGGCAATAACAGGACCCAGACTCTGGAGGTACCTCTATAGAGTGGGCACAAGGGGGGAGTGTGTGTGAACCAGTGACCCAGCTGTGCTAACACTGAGTGACTGCTCAACAAAAGATGTCTTCTGTTTTCATAATTTCACATTCTGCAGGTCAAAACAGCTCACATGCAGAAAGTAACTTTCAAGATTTGCTTTCATGGGATGCAGTGAGAAGCAGCAGGAAGCAGACCATATTGGGGTGAGTGTGCTGGGGGTCCTTAAGAAATGTTAACTACCTAGTTAGGCAGAAGGAGAAGATTTCATGAGGCCCACCCCTGGAAGAAGATGAATGGCTGAAGTGCAACAAAACTTTCCTTTACCATCTCAGAGAGAAGACTGTCTGGAACTACAAAACACAAACCTTAAGTACATTAACTTTACAAGATTTTCTAACCTTTGTTTACCCATTGGGGTCATTTTCTATTTGCCTATCTTTAGTGATTTGCAGTAAAAACCGTTACAATAAAAAAGGCAATAGTATTATCTGTAGGAACAACAAAGAAACAAAAATGGTGTAGAGAGACAATTATGTAGTAAAACCCAAAGTTCTTATCCTTTGAGGAAGACATTTCTCAAGTGGTAAATTCTTTCCTAAAGAACATGATGAATGACAATTGTCCCTCTTGCCTTTTGCAACTCCTCGGACAAGTCTTGGGATGGTGCCAAAGCAGATGCATTTCTTGGAATTGCTGAAAAAGTTCCATCTTACTGACGGATGGTGCTGATGCTGGCACTTTGGTGTACCAGCACACTTCCTGAATTCACAAAGGGCCCAACTAATCTCTAATATACCACCACTGCCTTCATCTTCAATGCCCTTTTTACCAGCTCATTAAGACATTTTTAAATGGTAAATATGTATTTAACAAAACATTTGACACCTCAGCAATCCTCATATGTACAGTTCAGTGACATTAATTATCTTCACAATGTTGCTTATCCATCACCACCAACCATTCCCGAATTTCAGGTCATTCTTTGGTGTTTCTCCTTACTCTATGACGACTTCTTTCACATGATTTTTGTCCAGCCTGTGAAGCTGTCACCTCCCACGTGCCCTGCACACTGCATGGGACTGTACCTCTGTTTCTCCACGAGCTTCTTGAGCCAGGAGGACCTAGATAGTCCCTCACCTTATGCCAAGAAAAGCACTTCTTAAAATTTTCAAACCAGCACTTACTTGAAAATACAGGTGCTATACAGTAGCCAGGTTGGTACCTTTGCCGTCTGCTGCTTCCTGAAACTATTGGTATACAGGCTCCTGACTTTCTCCTGAGCCACCTTCTTGAAAGTTTTCTCTCTCAATTGATGGACAAACTTTCTGCTAATTGGGACACTTACTGGCATTTCACAGACAGATTGTCTTATTTCTGTAGAGAGTGTATAGTGAGGATGTGTGCATGCGTGAAGCTACACTATAGAGTTGGATATGCCACTTTTTTACTGATTCAAAAGAACCATTCTCTTCTTAGGCTTCTCCACTTTCTTTTACTTCCATCACCAATCCTGTCAGTTCTTTTTTGAGCTCTTTTTCACACACACTCACCCTTGTTCTATTACTTCACAAAAGTCACCAAGAAAAGACAAGCATCAGTGAATAACACCTCACCAAGAGGCAGATGCTGAGCAGCTGACCAGCCTGACTTACTAAGTGACTTCCTCCCACTCATTGACTTCACCATGTGTAAGGCTCAAATCTGTACACTGGCAGAGTGGTAGATTTCTGTATGCCACATGCTTTCTTTCAGCACTGCTCATGGATGGTCAAAAACGTGAATGCCCAGTCTGCTGATGCCAAGGGTCCACTCTACTGCTAATGTTACCAAGGAAGAAAGTGACACCAGAAGTGGCTGGCAGTACAAGGTTGGGCACAGGCTCTTCCAGGCACAGTCACCTGAGGTAGCACTTGACAGGTATGCAGGACTCCCTCAGTTTACAGGTGGAGAAACTGGGACCCATATAGAGTGAGAAACAGAACCAAGGTCCTGGCCCCCAGACCAGACTTCCTTCAAAGCCAGAAGCTCAAGAAAGGGCCCACAAAAGTCCACACAGCACCTAAGAGTACATTTCCTTTGCTCTGCCTGAATTCTTAATCCTTACCCTTCCCCTCTTGCTTCACCTGACTAAATCTTTGAGAGTTCTGGCAGCACTCCTTAGGGAACCCTCCCAAGTGCCCCCGTGGCTTTAGCCTCTGTTCTTCCTGAGCACATTGTTCTGATTTAGAAAACAATACTGAAATCATTATTCCATGTCCTTGAGCATAGAGAATGTGACCTAGGTGGAGCTGGGACCACAAGCACTCACAAAGACACACAAACAGGCCTCAGGATGGGGCAAACCTGGAAAATATTTTGAGGAAACCTAACATTATCCAGTCAAACAGAACACAAAAGATTTTTCATTCTTATCTCTTTCTACTAACATTTAGTAAAGAGCAAATTTGTTGGACTAATAAAGACCCTGCTGACCAACTACCTGAGCACCAGAGCTGACTACTACAGGAAAAGTAAACAGATGCCTGGGCTAATAACAGCTCTAATGACCTAGTTAAAGGATGTTAGAGCCTCAAAAATGCCAATAATCAAACCAGCTCACATGACCAGCCTATTTTGGCACTTCAAAACAAAACAAGAAGCTAGAACACAGTAAGCAAACATAAAATAAATAAATACAACAATGTACTACTGGCTGGGAGACAACAGTCAATAATAAATCATTTAAAGAAGCAGACCATGATGGCTTCAGAAAGCTCTCAAAACAAATAATCAAGAAATTTTTCCAGATGCAGAGAATGTTCTGGAATTATCAGAGGTAGAATGCAAAATATTAATATTTAGAACTCTTTAAGAGATCAGGAAGGAGATGGGGCAAAAATGCATTGCAGTACAATGACAAACTGAACATGCTACAAGAAACAATGAGAGACGCAAACCAAAACCAAACCCACTGCCATCTTGAGAGACATCCATCAGAAATTTAAAAGACTAACAAGAAAATTACAGAATCAGATAACTCTATACAAAGTCAAAGGAACAGAACTGAGGCAATGAAAGCTGAGTTAGTGAGACTGAAGATAAACAATTGACACCAACATATTTAAGGAAAAATCAGATAAACAAATTTAAAAGATGAAGACACATGAAGAATTATGTGGGACTCTATGAAGAGGAATAATTTATAAGTCACTGGAGTACCAGAATTGGGGGGAGGGGAAATAACAGGAAATGCAGAGAAAACTGTTGAGGATTTATTGACAGAAAACTTCCTTGATATTATGAAAGAAGAGAAGACATCTACTCGAGATGCTCACCAAACTCCACATAAGGTAGATCCCAAAAGAAAGACACTAAGACATACTATAATCAAAGTTGTCAAAACTACTAATAAGGAAAGAATTTTAAACCCAGCTGGAATAAACAAAAAATAATCTTCAAAGAGAGTCAGTAAGACTAAGCTTGGGCTACTCAGCAGAAATTATGCAAGCAAGAGAGCAGTGAGATGACATATACAAAGCCTCAAAGGAAAATAACTGCCAACCAAGAAATATATATCCAGAAAACTCTCAAATATGATAGCGAAATTAGGACATTTCAAGGTAATCTGCAAAAACCAAATCAAAATTATAAGAAATACTAAAGGGAATCCTTCAGTTAGAAAATCAGTAACATCAGATAACAACTCAAAATTAGAATGCAGCACAGACCCAACAACTATCAGCTCTCATAGAGCAATCACAAAAATAAATGAAAACTAAAACACTGAAAACAGGGAAACTGAGCTGTCAATATGTAAAAGATGTACATTATGACAAAAAAAAAGAGGGACAAAAAACAGTGTCATCATAGATCTTTCATATGGAAAGCAAGTCAAGGCTATACAAAGAAATAAAAGACTGGTTTAAACTCAGAAAAATAAGGGTAAATACTAAAGTAACCACAAATAAATTTAACAATCCTACACAACAAAATAAAAAGTTGTAAAACATGAAGTTTCAGCAAACATAAAACCAACAAAAATGAAAACACATAAAGAAAACTGAGTCAGCACAGAAAATTAAGTAGAATAAAGAAACTGTCAACAATACTCTAAAGAAGATACCAAAATCACAGCACTAAACTCATGCCTACTGTCATGGATTGGATTGTGTTCCCCCCAAAAATGTATATAGCTATTTGGCTAGGTCATGATTCCTGGTATAATGTGAGGTTCTTATATATTATAAATCATGCCTCTATGATACTAATGATAGAGCAGGAATGGCAGCTGTGTTGGTGAAACAGGACTCAATTTGTAAGGCTGTGCTGTGCCTTGATGCAATCTTCTGGGATATAAAGGAATGGTAAGCAAGCAGAGACTTGGGGAACCTCATACAACCAAAAAAAAGTAGTGCCTGGAGCAGAGCACATCCATTGGAACTAGGGTTCCTGCACCTTAGAATATCACAGTGTACACTATAAATTGACAGGTTTTCTAAATTCGACCCAACATTTCAAAGTATATAATAGCAGGAACAGGGGTCTGGAGACTGTTCTCAGGAAATACTGAGGTCAACTGGCATAACTAGCCTTTTGTTAAGAGAGTCTTCTGCACCCCATGTTGGTGAGGGGTGGCATCTGGGATCTTAAAAGCCAGCAAGTTGCCATCTGAGGAACAGCAACTGGTCCCAACCCACCTGGAACAAATCACAACCAACAACATCAAAGACATGAGGGAAAATGAGCTCCGGAGACAGAAAGAACCATATGATTGGCAGACTACATGAGCACAGGACCAGAGGAACCAGATGGTGGCCGGCCACCACCAAAGACAGCTTCGATAGGAGACACAATGTAGAGTCCATGAAGTAGTACTAGGAAAAGAGATGTGAAGATCAAGAGCTCTACTGTCATGGATTGAACTGTGTCCCCCCCAAAATATGTGTAGCCATTTGGCTGGACCACGATTCCCAATATTTTATGATTTTCCACCATTTTGGGATTTTCCTGTGCTGTATGTTAAACAGGAGTAGGGTGGGACTGTAAATCCTGTTCTAAGGTCACCTCCCTACTTCTACTGTAAAGGGTTTCCCTAGAGTGTGGCCTGTACCACCCTTTATCCTTTTATCTGACAAGAGATAAAATGAAAGGGAAGTAAGCAGGTTAGGAACCTCACTTCATCAAGAAAGCAGCACCAGGGGTAAAGCATGTCCTCCAGACCTGAAGTTCCTGCACCAAAATGCTCCTTGACCAAAGACTGATGCAACATAAGGACTTTCCTCCAGAGCCAATAGAGGGAAAGCCTTCCTCTGGTGTGGACATCCTGAATTTGGACTTGTAGCCTGCTGGACTGTGTAACAATAAACTTTTTCTCATTAAAGCCATCTACTTTGTGGTATTTCTGTTAGAGCAGTACCATAAGACTAAAACACCTGCTAAAATACCGGAATTGATAGTTTGGCAACCTGGAGGGCCCCCTGGGAACATGGCCCTAGACTTGCTGCTGACTCAGACCTGAAACCAGTACTGAGGTCAACACTTCAGACAAAGAATGGACTGGACCCACCAACACCAAGTGTGCATGTGGTGTGTGAACTTTTTGGTTTTATATATTTATAGAGGTCTCTTTCTAGAGGTTGGGTTTCTTTCTAGAGGTGGAAGGAGAGGATGGAGAGAAAGAGACAGGTGTTTGGGGAGGATACTAGAAGACTGAAAAGGAAGAATGTGCTGTCACAGGGTGGTGAGTACAGACAGAGTTGGAGAGAGGTGAGTATGCAAATCTGACTTGGATTGTATACTTTCACTTAATCATAGTTTTAAAAATTTAAAGAAATGAGATTAGATGAGATGGGTGACATCACAACGAACCCAAATGAAATTAGTAAAAATCCTAACAGCGTACTACAAAAAACTGTATTCTAACAAATTTCAAAATCTAGAGGACACAAATTTCTAGAAACACTCTATCTACCTAAACTAACTCAAGCAGAAGTAGAACCAAATAAACCCATAACAAAAGAAGAGATTGAAAAAATAATTTTAAAAACTTCTAACAAAAAATAGTCCGAGCTCTGACAGCTTCACTGGAGAAGTCTACAAAACTTTCAGAAAAGGGTTAACACCAATATTACTAAAGATATTTCAGAGCATGAAGAATGATGGAATACTCCCAAATTCATTCTATGGAAACAGCACAGCCCTGATACCAAAACCTGGTAAAGACATAACAAAAAATGAAAATTACACACCAATATCTCTCATGAACTAAGATGTAAAAATATTCAACAAAATCCTGGCCAACACTGGAAGAACTGGATGGTGCCCGGCCACCATCAGTGATAGCTGCGATGGAGCTCACTAAGTTGAGTCTCACTGGCAACACAAGAATAAAAAGGGGTGCATCCTGAGATCTCCACTAAAAGATCTCAATTGATGGTTCAGCGGTTTGGGGGTTCCCCTGGGAGCATGGCCCCTGGCCCTGATGCTGCCCTTGCCCATAAATCATAACGAAGGTCCACTCTTCAGACACGAATGGATTGGACTTGGAGATGCAGAGTGACCATATATTGGATGCACTTTATGGTTCTCTACATCTATAGGATATCATCCTGCTGACCTCTGGCTGGAGGAAGGAGACCGGGTGGAGAGGAAGGGAAAGGAGACTGTTGGGAGGATGAGACATGTATGGAGCAGAAAGGAATAATGTGCTGTCACTGGACAGGGATAGCAGTGGAAGCTGCATATAGGTGGGCATGTAAATTTATACGGGAATGTATATTTTCACTCAGTCACATTAACTAAAAAAAGAAAAGAAAAATCCTAGCCAACAGAATTCAACAACATATCAAAAAAATAATTCATCATAATCAAGTGGGTTCATGCCAGGGATGCAGGGATGGTTTAACACTAGAAAAACAATCAATGTAATCAATCACACAAACAAAACAAAAGACAATGACCACTTGATTTTATCAACTGACCAAGATAAGGCCATTTGACAAAGTCTAACACCCATTCATGACAAAAGCTCTCAGCAAAATAGAAATATAAGGGAAATTCCTCAAAATAATAAAGGGCAACATCATCCTAAATGGAGAGAGTCTGAAAGCACTCTCTTTGAGAACAGGAACCAGACAAGGAAGCCCTTTATCACCACTTTTATTTGACATTGTGCTGGAGAGTCTAGTAATCAGGTTAGAAAAAAGTAATAAAGGGCACCCAAATTAGCAAGAAAAAAGTTACAGTATCTCTCTTTGCAGGTGATATCATCTTATACATAGAAAACCGTAAAGATTACACACACACACACACACAGACACACACACTCACAGAAAGAAGAGTTCAGCAAAGTATCACGATGTAAGATAAACATACAAAAATCAGCTGGATTCCTCTATGTCAGCAAACAGAACATCAAAGAAGAGATCACTGAATCAATATCATATCCCCCAAGAAAATAAAATACTTAGGAATAAATCTAACCAGAGATGTAAAAGACCTACAGGAAGAAAATTAAAAGACACTTCTGCAAGAAACCAGAAGACACCTACAAAAACAGAGAAACCTACCTTGCTCACTGATAGCAAGACTCAGTATTGTGAAAATGTCTATTCTACTCCAAACAATCTATAGATACAACGCAATCACAATCCAAATTCTAATTGCATTCTTTAATGAGTTGGAGCAACAAATCACCAACTTCATATGGAAAAGGAAGAAGGTCCAGATAAGCAAGCATTCCTGAAAAAGAAAAACAAAGTGGGAGGCCTCACATCTCCTGACTTCAGAAACTATTATATCTCCATGGTAGTCAGGTCAGCTTGGTAGTGGTACAACAACAGATACATACATCAGTGGAACAGAACTGAGAAAGTTTTCTAAATACAACTTCTAAATGACAGAACAGAGAAAAGGGGAGCAGACAAGCATGCCACCACAGCCATAACTGGCTGAGTCTACAGAAGATTACAGAACAAGCAAGAATGGGAAAACAGTCAGTCTTACTCCACAGTCATGTCTGCCTGAGCCCAAGGAATTTTAAAGAATAGTTCCAAATAAACTGAGAAGTTTTCTAAATACAACCACTCAGAGGGACAGAGTAGCAGGGACAGGGGTCTAGGAACCATGGTTTCAGGGGATATCAGAGTCAATTGGCATAACCAAGTTTATTAAGAAAATGTTCTGCATCTCACTCTGGTGAGTAGCATCTGGGGTCTTAAAAACTAGCAAGCAGCCATCTATAACACCTCATTTGGTTTTAAAACACTGGAGCAAAAGAGAATGAGGAATATCAAAGGTGTAAGGAAAATATGAGCCCAAGAGACAGAAAGGGCTGCAGAAACCAGAGACTTCATCAACATAAGACTGGAAGAACTAGATGGTGACTGCCCTTCCAGGGATCTCAACAAACAGTTTCTGATGCAGTGGGAGAAATGTGAGTTACAGAACTCAAAAAGTCTAGTAAAAAGACCAGACTTGATGGCCTAACCAACTGGAGAGCCCCTGGAAGACACGGCCCCTGGACCCTGTTAGCCCAGAACTGAAACCACCCCAGAAGCCAACTCCTCAAAGATTTTACTGGTCTGTAAGATACAGTGACACTGATGAAGAGTGTACTTTCTGGCTTAAACAGATACAGGAAACTAACTGGGCAGCTCCTGTCCTTAGGCAAGATGAGAAGGCAGACGGGGACAGGAGCTGGTTGGATACAGATGGGAAATTCAGGGTGGAAAGGAAGAGTGTGCTGTTACAGTGTGAGGAGAACAACTAGGGTCACATAACAAAATACGTGTAAGTTTGTGTATGGGGAACTGACTCGAATTGTAAACTTTTACTTAAAACACAATTAAAAAAATTTTCGACAAGTAATATCACAGTTTTTAGCCAGTCTGTAGAAAGGTGAAGCTGAAAGGTGAAGCTTTCAATGTTTTTTTCCAGTTTTGTACCATTAATACATACTGATGGTCCTTTAAAATTCCCTGGGCTCAGGCAGACATGACTGGGACAATAAGACTGTCCCTTTTCCCACTCTTGCTTGTTCTGTAATCTTCTGTAGACTCAGGCAGCTATGGCTGTGGCAGCATGCCTGTCTGTTCCCCTTTTCTCTATTCTGTCTTTTCCTTGGATTTGGGCAGACACAGCTTTGGCAGCATACTTGTCTGCTTTCCTCATTTTGCCTCTTTGAAAATATGTTGAATAAAACTTTCTTTTTGCTTTACTAAACTTTGTGATTCTTTTTTTTTTTTTTTTTTTTTTTTGCCCTACAGCAGTTCCTACCTATATGAAAGCACTCACTCTCCGCCTTTGCTGGCTTTTATGTCTCTAGAATCTGTTTCAAGTCTACCTCCTCTCTCTGGATGTGAGCTCCCAGGGTCAAGGGCTTAGCTCACAAGGCATTCAGCAAAGGTTGGAAAGAACTGAGGTCAGTGACGGTCTCTGGAGAGCAGAGTTTCATGCAGCAGGCCCAGAACTGATTTTCTTTTTGCTCACTTGCAGAGTCTGCTCTGAGGAAGAGGATGCTGAGACGTCAAAAGCTCAGAATGTGCTCAGGAGCACAAGTGGGGACATGTAGTTCCAGCGGAACAAAATCTCTTATCATTAAACATAAAATCAATATTTAAAAACAAAAAGGTTAAAATGGTCCCAACTCAGCAGGAACGGATGCTCACCAAGGACCAAAATGATATGGGGTAAAGACAACCCAGAGATAGAGAGACCCACATGAGTGGGTGCCTACATCGAGTTGGGACCAGAAGAACCGGATGGTGCCCGGCCACCACCAGTGACAGCCGCGACGTAGCTCACTAAGTTGAGTCTCACTGGCAACACAAGAATAAAAAAGGGTGCACCCTGAGATCTCCACTAAAAGACCTCAACTGATGGTCCAGCGGTTTTGGGGCTCCCCTGGGAGCATGGCCCCTGGCCTTGATGTTGCCCTTGCCCATAAATCGTAACAAAGGTCCACTCTTCGGACACGAATGGATTGGACTTGGTGACGCAGAGTGACCATATATTGGATGCCCTTTAAGGTTCTCTGCACCTATAGGATATCATCCTGCTGACCTCTGGCTGGAGGAAGGAGAGTGGATGGAGAGGAGGGGGTATGTATGGAGCAGAGAGGAACAGTGTGCTGCTACCGCCGGGCAGGGAGAGCAGTGGAAGCTGCATATAGGTGGGCATGTAAATTTATACAGGAATGTACATTTTCACTCAGACATATAAATTTAAAAAATAAATAAATAAAAAGGTTAAACAGGAAAAGATCTCTTGAGATTCTGGAATACCACGGAGGCTTGACAGAGGAAGGTACTTAAGGTCCAGAGGTGTGTGACCAACAAGAGTGTCTTGGACTCCTATCTTGCGGCATCTTGAGGAGGCTACCAAATGCCAAATGCCAGGAATTCTATGGAGAATCAGACACACATCAATGGCCCATTCCTGTCCCAGTACCTCGGACTCACCGCAACCCCACAGGATGGAGAGCAGCTGATCCACCGCTTCTGAGAAGCACTGACCTTTAGATTGGCAGTCGTAGCATGTAACCACAATGTCACCAGAGTTTCCCCACCAAGAACACACAGGCATAAAATTTATCTCAGCTTTTACTTCCTGCCTAGCCCTGGAAGTGCTTCACTGCCCTCTCCACCACGTGCTGAGCACATGCTTTGGGCAGGCACTGATTCTGACATCTGTACCGGCACCTTCCCGAGTGACTATCCAGATGAAGAGACTCAAGGCTTGGGGTCCCTGGGGTATCAGCACTTAGGTGAGCAGCTTTTCCCCCTTTCCTCTCCCTGCAGCCCAGCCCCTGACAGCCAACACCCAAAACAGAACCGAATTCCAGTTTAGTTCTTATTCTGAGGAGTCTCTGGGTGGTGCAAGCAGTTAACTACTCAGCTGCTAAACAAAAGCCTGGAGATTCAACTCTAGAGGTACCTCAGAAGAAAGGTCTAGTGATCTGCTTCAGAGAAATCAGACATTGAAAACTTTATGAAGAACAGTTATACTTCATCCAGCTGTAGACCAGTTTCCACTTAACTGGACTCTTAAGCTTGGACAGACCTTGGTGAAGCCACCTCCCAGATTCTAGCCATCTCTCTTTCCTAGCATTGGCTTTCAGAACAGAAAGCAACAAGCCTCATATTCCAAGTCTATCTGTGTGATGCCATTTGCTCCAGTGTGGACCAGCAGGTCAATATCTTGCTGCATCAGGCAGTATTTTTTAAAATTAGAGCAATAGGAATGAATCCAGCTCCTGACAATAAACAGCTGAGATCCAGGTCCAGGTAGTGAGGATCATGCTGCAGTGTGTACACTTTGGGCCCAGGAAGTGCTCTAGCCCCTTCCACGCTCCCAACCTCCTTAAATAGAATAATACCACCTGAGGCACAGGAATACCTCAAACTACGTTTTCCCCTCCAGTAATAGTAAAAAACTTCTTTTTTTTTTTAAGAATAAAAAGGAAAAAAAAACTGTAAAACAATCAACATATGCCCATGAAAAAGACTTAAATTTACTCTTGGAAATAGGTATTCAAGAGACATAAGCAGCAGCAACTACTACCAATAATGTTCTTGGTTTTAAAAGCATTTCAAAGATACAAATTCTTCCCAAAGAAGAAAGAATTTCATCATCTTAGGAATGTCTCCTTCTCGGTCACAGATCTGAGGGAGCCCAGGGAGCCAAAAACAGCAGAACCGAATGCAACACGTCAGAAGCCTGGCTTTGAACTTCCTGGCTTTGTCAACTAATGTCACAACCTCTGTGTTATTTAGACAGCTTTTGGTATTTAAGGCAGATCAGGTTTGTTTTTTTAAACATTCATTGCAATCCTAGGACAATTTTTTTTTTTTTTTTAAGGAAACAAGGGAGGGTTATTAGTAGGAACCTGCCAGATAGGTATCTGGGGGAGAATCAGGGATTTGAATTTGTTCTTTGTTATTGTTTCGCTGCTGAGGTAGAGGTGATTGTTGAAACACATGACTAAGACAACAGGGACCGATTTCAGCATGCCTACAAGGCCCTCGCTACCACTGTCTAGGACTTCATCATACTGTGGTGGCTTGTGTATTCTGTATTTTATGCCACCAGTATTTCTAATACCACCAGGGTCACCTATCGAGGAGGTTTCAGTGGAGCTTCCAGACTAAGACAGATGAGGGAGAAAGGCCTGACGACCTACTTCTGAAAATTAACCAATGAAAACGGTATGGCTTGCAACAGAGTATTTTTCATCATAGTGTTGGAAGATGAACCTCCTGAGTTGTAAAACCTAAAATAACTCATTTAGTTGATTGCCACCCATGACGACCTCATGTGTTACAGCACATACCTGCTCCATGGGGTTTTCTTGGTTATAATCCTTTACAAAAGCAGACTGCCAGGGCTCTCTTCCACAACACTGCTGGGGGGGTTTCAACAGTCAACCTTTAAGTCAATAGTTGAATGCAAACTGCACCATCTAAGGACCTCCAAAGTTTCACAATCAAAATATACAGTGGTTGCTCCAATGAACATAAGTGAAGAAACTGTTGCTGATAAGGTTACCAAGGGAACCTGGTCACCATCACTTAGGACTTGGAAAAGGTAATCACAGACAGGATGGCTCCTTCTTGACAATTGGAAATGACAAGATTAGCTTGGGAGAGGTAATCACAGATAGTATGGTTCCTTCCTGATAGTTGCAATAAGGACACAACATCCTGGGACGTGACCACATGCACAGGAAGGATGACCTAGCCCGTATTTCCATCCTATCTCCATATCATTAGCATACTCTCTGGGAGGGGACCCATCATGCAGTTGCTGATGTATGGCCCAGGACCCAGAACCAAGCACCAAGTCACTACCTCCTCTACCATCTATGACATCACCCCCTGCTTTTTGCCAATAAAAGGGAACCCCCAAAATCTGTACAGGGTCTTTCTCCACTTGCGAGACTGACCCGTTCCCTCTTTAGGATGTACTTCCAGTTAATAAAACTTTGCAGCCAAGAAGCTTGCGTGCCTTGTGGGGAAGGAGAGTCTGGTTTATCACCCATCAGGAAACTAGACTTTCTAGACCGATCTCTGGAACCAATCTCTAGGTCACTTAAGGTCTAATCAGTTATAGGACATTGACAGTTGAGAAGGTGACAGAGGACTGGGCAACATTTAATTCTGTTGTACATGATTTGCAGCCAATTCATGTCAACCAACAAGACCCTCCAACACCTATCACTCCAACATCAGTTACAGTCATGCACCTTTCACTTAAACTAATTGTTCATTTCAAACTGGTTTCATATCATCTTACCTTTGCTCAGCTAAGTGCTTCTGCCTGGAATAACTTCACAGGCCTCTCTAGGCAATACCTACTCACATGTCAAAAATCCACCTCTAGGACACTTGTCCTGATCCTGATCCCTAGCTATACATCCAAGACCAGGCGTTTCTTCTCAGTGCTTCTGTGACCCCTTGCCAGGACACATGCCAAACCTTGTGACTGTGGTTGCCTTGATCAGGCGGTGTACTAGGTATCTCTGTACATTTGTTCGGGGACTAGCAGCAGAGGCTGCTTATGTGTCTTGTACACTGTAATGTAATTGCACTGTATCACTGGAGTTGGTAATAGATTCCCAAAGATCACAAGACTAATTTTTTAAAAATATATTTTACTGTGCTTTAAGTGAAAGTTTACAATCCAAATTAATTTGCCATATAAGACCCCGTGCACACACACCACCATGCAACTGTAACTGCTCTCCCCCACGACTTATCCATGACAGCACACTCTTCCTTTCCACTGCGTACTTCCTATATCCATTCAACCAAGTCCTGTCCCCCTCCACCCTCTCATCTCACCTCTGGATGAAGGAACATTTCCTAGAGGAAACCCTGGCCATGCAGTGTGGTCAGACAAGCAGCATTCATATCAGGGAGTACAGTATGTAGGAAATGCAGACTCTCAGGCCCCACCCCAGACCTACTGAACAACATCTTCAAGTTAACAAACCTCCAGGTGACATGCATGAGCATTAACATTTGACAAGTTCTGTTCTACACCTGAACTCCAACAACAAGGCTCCAGAACTATACTCTCCAGATGGTACACACATGCTCTGCATGGCCACCTCTCCAAGGAGGACACAGCCTGTATCACCAGGTCTCCAGGGAGAACACAGCCTATATCATCACATCTCTGGGGAGGACATGACCTGCACCACCAGGTCTCCAGGGAGCACACGGCCTGCACCATCACATCTGCAGGGAGGCTGTGGCCTGCACCATCGCTCACAGGCCACAGAGCTGGAGGTGCAGGTCAGACTGTCTTGGAGTTTGTACTGCAGATTCAAATCAAAATATTACTAAACTGGTCTTCTTTTTAAGTTAAAGACTAAATCCAATACAAAACTGATACTATGAGAACAGGCTCTCTTGTTCTCCAAGGACCTAGGGAACTACTCCAAGCCTATCAGACAGAAATCACAGCTGAGGCTGAGAACTCTATTTGGCATTTTCAAACATTCAATTAACTCATATTGCTAATTCCATAATTTACTGTCATGATCAATGTAACTATTAATGAGAGACAACTCATGCTGAACTCCAGGCATAGCTATTAATACCATTTGGTATCATCTTATTCAAACATACAATGAGCCATTAATTTGTCCAGGTATTCAAAAAATAACATTTACCATAAGCACAGGAATTAGTGTCATGTGAGGGAAATTACCTTGTAAATCTAGAGAAATGTTAAGTGGCTTTTAACAAACTCTTACATTTTATAGGAGAGACAAGAAAACAAAGTTAGAAAAATGTGGTATAAATGTCCAGTTAATCATACCCAGCAGCTCCACTGGGGAAAGACTTAGCAATCTGATCTCATAAAGATTATAGCCTAGGAAACCCCATGGAGAGTAAAGCACTACTCTGTCACGTGGGATCACTAATGAGTCGAAACCTATTTGACAGCACCTAACAGCAACAAGGGAAGAAAGTACCCGTATTTAAATAGAGCATAAAATAGATCAGCAGCAGGCTCTTCAAGGTCACACATCCTATCTCATGGAATCCTGCAAAGCAGCATGATTGGCCCCATTTTACAGACAAAGAAATCACGCTGACAGAAGTTAAATTCCTTGCTCAAAGCATACCATCACAACATGGGAAGAACTGGGACTAAAATCCAAGTCTACTGATTCCTTTGGCAATCTTCCTTTGCCAACTACAAGTCAACCCTTAAGTGATTTTACTTAATCTTGGTAAAGTCAAACTGACTCAACCTTTTTGTTTATCCTGAGAAGAGGCAAGTTCACAAACTTAATTGTATGGTTGTCTGTGAAGGAGATTTTGGCCAGTAAACAAATAACTGTAATTGGAACACCCTACCGACTTACCCAATCTGGCCCTTAAAGATTTTTTTCTTTACCCAAAGATAAATATTGAAAGGAAGATATATTGATGACATTCCAGAAAAAGAGTTCCAAAATTGTTTTGAAAGCTGGACTAGGTATTGGCATTGGTGCATAGCTTTCCAAGTAGAGTATTTCGAAGGTGACTGTAGTGATATGAAGCAATGAGGCATGTAGTACTTTTTTGAGAATGAGTTCACGAACTTAATCATCAGACTTGATGGTAGTGGGTTTTTTTGTACACACACACACTAATGTCCTATCCAGTACCAATTGTCTTGGTTATCTAGTGCTGCTATAACAGAAATACCACAAGTGGGTACCTTTAACAAAGAGAAATTTATTCTCTTACAGTGTAGGAAGCTAGAAGTCCAAATTCTGGGTGCCAGCTCTAGGGGAAGGCTTTCCCTCTCTGTCAGCTCTGGGGGACAGTCCTTGTCCACAATCTTCCCTGGTCAAGGAGCTTCTCAGAGCAAGGACCCTAGGTCCAAAGGACAAACTATTCTCCTGGCTCTTGTTTCTTTGTGGTACGAAGTTTCCACGGATCTGTGCTCACTTCTTTTATATCTCAAAACAAATTGGCAGAAGACACTGTCTAATTTTGTAGAGTGAGTTCTGACTCATTAATGCAACTGCCACTATCCCACTTCATTGACATCAAAGATGTAGGATTTAAGACACACAGGAAAATCACATCAGATGACAAAATGAAAATCACATCAGATGACACAATACTGGGAATCATGGACTAGCCACGCTGACATATATTTTTGGGGGGATAAAATTCAATCTACAAGACCAATGAAATCAGAATCCCTTAGGTGGAGGCCCAGGTATCATTATTTTTAAAATTCCCCTATTGATTGTCATATAACACTTGAGTTGATTTCTTGATTCCAGATATATTATTGTTGGAGTAAAGGTATACATATAACTGCAAAATACCATAGAACCACTTTAAAACACTGATGAAATAGGGCCCTGTTATTTCAGTCAAAATGTTGGCCTGTCAATGGGGAACATAATGTTGAGAAGGGGAGAGTGTTGACAGGTCATAAAGTTGTCAACCAATGTCAAAAAATAGCAAGTATACTAATTGTTTAATGAGAAACCAATTTATTCTGTAAACCTTCATCTACAGTACAAACAAAAAAGTTATGTCGGCGTATCACAACATACAACATTCTGTTATGAAGTGAAAGTTTTCTGTTTATTATACAAATGCAAAAAGTAAGGCATAGCGGTTAACAGCTACAGTTGGTAACCAGAAGATCAGCAGTTCAAGTCCTCCAGGTGCTCCTTGGAAATTCTGTGGGGCAGTTCTACTCTGTCTACCAGGTCGCTATGAGTTAGAATCCACTTGACAGAGCAGTGGGTGAGGCAAAAACTAAAATGCAGAAAGATGGTATCTTAGTCATCTAGTGCTGCTCTAACAGAAATACCACAAGCAGATGCTTTAAAAAGACAAACTTTATTTTGTCATAGTCCAATTGGCTAAAATTCCAAATTCAGGGTGTGAGCTCCAGTGGACAGCTTTCTCCACTGGGCTCTGGAGGAAGGTCCTTGTCATTAATCTTCTGATGTACAGGGACCCCAGTACTTTCCAAAGGATGTGCCCAGCTCCCGGCACTGCCTCTTGGTGGTGTGAGGTCCCTCAACATCTCTGCTAGCTTTTTTCCTTTATATCTCAAGAGACTGTCTCAAGGCACGAAACAATCTTGTACACTGAGTCCTGCCCCACCAACACAACTGCCATGCATCCACCTTTGTCATGGGTTGAATTGTGTCCCCCCAAAAATGTGTGGTTTCGTTAAACTGTATGTGAAAGGATTAGGGTGGGGCTGTAAATTCCTGCATAGGATTACTTCCCTGCTTTGCTGTAAAGGGAGTTTCCCTGGAGTATGGCTTGCCCCACCCTTAATCCTTTCAGCCTACAAGAGATAAAAGGAAAGAGAAGCGAGCAGGGAATGGGAACCTCGCACCATCAAGAAATCTGCACCAGGAGAAGAACGCGTCCTTCAGACCTGAGGTTCCTGTGCCAAGATGCTCGCTGGACAAAGACTGATGCAATACTGGACTTTCCTCTAGAGCCGACAAGGGGAAAGCCTTCCCCTGGAGCGAACACCCTGAATATGGACTTGCAACCTACCGGACTGTGTAAGAATAAACCTTCCTTTGTTAAAGCCATCCACTTGGTGGTATTTCTGTTAGAGCAGCCCTAGCTGACTAAAACAACCCTCATTAACATCATAGTGGCACGATTTGCAACATGGAGGAACTTCACACAATACCAGGAATCAGGGTATAGATAAATTGCTACAGAGATTTGGGGCACTGAACACAATTCAATCCCTGGAAGATGGCCTAAGCTACTGGGTTTCCAACCACACTTGGCCAGCCACTACTCCCCTAGTGTTATTATGGATGCCACAGTAAGGCAAGGTGGGAGACTATTTTATTTGTTCTCTGCCAGTTCCTGACCAGTGATTGTCTTATTGAATCATCATTTCAATTTTAATTAGCTGTGTTTTCATCACTGTCTAGGTCACTGTATATACCAACCCATGTAATGGGGCTGTCTCAAAGGCACAGACTCTTTCTCCACAGATAGTTTTCAGATCTGATGGAAAAGACAGGAACTAACAAGGCAGGTTGGAGGCGAAGGGGACATTCATTTCTTTCTTTTCTTGATTCCATCCAACCATAGGAGAAGGAAACTCTTCTGCCTGTACTTCTATCCTTTCACTCTCTTCCTAGTTCACTATTATTATGGGAAGAATTCCTCATCTGATTGTACATTTAGTGAAGCTCCTTACATTAGTTAGTGGGGTTCTAATGCTTTAAGAGCAAGAACCCAGACTCCATGTGGTCTCTTTCTTGACTCCATGCAACCCCACTCAACTATTTGTCTTCATATGTTTGGGGTGCAACTGTAGGATGTGCAGAAACTGTACCTCCTGTACCAAGCAGAAAGCTTAAGTCCCTCAGTCAGGGTTGTGTGTTTCAACTCAACTTTGTTTCCCACTTACCCACTGCACTGGTTAACATTGTGTCAACTTGGCTGGGCCATGATTCTAAGTGGTTAGCAGTTATGTAACGGTAAATCACCTCCATGGTGAGACCTGCTGTGAGCAGTCAATCATATGAAAGAGTTTCCTTGAAGATGTGACCTGCATCCAACATATATGGACTTTATGGCAAAGCTCACTGGCTTTTGTTTGCTCTGGATTCTATATCCTGCTTGTCATCTTCTAACCTCCCGTTCTTGGGACCTGAGCCTGGGGCGTGCCATTATGCCTGATGATCTTTGATTCGTCAGCCTCCACAGCCCATAAACCAGCAGCCTGCCATCCTGTCCATCTTCAGCTTGTCTACCCTGCAGCTACAGGAGTCAGGAGAAGTCTCTTGCGTGACCACAGATTTGGGATCTTCCAGACTCTGTAATGGTATCATATGTTCTCTTGGTTTATATCTCAAAACAAGGTTGTATCTAAAGGTTTATATCTCAAAATCCTGAACTCTGTAATACAGGCTATACATTCAAAAGATTTGTGAGCCTTTTTCACATTCCTTGACATGTGCCCTCTGGTTATAACTTTAGAAATTTGGGGACCTTTTCTTGCAGACTTTCAGCCTTCTTCACATAGTTATGCAGAAGGTATTAGTTCTTTTCTGAACTAAGCATCAGACTTTTCAATTTGGTATTCTCATTTCTCAGGTTGTATCAGTACTATGCTTGCTAAAGTGGAATTTCATATTTTTGGAGGGCTCCCTTCTCCAACTTGCTTTTTGGGCATTCCATTTCACCTTATCCTGAAATATGTGGTTGGGTTTTTTGTTGTTGTTGTTGATTTGTTATTATAATTGTCTTTAAATAAAAGAATTAAAAATTTGCCAATATAAAAAGTCAAATAATGTCAACTTATTCAGAATACCCAGTTCTAGAAGGCAAATGGAGAATTAGAAATTACCCTAATTTTCCCTCAAATATAATTCAGTAACAGTTTGAGGCGGTCTTTTGCTTCTTCATTCTTCACTTTCTCAACTTTGTAGGTTTCATTTTAGTCAGTAAATATGTTTATTTACCACTAGACTGACTTTGAGAATCATAGGTTATTCCAAACTATTTTTTAAACTTTTGTCCTGCTGATTAAAAAGTTCTACTGGTTTCTGGAAAGGAAGGGCATGTGACTGAGGTTTTTTTTTTTTAACTTTCTAAGTTGTTTTGTTTTTTATGCCTTCACTCAAAGGTTAGATCTAACCTCCGAAAGGTATATTTGGAAGTGAGATGAGTTGAAGCTCAAAAGGGCTTTAAAAAGAAGTACCATAATTATATTACTCCAAGGCCTTGAAGACTTTTTTATCATCTCCTTTTTATAAAACAATATATGTTTAGAAATATATGTTAAACAATATATGTTTAGAAAGAATACATCTGCCAAAAGATATACATTAAGACCTCAGACCCCAACACTTCCCTGCAATGTTCACAGGTCAAAAATGTGCTACTCATTTGGTAAAAACTTTTTGCAACTTTTCACCTGCCTTTTTACTTTATTCCAACAATTCCTGAAGGAGGATCAAAAGCCAGCATTGAATCCTCTCCGTGATGTCAAGGGCTCTACCCTGGCTATAGGTCTGATCACACTCACTGTTACATGAGTGGGCAGGGAGGAGTCCTTAGGAACATACACAGCTTGTGCAAGATCCACTTCACAAGCAGATCTCCACTGGAACAATTTACACAGACCACAGAGACCTTGTCTTCTTCCTGCGCAACTCGCAGCACTCACTATATAAATGGAAAGTCGGAAAAATGAAAATTAAAGTGATGGTCTCAGAAGAAGCCTTCATTAGAAGTGATGAGAAGTAAAAACGGAAATTAGAAGTGAAAAAGGAGAAGAACTACTCATTACTGCTGGGAACAAGTTCAGGCCAAATTACAATGACTGAGCACCCACAGGACGTAGCCACCACACTAGGCACTATTGCTGCTAGCTGCTGTGAGGTCAGCTCTGACTCACAGCAACCCCAGGTACAACAGAATAGACTGTTACCTGGCCCTGTGCCATCTTCATAATTATTGCTATGCTCAAGCCTAGTGCCGAAGCCACTGTGCATTTCGGAGAGCTTCCAACCTAGGAGGCTCATCTTTCAGCTCTCTAGCACATAATAGTCTGCTGTGATCCACAGATTTTCACTGGCTAAATCTTGCAACAAGATCATTAGGCCCTTCTTCCTAGCCTTAGTCTGGAAACTCCGCTAAAACCTATCCACCATGAGTGACTCTAACGGTACTTCCAGTAGCATAGCTTCTAGCCTCAGAGTAACACAAACCCATCACAGTATGACAAATTGACAGAAGGATAGTGGCAGCAGGTACCAGAGCTGCAAAACTTAAAAGCAAGACCTTGTTCTCCCAGCATCCCTCCTGTAGAACAACTTGCTATAGGTAACTAAACAAATAACCTGCAATATAATTTGGTAAGTACTAAGAAATATATAGAAATACTATAAATGTTATGCACATAAGTGCCACATAAAGACGATGCCTGTGCTGTCTTGAATGGCAGATAAGAATTATCAAGTGAGAAAAGGTAGGAAAGGCATTCTGCATAGAAAGAAAAACATGAACAAGCTCAGCAAACTATAAGCCACGGGTATTAACTGAAGTGTGAGGTATGAGATGGGTGGTGATCACAGTTAAACCCAAAGGAAAAGTGAAGAGAAAAAAACAGCTGGAAACCTCTTTCCCCAGCAAGACACTGAAAAACTTCATGGAAAATGCTATTCACTTTAAGAAGATAGGCAGTTGGTCTCAGGATGACCAGGCCTGTTGTTTCATCAGCACACCACTGGTTATCTTGACATGGGCTTCTCCAGAAGAGTTTCTCTAAGCCTTGAAGGTATCTTTCTTACACCTATGCCTGTGAGAGTGCAGTGATCCAGCAACCTATGAGGTCTGGGTGTACTCTTGCTGTGTCACAAACTCAATGAGCAACCTCACACAGATGAGAGTCCCTCTCTGCATTTCAATTTTCTCCTCTTTAAAAAAAATAAAAGAATCATCTAGGAAGTACTTCTTGGGAATGGAAGTGTATCTTTTTAATACAATGGTTTTTTGAGGGAGGAGGGAGAACTTTTTCCTTCGGAAATTGTTCCAAGGAGAATTTTCAAGAAGCTTAAAAATATGGATCAATAGTAAATAAGGTTATGGAAAGGGGAATACAAGGACAGAGAACCAGAGACAAGGCAGTTACAAAAATTCATGCCAGTGATGTCCACTTACATGGCGAGGGAGGGGGTATACAGAGGAGGGGAGGTGTAATTTTGGTTTCATGCTTTCTAGGATTCAGGTTGCATGGTTCCTGCCACCAAAGAACACACACACAAGAAGGCTCACCAGTCTCCATTTAGGCTGCTAAGACTCCTTGCTTGCTTCATCACAGCCAGCTGCAGTATTAGCTCCTTTTCCTAGTGGGCTCAGAGGTCATAGCCTTTCAACTCAGAAAGTCACCTTACCTGGAACACAGTTCCTTTTCCCTAATGAGACCAACTCATTGCTACTTCCATTATCTTTCCTTTAGACACTCAGGTTTCTAAGGAGCAAGCTACTCTTTCTGGTGCCAAATTCCCATACCTAGATTTAGTCTCTGTGTCAACAAAGATACAGCTTTTTCATAACCTTTTGGGGGGGCACAGTGCAGCCTCTTTTTAAAATTTTACCTAAAAATAGAGAATATAAATGTGATTCTGAAACCAAAAGCC
This sequence comes from Heterohyrax brucei, assembly GCA_028571685.1. Classification (NCBI taxonomy): domain Eukaryota; kingdom Metazoa; phylum Chordata; class Mammalia; order Hyracoidea; family Procaviidae; genus Heterohyrax; species Heterohyrax brucei. The sequence goes on from CM053152.1 coordinate 23,245,695, forward strand.
ATAAAAACATAATATAGTGAAGAGTCTCTGTTCCATGCTAGTCCGTATCTGTTCAGTTTCCACTTCTCTACATAGGTAACTCCATTTATGTACTCGTTTCTTTGTGTAATGCAAGTAAATATTCCTCCTTTTTACCCCAAAGCTAGCACATTACATATGCAATTTTATTTTTTGCATTCTTCACTTAAAAATATATCTTAGAAATCCTTCTCTGATAGTGTGTAGCTGGCTTCCTCTATGTTTCCTACAGCCACGATGGCTTTAAAAAGAAAGATTTTATTTATCACAGTCCAGCAGACTAAAAGTCCAAATTCAGTATGTCAGCTCCAGGGAAAGCTTTCCCCGCCAGATTTGGAAGAAGGTCCCTGTCACCAATCTTCCCCTGGACTGGGAGCTTCTGATGGTGCAGGGACCTGAGGTCCTTTCCAAAGGGCACGCTCAGCTCCCAGCACTGCTCCTTTCTGATGGTGTGAGGTTTCCCCCAGTCTCTCTGCTAGCTTCTTTACTTTCTATCTCAAGAGACTGCCTCAAGGCACAAAACAATATTACACAGTGGGTGCTGCCTCACCAACACACCTGCTGCCCACCCACCCTCATTAATGTCATAGAAGCAGGATTTATAACATGGATGGCATCACATGATACCAGGAATCATGGCCTAACTAAATTGCTACACAGATTTTTGGGGGAACAACATTCAATCCATGACACTGGGATTATGTCCTGTCTTCTGCTGCCAAACAAACTACTGCTTACTAGAAGAAAACAGTCTCTGATGGTTACAAGTGCAGGGAGAGAAGGAGAAGGATGCTCATTAATTAGATAGTAGATAAGAATTAAGTTAGGTGAACGGAGGGACAACACACAGTACAGGAGAAGTCAGCACAAATGGACTAAATCAAAAGCTAAGAAATTTCCTAAGTATAACCAAATACTTCAAAGAATGAAGCAGCAGAGGCAGGAGTCTGGGAACCATGGTTTCAGGGTACATTTAGGTCAACTAGCATAACACAGTTTTTTCATAAAATGCTCTGCATTCCACTTTCGTGAGTAGTGTCTGCATCTTAAGAGCTAGCATACAGTCATCTGCACCAATTGGTCCCAATCTACCTGGAGCAGACGAGAATGAAAGACATCAAAGACGTAAAAAAAACACGAGTCCAAGGGGTAGAAAGAGCCATATAATACAGAGACTACACCAGCATGAGACCAGAAGAACTAGCCAGTGCCCAGCACCACCAGTGACTGCCCTGACAGGGGACACAACAAACAGTCCCTGGCGAAGTGAGAGAAAAATGGAGCACAGAACCCAAACGCTCTTAAAAACAGACCAGAGCTGATGGTCCAATAGACTGAAGGGACCCCGGAAGGCACAGCCCCTGGACTCGCTGTTAGCCTAGACTGAAACCATTCCCAAAGCCAACTCTTTAGACAAAGACCAGACTGGACTATAACATATAAACGGCCCTGGTGAAGAAGCGTGCTTCCTGGCTTAAGTAGATACATGACACTAACTGAGTCGCTCCTGTTCAGAGGTGAGATGAGAGGGCAGAGAGAGACAGGAACTAGCTGAATGGACACAGGTAATACAGAGTGGAAAGGAGGAGGGTGCTGGCCCAGAATGGGAACAACAGTTAGGGTAACACAGATATATGCAAGTTTTTGCATGACAAATTGAATTGGATCGTAAAGTTTCACTTAAAGCATAGTATTTTTTTTTTTAAATGCTGTTTAACAACCTTGCATATACACCATCATTTTATCCTTGTAAAAATATATCTAAGGAGAAGTTTCCAAAAGCAGAAGTATTGGGTCAAATGGTACACACACCTGTAACTGGAGTTAAATACTGCCAAATTGCTCTCCACACTAGTTGTGACAATTATAGTCCCACAAGGGAAGAATAGAATGTCTGTTGTCCCAGCTTTGTCAACCAAATTTGTGGGTTTTTTAGACTCAGGATCCTCCTTCCAGACAGAAGCTCAGTACATTGTAAATGCAGTTTAACCAGTATACCAAGTAGTACCAGGAACATAATGCTGGTTGCAGAGTCCCCACTGAGCAAGAGCAGAATGAGTTCAAGCTTGGGTCCCCCTGGTATTACACGAGCTTCAGGGCAGGCACTCCCCTACAACAGGATTGTGGCCACAGGGATAAGCAGGGGATATGGATCTCTTAGTCAGTATCCAACCGCAGTGCCCTGCAGTGCCTGGAGCCTACTAGGTGCTCAGGACACCTCTGCCAGGTGAACAAATGAACCCAGAGACTCCAGCAGGCCCAACAGAGAGGTCAGGAGATTTTCCTCCTCACCCAGCAAAAATCTTGTGCCTGAGCAGGGATGGCTGAGATCCAGACAGCAGGGCCGCCCGTCTACCATCTGCTGATCTTCACACTAACGTGAGGCTGGGTCAACCTATGGGAGCCAGTGACCCGGACTGGACACAGAGATGGATCACTTGAATAAATACTGTTGTTCACTGAGCAAAGGGTTTCTCAGCCATTTAGTTCTCTCCTTCTCTTTCTTTTTGTGGTAAATACATATGTAACAAATCATTTATCATTTAAACCTGTGTCACATGTATAATTCAACGACATTAAATATAAGCCACTTAGATGTTTTGCAGAGAGAAGACATTACCAAAAGCACAATGGATTATCCTGGCTGTGAGTTACACGCTAGCATCTGTAAAATCATGGTTTGCCTGTCAGCCCCCACCATAGCCTACAATCTCTCTGGGACTCTGTAGAATATTTATGAAATTACCTGTAAGGTAGGGTTTTAACTGCTAGAGCGAGTGTTCTGTGCACGTTCTGTAGTGGCTAGGGGAAGCACCTAGACTTTTCTGCACACTTAATGCCAGGGGCCACTGAGAGCACAACAAAGTCACTGACAGCACATGCCTCTGAAGTGTGTGCTGGGAGTGAGAGAGCAAGGTAGCTACTGAAAGTAAATTGCTGGCAGCCTGAGCAAGAAGACAGGGATGAGGAGAAGAAGCTTTAGCCACTGAAGGCCAGTTTCTTTCCTTCGTTCTCTCCTTTGTTAGGAGTCCACTACACTGTCAAACACTGTACTGAACATTCATGGCCTCTAGTAGGCCTGCAGCCCTGGACTCACTAGCTTCAGGTCACCAGCTGACATTCTCCAGGCCCCGTCAGGCCAAGAAAGCACTGAACTGGATGGCCACAAGGCTGCCTCCCCAGGTCAGGGCTAGAGAGAGAGGGGAACTTAAAAAGTACTTTCAGGACTTAAAAAAAGACCCATGTACAGAAGAAAAGACTTTTTGACAGCTGCAACGGAGGGAAAGGCGAGAGGGAGAGGATTGGTTACAGATTAAATAGCTGATAGAAATTTGGTTGGGTGAAATCAGTGACAGCACACATTAGAAAGAAGATCAATTTAACTGGACTTCAACATAATCTGAAAATTCTTCCAATCTTAACCCAGCATTGCAAAGACAGAGTAGCATGCTCTCAGGGAACATCGAGGCCAGTTGGTATAACTAGCCTATTGCTAAGACAGTCTTCCACAACCCATATTGGTGAGTGGTGTCTGGGGTCTTAAAAGCTAGCAAGCTGCCAACAGAGATACACCAAATCGTCTCAACTCACCTGGAACAGATGATCACCAAGGACAACAATGACATGAGGGAAAGAGAACCCAGAAGACAGAAAGACCCACATGAATGGGTGACTATATCAACATGTGACCAGATGGTTACTGGCCACCACGAATGACAGCCGTGATGGGGCTTACAACGCTGAATCCCAGAGGCAACACAAGAAAAAAAGGGTGCACCCTAAGAACTCCACTAAAAGACCGCAACTGATGGTCTGAAGGCCTGGGGGTTCCCCTGGGAGCACGACCCCTAGACCTGATGCTGCCCCTGATCATAAATCTTTACTGAGGTCAACTCTTTGGACTGGAATAGGTTGGACCCGGGGACACACAGTGACCATATTGTATGTACACTTTATGGTTCTATGTGTCTATAGGATGTCATCCTACTGGACTCTTACTAGAGGGGAGTGGAGAGGGTGGAGTGGAGGAGACATGAGATGTAAGAGGATATGACATGTATAGAACAGAAAGAGAGAGTGTGTTGTCACCAGGCAAGGAGAGCAGAAGGAGCAAGATAGGCGGGCATGCAAATTTAAATCATATTGTACACTTTCAATCAATAAAAAGATAAAATAAAATAAAAATATAGTAGGAAAAAATGTAATTTCTCTGAGATGAATAAACAAAGAAAACAAAAGACAAAATAAAAAAGTCTTTTTACCTCTCCTGGCCTCAATTTCCTCATCCACCCCAAGAAGAGAAGAATGTTCTCAACGTTATTACAAAAAAATCAGTAAGTAGTTTCCATTGATAGGTAAAGACCCAAAAGATTTGAAAGTAGGGGACATAACAGAAGCTTGTATACCAGTGTTTTCTGCAGCTTTACTCCCAATAACCAAAAGGTGGAAACATCCCATGTGTCCCTCAACAGATGAATGGATAAACCAAATGTGGTATATTCACACAATGGATTATTATTTAGACATAAAGAAAAACGAAGTTCTGATACACACTACACCATGGATGAACCTAGAAAGCGTTATGCTAAGTGAAATAAGTCAGACACTGAAGGACAAACTAAACCCGTGACCATCAAGTCTATTCCAACTCATGCTGACGTCATGGAACAGAGTAAAACTGTCCCATAGAATTCCCACAGAGCAGCGAATGGATTGACACTGCTGACCTTTCGGTTAGCAGTCAAGCTCTGAACCACTATGCCACAGGGTTTCCACAAAAGGACCAACATATTCCAGTTACATGAAATGCTTAGAATAAGCAAGTGCATAGAGACAAGTTTATTAGTGATTATCAGGGGATATCGAGAGGTATAGATTTATTGCTTTGGGGGCACTAACTTTCTGCTTGGGGTGATGAAAATGTTTGGAAATGGATAGTGGTGATGGCTGTACAACGTGCTGAATACAATTAATTTTACCGAATTATATACTTAAAAATGGTTAAAATGGGAAATGTCTTATATACACATTTTACCATAATAAATACTTTTAATGTTAAGAAAAAACTCAAGAGGTAGAGTGATCCCATTCCTGTAAAAATAAGCAAAGAAATACACAAAACAAGTTACGTGTGTAGTACCAAAGAATATATTCCAAAATGTCTATAATGGCGGGATCACATACAATTTTTCTTTTTTTCATTTAACTTGACTTTCTAAATCTATAATAAGACTTCTGAATTTTTTTTAAATGAAAGGAAGTGGGACTAAATTATTCCTAAGGCTTCTTCTTGAACTGAGATGCTTAACCAGGTTCTGCATAATACTGCAATACGGATCAAAATTAAAGTCGCAAGTTAAGGAAAAAGTTAATTTGCCTCAATAATTGTATATACACCCTACAGTTAAACACCAACCAGAATATTCAAGACTTAACCAATGAATCATGACATTTCCACTCCAGCCCTCTGCCCCATGCCCAGCTGAAGTCTGGGCACAGCTGGCTTTCAGCTGTTCAGACACTTTGGCTGTGGGTGTCTCTAAGACACTTGGTTGAGCGCACAGCTCAACCAAGGGCACAGGTTGAGTTCCTGGCTCCTGTGTGACCACCTTCCCTTCCTCTGCTTCACATGAGTCCCATCAGCCTCTTCACTTCCTGAGGGTGTTTCACATATCATGCAGTTACTCATTTAGGAAAACCACAGCAACAAACTGTGAGGAATACCGTAACAACAAAGTCCTAGCCAGCAGACTCGGTTCCTAACAACCACGTTCAGACTCCGTATCTTAACGATCACACACCCTGTGGAAGAAAACCACCATAACCGAGCATGTCAAAAGAGAGGCCATCAAAAAGAGCAGAAGCTTTGGCAGGAGAAGACCAGGGTTCGAGTTCAAGATCCTTTATTCCAGTGCAGGGATGTTAATGTGACATCTTTGAGTTTGTTTTTTCAAGCCTAAAAGTGGAAAGGAAGCACACAATCTTAGGACAAAGACGAAGTCAATGTTACAGTACCCACCATGCTGCCTGGCACTTGTTAGCACTTACTCTTAGCTGCAGCTGCTTGTTCTACCTTTATTGTATCAGGCACTCAGTGAGTGTTAAGTGGATTTAAATCGAAAATCTAATTGGCTACTGAGCTACTATCTAGGAAGTAAAAATCAAATTATGGTTAGCCAACCACATGAAGAGAAAGGTCTGGGATTTCTGTTTGTCAGGGAGCACGAGAATGGGTCCTCAACTTCACAGAGCAGAGGGCAGGATACCACCTCACCTTCATACAGCGGGAGCCAACAGCTTGTGGGAAGCAGCCTCAAGACGGAGTTCACTCTCAGGCCTACCTGGGTTGACTGTCACTACTGAGCCCTTAGGATTCTGAGCCCTTCCTCCAGGCCCACACAACAAGAGTTATTTCTTTCTCCTTGTTACCACAGCACCCACAACACACTCTAACACACGCACACATCCCAGTATGCCAGGAATAAGGGTGTCACCAGTCGGTGACATTGTGTAAAACTTAACTGTCTTCAGGTTGAAAGCCCCCAAGCTGAGGACAGCCTCGGAGATAAGGATGATGGACAGAGGGTGCACGCCTGACCGTCTCCACAAGGCGGATCTTGCCTAGGCCCAGGAGACAGCCCAACGGGAAGCAGAGCCCTGCAAAATGTCATTCATTTTAATTAAGTCACAAAGCCTGAAACGCAGCAGGTACACCATTTTTCTCAATCAGTTGAAGCCCTCAGAGAAACTGTGACCCTGACAGACATGGTCCTGACTTGTGAAGCATAAGCAGAAAGGTAAGTTCTTCTGCAAGGCTACCAGTATGTCTGAGCTGACTTTCTTTACCTTGGGACTGAACTATACGGTTATCAGAAGACTTCTCCAACCATGACATGCAAGACAACTGGTGGCCACTGCCCAGAAGAAAAAGACACTGGCCGGTAGGTCCTATCTTTTGCTTGTCAAGTGAAACCTCGACAACCTGTAAGGCAAAGTAAGAGGCTCAGGAGGATGCTGGGTTGAATCCCTGTGTGCCCTTCCAGTGACCCACCAGAGGAGGTGGTACAGCACTCAGTGCCGTGCTCCCTCTGGGTGGCACCACAACTGCAACCACATCCAATTTTTCTTTAATCGACATATAATACAAACATAGTGAAATGTATAAAGTGCACCATCAGTTAAATGTTTCCATCCATAAACAGCCGGATAATCACCACCTGGACAAGAACCCCCATGCTCCTTCCTGATCAGTACGTTACACCCCAAATCACTTCTCCCTCTGCTCCCTCTCTTTTACTGCTGTGGAGTATCCTGGAAACCCTGGTGACATTGTGGTCAAGTTCGACAGCTGCTAACCAAAAGGTCAGCAGTTCCAATCTGCCAGGCACTCCTTGGAAACCCCATGGGGCAATCCTACTCTGTCCTGTAGAGTTACTATGAGTCAGAGGCAACACAGTGGCAACAGACTTTTTGGGTGGGCTAGTCTAACGAATGAGCAGAATTCAATTTACTTCTCCTTTGCTGACATGTAGGCTAGTTCCTCAGTTTGGAGCTATTTAAATCTGCTAGAGACAATTCTTGAACTTTTTAAATAACAACTTTATTGAGCCATAATGTACATACCATAAGAATCACCATGTTAAAGCACACAATTCACTGATTTCCAATATATTCATAGAATTATATAACCGCTAACTTTGAGCCTGTCTTTTTGTGGACACAATGAGGGCTAACAATTAAGTGCACGAATTTATGTTCTAAGTGCTACATACCTCATTGCTGAATACTACTATGGTCACCTTCGAAGTACTCCCCTTGGGAAGCCATGCATTGACACCAGCACCTAGTCCACCTTTCAAAGCCATTTTGGAACCCTTTCTGGAATGGCCATTGTGCACAGTAGCAAGTTCATGAACTTCATTGTATCATTGTCTCTGAAGGAGTTTTCAGCCAGTAAACAACCGTATTGGAACATCCTCCCTACTGACCTGATCTGGCCCTGAATGACTTTTTCTCTACCCAAAGATAAAGAAAATATTGAAAGCAAGACATTTTGATGACATTCATGACATCAAGGGTAATATGATGACCACTCTGATAGCCATTCCAGAAAAACAGTTCCAAAACGGCTTTGAAGGGTGGACTACGCACTAGCGTCAGTGCATAGCTTCCCAAGGGGAGCACTTGAAGGTAACCACAATGATACTCAGCAATGAGGCATTTAGCACTTTTTCTAGGATGAGTTTGCAAACTTAACTGGTAGTCCTCATACATCTTCACAGCTCTTGGACATATGCATACCTAAAACAAGGACTGCTGGGTCATAAGGCAGATGTACATTTAGCTCTAGAAGATATTGCCAAATAGTCTTCTAAACTAGAAATGTCATTCTACATCCTCACCAATACTTGGTATCACCAGTTTTTCTAATTTTAGCCATTCTGGTGGGTGTGCAGTTCCACATCAGATATAATATCCTCTCTGCCTCAATTCATCAATTCTCTTATAATCAATCCAATACAAACTACAAACACCAAGTTCCCTAATGAGGACTCATCCAACAATCTTTAAGGTAGACATACTTGTATTTCTTTTAAATAAACATTTGTGCAGTATTTCCAAAATGCTAGATAAAATAATAAATCAGGTCCCTTGAGTTACCTGCAAAATTGAGAATAGTACTTCTAAACCTATGTGCCACTTGGGTCAGTAATTTTAAATCCCTCTTGATAGCAGAATAGCAAACCACAACAAAGAAGGGAAGGCTCTCTAGTAACACGTATCAGCCGCTCTTAAATTCTTCCTCTCAAAAATGTAAACAGCACTTCAAACATTTCTCCATCTTCAAAGAAAAAGCTCATTCTTTACAAGTAATAATATTAATATCCAGCAGTAACTGCTTAACATTATTTTATGTCATTCTTGCAACATTTCTGGGAAGTATGTATAATTATTCACATTTTTCAGATAAGGAAACTGGATACAGAGGCTAACTAATCTGCCCAAGGTCACACTGCTGAAGAGTAGGGATCTTTATCAAGGTCTTCCTGCCTCCAAAATATGAGGCTATTTATCCCTACCTTCTACTGGCTAATAGTCCTTGCCTGTGATATGACAGCTCACTACAAAAATCTCTGCTGAGTATTAAATCTTTCCACAAAGCAACCTAAAAAAAAGATTTTTCAGAGAAAAGAAAATTGTTATAAGTAGCATGAGAACTCAGACCGGATCATGTAATGTGAAATATAATATTTTGGAGAGAGGGGAGTATAATTCTTAGGCAGCAACTTGAGTACAATAATAAGTATGACTGACTTTCAAGACGTAGGTTTCAAATCATGAGAACATATCAGGTACGTGTGGCTCACAAAGCAGTAGCTAAATTTAGATGCCAGGGCGAGGGACAATTCAAGTAAAGGAGGATCTACCGTTCACCGACTATGGGCTTAGAGTGGTGTCCCATGCTGTGGGAGGTTAAGCCCGCTCTTCCAGTTCTTTGGACTGTTCCAGATACCTTTGAAGGACAAAATACACAGAGCATACTCCAACGAAATGGGAACTGTGTAACTGCCCAGATCCTTCCTTTCCCAAGTGCGGGCACTCCCAAACTCTAAGGTTGTGCAAGTGCACAAAGTGAAATAAAGGCACAGCCAAAGAGCAGCCAATATCCAGCAATCGGTCACGCTGCACCCACCCCTGGGTGACAGACACAGATAACATATGTGGCTGCCAGCTGAAAGGAAGCAGATTCAATCCCACCCCACAGAGCTCAGATGAAAAGCCTGGATATCCAAACACTGAAAACTGAATGGAGCACATCTACTGTGACACACAGGGGATCACCCTGCGTTCGGATGGAAGTTATGGCAACTGCTTTTTACAACAAAACCAACCCTGGCTGCAGTAAGATTGTCAAAGCGGGAATGTGAGGCCTGAGGGAGCACCACTTGAACTTACTTGAAGAAACAAGTATTTTCACAGATGATAAAGCTTATTTTGGAGAGGACGTGGGGAAGGGCACAGGTAACTATAGGTATTTAGATCATCAAAACCAAAGGTTTCAAATTCCAAGAAAATAAATCTAATACAAGGTAAAGAAAGTAAAATCTTGGTTGACCTTTTCAGAAGAGGCAGGAAAAGTCATTGTACGAAGGACTTACTGGAGACTTCAAACATGGCTCCAAATTCTGTTCTCACTAACAAGTTTCAGAGGTACTCTGTCATCAAAATCGCTTGTAGTTCAAATTATACATCTGTAAAGAATTACCCTTTACACATTCTTCTCATGGTGTACAGGGCACTCTGCCACGTGTTACGGATACAAGCTGAAGTAGGATGCACCTTCTATGGGGTTGCTATGAGTTGCAACTGACTAGATGGCAACGGGTTTGGGTTGGGTTTTTCTCCTTGAATGGAACATGCAGAAACTGGTGACTGTGTGTTATAGTTTGCTGTGTAGATTCTCAACAACAACAAAATACATAAATTATATTTGAAAAGAAGTACACTTTCCTGAGGCTTATAGGCTGATAAGGCAGAAGAGTTATTTGGATTATTGCTGTTCCTTTTTTAATTAGCCTGATTCTTCTTACTTTTTTCCTCCTGACACTGAGGTGAGGGAAACCAGTGTTCATTTCACTTATCAAATCTTGTTCAACCACCTAACATATTACACGACAAACATAACGCCACACCTAGGAAATTGTACAAACAGAAAACACACAAAGTAGGAAATGGAATAATGGCCCGCGGGGTGGCAGAAAAGAAACAAGAGAATTCTTCTCCGACACAGACGCAACCAAGAGCTTGCTCCTCTACGCAGCCTCTATGCCAGAAGTCACACAGTAAAACGACAAATGCGGAAACGCCACCAGAGAGATCCCGGGTCCCACAATCTCTCCACCCCATCCCAAAAAGCCAACCCCCTTCAAGAAGTGCACAGAAAACTATCCACTAAAATTACAGATCAGTCTAACAGCTAGTTGGGTTGACCTGGTACCAGGCAATTATTTGTTGGCTTAAAAAATTCTTCCTGCCACATATTTGACTGATTGGCTGTTTTGAACGCCTATAAACAAGCACAACCTGCTTGTACTTACTGGTCTGGCCTCCAAGTCAGACACAGTCTACTTATACAAACAAAAAACAACATCAAAAACCATAACCTAAAGAATAACTAGGTTAGTTCAAACTGCCCATTCAGAGTCAAGAAGGGGAAGAAAAAAAGCAAGTTTGGCCTACATTTTTTTTTTTTACTTGAAAAATTTTTTTTTTATTGTACTTTAGGTGATGGTTTAAGGAGAAAATTAGTTTCCCATGTAATAGTTTAAACACTGATTGTTCTATGAGGGGGGCTGCACTCCACCACATAACGTATTAGCACTCTCCCCATTCTACCCTCAGTCCCCCATTTCTGTCCCTTTAGTTCTCCTGCCTCTCCCTGCCTTCTCATCTTTGCTTTGGGGCAGATGTTGCTGTTCTCATAGAGACGATTGTTCTAAGAAGCACTTTCCTCACTGGCACTTTCATCTATTTTATAGGCCTGTCTATTATTTGGCTGAAAGGTGATCTCTGGGGACGATTTCCAGTTAAAAATAAAAAAAGTGGGGAGGGGAGGGTTGAGAAGAAAAGACAAAAAGGGAGGGTCTAAAGGTGATAGTCTTGACGCTTCTTCCAGCCTCAGAGCAGCAAAATCTAGTGTTTTTTAAGAATTTGTATTTTACTCTACATTTTTTTTCTCACTAAAACTGGCACCTTCTATGATGATCTTAAGGGCAGTCAGTGGAGGTAGTTAGGCAGCATCTAGTTCTTCTGGTATCAGGCTGGTGGAAGCTGTGGTTCCTATGGTCCCAGATTAATCGTTTCCTTGTGCCTTTGGTTTTCTTGACTCATCTCTGCACCAAAGGGAAAAAGAGCAACAGTTGTATCTTAGATGTATTTTTGATCAGAGCCATTACTGTCCAGGTGAGATAGTATTTCACTGTAGTTTTGATCTGCATTTGTCTGACAGCTAATGATCATGAGCATCTCTGCATGTGCTTGTTATTCTCCTGAATGTCTTCTTTGGTGAAGCATCTGTTCAAATCCTTTGCCCATTTTTTAACCAGGTTTTTGTCTTTTTTTGTCAATGAGGTGTTGAAGTTTTCTATAGATTTTAGAGATCAGACTCTTGTTGCATATGCCATAGATAAAATTAGATTCTCCTACTCTTTTGATGAAATCTTTTAATGAACATAATATTTAATTTGTAGGAGATCCCAGTTGTTTATCTTCTGCTGTTTGTGCATTTTTAATTATGTTTAATTTATGCCATGTATTAGGGCCCCTAGCATTGTTCCTATTTTTTCGTTCATTATCTTTATAGTTTTAGGTTTTACATTCAGGGCTTTGATCTACTTTGGGTTAGTTTTGTGTATGGTGTGAGGTGTGAATTCTGAATCATTTTCTGCAAATGAATATCCAGTTTTGTCTGAACCATTTGTTAAAGAGATTATCTCTTCCCCATTTAAGAGACTTTGAGCCTCTGGCAAAGACCAGGTGTCCATAGGTGGATGGATTTACCTCTGGATTCTCAATTTTGTTTCATTGGTCTATGTGTCTATTGTTGTACCAGTACGAGGCTGTTTTGATTACCATGACTACACAGTAGGTTTTTCTTCTTCTTTCAGGACCTCTTTCCTTTCCACAAACAGCTGATTCATCTTTCCATCTCCTAAAGGAAAGATGTTGAAATTTGGATCAAGATTCCATGATATCTAGGTAGTACTGATATCATCACAATGTTAAGTCCTCCTATCCACAAGCATGGTGTATTTTTCCATTTATGTAGGTATCTTGTGGTATCTTGCAGTACAGTTTCGGAGGTTTCTTTGTATAAGAATTTCATGTTTCTAGTTAGATTTATTCCTAAGTATGTTATCTTTTTGAAAGTTATTATAAATGGCATTGTTCTCCTGCTTTCCTTTTCAGAGTTCTCTTTGTTAGTGCAGAGGAACCCAACAAATTTTTGCATGATCTTATATCGTGCCACTTGGCAGGATTCTTCTATTAGTTTCAGTAACTTTGTTTGTAGAGCCTCTGGGATTTCCTATGATATGATCCTATCGTCTAAAAATAAGGATAGTTTTATTTCTTCGTTACCAAACTGTATGCCTTTCACTTCCTTCACTTGCCTTATTGCTCTGCCTAGGACTTCCAGTACAGTACCAAATAAGTGGTGATAAAGGGCATCCTTGTTTGGGTCCTGTTCTCAAGGGACTCATCAATAAGAATAACGTTGCTGTTCGTTTTATACACATGCTCTTAATTATGTTGAGGAATTTCCCTTCTACTTCTATTTTGTTTTTTAACCAAGAAGAGGTGTTGGACTTTATTAAGTGCCTTTGAAGGCACTGATTGAGATGGTCACGTGATTCTTATTTTTTATGTGGTAGATTTTGTTGACTGATTTTCTACTATTGAACCATCCTTGCACACCTGGTATGAATCCTACTTGAACATATCCATTTTTTTCTGATATACAGTTGTATTCTATTGGCTAGAATTTGTTGGGAAATTTTGTGTGTAGATTCATGAGGAATACTGGTCTATAATTTTCTTTTTAGTGGTGTCTTTGGTTTTGGTATCAGAGTTATGCTGGCTTCACAGAATGAATTTGGAAGTATTCCTTTCTTTTGTGTTCTAAATAGTTTGAGTAGTACTGATGTCAACTCTTCTCAGAATGTTTGGTAGAATTTCCCCAGTGAAGCCATCTAGGCTAGGGCTTTTATTGTTGTTGTTGGGGAGCATTACTGATTCTTTCAACTACATGTCTGTTTTCTGTTTCATTTATTTCTGCTTTAATCTTTATCATTTCCTTTCGTCCAGTGGCTGTGGGCTTCCTTTACTGTTCTTTTTCTATTTATTCGAGTTGTAGGGTTAATTGATTTTGGCCCTTTCTTCTTTTTTGATGAGTTTACTGCTATAAAATGACCTCTGAGCACTGCTTCTGCTATGTTCCAAAAGTTCTGGTATGTTGTTTTCATCCTTATAATTTATTTCATTTTGAATTTTTCTAGTACCCAGTAGTTTTTAAGCATGGTGTTATTCAGTTCACATATAGTTGGATTTTTTTCCTTGTTCTTCCTGTCACTGATTTCTAATTTTACAGCATTGCAATCTAAGAAGATGCTATGTGTTGTTTTGATATTTTTTAATTTACTGAGGCTTGCTTTGAGGCCTAGAATATGGGCTATACTAGAGAATGATCCATGTGCACTGGAGAAGAAATACACACTGTGATGCTTTCTGGGTGGACTATTCTGTATATATCTGTGAAGTTGCTTGGTTGTGATGTTTAGAGCTTCTGCATCTTTGCTGAGTTTCTAACTGTTCTGTCCTTTCTTAAAAGTGGTGTGATAAATCTCCTATTATTATGGAATTGTCTATTTTCTTTTAAATTTTGTCAGAGTTTGTTTTATGTATTTTGGAGCTCTCTCACTGGGTGCATAAATACTTATTATTATGGTTATGCCTTCTTGGTAGACTGACCCTTTAATCATTATATAGTATGCTCTGTCTTGTCTCTTCTTTAGGATTTTAAAGTTTGTTTTATCACAAATTAGCATAGCCATTCCTGCTCTTTTTTTGTTACTGTTGGCTTGATGTATTTTTTCCATCTCTTCAGTTTTAGCTTATTTTTATCTTTGTGGCTATGATGCATCTCTTGTAGGCAGCATATTGATGTCTCTTGACTGGCATATTTAGCCCATTTATATCCTGTGTGATTACTGATAGGTTTGAATTCACTGCTGCCACTACGTGTGTGTGTGTTGCTGTTGTTGACAATATCTTTGTCCTGCTTATTATGCTGTAATGGGTTCTTTTTTTCAATAGATTTTCATTTCCTTCACTGTTGTTCATTATGTGCTTGCTGTTTTGTCTTTAGGGTTATCGTCTTTTTCATTTTGGTGAGTGGATTTACTAGTTTTCTTTGTGATTACCCTGAAATTTACCTTTATCTTCCCAAGTTTAAAACAATCTGCTATATCCTGATTGCCTTGACCACCTTTCCATGTGGAAGCTCTGTACCTATACCTTTTATTCCTCCTTTTTATTGTGAAGTTGTTGTCATTTACAGATTGATGTCTCCAGTTCCATTTTCAGTTTTGAAGCTCTGTTGTTCAGACTTCTTTGTCTTGGTTGGTATCTAGGTGATACTGTTGTGAGTCTTAATCCCAAGTTCTTGTCTTATGTTGCAGGTTCTTTGTCAGGAGGACTCCCTTTAATTTCTTGTAAGAGTGGTCCAGTTTTTATAAACTCTCTGAATTTCTGTTTATCTGGAATGTTCTAGTCATCCCATTGTATTTGACAGACAATTTTGCTAGATACGTAATTTTTGGTTGGCAATCTTTTTCTTAAGGGTTTTATGTATACCATTCCATTGTTTTCTTGTCAACATGGTTTCTGCTGAGAAATCAGAGCTTAGTCTTAATGATTTCCCTCTGTAAGCAGCAACTCATTTTCCCTGAGCTACTCTGATGATTCTTTCTTTATCTGTAGTTGTGGAAAGTTTGATTACGGTATGTCTTGGAGACTTTCTTATGGGGCTTAGCCTCTATGAGTTCATGGGGCTTTTTTGATGGGTAGCTTCTCATCTTTCATGATACTGGAAAACTTTCTACCAACAAATCTTCAAAAGTTTTCTGTGCTATTTTCTTTTTTAGATCCTGTTCTGGAATTCCTATCATCCATAAATTACTTCCCTTGACAGTGTTTCACATAACTCTTAGACATTCTTCATTTTTATCTTCATTTTCAGTGTTCCTCAAACAAATTAGTATCAAGGGATTTATCCTCTATTTTGCTGATTCTGTCTTGCACAAGGTAAATATCTACTAAAAGTCTTTAGAATCTGTATGTGATCCCTGTCTGTCACTCATGTATCAAAACTTATCTTTCCCTTAAGAAATTTCCTGAACATAACCAAACACTTTGAGCGACAGAGTAGCACAAGCATGGTTTCAGGGATATCTAGGCCACCTGGCATAACAAAGTTAAATAAGAAAATGTTCTGCATTCCACTTTGGTGAGTGCCATCTAGAGGCTTAAAAACTACCAAGTGGCCACCTAAGATGCACCAATTGGTCCCAACACACCTGGAGCAAAAGAGAATGAAGAACAACAAAGATATAAGGAAATTATAAGCCCAAGAAACAGCAAGGGACACATAAACCAGAGACTCCATCAGCTTAAGACCAGAAAAACCAGATGGTACCTGGCTACCACCAATGACCACCATGACAGGAAAAACAACAGAGTCCCTGATGGAGCGGTAGAAAAGTAGGGTGCAGAACTCAAATTCTAGTAAAAAAGATCCGAATTTAATGGTGTGAGACTGGAGGGACCCCAGAAGACATGGCTCCAGACTCTGTTAGCCCTATACTAAAACCCTTCTCAAAATCAAATCTTCAGACATAGACTGGACTTAAAAATATAGAATAATACTTATGAAGAGTGTGCTTCTCAGCTCATGTAGATTCATAAGACTAAATATGTAGTTCTTGTCTAGAGGCAAGATGAGAAGGCAGAAAGAGACAGGAGGTGGTTGAATGGACACAAGAAATATACAGTAGAAAGGAGAAGTGTACTGTCATATTACAGGGAAAGCAACTAGGGTTACATATAATGCATGTACAAATTTTTATATGAGAAAATAACTTGAACAGTAAATTTTCATTTAAAGCACAATTAAAAAAGGAATAAACTTAGCTTCCCCCTAATAAAAATTTGCTCATTCAAATTTCCCAATAATATTTCATCTTGTTTGCACTGACTACTATAGCTTCCTCTCTTATGATGCAGCCAGCTCCTTTCTTTCAATACTCTGATCTCAGGTTTGGGCACATACAGGACTTGATGTACTTTTTGAAAATACACTATGTGCAACAACGCATAGGGAAATTTTAGTTCAAGGAATACAGATGTGATGGTTGTTAGCCGTCAACAAGTCAACCCCTGACTCATGAGAATCCCATGCAAAATGGATTGGAACCAATGTAATCCACAGAGTTTTCAATGGCTGATTTTTGGAAGCAGATCACCAAGCCTTTCTTCCTAGTCTGTCTTGGTCTGGAAGCTCTGCTGAAACCTATTCTGCTCAAATCTGCTCAGTATCATTGCCAACAGGTAAGCCTCCAGCAACAGATGTGTGGCTGCTTCCCATGTGGAAGGTCTTTACAAAGAAAACCAAAATCAAATATAATCAATGCTCCAATTTAAAAATGGAGGAAGGAGAAATTACTTCATGAGATATACATGTATGTTTCTATCTTTCTGCTTTTGTGCGTGAGTGCTTATACCTTCAAAGGTATGTAAAGTGAGATCAGTGGATTTAAGCATTCACTCGACAATCCCTTACTAAACACTATCCTGCAATAAAGTAGGCACATATCATTTGATCCTCTTTGGGAGGACTTGAAAACTTTCCCAGTGAATATTGCAAGAGACATTTTAAATTTTGGGTTTAAATTATCTTGGATACTAACAGCACCCATAAAAACCTGGCAGTCAGGAAATATACAGAAATTAAGAGCATTTCCTCAGTAAAAGAACTAAAGGAAATCCATTCAGTTAAAAAGTTGCAAAACCCAGAATTGTTATCATATTTTTGTAGCACAGAACATTGTGATAATCAATGTCACTAAAAATAGTCCAGAAAAATTAAGAGTACATATCAGACACAAGAAAAACAACAACTTTATCCAAAACAGCAAAAATTCCTTTAACATTATTCACTTCTCTGAATTATTCTGACATTAGGAAACAGAATTTAGGTTTTTTTCTTTCATCAAAACTATACTTTCCATCGCATGTGCCCTCTGGGAAAAACTTGTACATAAACAAATAATTCCCAGATAGCTAACTTCTCTGCTGACTGTTTCCACACAGCCGGACAATCACAGTACAGCCTCTTGGCTTGCCACTTCTTGTTCTTCCTGTGGCTTCATGAGTGATGTCATGGAAAGACATAGGCATGCTGTTATTACTGCTGAGTTAACGACCGTGAAGGAAATCATGCTGCTGCTTCTTAGTCTTAATTTTCCATGAAAAACTATTCCTATTGCCACAGCCACTTAGACAGTGAAAAAGAAAAATAATTCAATTAGGAAACACCCATAACCGGACTCTTTTTTAAGCACACTCTTTCAACATAAAAGTTACTTCATAACACAGCTTTACTTGATTTCACTATTTGTTTTCATCAGATCATTCCAGAGCATGTAAAGGTGTGGGATCACAACTGAAGAAAGAAAATAAAAGGAATTCAAACTGCTAAACATAAGTTCTATTTTCAAATGAGCTTTTAAATGTGATAGGAAGAGGTGCAGGGGAGTCTTGAGAGAGTAAGAGGGAAAGAACTACAATTTATGAACTGAGAGGGGGAGAGACACCCCTTTCGTGATTACCTTTTCCCACCTAGGAAGTAGAGGACAGCAACAGATATCCCACACCCAAGAGACAGTAGTGACGATGATTAGAATCCAGTGATGATCATAAAAAAGAAAGACAAGTAACAGCCGTAATAAAATAAAAAGGAGAAAAAGGACTAACTGTTAGCATAGAATTAACCTTGTTTGTTGCTGTTAGGTGCCTGTCGAGTTGGTGCCAACTCATGGTGACCCTACGAACAACAGAATGAAACACTACCCGGTCTTGCGTCATGTCCACAATTGTTTTTATGCTTAAGCTCATTGTTGTAGCCACTGTGTCAATCCATCTTGTCAAGGGTCTTCCTCTTTTTCAATGACAGTCTACTCTACCGGGCATGATATCCTTCTCCAGGGACTGATTTTTCCTGACAACACGTCCAAAGTATGTAAAACACAATCTTGTCATCTTTGCTTCCAAGGAGTACTCTGTACTTCTTCCAGAACTGATCTGTTTAGTCTTTTGGCAGTCCATCATACATTCAACATTCTTCTCCAACACCCAATTCAAAGGCATCAATTCTTCTGTCTTCTTTGTTCATGGTCCAGCTTTCAGATGCATATTATGCGACTGAAAATACTATGGTTTGGGTCAGGCATGTTTTAGTCTTCAAGGTGACATCCTTACTTTTCAATACTCTGAAGAGGTCCTTTGCAGCAGATTTTCCCAGTGCAATGAGTCTTTCGATTTCCTGACTGCTGCCTCCAAGGGCACTGATTGTGGACCCAAGTAAAATGAAATCCTTGACAACCTCAATCCTTTCTCCATTTATGACAATGTTGCTTATTGGTCCAGTTGCGAGGATTTTTGTTTTCCTGATGTTGAGGTGCAATCCATACTGAAGGCTGTGGTCCTTGATTTTCATCAGTAAGCATCTCAAATCTTCATTTCCAGCAAGTCAGGTGGTGTCGTCTGCATAACGCAGGCTGTTAATGAGTCGTCCTCCAATCCTGATGCCTCGTTCTTCTTCATAGAATCCAGCTTCTCAGATTATTTGCTCGGCATAAAGATTAAAAAGGTATCACCAAAGGACACGAAGCTGATACATGCCTTTTCTGACTTTAAACAAAGCAGTGTCCCCTTGTTCTGTTCACACGACTGCCTCTTGATCCATATACAGATTCCTTAAGAACACAACTACATGACCTGGAATTACCATTCTCCACAATGTTAGCCATAATTTAGTATGATCCACACAGTCAAATGCTTTTGCATAGTCAGGGGAACACAAGCAAACATCTTGCTGGTATTCTTTGCTTTAAGCCAAGATGTATCTGACAACAGCAATGATATTCCTCGTTCCATGCTCTCTTCTGAACCCAGCTTGAATTTCTGGCAGTTCCTTGTCAACATATTGTTGTAGTCGCTTTTGAATGATCTTGAGCAGAATTTTACTTGCATGTAATGTCACCGATACTGTTCAGTAATTTCCACATTTGATTGGATCACCTGTCTTTCCTGGGCATAAATATGAATCTCTTCCAGTCAGATGGCCAGGTAGCTGTCCTCCCAATTTCTTGGCATACATGAGTGAGCACTTCCAGCACTGCATCTGTTTGTTGAAATCTCAATTGATATTCCATCAATTCCTGGAACCTTGCTTTCTGTCAGGGCTTTCAATGAAGCTTTGACTTCTTCCTTCAGTACCACTGGTTTCTGATCATACGGTACCTCTTCAAATGGCTGAATATTGACCAGTTCTTTCTGGTATAATGACTCTGTGTATTTCCTCTATTATGTTTTGATGCTCTCTGACTCATTTAACAGTTTCTCTGTAGAATCCTTTACTATTGCAACTCGAGGCCTGAATTTTTTTATTCAGTTCTTTCGACTTGAGAAATGCAGAACGTATTCTTCCCTTTCAGTTTTCCATTTCCAGCTCTTTGCAGATGTCATTATAATACTTTCTTTTGTTTTCTTGAGCTGCACTCTCAAATCTTTTGTTTAGGTCTTTTACTTCACCATTCCTTACTTTTGCTTTACCTGCTCAACATGCAACAGCAAGTTTTACAGCCTCTTCTGACATCCAGTTTGGTCTTTTCTCTCTTTTCTGTCTTTTTAATGACAGCTTGCTCTTTTCATGGATGATGGCTTTGATGTCATTCCACAATTCATCTGGTCTTTGCTCATTAGTGATCAACACAGCAAATCTGCTTTTGAGATGGTCTTTATACTCAGGAGGGATATACTCAAGGCCATATCTTGGCTCTCATGAACTTGTTCTAATTTTCTTCAGTTCCAGTTTGAATTTGCATATGAGTAATGGATGATCTGTGCCACAGTCAGCACCTGGTCTTGTTCTGGCTGCTGATATGGAGCTTTTCCATTGTCTTTTTCCATAGACGTAGTCGATTTGGTTACTGTGTACTCCATCTGGTGAGGTCCATGTGTACAGTCGCCATCTGTGTTGGTTAAAAAAGGTATTTGCAGTGAAAAAGTCATTAGTCTTGCAAAATTCTATCATGTGATCTCCAGCATTATTTCTACCACCAAGGCTATATTGTCCAACTACCGATCCTTCTTCTTTGTTTCCAACTTTTGCACTCCAGTAACAAGTAATTATCAATACATCTTGACTGCGTGTTCGATCAATTTCAGACTGCAGCATCTAGTAAAATTCTTCAACCTCCTTATCTTTGGCCTTAGTGGTTGGTACATAAATTTGAATAATAGTCGTATTAACTGGCCTTCCTTGTAAGTGTATGGATATTATCCTGTCACTGACAGCACCGTACTTCAGGACAGATCTTGAAATGTTCTTTTTGATGATGAACACAACACGGTTCCTCTTCAAGTTTTCATTCCCAACATAGTAGACTATATGATTGTAGGATTAAAAATTGTCCAAACCATTCCATTTCAGTTCACTAATGCCTAGGATGTCAACGTTTATGTTTTCCATTTCATTTTTGACAATTTCCAGTTTTCCTAGATTCATACTTCCATTCCATTCCATTCCATGTCCTGATTATTAGAGGATGTTTGCAGCTGTTTCTTCTCATTTTGAGTCATGCCACATCAGCAAACAAAGATCCTGGAGGCCTTACTCCAACCACTTCATTAAGGTTGACTCTACTTTGAGTAGGCAGCTCTTCCCCAGACATCTTCCAAGTGCCTTCCAACCTAGGGGCCTCACTTTCCGGCACCACATCTGACAATGTTCGGCTGCTATCCATAAGGTTTTCCCTGGCTAATTCCTTTCAGAAGTAGACTGCCAGATCCCTCTTCCTCATCTGTCTCAGTCTGGAAGCTCAACTGAAACTCGTCTACCGTGGGTGACCCTGCTGGTACCAAAATACCAGTGGCATAGATTCCTGCATCACAGCATCAAGCAAGCCTCCACTGACAGACAAGTGGGAGCTGCTCTCTCTTCTCCTTGCCTGATGGTGTTACCCTGCTTATCTGATGGTGCTACCCTGCTTACCTGATGCTATTACGCTCCTTACCTAATGCTGTTACCCTCTTTACCTGATGCTGTTATCCTCCTTGCCTGATGCCATTACCCTCCTTTCCTGATGCTGCTACCCTCTCTGCCTCCTAGGGAGAGTAAAATGTGATCAATGTTGTAACTTCACTTCTTAGATTTCTTCTGTCATCTACCTGTGTCTCTGTGTGTGCATGTGTGCACATATACATGCATTTGCAGATCAGAAAGTGAACCTAAGAAGTTTGATGCCAGCATCTTAAAGCTTTGTTCACTTGTCACCACCTCAGAAGTCTGAAGTATAATTCCAAGCTAAGCCTTCAAACTTTCCTACATATGTATCTCAAAAACATTAGGTGGAATGAAAAAAGTTATTTGGAAGTTCCCTAGTGGCACAGTGGTTAACTGCTCAGCTGCTAACTAAAAGGCTGGGTAGTTCAAACTCACCAGCTCCTCCATGAAAGCCTGCTTCCATGCCAATTACAGCCTTGGAAACTCTGGGGCAGTTCTACTCTGCCCTATGGGGTCACTATGAGTCAAGAGTCAACTCAACAGCAATGGGGGTAAAATACTGTGGTTTGTATTAAAAAGACAATACACTTATCTTTTAATTCCAAGAGCAAGAGCTTTACCACTGGTCTTAGACATATTTTAAAATTTCAAACATGAAACGTAACAGTATCTGTTGAAGACACTTTTTAAAAAATTGTCCTTATATATAACAGACTTAGCTTTATGTAGTTAATTTTATCTAGCAAACTGATATAGCTAAGACTCCTTTTTAGTTCAATAGCTTGGCAACAGGTCAAGAGAAACGTCAAGCAATCACTAAATGGAGAAAAACACAAGGTCCTTATGATATCTTTACCAAACTCCAGAGACCTGGCTAAGTAGTCTGAGAAACAGAGTTGACATTCTGACAAAGTTCTGTCAAGAATTCTTCACAAGGACAAGGATAAATCACATGGAGACTAATATTTACCAGCAGAATCTTCTCAGCTCTTTCAAGAGAAACTCCTATATGGAAACAGCCTGTGACAGCAGTCCTGTTACTACACAAGAAGGTGTTGTTATGGAGACAGCTTTGATGGCTCTAGGGCAATTCTAATGTGTAAGTAAAGCTAGTGATCACAGAACAAGCAGTAGGGTGGTCTCCATAGAAACCACCAAACATACATTTTCACATTCACAGCAACTGTTCTAAATCAATGACTCTTCATGAGGGTTTAAAAACATTGTGAATGGTGTATCAGTGCCTCTCTTGTTAGATAATGTCTGATTAAATATGCTGCAAGAGACCTTGTTCTCACATATGCTGAATTCTGAGCAGACTCCATCCATTGCTAAATTCACAAATGATAACTTCAGACACAGGAAATCACTGGTAATTTACTGGCAGAATTAAACCAGCACAATGACAGAGCTACTGGCACTCACTAATCTAGGGCTGTATGTATTAGGAGTCCTTGAATAGATCAAAAGGTTAAGACCTCAGCTACTAACTAAAAGGTTGGTGGTTTGAATCTACCAAGAAGCACCTTAAAATAAAGACCTGGTGATTACTCCTGAAAGACCACAGCCATTGACAAGCATACAGAACAACTTTAAGACACATGGGCTTGCCATTGGTCAGAATCAACTTAATAGCAATTGGTGAGGGTGGTGGATATATTATCTAATTGCCTCAATAAGGTAGAAATGATACTGGTTTACAGATGAGACTGTGGAACACACCTAAAAAGGGGTACACATGGCATTTAAATCTAGGTGAAAACTTAAGTCTTGGTCTAGGTCCACATGATATAGAATGTTCTGTATTTGTGTAACACTTTGCAATTCCCCAGCTATTTTCACACACATCATTTCATATAAGGAGCCCGGCTGGCACAGTAGTTAAAGTGTTCATCTGTCAACTAATAGGTTGGTGGTTCGAATCTACCAACGGCTCTGTCAAAGAAAGAATGGCAGTTCACTTCCATACACATTTACAGCCTTGGAAATCCCATGGGTTGCTCTCAGTTGGAATCGACTCAACAGCAGTGATTAGCTCATATATTCATCCTTTATCTTGCAAAAACAGGAATCTTTGCTCTAGCAGTTTCTTACCTTGCTATCTTTCCCCCCTTAGTCCCTGTCTGCTTGCCCCACCACACACTACAGGTGTGAAAATTCACATGAAAGTTAAGTCTGAGAAGGTTTCCTTACCCAATTCCACCTGTGCTGTGTAAGCGGTATTTTACCACAAACAGCAACAGAAAATGAAGTTCTATTCCAAAAATATAAATTTTGACTGTCCAAACTATAAGTAGAAACAGGGTCAAATATTTCCATTAACCATATGTATAGCATTTCCATCATGATCTTCCACAAGAGAAAGTGAAATTTAGTGACAGGGTTGGAATGACAGATGGCTGAGAAAGTTCCTCCTTTATTCTGATCCATTCCATTAAATAATTAAAATTTAAATCTAGTAAATGCTTTAGTAAGTAGGCACTGATAATTAATGGCATGGTTCCTAGTCAGGTCATCATTACATAATGCGACTACTTAACGTAAATGCCGCCAGCCAAAAAAATTTTTAAAAACTTGTTACCATTGAGTCAATCCTGACTCACAGAAACCAGAGCTTGGGACATTCAGCTTCTGTGATTACGTGAGCTGTTTCCTATATATATATATCTTCTTCTATATACATATCTTCTTCCTCCCTCCCTCCCTCCCTCCCTCCCTCCCTCCCTTCCTTCCTTCCTCCCTCCCTCCCTCCCTCCCTTCCTTCCTCCCTCCCTCCCTCCCTCCCTCCCTCCCTCCCTCCCTCCCTCCCTTCCTCCCTCCCTCCCTCCCTCCCTCCTTCCATCTATCTAATAAATCTTTCCTTGTAACCTACACGTGTTACTGGTTTTGCTTCCCTAGAAAACCCAGCCTAAGACATATGTGTCCCCACCTGCTCATTCCTGGAAGGCCCTCATTTCATTCTTTGCCTTGGCCCGGGCAGTCCCTCCTCTGCCTCTTGCTCTGTGAGCTCATCCTTCTTCATATGGCTGTAGTCAGAACCACAGAGTTTAGCGCTGTTCTCCAAGTTGTTACCTTTACCTTCTCCTCTGGACTGTAAGCTGACCTAAGCACACACTACACATAGCCAGGCATGAAGGCTTCCTCACCCTACAATATTCAGACACTCCAGAGGCTTCTTTGAATCAATGATGGGTTGGAAGAACCATGCCCCCCAAAGCAGGCTATTCAAAAGGAGTACATACACCTTGATGTGACCAAAAACAAAACCCACTGCCATCAAGTTGAGTCCAACTCATAATGACACTGTAGGACAAAACAGAACTGCCATAGGTTTTCCAAGGCTATCATCCTTATGAAGCAGACTGCCACATATTTCTCTCATACAGTGGCTGACAAGTTTCAGCCACAGACCTTTAGGTTACCAGCTGAGTACTTAACCACTGCGCCATCCAGTGCTCCTCTACCTTTAAATAAGACACTTCTAATATCACCAAGCTGTAAAAATCTGTTGTTGTATGCCATCGAGTCAATTCCAACTCATAGCATCCCTCTATGACAAGTAGAACTGTCCCATAGGGTTTCCTAACTGCAATCTTTATGAGAACAGATCACCAGGTCTTTTTGCCAGCTGACAAGAGGTAGGTTGAAACCACCAATCTTTTGGTTAGCAGCCAAGGGTTTATGCCATGGAAGTGACAGCTGTTTAGGGGAAGGAGTAAATTATGAGCAGTGTCAGAACCAAGATGAGAGGGAGGCTAAAAAGAATACACAATTCATGTGTTCAAACTGTGGTGCTGGCAAAAAATACTGAATACAAGGACAACCAATTAAGTTTGTGAACTCATCCAACAAAAAGTGTTATACACCTCACTGCTGGGTATCATTATGATCATCTTCAAAGAACTCCTCTCAGGAAGCTATGCACTCATGCCAGGGCCTAGCCACCCTTCAAAACAATTTTGGAACTCTTTTGCCGGAACAGCCATTACATCTGTCATCGTATTACCCTTGATGTCATCAAGACGTCTTCCTTTCAATATTTCCTTTATCTTTGAGTAAACAAAAAAGTCACTGGGGTCAGATCAGATGAATAGGGAGTGTGTTCCAGTACAGCTATTTGTTTATTGGCTAAAAACTCCCTCACAGACAACTATACAATCAAGTTCACAAACTTGCCACCATGTCACCATGTACAATGGCCATTCCAGAAAGAGTTCCAAACTTGTTTTGAAGGGTGGACTAGGCACTGATGTTGGTGTATAGCTTCCCAAGGGGAGTACTTTGAAGGTAATCATAGTGATATTCAGCAGTGAGGTATGTAGCACTTAGAACAATTAAGTTCATGGACTTAACTGTCAGGCCTCATATACTGCAGACTGCCAAAAGGATGAGCAAATCAGTCTTACAAGACATAAAAGTAAAATGCTCCTCAGAAGCAAGAATGATGCGACTTTGAGTTGCTTACTTTGGACACGTCATCAGGAAATACCAATCATTCAAAAAGGACACGGATGGTAAAATAAGGGCCAACAAAAATAAGCGAAAGCCTCAGTGAGATGGAGTGACACAATAGCCACAAACATGGACTCAAGCACACCAACAGTCATAGAAATGGAACAAGAGCAGGCGAAGTTTCTTTCTGTTATACATCAGGTCACCATGAGAAGGCACCAACTTGAAGTCAACTACCAACAGCTCTCAAGTGCCAAGCCTGCACTTGCAATATCACTCTTATGATTTGTCATTTAGGCACCTTTCTAGCCTCATTCTAGTCCTTGCCCTGCATGCATTAAAGACTGTAACAATTAAAAAAAATTTTTTTAAAAAAGAACAAAACCCAAATCCGGACATCCACAAACGATGGAAAATATATTTTCCCACATTCCTGGTCTATCACTTTCTTCAGGACACAGAATGGTGGTGGCAGCTATGGTATTAACTTCAAAGGAAGGAAGTAGTGTTGTAGAAACAGCTTTCAAATGGGAAGCAAATTTTGGATCTTCCAGATGTCGTCGAGTGCTAGGCTACTTCTTTCTTTCCAGTGGGTGCTGAGAATACTAGTAAAGCTGAAGTTAACAAGGCAGAAGCCAAGCATTACTCAAATGTGGAAAAACTCATGTGAAAACCTAAATCTGCTGGACAAGCCCACTAGAAGAAAATCAGAAACTCGTAACACATCTTCCTCATACATTCACATATTTCAGTTTTTCTCTTAAATCCATTCACTTTTCCTGCATCAGTGATTTACAAGTCTAAGGGGATTTCAAGATTTTATGAAGATGTAATTAGATTACACATGACTGAAAGGATGACTATATACTATGTATTTTATTATTTTTAGCTTCTTAGAATATGGCTCAAATCCCCAGAAAGAAAAACAATAATCATAATGATAACAATATAAAATGACTTACAAGGCATTATTTTCCACTCTGAGAGTTTTCAGACCCCAGGAAAAGATACAGAGAAAGCTGAGATCTGGAGAGAAGGATGGCTACTTGGAAGTGATGAAGCTCATCTGACAATACCTTGGAAAATGGTAGAGAATGGATCATTTTTAGAGCAACAAAGAAGGTGCCCTCATCTTCCTGAATGTGTGTCTTGCCAGCCTGTGTATCTTTGAGTCTTTCACAGAACCCACATTTTCCTCTGGCCCCAACAGATTACCCCTGAGTCACTTTCTGAATATGCTGCCACCCAGTAGACTCGCGATGACATCATGGTGAAATGTTGTACTGTTGTTGTTGGGTGTCATTTAGTAGGTCATAACTCATAGTGGGAAATGCTGGTGGTGTAGTGGTTGTGTGCTACAAAAGGTCGGCAGTTCAGATCCCCAGGCACTCCCTGGAAACTCCACAGGGTGTTCTACTCCCTCTTCTAGGGCAATATGAGCTGGAACCAATTCACCAGCAGTGGATTTGGGTTTTTTTGGTTCTGGACTCTTACGTACAATAGAGGGAAACACTGACTGGCCCTGCACCATCTTCACAGTCTT
Organism: Heterohyrax brucei; assembly: GCA_028571685.1. Classification (NCBI taxonomy): domain Eukaryota; kingdom Metazoa; phylum Chordata; class Mammalia; order Hyracoidea; family Procaviidae; genus Heterohyrax; species Heterohyrax brucei. Next base: position 23,273,612 of record CM053152.1, read on the forward strand.
TGCTGTGTTGTAGTCCTGTGTCGATCCACTGCATTGAGGGGCTTTCTCTATTTCATTGACCCTCTACTTTACCAAGCAGGATGTTCTTCTCCAGGGACGAAGCCCTTCTGCTTTAACACGTCCAAAGGATAAAAAGAAGATGTTTCACCATTATCCTTTCTAAGCAGTATTCTGGCTACATTTCTTCCAAGATAGAATTTCTTATTCTTCTGGCAGTCCATGGTATATATATTCAATACTCTTCATCAACACCTTAATTTAATTCTTCTATCCTCCTTATCTATTGTCCAGCTTTTGCATGCATACGAAGCAACTGAAAATAGCATGGCTTGGGTCAGGAGCACCTTATTCTTCAAAGTGACATTTTGCTCTCTAACATTTTAAAGAAGTCTTTTGCCAGAAGAACTAGATGATGCTTGGCCACCACCAATGACTACCCGGACCAGGAACACAACAAACAGTCCCTGACACGGGGGCAGAAAACTGGGGTGTAGGACTTAAACTCTATTAAAAAGGCCAGCCTTGACAGTCTGACAGACTGGAGGGTCCCCAGAAGACAAGGCCCCTGGACTCTGTATTAGTGCACAACTGAAACCATTCCAGAAGCCAACTCTTCAGACAAAGACTCTAGTGGACTATAAATGATACTAGTGAAGACCGCACTTCTTGGCTTAAGTAAATACAGGAGACTAATTGGGCAGCTCCTGTCCAGAGGCCAGAGGCAAGAAGACAGGTGAGATAAACCAGGAGCTGGTTGAATAGACACGGGAAATACAGAGTGGAAAGGAGGAGTATGCTGTCACAGTGTGGGGGCAGCAGCTAGAGTTATACAGAAATGTGCATGCAAGTTTTTGTATGAGAAATTGACTTGAACTGTAAACTTTCACTTGAGACACAATAATTTTTTTTAAGAGGTCTTTTGCAGCAGAGTTGCCCAATACAACATGTCATTTGATTTCTTAGTTGCTGTTTTCATGGACATTGATTGTATATCTAAGTAAAATGAAATCCTTTACAACTTCAATATTTATCGGTACAGTTATGAGGATTTCTGTTTTATGTTGATATATAATCCAGACTAACATCTGTAGTCTTTTATCTTCATTAGTAAGTACTTCAAGACCTCTTCACTTTAAGCAAGCAAGATTGTACCAGCTGCATAACACAAGTTGAGTGTTCCTGCAAGGCTGATGCCCTGTTCTTCATATAGTCCAGCTTCTCAGATTATCTGCTCTGCATACGGACTAAGTATGGTGAAAGAAAACAACACTGACATACACCTTTCTTGGTTTTAAACCATACGGTATTTCTTTTCCCTGTTTGAATGAATGACTTGGTGTATATGAAAGTTTTACGTGAGTGCAATTGAGTGTTTTGGAATTCCTATTCTTTGCAATGTTATCCACAATTTCTCATGATCTTCTATACAGCTGAGTGCCTTTGTACACTCAATAAAACACAGGTAAATATCTTTCTAGTATTCTCTTTCAGCCAAGATCCATTGGGTATCAGCAATGATACTCTTCTTTCTACATCCTCTTCTGAATCCAGATTGAATTTCTGGTAGTTTTTTGTCTATGTACTGCTGCAGTCATTTTTGAATGAACTTCAGCAAAATTTGTAATTTGGTAGCACAATGATTGAGAGTTCAGCTACTAACCGAAAGGTTGGTGGTTTGAATACACCAGCTGCTCCTTAGAAACTCTAAGGGGTACTTCTACAAGGTACGACAATTAAGTCGCCAGACTTAATTGTTCTAAGTGTTACAAATCTTATTGCTAAATATCACTATGGTCATCTTTGAAGTACTCCCCTTGGGAAGCTATGCACTGATGCCGGCACTTAGGCTACCCTTCAAAGCAATTTTGGAACTCTTCCAGGGATGGCCATTGCACACAGTGGTATGGTGTAAAGTTCACAAACTTCATTGTATAGTTGTCTATGAAGGAGTTTTTTAGCCAGTAAACACATCTGTACTGGAACACCCTCCTTCCTCACCTGATCTGGCCTCCAATGACTTTTTTCTTTACCCACAGATAAAGGAAATATTGAAAGGAAGACATTTTGATGACATTCAGGACATCAGGGGTAATACAATGACAGCTCTGATGGCCACTCCAGAAAAAGAGTTCCAAAATTGCTTTCAAGGGTGGGCTAAGCGCTGGCACTGGTACATAGCTTCCCAAGGGGGGTACTTTGAAGATGGCTATACTGATATTCAGCAATCAGGTATGTAGCACTTCATCTAGGATGAGCTTGTCAACTTAATTGTCAGACTTCATATTCTGTCCTATGGGGTTGCTACGAGTCAGAATCAACATGAAGGCAATGGTTTTTGTTTGTTTAGTGACATTAACGATATTATTCAATAATCTCCTCATTCTCTTGGGATCACCTTTCTTTGGAATGGGCACAAATAAAGATCTAGTATGATAGCCAGGTAGCTATCTTCCAGATTTCCTGGCATAGATGAATGAGCATCACTAACACTGCAGCCATTTGCTGAAACATCTCCATTGTTATTCTGTCCATTCCTGGAGCCTTGTTTTCCACAATGCCTTCAGTGCACTGAACTACACCAAACTTCAAATGTCAACACAGTGTGATGTGGGGGTACCCTAAAGAACAGGTACATATTCTGCTACTGAGGATCAGAGTTTATTTTCAAAGAAAAATGAGGTGCAAAAAGACAGAGAAGGAGAGAGAGAAAGACTGACACTGATTTACAAAGTACTAAAGCTGGAGGACGCTTCAATGGCTTAATTAATCCACTCCTACACATTTAAGGAAGATTAGTGTTAACCCATCACAGCCAATTAAGAATCTTTCCTACTTTAAAGAGTGTGCTGTCCATTAGGAACAAGAACAACATTAAGTGGACTTCAGCATAACTTGAGTACTCCTTCCATCTTAACTCAATACTGCAAGGATAGAGTAGCTGGGGCGGGGGGCGGGGGACCATGCTCTTAGGCGAATTCCAGGCCAATTGGCACAACTAGCATTTTGCTAAGAGAGCTCTCTGCACCCCACATTGGTGAGTGGCGTCTGGGGCTTTAAAAACTGCCAAGCTGCCATCTGAGGACACAGCAAATGGTCCCAACTCAGCAGGAACGGATGCTCAACAAGGGCCAAAATGGCATGCGGTAAAGACAACCGAGAAGACAGAGAGACCCACAAGAGTGGGTGCCTACATCGACCTGGGACCGGAAGAACCGGATGGTGCCCAGCCACCACCAGTGATAGCCATGACGGAGCTCACAGAGAGGAGCCTCACTGGCAACACAAGAATAAAAAGAGGTGCATCATGAGATCTCCACTAAAAGACCTCAATTGATGGTCCAGCGGTTTTGGGGTTCCTCTGAGAGCATGGCCCCCAGCCCTGATGCTGCCCATTCCCATAAATTATAACAAAGGTCCACTCTTTGGACAGGAATGGAATGGACTTAGCAATGCAGAGTAACCATATGTTGGAAGCACTTTATGGTTCTATACATCTATAGGATATCATCTTGCTGATCTCTGGCTGGAGGAAGGGGAGTGGACGGAGAGGAAGGGAAAGGAGACTGTTGGGAGGATGAGACATGTATGGAGCAGAGAGGAATAGTGTGCAGTCACCGGACAGGGAGAGCAGTGGAAGCTGCATATAGGGGGGCATGTAAATTTACATGTGAATGTACATTTTGACTCAGTTATGTTAAATAAAAATAAAAAATAAATAAATTAATTAAAAAAAAAAAAAAAAGAGTGTGCTGTCACCAGGCAGGGACAGCATTGGGAGCTGCATATAGCTGGGTATGCAAATTTATACGAGAATGTACATTTTCACTCAATCATAACAAAAAATATATATAAATATACACACTGCTGCAGTATAATAATATACAACAATACCCTTTTCCAGTTTTTGAAGTTGTAAGCTATTTTATGTACTTACTTTAAGTAGACATTTTTTGATTCTTTTACTTTGCCAAATATATTTATGGTGCTTGCTATTAAAGAAAAAAAGAAGAAGAATCTTTCCTACTTTAGAAAAGGGTGGTACAGAACTCAAATTCACACAAAAAAACCAGATTAATGGTCTGAAACTAGTGGAACCCCAGAAGAGATGGCTCCTAGACTCTCTGTTAACCCGGAACTAAAACTATTCCTGAAGCCAACTCTTCAGACGAAGGTTAGACTGGACTGTAAAACATAAAAAGATACTCATGAAGAGTGTGCTTCTGAATTCAAGTAGCTACACAACATTAGGCAGAAAGGGGCAGAAGTTGGTTGAAAGGACATGGGAAACTTAGGGGTGGAAAGTGAGAATGTGGTGTCACATAATAGGGATAGCAACTAGTGTCACAATGTGTTTAATTTTTTGTATGAGAAATTAACTTCAGCTGAAAACTTTGGAATTTAAAATTTTTAATTAAACCTTGATTTTAAATAAGGGAAGTCTATTCATTGGTGGAAACCCTGGTGGCAGAGTGGGTTAAGTGCTATATCTGCTAACCAAAAAGTTGGCAGTTCAAATCTGCCAAGTGTTCATTGGAAACTATGGGGCAGTTCTTCTCTGAGCTATAGGGTCTCTATGAGTCAGAACTGACTTGATTGCAATGGGTTTGATCTTTTCAGAGGTATTCACTGACATTTATTATTCAGAAAATAAAATTATTCAGCACCTATTGGGGGAAAAAATCCTTCCTAGTTTAAACTAACAATGAAGGCAAAATTATAAGCCCCTGAGTTATGGACTGAGTTATGTATTGAAGTCATGGCCCCTTATTAGAAGTATATTATTCATGTATGTTCCCAAATATATGAAGTGTTCCTAGATTTCTGTTGCAAATTCCTAACTTAATTTTGTGATGGTCACAGAATTTGCTCTGTGATTTAAATCTTTTTAAATTTATTGAGAGTTGTTTTGTAACCCAGCATGTAGACTCCGCTGGAGAATGTTTCATGTGGGTTGTCTCATACAGTTGTTACATCATATTGGTTGACAGTATTGTTCACATCTTCTTTACCTCTTCTATCTAGTCACTCTATGCAGTCATATTGAAAGTGCAGTATTGAAATCTTTATTATTATTGTTAGTGGTCCATTTGTCCTTCCAATTCTGCCAGTTTTTGCTTCACATATTTCGGGATGCTGTTGTTAGATGTGTATACACTTGTAACTGTTTTATCTTCCTAATATATTCATACTTTTGTCATTATTCTTTCTATCTCTAGTAATATCTATCTTAAAGTCTACTTTATCTCACATTAATACAGCTATTCTAGTTAGCTGTCTTGACAGTTAACGTTTGCATGGTATATCCTTTTATCCTCTAACTTGCAACCTATGTGTCTTTGAATCTAAGATGTGTCTCTTAAAGACAGCATAAAGTTGAGTCTCAATTTTGTTTTGTTATTTAAATCCACCTGAAAATCTCTGCCTTATGAGTAGGATATTTATCTGCTAAAAAATAGTGTAATTATTCATATAGCTGTTAGCAAGAAATTTCTCAGTCTTTACCTCGGAATGCTTTCATTTCTCCTTCACCTTTAAAGGATAATTTCACTGTATATAGGATTCTTGGTTGCCAGTTTTTTTTAGCATGTTGAATATGTAAACCCAATGCTTTCTTGCCGTCACCGTTTTGATGAGAAGTAAGCTATTCATCATATTACTGCTTCCCTATATGTGATGCCTCATTTCACTCTTGCTACTTTCAGGCTTTTCTCTTTGTCTTTCAAAAAACTAATCATGAGTGTCTAACTGTAAAAGCCCCTACTTGGGGTTCATTGAGGTTCTTAGACCAGTAAATTAACATTTTTCATCAAATTTAGGAAGTTTTTTTTTTAATTTTTATTTAACATAACTGAGTGAAAATGTACATTCACATATAAATTTACATGCCCACCTGTATGCAACTTCCACTGCTCTCCCTGTCCAGTGACAGCACACTATTCCTCTCTGCTCCATACATGTCTCATCCTCCCAACAGCCTCCTTTCCCCTCCTGTCCGTCCACTCCCCTTCCTCCAGCCAGAGGTCAGCAAGATGATATCCTATAGATGTATGGAACCATAAAGTGCTTCCAATATATGGTTACTCTGCCTTGCCAAGTCCATTCCATTCCTGTCCAAAGAGTGGACCTTTCTTATAATTTATGGGAAAGGGCAGCATCAGGGCAGGGGGCCATGCTCTCAGAGGAACCCCAAAACCGCTGGACCATCAATTGAGGTCTTTTAGTGGAGATCTCATGATGCACCTCTTTATTCTTGTGTTGCCAGTGAAACTCCTCTCTGTGAGCTCCATCGTGGCTATCACTGGTGGTGGACGGGTGCCATCTGGTTCTTCCGGTCCCAAGTCGATGTAGGCACCCACTCTTGTGGGTCTCTCCGTCTTCTAGGTTGTCTTTACCGCATGTCATTTTGGTCCTCGGTGAGCAGCCGTTCCTGCTGAGTTGGGACCATTTGCTGTGTCCTCGGATGGCAGCTTGGCAGCTTTTAAGACCCCAGATGCCACTCACCAATGTGGGGCGCAGAGAGCTCTCTTAGCAAAACGCTAGTTGTGCCAATTAGCCTGGAATTCGCCTAACAGCATGGTTCCCCGCCCCCCGCCCCAGCTACTCTATCCTTGCAGTATTGAGTTAAGATGGAAGGAGTACTCAAGTTATGCTGAAGTCCACTTAATGTTGTTCTTGTTCCTAATGTGTGCTGTCACCGCTTTCTCCCAACCAGATTTCTAGTAACTATCTAAACTAAACCCTCCCCCCGTCACCCTCCCTCCCTCCCCTCCCTTGCAGCTGTCAAAGAGTCTTTTCTTCTATACACAAGTCTGTTTTTGAGATCTTATCGTAGAGGTCTCATACAGTATTTGTCCCTTTGTCACTGACTACTTTCACTCAACATAATGTCTTCCAGTTGAAACCAGGTTAGGAGATGTTTCCTGAAATCATCGTTATTCTTTATCATTGCGTAGTGCTCCATTGAGTATATGTACCACAGTTTACCTATCCATTCTTCTATTGTTGGGCATCTGGGTTGATTCCATCGTTTTGCTATCATGGACTGTGCTGCGATAAACATTTTGGTGCATGTGTCCGTTAGTGTGAAAGGCCTTGAATCTGTAGGACATATTCCAAGTAGTGGAATTACTGGGTCAAATGATATATCAATATCCATGTTTTTAAGGAAGCGCCAGATTGCCTTTCAAAGAGGCCAGACCATTTTGCAACCCCACCAACAGTGTAGGAGGGTTCCACTTTCTCCACAGCCTCTCTAGCCCTTGTTGTTTTGTGTTTTCTGGATCATGGCCAATCTTGTTGGAGTGAGATGGTATCTCGTTGTTGTCTTCATTTGAATTTCTTTAATAACTAAAGATCGTGAACACGTCCGCATGTGTTTTTTGGCTGCCTGGATCTCCTCTTTAGTGAAGTGTCTGTCCATCTCCTTTGCCCATCGCTTAATTGGATGGTTTATCTTCTTCTTCTTGATATTTTGTAGTATCGTATAGATTATGGAGATCAGGCGTCGGTCTGAAATAGAGTTGCTAAATATTTTTTTCCCATTCTGTGGGTGTTCTTTTAATTCTATTAATAAAGTCTTTGGATGAGCAAAAGTGTTTGATTCTTAATAGTTCCCATTTATCTATTTTCTCTTCTGTTGATTGAGGCTTCTTTGACAGATTTTGGAGTCTGTCCTCATTGTGTATTAAAACTTCCATTGTTGTTCCTACCTTTTCTTGGATGAGCTTTATCGTTTTAGGTTTGATATTTAGGTCTTTTATCCAGTTGGATTTGGTTTTGTATAAGGTGTAAGATATGGATCTTGATTCAGTTTATTGCAGATGGATATCCAATTTTGCCAGCACCATTTGTTGAAGAGACTGTTTTTACCCCAGTTTAATGTCTTAGGGCCTTTGTCGAATATCAACTGTTCAGAGGCAGATGGTGTCATCTCTGGGGTCTCAATTCTGTTCCATTGATCCATCTGTCTGTTCTTGTACCAGTACCAGGCTATTTTGACCACTGTGGCAGTGTAGTATGTTCTAAGGTCGGGTAATGAGAGGCCACCCAGTGTGTTCTTCTTTAGTAGTACCTTACTTATCCGGGGCTTCTTCCCTTTCCAAACAAAATTGGTGATTTATTTCTCCATCTCATTAAAAAATGATGCTGGAACTTGTATTGGGATTGCATTATATAAATAAATTGCTTTGGATAAAATAGACATTTTCACAATGTTAAGTCTTCCTATCCATGAGCAGGGTAGGTTTTTCCATTTATCTAAGTCTCTCTTAGTTTCTTGTAGTAAGGGCTTGTAGTTCTCTTTGTAAAGGTCTGTTATTTCTCTGGTTAGATTAATTCCTAGGTACTTTATCTTCTTAGGGGCTATCGTAAATGCTATTGATTTAATAATTTCCTCCTTAACAGTCTCGTTGATGGTATAAAGGAAACCTACTGATTTACTTATGTTTATCTTGTATCCTGAGACTTTGCTGAACTCTTCTATCAGTTTGAGTAGCTTACTTATAGATTCCTTGGGGTTCTCTGCATATACAATCACATCAACTTCCTCTTTGCCGATGCAGATGCCCTTTATTTCTTCATCTTGTCGAATTGCTCTGGCTAGAACTTCTAGCACAATGTTGAATAGGACAGGTGACAGTGGGCATCCTTGTCTAGTTCCTGATCTAAGGGGAAAGTCTTTCAGTCTCTCTCCATTCAGGATGATGTGGGCAATTGGCTTTGTATAAATGGCCCTTATTGTGGTGAGGAATTTGCCGTCTATGCCCATTTTGCTAAGAGTTTTTAGCATGAATGGGTGTTGGACTTTATCAAATGCCTTTTCCGCATCAATGGCCAAAATCAGGTGATCTTTGTCTTTTGTGTTATTTATGCGGTTAATCACATTAATTGTTTTCCTGATGTTGAACCAGCCTTGCATCCCTGGTATGAATCCCACTTGGTCATGATGGATTATTTTCTTGATTATGTTGTTGTATTCTGTTGGCAAGAATTTTGTTGAAGATTTTTGCATCTAGGTTCACGAGTGATATCGGTCTGTAGTTCTCTGTCTTTGTTGGATCTTTCCCTCACTTAGGTATCAGGGTTATGCTGGCTTCATAGAATGAGTTTGGGAGTACTCCATCCCTTTCTATACTGTGAAATAGTCTCAATAGCCTTCTGAAGCCATGAGTGATTGCTTGTATGCCACAACTGTCTGTTGCTTTTTGGGTCCCATATGAGTATATAGAGGCTGAAAGAGGTACTGAGAGGATGGACTGCAAATGTTTCTCTAGGCTGTCTTCAAATGTAGAGCAAAAGGTATCTGACCAGTTCACAAGTCAGTTAGGTTTTCAGGTGTAGAGGTCCCTCTTCTCATCTGACAAAGTAAGTGCCACTATATCCTTAGCCAACACTGCATCGAGTACTGGTTTTGTGATAGAAAAGCGCTCTCCTGTGGGCAGGCTCTGGCTCCCAAGCTAAGAATTAGGTCCAGCTGCGGCCACCATACCCAAGATGGCGTCCTCCACACAGGCAGCAGACAGAGGGGCTAAAGGTGCCGAGAGGTAGTGATTCCTCTGCTTCTGTTGCAGGGCCCCCAACGCAGGCAGCACTGTGCAAAATCACTACTTTTCTGACGGAAAAGCACTGTCCCGTTTGCAGGCGCTGGCTCCCAGGCTAAGAATGAGGTCCCGCTACAATCTCAATACCAACATGGCGTCCCGCACCCTGACCGTGGAGCTCCGCACAAACCCCGCTGAGGCAGCTACAAAACGAAAGGCTCAAAGTGTCTAGCTTAACAGAGTCCCGAGCCTGGCTCTCAGAATATGGGAATTTTGCCGGCCTATCCCCCCAGCAGCGCGTCTGAGTCCAGCTGCCAGGCAAGACCCAGCTCCACCCGCCAGCCGAGACAGAGGAAAAAAATTTCAAACTGGTGCGTTTACCTTCCGTCCGTGAGAGCTGGGGCTAGCCAGGAGCGGGAGTCAGCGAGAGAGAGGAGGTTTTTCGCTGAGTGGTATGAAGTCCCAATTAACAGCCCTGTGCCGTGTCCTGAGGCTGATTAGGTGATCAGAAGGCTCTGTTTGATTGTCAACTCAGGTCTTGGTTTCCAGAGGGATATAAGGAGACATGGGCTGAGTCCACCATCTTGACTCCGCCCCAAATTTAGGAAGTTTTCAGCTATTATTTTTTCAAACGTTTTTCTACTCCTGTCTTTTCTCTTTCTGGATGTTGTAGCACATGTATCCGAAGCTTTTTTGTATTTCTTTAGTTTTAAAATTATTCATTGTTCTGACTGGATAATATTTATTGCTCTACCTTCCAGTTCAGTTATCCTCTCTTCTGATATCTCAGATCTGTACCTGAGCCCCTCTAGAAATTTCCTATTTCAGTTACTGTATTTTTCTACTTTTTGGTTTGTGGGTTTAATTTGATTTGCCCTCCCCAACCATTCAAAAAATCATATTGTAAGTCTTTTGTCTTATTTTTTAGTTTTAACAATATTTTATTATATTTTGGGGCAGATTTACAGAGCAAATTAGATTTCCATTTGACAATTTCTAAACAAATTGTTCAGTGACATTAGTTACGTTTTTCACAATATGTCAACATACTCTTTAACAGAATTCTGGTTGTTCTATTTCCAGCACTCTAGTTCTCCTGCCTCCTTATCTTCTCATCTTTGCTTTAGAGTAATTGTTGATCTTTTAGGCTCATTTAATAGGGCATCATACACACAGATAATATCTTTCATTTTGTGTACCAATTGTTATTTCACTAAAAGGTGGCCTCAGAGGTAGATCAAGATTTAAAAAGTATCTCACAGCAACAGTTTCAGAGAGTCCTCTAGTCTCAACTGGTACAGTAAGTCTGAAATTTTTAAGAATTTAACTTCTGTTTTGTGTTTTTCTCCCATTCTAACATGGTCCATCTATTGTAGCCCTGCTCAGAACAGACAGTAGTGGTACTGGGTACCATCTACTTCTGGTCTCAGGGTAAACAAGGTCATGTCTTGTGTAGGATACTCGCTTTTTCTGTAGACTACTTTTTTCTCTAAGACATTGGTTTCCTTCTTTCTCTTTTGCTCCTGATGAGTACAGACCATCAGATATACCTTATATGGATAATCACAAGCATTTAAGACTCCAGACATGACCTACCCCACTACGATACAGCATATGAATGTGGTGAACTGTATTATGTCAATTGATTGAGTTGTTCCATGAGCCCTAAGCCTACAAACCTAGAAAACATTCACAAAAGTTGTCTGGTTATGTCTGAGAAGTATCTGTAACTGAGTACTCTCTGAATACAGATGCATGCACACACATATCTGTATACATATTTATTACATATTATTACATATTACATAATATTATGTATTACAGATACTTCTTTCTGTGTACATATGTACTCACCTACGCCTGTCAATACACATACATACCTATAAGATACACATGTGACTCATTTGGGGGTTATTACTGGTGGTGTTGCCAAATTAACTACGGCACGTTCTTGAGCAGAAACATCCTCTCTCTACACTTCTTGGCATCACTCACTTTGTCCCACTGTGCTTAAATCCACATTCTGTGCTACTTTTCCCATTACCAAGAAAACCTAGTCTCTGCAATCTGAAGAGTGATTCCTTCCTTTGCCTATTCCTGGTAACCACCAATGAACATTGGCTTCTTTTTATATACCCGTTCTTCTCTTCTTAGAAAAATGAGGTCACACAATATTTGTCCTTATGTCACTGACTTATTTCACTTAGCATTGTGTCCTCCAGAATCATCCATGTTATGTTTCACAGACTGATTGTTGTACTTTCTGGTTGAGTAGCATTATGTTGTAGTATTTACCATCTTTTACTTGCCATTCTTCCACTGATGGGCACTTAGGCTGTTTCTTTCTTTCTTTTTTTTTTTTTTTGCTATTGTGATTAATACTGCAATGAACACAGATGAACATATGCACATATGTCTGTTCATGTACTGTTAGGTCTGTAGAATAAATATCTAAGAGTGGGCTTGCTGGATTATATAGTAGTTCTATTTCTAGTTTTTTGAGGAAGCACAATACCATTTTCCATAACAGTTGTACCTTTTACAATCCCACCAGCAATCTCCCCACATCCTCACCAACATTTGTTATTAATCTATTTTTTTTCTTTTCATCAGAGCCATCTTAGTCAGAGTCAGATGGTATCTCACTGTAGTTTTAATTTGCATCTCTCTAATGGCTTGAGCTTGAGCATCTTTTCATGTGTTTGTTGGTTGTCTGGCTGTCCTCTTTAGTAAAGTGTCTGTTCATGTCCTTTGCCCATTTTTCAATTGGGTGTTTGTCTTTTAGTTGGTGAACTGAAGTCTTCTGTATGTTTCCGAGATCAGCTGTTATTGGATACTCTGTTTCCAAAGAGGTTTTCCTTCTCTGTAGGTTGCTTTTTAACTGTTTTCTATCCATTCTGCCACTCTGTCTCTTTATTGGCACATTTAACACATTCACGTTCAGCAAAATTACTGGTAGGCATGATTTTAGTGCTGTCATTTCAATGTGGTGTGTGTATGTGTGTGTGTCTACGTGTTGACAGTTTTCTTTGATCCACTTAATCTTCTGTGCTGTCATTTTTTAATGTTTTTCTTTCCATCTTTTTCATTGTTTTTCATTTTATATTTGCTGAGGCTTCCTGTTTTTCTTGTTCATGTTGACATGTAGGCTTTTTAATTTCCTTTGTGGTTACCGTAATATTTACCCCTATTTTTCTAAATTTAAACCAGCCTTTTATTTCTTTGTATCATCTTGACTTCCTCCCATATGAAAGATCCAACTACATTTTTCTTTAGTCCCTCTTTTTTGAGGTAATGTTGTCATCTTTTACATATAACATCTCCATTTCCTTATTTACCATGTTTTGGCTTTACTTTTGTAATTTCCCTTTCAGGGTTGTGTTCATGTTCTGTGCCCATAACATTATCTGATGTTATTGATTTTCTAACTGAAGGACACCCTTTAGTATTTATTGTAATTTTGGTTTGGTTTTTGCAAATGCTCTAAATTTCTGTTCATCTGATAATGTCCTTATTTTGCAGTCATACTTGAGAGACAGTTTTGCTGGATATATAATTCTTGGCTGGTAATTTTTTTCCTTCAAGGCTTTATATATGTCATCCCATTACCTTCTTGCCTGTATGGTTTCTGCTGAGTAGTCCAAGTTTAGTCTTATTGATTCTGCTGTGTAGATTATTTTTTGTTTGTCCCTAGCCACTTTTAAAAATTCTATCCTTATCTTTAGCAGAATACCCTGATTGTGTAGTGGGTTAAGTGCTACGTCTACTAACCAAAAGGTTGGCAGTTCAAATCCACCAGCTGAACCTTGGAAACTCTATGGGGCAGTCATACTCTGAACTATAGGGTCACTATGACTCAGACCTGACTCAACAGCAGTGGTTGGATCTTTATTTTTAGTTTTGGCAAGTTTGATTACAATATGTCTTAGTGTGTTTCTTTTTTTTTTTAATTGTGATTGAGTGAAAGTGTACAATCCAGTTTAAATTTGCATGCCCACCCATCTGCAGCTCCTTGTGTTCTCCTTGCCTGCTGAGAGCACACTCCTCCTTTCTGTTCTATATGTCATTTTCTCTTAACAATCTCTTGTCCCCACCTCTCCACTCCCTCTAGCAAGAGGCCAGTAGGACAACATCCTATAGAGGCACAAAACCATAAAGTGCATACATGATATGGTCACTCTGTGTCCCCGCGCCCAATCCATTCCAATCCAAACAGCTTACCTCAGTAATGATTTATGATCAGAGGCAGCATCAGGTCTAGGGGTCATGCTCCCAGGGGAACCCCTCAGACCTTTGGATCATCAATTGTGGTCTTCTAGTGGAGTTCTCAGGGTACACCCCCTTTTTCTCTCGTGTTGTCACTGGGACTCAACACTTGAGCCCCAGTGACCCAGTGACGGCTGTCATCGCTGGTGGCTGAGCACCACCTGGTTCTTCTGGTCACATGTTGATACAGTTGCCCATTCACGTGGGTTTTTCTGTCTTCTGGGTTCTCTTTCCCCCATGTCATTGTTGTCCTTGGTGATCATCTGTTCCAGGTGAGTTGGGACCATTTGTGTACCTCAGACGGCAGTTTGCTAGTTTTTAAGCCACCAGATGCCACTCACCAATATGGGGTGGAGAAGACTCTCTTAGCAATAGGCTAGTTATGCCAACTGGCCTCATTGCCTCCTGAGAGCATGGTCCCTGGACCCTGACCCCTAGTACTCTATCCTTGCAATATTGGGTTAAGACTGGAAGAGTTTTCAGGTTATGTTGAAGTCCAGTTAAATTGATCTTCTTTCTAATGTGTGCCGTCACTGATTTCACCCAACCAAATTTCCATCAACTATCTAACCTATAACCAACCCTGTCACTCCCTGCTCTCTCTTGCAACCATCAGAGTCTTTTCTTCTGTACATGAGTCTGTTTTTAAGTCCTTATAGTAGGGGTCTCACACAATATTTGTCCTTTTGCCACTGACTGATTTCACTCACATTACGTCTTCCAATTGAAACCAAGTTACGAGATGCTTCCTAAAATCATCATTGCTCTTTATCATTGCATAGTGTTCCACTGACCATATATAATACAGCATGCTTATCCATTCATCTGTTGTTGGGCATCTGGGTTGATTCCATCTTTTTGCTATTGTGGACAGTGGCACAATAAACATTTGTGTACATGTATCTGTTTGTGTGACTGCCCTTGCTTCTGAAGGATATATTCCAAGCAGTGGGATTATTGGGTGAAATGGTATAAATATTTCCAGATTTTTAAGGAAGCAATAGACTGCTTTCCAAGGAGGTTGTACCATTTTGCAATCCCACCAGCAGTGTAGGAGAGTTCCAACTTCTCCACAGCCTCTTCAGCATTTGTTGCTTTTAATTTTATTTTTAATCCTGGCCGCCTAGGGGTCCTTCCTCTGTTTGCATAGCTTGATGGTCTGGTAAAGATTGGTCAGAAGTTGTACTTAAACACCTCAAGCCAATAAACCTTCTACTTTGTAACTCTGTGTGTAAGCTAGATAGCACATTCAAACTTCAGGCTGTTTTCATGTTGACCCCAGCCTTGCCTTTCTGCTGGTCTCCCCCATATTTCCTTTGTGCATGCACACAGGAACAATTGATAGTCATGTGTGGGTGGCCTAGGTCTGCTCTATCTTTGCTACACATGGACACAGACTAAAGTTAATCTCAGGTACATGCAGAACTATCAAGCTCCCTGTGAAAATGCTTCATCTCCCAGAATTATCTGGTAAATTCCAGGCTAGTCCACTGATCCATCGCTCACCCCAAACAAGACTGTAAACTCAAGTTAGTGGAGCCACTGGCTCTTCCTGTGTGTTGACAATGCTCCAAACAGAGTATCCCCCTCTGGTCTCCACAGCCTGCT
Organism: Heterohyrax brucei; assembly: GCA_028571685.1. Classification (NCBI taxonomy): domain Eukaryota; kingdom Metazoa; phylum Chordata; class Mammalia; order Hyracoidea; family Procaviidae; genus Heterohyrax; species Heterohyrax brucei. The sequence goes on from CM053152.1 coordinate 23,289,025, forward strand.
CTGCTCTGGTGGAGCTATCACACTGTCAGAGCCAAGAAGGAGGGAATGGGAGCAACCCTAGGCAAGAATGCTGCAAACTCAAACCTAGAGCTTGGCAGTTTTCAAGAAAAAGTGCTTCTCAGTTTCTATGACTTTGGTCAATTTTAAGAGCTTGAAATAGCTACTTTTGACAGCTTTGTCCCACTTTGTAGTTGCTTTTGGGGGGGTGGACAGGATTTCTCAACCACCTCACCTCATCATGCTGAAAGTTTGTATTGCAATTGTTCTTTACGGAACTCTGATGATTAATATTATCCAAAAAGTAGGCTATTTGGGAGAGAAAAAGTCACTAAGAAATCTGATTTTCAAAGAAGAATGTTTTTTCCTAGGGAGAAAAATCAACCAAAAGCACATAGATAGCTAAAGGCACAATTTCAGTAGATTAATTAATCAAGAAATATCAAGAAATATCAGAACCCAGGGCTTCACAGCTTGGCCCTTTCATGGTATTACGGAAATTAAATGATCCAACAGAGTTAATCTGAAAGCATTTTAGTTAAGACTGTGAATGTCAGCTGCTTTTCCACTCTCACTGTCCCTTCTTCATTTTTTCACCTCTCCATCTTACGCTTCAACTATGGACACTTAGATACACAATGGGCAATTCTATAATAATTTAATTTTGAATGTTGCATCACAGTCTCCCAACCTAGCCATTTTTCTCCTTTCCCTTGTCTATCACCTCTGATAGGCTGAGTCCCATTGGGCAAGCTACTTGAGTTTTGGACACCTTCAGAGACATAGGAAAGGAAAATAAGAATTTTCACTTGCATCTAAAAACTGGAGGGCCTTTAAAGCTTTTAGATGATGAACTCGTGGCTCAAGGGTGCTAAAAGGTTTACCTGGGGTCACCTTCCATGAGCGCTATAAAGACTGAATATGTAATGCTAACAAAATACATGGAAGACCTTGGAAATTATTGCCTGAATTAGTAAAAGACTGGCCCCAAGGCTAGTGGCTAGAAATAACTTAATAAGATGGAACATCCCATTGGACAGGCTCTGGGAACACTGGCACAGAGGCTTATAGAGACATTTCCCTGTTTCCTCCCCTTTCTTACCTTTGCAAAAAAAATCCAGGCTGCACACTGCCCTGGGGCTAGAGTGCTTTGCAGCTTCGCTGTGCTGAGCATGAGAAAGAACCCAAGAAATCCACTGGAAGGAGAAAATATTCTTTAGTTAGTGAGGTTTGATTTCCTTTAGTCAACAGCTAACTATTTTCTGCTATATTAACTCGTCAATTTTTAATTACTACATAATTTCTGTCTGATCGGTTTTCTAGTGATCTCTGGATAAAAACAAAAATAAAATAAACTCTACTTTTCCAAGAACCTATGGTGACAGTAAGGATCCCCGGTGATACAACAGTTAAGTACAGCTAAGTTAAGTACAGTTAAGTACAGCTGAGAAAACTCTGTGGGACCCTTCCATTCTGCCACGTGGGATCAGTATAAATTTAAATCAATGGAACCTAACAAAATAAGGTGGCGAGAACATTTCATTGGAGGTGAGGAGAGAATATAGGCAATTGGGCAGTCTCTGGTTCAATCATGAAAGAAAAAAATATGGAAGACAATACATCATGTTCCTTCTCAGATTACTTGAGGACCTTGGTGCTTGCCAAGGTAGAACTTGAATCTTTTGCAAACTCTACCAAAACCACAAACCAAACCTGTTACCATCAAGTCAATTCTGACTCATAGCAACACTGCAAAATAAAGTAGAACTCCCTCATAGGGTTTCCAAGGGATGCCTGGTAGATTTGAACTGCCAACCTCTTGGTTAGCAGCCACAGCTCTTAACTGCTACACCACAAGGATTTCTGAAAGCACTACCATGTAGTTGAAACTGCCAGGAAAAGACCTCCAAAGGGAAACCAATTATATGAGCACAGGAGCCTAGACTGGCTTCTAAGCTCAAGGTAATGGTATGAAGAGAAAGATGGGTTTTCGGAACACATGGGACAGTTCCCCACAACAGGCAGATCTACCTACTTTGCTTTAAATATGATGCCTCCGCATGTGTTTGTGAAGTAAAAGAGTCCAAGCCATGGGACCCTGAGCCTGTGGCAGCATCCTGGGCTATTCAGAGGTCTAGACCAGCAAGAGCACTGGCACAGCAGTGGACAGGGAAAAGCAGTGGCATGTACTGGAATCATTTTCAGCAGTGTCACTGTGTGGTCAAAGCCAATGCAAAGGGAGCTGCAAACAAAATGGTTACTCTTACTGACATTTAGAGGCAGGACAACTGGAGCAGAGGGTATAATGGAGCAGTCTGAATAGAGAGAGACTCACATCCTGCAAATACGTGCAAATGAAGCTTGATTGTGAATATTACTCGAAATTGACAAGTGAAAAGCAAGAAACAAGACTGCACTTACACTCCAAGCCAAAGAGGTAGGTCATGTAAGTTATATTTCACTGTGTCTGCAAAGCCTCTAACATCTTGCCATTACCTGACCTTTATTACTGTCATTGGCATCCTGGTATCACAGTGGTTAAGCAATCAACCGCCAACCAAAATGTGGGTGGCTCAAACGCAGATGTACTCTGTCATGTAGGATCACTATAACTTGGAAATGACCCAAAAGCAACAGCTTTGGTTTTGATTTATGGTTTTTGTGCCTAAGCTCAGAGGCAAAAGCCCAACTTGCCTCTCTGTGGTTCTCTACAGAGTGTTCTAACAGAGCGCATCCATCAATGTAGGTATTAAAAAAAAATGCTTGTCTGGGCAAGGCTGAGATGGCAGACTACACACACATCTCTTCCATTCCCTCTGAGAACTGAGGCCTGGAATTATAATTGAATGGAGCAGTGGACATCCAGGGAGCCCTAGGATCTGGCATAATATTGTCAGATTTGGCTAGGCCAGTAACGGACTAAACTACCCCTCTCAAAGACGAGCCAGCAGCCACTGACCACCACACCTGCTGACTCACCACATCAGAGAACTGCAGGTACTCATGCCTTCTTTGTTATCTGGGCAGCAGGAATTGGGCATGAGCCGAAAAACAGGCCAAACTGAGGCTCTTAAGTAAACAGTGTATAGCACAGCAGAGGACGGTCCATGGGATAGCCACATCCTGAGAGTCCAGCTACCAACTGAGGGCACCACTGTCCCTCCACCCTCTCTTTTCTGAGCTGCACCATAGATTGCTATTCCAGAGCAGGAAGGGAAGCTGGGTCAGGATGCCATTTTTGTTGGCTGAGAGGCAGAGTCACCCAGCTGGGGGTCTTAGCTGTGGCTGATTCTCAAGTGGATCAGCAACCCATCTGGCAAGTGCTTCTCCAGCAGAAAAGCGGTGTTTGAGAGAATTTGTGTCTACATTCACGAGTGGGGCCTGGCAGAGGACAGATGGAAGGCCCTGACCTCTCCCTACTTTCCACCACATCATAATATCTCAGAACAGCCTATGAGGTACTTTTGTAGTCAGCTAGAAGGCAGGACCTGCCACATTTGAGGGACTGTTTTCAGCAGCAGTTGGTCAGTTCTCCACTCAGAGGTAAAGTGCCCTTTTAAATAAGACCTGGAGATCTGACTTCTGAGAGGCCCAGCAGCTTCTCCTCCATCTTTCACTGACTCACATTGTAGGGGCAGCTGATGGCTCCCCATTGACTTCATAAGTATGCTGTCATCCTTGCCACCAAAGAGGCAGAGACTACTGCTGCCAAGAGTCCACCTGGGGCCAGTCACTAGAGTACATACAGATGGCTGGTGACTAACTTCCCTCACAGAACACACCTCAGCTCCTACTGAGGTAACACCAGAGAAATCAAACAGATTCTAGATGGCACACAGACAACAGACCATAGCTAGCGATTTAAAGAAGCAGTCCATCTTTGACAGCTGCAAGGGAGGGGAGGGAGGAAGGAGGAGGGGGAGAGAGCTTATTTTAGATAGTTGCTAGAAATCTGGTTGGGAGAAAGCAGTGAGAGCACACATTAGAAACAAGAACAACATTAAGTGGACTTCAGCATAACTTGAGTACTCCTTCCATCTTAACCCAATATTGCAAGGATAGAGTAGCTGGGGCAGGGGGCAAGGGACCATGCTCTTAGGCGAATTCGAGGCCAACTGGCACAACTAGCATATTGCTAAGAGAGCTCTCTGCACTCCACATTGGTGAGTGGCGTCTGGGGTCTTAAAAGCTGCCAAGCTGCCATCCGAGGACACAGCAAATGGTCCCAACTCAGCAGGAACGGATGCTCACCAAGGACCAAAATGACATGTGGTAAAGACAACCTAGAAGACAGAGAGACCCACAAGATTGGGTACCTACATCGACTTGGGACCAGAAGAACCGGATGGTGCCTGGCCACCACCAGTGATAGCCACAATGGAGCTCACAGAGAGGAGTCTCACTGGCAACACAAGAATAAAAAGGGGTGCATCCTGAGATCTCCACTAAAAGACCTCAATTGATGGTCCAGCGGGTTTGGGGTTCCCCTGAGAGCACCGCCCCCGGCCCTGATGCTGTCCTTACCCATAAATTATAACAAAGGTCCACTCTTTGGCCAGGAATGGAATTGGACTTGGCAATGCAGAGTGACCATATATTGGATGCACTTTATGGTTCTATACATCTATAGAATATCATCCTGCTGACCTCTGGCTGGAGGAAGGAGAGTGGGTGGAGAGGAGGGGAAAGGAGGCTGTTGGGAGAATGAGACATGTATGGAGCAGAGAGGAATAGTGTGCTGTCACCAGACAGGGAGAGCAGTGGAAGCTGCACATAGGTGGGCACGTAAAGTTATACGGGAATGTACATTTTCACTCAGTCATATTAAATAAAAAATAAAAATAAAAAAAAAGAAGCAGTCCACCATGACTCTGGAAAACTCCCAAAATAAAGAATCAAAAAACTTCCCAGATGAAAAGGGCTTTCTGAAACCATCAGAAGTCAAGTACAAAATAACTATATAGAGAGCACTTCTAGATTAGTCAAAATGCAGCAGAACAAAATGAAAAATTAAGCAAGCTATTTGAACTGATGAAACATCAGTGATCTGAAATCCAGCAGATCAATAATAAAATTACAGAATTGGACAATTCAATCCAAAGCCAAACTGAGGACACAGAAGTCAGACTTAGTGACCTTAAGGATACAGCAAGTGACACCAGTATTAATGAGGAGAAAACTACAATATTAAAAGAAGAGAACCAGTAATCACAACATGAAAACTGTGACATTATCACACTAAAAAGAGGGCTACATTACAGTGCTTATAATTCTTTCAGATGGAGAAGAAATTAAAAAGATATGTAGAAGTTAAAGTCTGGTTTAAACTTAGAATAGTAAGGGGGATTTTAGGGTTAGCCACAAAGCAAAATAATAATGCAACATATCAAAAGAAGAAGCATAATAAAGGAGTCTCAACAAACACAAAACCAACACTGAAAAAGATGGTAAGTCAACCCATAAAGAATGACCCAGAACAGCATATTAAGAACAACATAAAAAAATTAAAATAAAAATAAATGCATCAAAATGACAGCAGTAAAAACATACCTATCAATAATTACACTGAGTGTAAATGAACTGAATGCTCAATAAAGAGACAACAAGTGACATCGTGGATCAAAAGGCACAACCTGTCTGTATGCTGCTTATAAGGAACACACCTAAGACTCAAAGATATGAACAAATTGAAAATCCAAGGATGGAGAAATATATACCAAGCTAACAACAAACATACAAAGAAGAGGAGTGGAAAGATTAATCGCAGATAAAACAGACTTTAATGTAAGATCCACCATTGTGGACAAGGATGATCACTATTTATTGCTTAAAGGTTCAATATATAAGCAGAACATAATAATATTAGATATTTATGCACCCCATACCAGAGCATTTAAATACATTGATCAAACACTGACAACACTGAAAAATGAGATAGATCACTTCACAATAATAGTTCGAGACTTCAATACTCCATTTTCAGTAATGGACACATCATCCAGAAGAAAGATCCGTAAAGATACAGAAGATCTTATTGCAACAATCAACCAACTTGACCTTATCAACATGCAAAGAACTTTCACCCATCAACAGATAAGTAAGGACATCTTCTTCTCCAATGCACCTGGAACATTTTCCAGGATAGACATATGTTCATGAAAATCCAAACTACTGAATTACTGCAAAGTATCGTCTCGGACCATAAAGCCATAAAAGTTGAAATCAATACCAGGAAAATCATAGGCAGAAATTCAAACTCATGGAAACTGAACAACACCTTGCTCAAAATGCCAAGGGTTACAGAAGAAATCAAGGATGAAATAAAGAAATTTATGGAATCAAATGAGAATGAAAACACATCTTATCAGAACCTATGGCATACAGCAAAAGCAGGGCTCAGAGTTCAACTTATCTCTATAAATACACACATCTGAAATCAAGAAAGGACCCAAACCAAAGAATTAACCCTACAGCTTGAGCAAGTAGAAAGAGAGCATCAGAGGAACCCTTCAGGCACCACAAGAAAACAGATAATAAAGTTTACAGCAGAACTAAACAAATTAGAGAATAAACGAGCAATTGAAAAAATTAACAAAATCAGAAGTGGTTCTTTGAGAAGATCAACATTCATAAACCATTGGCTAAAACAGGAGAGGAAACAAATAACCTGAATAACACATGAGACGGGAGATATCACAACAGACCCAACTGAAATCAAAAGCATCATAAAAGGATACTACAAAAGACTATATTCTAACAGATTTGAAAACCTAGAGGAAAAGGACAAGTTTCTAGATTCATATCACCTACCAAAACTATCACAAGGAGAAGCAGAACTTAATAAACCTATCACAAAGGAAGAGATTGAAAATGTCATCAAAAACCTACTGATCAAAAAAAAAATCTAGATCCAGATGGCTTCACTGCAGAATTCTACCAAACTTTTAGAGAAGAGTTAACTCCAATACTACTGAGACTATTTCACAGCACAGAAAGGGAAATTCAGTACATGAAGCCAGCATAATCCTGATGCCAAAGCCAGGGCAAGATCCAATAAAAAAAATGAAAATTACAGACCAATATCACTCATCAATCTAGATGCAAAAGTTTTCAACAAAATCCTAACCAATAGAATTCAACAGCATATCAAAAAATAATTAACTATGACCACGTTAGATTCATTCCAGGGATGCGGGAGTGGTTCAACATCAGAAAAACAATTAATGTGATACACCACATAAACAGCACAAAGGTTGGGAATCATCTGATTTTGTCAATTGATGCAGAAAAGGCATTTGACGAAGTCCAACACCTATTCATGCTAAAAATTTTCAGCAAAGTAGGAATAGAGGGGAAATTCCTCAGTGCAATAAGGGGCACCTATGCAAAGCCAACCACCTACATCATCCTGAATGGTGAGAGACTGAAAGAATTACCCTTGAGAATGGGAACTAGAAAAGGATGCCCACTCTCACCACTTCTAGTTAACATTGAACTAGAGGTTCCAGTCAGAGTAATTAGACAAGACAAAGAAATAAAGGGCATCCACATCAGCAAAGAAGTAAAAATCTCTCTATTTGCAGATCATACAATTGTATATGCAGAGAATCCTAAAGGATCCATAAGTAAACTACTCCAACTAACAGAGGAGTTAAGCAAAGTTTCAGGATATAAGATAAACATAAGTAAATCAGTAGGATTCCTTTATACCGACAAAGAGATCACCAATGAAGAAATCACCACATCATTACCATTTACTGTAGTCCCCAAGGTGATATAACACCTGGGAATAAATCTAACCTGAGAAATAAGAGACCTACACAGAAAAAACTACAAGACCTTACTGCAAGAAACTAACAGAGACTTACATAAATGGAGAAGCCTACCCTGCTCATGGAAAGAAGACTTAACATTGTGAAAATGTCTATTTTATCCAAAGCAATCTACTTACATAATGCAATCCTAATAAGAATTTCAGTGTCATTTTTTTAATGAGATAGAGAAACAAATCACCAAATTTGTTTGGAAAGCGTAGAAACCCCAGATAAGTAAAGCACTCCTGAAGAAGAGGAACACAGAGGGAGGCTTCACACTACCCGATGTCAGAACCTGTTACCCTGCGACAGCAGACAAAACAGCCTGGTACTGGTACAAAAAGAGACATATAGACCAATGGAACAGAGTTGAGACCCCAGAGATTCCACCATCCTCCTATGAACAGTTGATATTTGCCAAAGACCCTAAGACTGGGGTCAAAACAGTCTCTTTAACAAATGGTGTGGGCAAAATTGGATACTCATCTGCAGAACAGTGAAACAAGACCCATATCTCACACCTGACACAAAAACTAACTCAAAATGGATCACAGACCTAAATATCAAACCTAAAATGATAAAGATCACGTAAGAAAACACAGGGTCAACATGGAAGTTCTAATACACAGCTGAGACAGACTTTAAAATCTGACAAAGCAAGCATGATCAACAGAAGAGAAAATGGATAAATGGGAACTACTAAGAATCAAACACTTTTGCTCATCTAAAGACTTTATCAAAAGAGTTAAAAAACCACCTACAGCACGGGAAAAAATATTTGGCAACTACATGTTGGACTGATGTCTGATCTCCACAATCTACAAGGTTCTGCAAAATATCAACAAGAAAAAGGTAAATAACTCAATTAAGCGATGGGCAAAGGAGATGCACAGACACTTCACTAAAAAGGACATCCAGGCAGCCGAAACACACATGAAGAAATGCTCAGGATCATTAGCTATCAGAGCAATCCAAATCAAAACTACAATGAGATAGCATTTCACACCAACAAGGTTGGTCATAATCCAAAAACACAAAACAATAATTGCTGGAGAGGCTGTAGAGAGATGGGAATTCTCCTACACTGCTGGCGCTTCCTTAAAAAGCTGTTAATAGATATAACCATTTGATCCAGTAATCCTACTGCTTGGAATTCATCCTACAGAAACAAAAGCTGTCAACAAACAGACACAAGCACATGAATATTTATTGCAGCATAGTCCACAACAGCAAAAAGATGAGGTCAACCTAGATGCCCATCAACAAATGAATGGATAAAAAAACTATGGTATAGATATATATTCAATGGAACACTATGCAATGATAAAGAAAAATGATGGTTTTAGGAAGCATCTCATAACCTTGTTTCAATTGGAAGACATTATGATGAGTGAAATCAGTCAGCTATAAGGACTTAAAAATAGACAGATGTACAGAAGAAAAGATTCTCTGATGGCTACAAGGGCGTGGAAGGTGGAGGGAGGGTTGATCATAGGTTAGTTGATAGAAATTCGGTTAGCTGACAGCAAACAGCAGGAAGTAGATCAACTTAACTGGCCTTCATCATAAACTAAAAGCCCTTATAAAACCTCAACCCAATATTAAAAGGATAGAGTAGCAGGAGCGGGGTCTGTGGACCATGCTCTTGGGGGACTTTGAGGTTAACTGGCATAATTAGCCTATTGCTAAGAGAGTCTTCTGCACCCATGTTGGTGAGTGATGTCTAGGGTATTAAAAGCTAGCCAGCTGCCATTTGAGGTACACCTTATTAGATTAGATGAGTAGATAGCCACACTCTTGGGGCAGAATCAGACATTGCCACTAGGTCTCCACTATGATACTTCAGCTTGGTGGGTCCTGGTGGTCTGGAGGGAAGACAGAAATAGAATCTAGGTTTCCTGGCTCTTTAAACAGCTCTATTTCCACATCACACTGGACACAGGTGAGATAGTCCACATGCTCTTGACTGTGAGAAGATGTGGAGAGATATGGAGAAGAAATAGAGAGAGTGAAGAGATGGAAAGAGTTGGGAGGGGAGAGAAAAGCTACAAGAGCTAGTGCTCCAGGGCTCCCCTGACGGCTCTCAAGTCACCCTGTACCTCAACGCCTGCCCAACCTCCAAACCTCTCCCCCTCATTCTTCTTCTCTCCTCTCCACCTTCAGCCACGGAAAGAGCCTGATTCCATTTATACTTTTGCTCTGGGCTCAAGCTCTGTGCTAGAACCAATCTACTCCCAGTTTGTGAATGACATGCTAATAAGAGTGTCTATGAGTCTTCCTGTCACTTGACTTGAACGTGTGTGAATCACGTCTAAATTTGGGATGCATCAATAATTATCTTTCTCCTCCCTCCAGCTATTCTGCCCCCGGCCTTGTAGGCAGGTTATAAAAACAGAGGAGAATCCCAGAAGTGAAGAAGACTGGGGTTTCTGTTAATGGGTCTGCAGGCCACAGCCACCGTTGTCCCCTCAGGTCCCTGTGATCCCTCCTTAGTTCACTCAAGGATCTCCTCAGGGTGACAACTCTCACTCTGAGATGTGGTCACGGAGGAGCCATGAAATGACTTGGGAAAAACCTACATATTCTTAAGACAGGTTAAAGCTTTGTGCTGAAATCAGGGACTATAATGTAACAGAGAGTTAAATTTCTCCAAATAAAGATTTCCAAACTTTTTAAGTGGAAAGATCTGATATTCCATGTTAAGCTATAAGAAAGCTGCTGGTTAAAAGGAGCAGAAATAGAGCCAGACGCCCCTGCCCACAAAGCTAACACCAGTGAGCTGTGAACTGAGATGCTCTGTTCCAAATAACAGGATGTTGTTGACCTCCTCTTCCCACTCAATCTGCCCTGCAGACTGCTAGTGTTTCAGCCTTTGTCCCTGGGCTCTGTGAAACAACTCTTAGAATAAAGGGGCTACACTGGCACACCTGAGGGTTTGTACTACTGAGCAGGAGCCAGTCTGCGAACCTACCTGTAACCAATAATGAGTGTGCGGGCTAGCTGATAGAAGCAAAGTACTGAAGCTCCGAAAAGCTTCCAGAGGGAGAGAATCCTGAAAGGAGAGCCTTCTGGGCAAGATGTGCCCTCCACTTTGGACACCTTTCCAAAACCTTACCTGAGTACCTCTTCACATTGCTACTGAGCTATTTGTGAGTTGTATCCCATTATTTCTGCTTTTTTCAAATCCTTAGTTATTCATGAACTGTATGTCTTACCCTAATAAAACACATAACCATAAGTATAGCTTCTGAGTTCTGTGTGAGGTTGCTGTGAACTACCCAACCTCAGGAGAAAAACATAACATCGTGACAACGGAAGCAGCTGGTGGCATAGACGATAGAAAATTTGAAAAGCTGTACTCGATTTCTGCCTCCTAGAAATGAGCTTCACGCTGATTCTTATACGTGAAATTAATGGTTGACTCAGGAACCCAAATCCACACAGACCATGGAGGACTAAGACTACGCTGTGCATCCCTACTTCATGGTCCAGTGAGTGCATCTCACCTAACTGACAAAAACTGGGAAGACAAGTGCTGTGGATATTCTCCTGAAACTTTTCGGAGACTGGTAAATATACATTTGGAGGTTCAAATGCAAAAACAAAAAATAAAACTGTTTATTTTTGTCCTAACACATCTGAGGGACGTCACCCAATTCCATCAAAAGCAGCAACTGACTGCATGTCAGCAATACAGCTATCTGTAAACAATCACTATTTCACAAAGTGCTATTGTATATGCATGGGAGCACCTGGTTATTTTTATGTAACAATTGCTCCTGATGGGTTAACATTTTACTTACAGTTGACTTGACCAGATAACAGTCCTCATTTATTCTGCCAGGCACAGTGCTCAGGACCTTGCATATCTTAGTTGTGTATTATATTTAACAGGCATAATAACTCTGCCTTGGTATTACTTTTCCATTTTACAGATGAGAAAATTAAGGCATGGGAGAAACTGGATAACCTGTCCGAGGGCCATACATCAGCAAGCAGTAGTGCTAAGATTCAATCCAGGTCTGGTCTCACCATCAGGTGAGAATACAAGCTTTGACACGGTCCCCAGAAGGGGGACCTCAGCAGGATAAAATCAGACTAAGTGGAATCGCTAAAGGAAAGGAGATACAGGGTGGATACGAACTTCTAGGTATCTAAATGTATCCTTCTAATGGACCTACATCACTGAGTACTGAATCAGGTGAGAGCCTTCAGGACTAATTCTTTAAAGCACTGACTTTGTACTTACTTGTTTTTTCTTTTCTTAAAATTCTTGGCTCCCTCTACTTGGCTCAGGCAGCAAATAGCACATTAGCTGGCAGGTGTCAGAGGGCTAATACCTCTGCAGTGTTCTCTCTACAATTTTTTAGAAATATCAAGTGAAGGCCCTGGCAAGGACCCTTACTTTAGCTGACACCTGAGAGTTTCCTGGACTTCAGATTGGATGCAGCCTGCTCTGGAGGCCCCCCCTAAACTGTTCTCATTGTATTCCTGATGACCCCTGTGCTGGCAAGGCACATGACTTACCCTTTAAACTTCACCCCCCCATACTTGATGGTTTGAAACAGACCTTGTTGGAAGTATTGCCCTCTGTTCCCTGCATCGCTAGCATGCAGGTAATAAAAGCCTTTGGTCACTCACCCACACCTGTCTCCACAACTGGCCTATTGGACAGCAGGGAGCTGGACCCCAGGTCTTTGTCTGGTAACAGTACTTCCCAAGGTTAAGTAACAACTACCTCAATGGGATCTAGAGATGTCCTAGTCACTGGTTTCCAATCTGCTTCTCAGAATCTCAGGGCTCACTGGGGGCTTTCTAGAGGTTGCCTTCAGAAGCAAGAGAGAGGCCCAGATGGAAGCAATGAGGATAGTGAGACAGGAGGGAAGCTTCAGACATCCTGATTTTAAGAACAGAAGTTAAAATATACAGCAAAGATTTAGCTCTCTTTGTAGAACTGATTTGTCTTTTGTCTTAAAAATTCCTGGCCCTGGCAGGAAGTCACACATTAACTGACAGGAACCATGGAAATAATGTCTTTGCAGATTTCATAGCTTTTTAGAAATATCAAAACAGATGGGAGACACCAGGTGCCAGTCGGGAGTCCCCCTGCTTCAGATGGTAACAGAAAACAGTCTGGATTCCTGCTCCTGATGAGTATTTCCAAAGGACCCCAGAGACCGCTGAATGGATTCCCCTTTTAACCCCTAGTCTGTCACATTGTTTCCCTGGCACTGGCACCAATACCTGCATTCACATTTTGCATGCAATCCTGCTCTCTCATAAATATATCCCCCAACCACCTGAACTTTTGAGCAGGTTCTTGATGGAGAGAATCCTCCCTGCTCCCTGTGTCTGCTGGCACACAGAAATAAACTTCTTTCTGATCACTCACCCTGACACCTGTCTCAGAGATTGGCTTTTGGGACAGGTAACAAGAATCTGGAGTTTTGTCCACTAACAGTAGAATTCTGAATCCAAATATTAAAGCTCTGTGTAGGATTTGCTTATGGAGACAAAAGTGGGAGTATTCTAGCTCTTCAGTCAGGTTTGAAACCAATATCCTTGCCGAGGGGCCTCTGCAGGACAGAGGTCCTCAGAAGATCCAGGACAGCACTGACACCCGAGGGGGCTCGGTACCAATGTACTGACCAACAAGTGAGCTGCCTTTTCCTCACACCCACTACCAATCACTTCACGGTGACAGGAATCTACTGAGACCAAAACATGGCTAAAGGAGAAAAAACATACAACTTAATAAAGCAATGAATGCTATAGCTAAAGATTACCTGGCACAACAACTGCTGTGGAATCTGTAGAAATACAGGAATGGAAACTCCAGGACACTGAAGAGATCACCTGAAAGAAGAGTACAGCTCAGACAACAGCCGCATGGCCTCATGCAGCACCCACACAGCCAGGTGCACCCTTCTGTCCCCCACGGCTCCCCAAAATGGAGAGTCCTCTAAGTGTGGAGATCCTAACATTTAACTCAGCCTGGCATCCCAGGCTTTCTCCTGTCTTACAATGATAAAACCCATTGCTATCAAGTCAACTACACCTCATAGCAACACTACAGTACAGAGTAGAACTGCTCTATAGCATTTCCAAGGAGCTGCTGGTGGATTTAAACTGCAGAATTTTTGGTTAGAAAATATAAATCTAAACCACTGTACCACCAGGGCTCCATAATAACGACAATATAATCATAACAATGACCATCTGGTGAGAGTCTATAACTATCTGAGTAGTGCAATTATGTGCTCAGCTTCTAACCAAACGATTGTCAGTTTGAGTCTACTCAGAGGCACCTTGGAAGAAAGGCCTGGCAGTCTACTTCTGAAAGAGTACAGCTATCTAAAACCCTATGGAGCAGTTATACTCTGACACACATGGGGTAGCCATGAATCAGAATCAACTCAAAGGCAATGGTTTGGTTTTAGTGACAGCCTATCCAGTGTCAAAAGCTTTATATACATTACCCCATTTGGTTCTCATAATAACTCTGTAAGGTTTTATGATCTTCATTTTTACTGATGCTCAGAGAAGTTAACAGATCTAATACTGCACCATTCCCCATTGCCAGTGGAGCCCTGATGATGCAGTGGTTAAAAGTTTTGCTTCCAACCAAAGGTCAGCAGTTCAAATCTATAAGCTGCTCCTTGGAAACCCTATGGGATAGTTCTACTCTGTCCTATAGTATCACTGTGAGTTGGAATTGATGCAGTGGCAAGATTTGGTTTGGTTTGGTTTTGGTTTTTATCCATTGTTGACAGGAATGCAAAATGATACAGCCATTGTGGAAAACAGTGTGGTGATTCCTCAAAAAACAAAACATTGAACTACCACATGACCCATCAATTCCACTAATAGGTATATACCCAGAAGACTTGAAAGCAGAGACTCAAACAGAGTCTTACACACTAGGCCTCATTGTAGCACTATTCACAACATCCAAAAAGTAAAAGTAATCTGAAGGTTCATCAATAGAGAAATGGATCAACAAAATATATGTAACAGGATATCAGTAAGCGAGTAGGAGAAATGATACATGCTATAATATGTATGGATGCAGCTAAAAGAGTATGCTGAATGAAATAAGTCTATCACAAAAGAATAAATATTGCACAACCTCACTTAAACAAATAAAACACAGAGGCATAGAGAACAAAGTTTATTAATAGCTAACAGTGGTTACTCCCATGTGTCTGTCAGTTTGCTCTACTTGGGGGTTTCATGTTGCTGTGGTGCTGGAAGACATGCCACCAGTACTCAGATAAAAGCAGGGTCACCCATAGGGGAGAGGTTTAAGCTGAGCTTCCAGATAAAGACAGACTAAGAAGAATGAGCTGGTAGTTTACTTTTGAAAAGAATTAGCCAGGGGAAACCTTACGAATAGCAGTGGAACACTGTCTAAGACAATGCCAGAAGACAAGCCCCCAGGTTGGATGGCACTCAAAAGATAACTGGGGAAGCGCTGCCTCCTATAAGCAGAGTGAACCCCAAGGGTGTGGGCAGAGTCAAGCTTTCAGGACCTTCATTTGCTGATGTGGTGCAACTCAAAATGAGAAGAAACACCTGTAAACATCCATTAATAATCAGAAGGTGGAACATACAAAACATGAATCTAGGAAAGTTGGAAATCATTAAAACTAAAACAGAATGTGTAAAATATTGATAACTTAGGTATTAGTGAGCTGAAATGGACTGGTATTGATCATTTTGAATTAGAAAATCATATGATCTACTCCTCCAGAAATGACAACAATACGAGAATGACAATGACAACAAGAGAAACAATATTGCATGTACCATCAAAAAGAACATTCCAAGATCTATCCTGAAGTACAATGCTGTCAACAGTAAGATAATATTCATATGCCTACAAGAAAGACCAGTTATTACGACTATTATTCAAACTTACACACTGGTCACTAAAGCCAAAGATGAAAAAATTGAAGATTTTTTACCAGCTTCTGCAGTCTGACACTAACTGAACGTGCAATAAGGGTGAAATAATAATTACTGGTAATTAGAATGCAAAAGTTGAAAAAAATTCAGATTGGTAACTGGAAAAGATGGCCTCGGTGACAGAAACAATGCCAGAGACTGCACAATAGAATTCTGTAAGATCAATGACTTTTTGACTGCAAATACCTTTTTTCATCAACATAATTCGTAACTATATACATCAAACTCGCCGGATGGAATACACAAGAATCAAATCAACTACATCTGTGGAAAAATACAATGGAAAAGCTCAAGTCATCAGTCAAAATGAGACCAGGTGCTGAATAGAGCACAGACTATCAATGGCTCATAGGCAAGTTCAAATTGAAACTGGAGAAAATCAGAAAACGTCTACAAGAGCCAAAGTACACTCTTGAGTATATCCCACCTGAGTTTAGAGACCATCTTCAAAAGAGATTTGACACACTGAACATTAATGACTGAAGAACAGACAAACTGTGGAATGATATAAGACATTATACACAAAGAAAGCAAAAGGTCATTAAAAAGACAGAAAAGAAACAATGACCAAATCACCTATCAGAAGACACTCTGCAACTTGTTCTTGAACATCGAGTAGCTAAAGCAAAAGGAAGAAATAACGAAGTAAAAGAACTGAACAGAAGATACCAAAGGGCAGCTCAAGAAGACAAAGACAATGTGCAAAGAACTGGAGATAGAAAACCAAAAGGAAAGAACACGTTCCACATTTGTCAAGCTGAAAGAACTGAAGAAAAATTCAAGCCTCAAGTTGCAACACTGAAGAATTCTTCAGGGAAAACAATAAATGACTCAGGAAGCATCAAAAGAAGAGGAAAGGAGCACACACTGTTATTATACAAAAAAAAAGGGGTCAACACTCAACCATTTCAATAGGTAGCATGTAATGAGGAACCGGTGGCTTTGACAGAAGAAGTCGAAGCCACACTGAAGGTACTGGTGAAAAATAAGTCTCCAAGAATTGATGAAATATCAATTGAGATGTTTCAACAAACAGATACAGTACTGGAAGTGCTCACTCAACTATGCCAAGAAATCTGGAGGACAGTTATTTGGCCATCGGACTGCAAGAGAGCCATATTTATGCCTATTCCCAAGGAAGGTGATCCAACCAAATGCAGAATTTATTGTACAACATCATTAATATCACACTCAAGTAAAATTTTGCTGAAGAACATTCAAAAGTGACTGCAGCAGTATATTCACAGGGAACTGCCAGAAATTCAGGCGGCGTTCAAAAAAGGATGGAAAACCAGGGATATCGTTACTGAGATCAGATGAATTTTAGCTGAAAGGAGAGAAGAGTAGAAGGATATTTACTTGTGTCTTATGACTACGCAAAGGCATTCAACTGTGTGGATCATAACAAACTATGGATAACATTGTGAAGAATGGGAATTCTAGAACATTTAATTGTACTCATAAGGAATCTGTACATGGATCAAGAGACAGTCATTAAAGCAGAACAAAGGGATTCTGCATGGTTTAATTGTCACAAAACGTGTGTGTCAGCATTATATCTTTTTATTGTATCTAGTCAATCTGTACGCAGAGCAAATAACCCAAGAGGCTGCACTACATGAAGAAAAACAGGAATCAGGATTGGAGGAAGACTCATTAACAACCTGCATTAGGCAGAAGGGAAACCCTAGTGGTTTAGTAGGTCAAGTGCGATGCCTGCTAACCAAGAGGTCAGCAGTTCAAATCCACCAGGTGCTCCATGAAAACTCTATTGGGAAGTTCTACTCTGACCTCTAGGGTCACTATGAGTTAGACCCAACTCGATGACAGTAGGTTATAGGGCAGATGACACAACCTTGCTTGCTGAAAATAAAGAACATTTGAAATACTGAAGATCAAAGACCACAGCTTTCTGTCAAGATTTCACTTCAATATCAAGAAAACAAAAATTCTCACAAATGGATCAAGAAAAGATTGAGGTTGTCAAGGATTTCATTTTACTTGGATCCACAACCAACACCCATGGAAGCAGCAGTCAAAAAATCAACAGATGCAATGTATTGGGAAAATCTGTAGCCAAATACCTCTTTAAAGTGTTAAAAAGCAAAGACTTCACCTTGAAGACTAAGGTATGCGTGACATAAGCCATGGTATTTTTAACCACATCTCACACATGAGAAGCTGGACAACAGAAGAAGACTGAAGGACTGATGCCTCTGAACTCTGTTGGAGACACATACTGAATACAGCATAGGCTGCCAAAAGAATGAACAGATGTATCTTGGAGGAAGTACAACCAGAGCGCTCCTTAGAAGCAAGGATGGCAAGACAACATCTTACATACTTTGGCCATGTTGTCAGGAGGGATCAGTCCCTGGTGAAATATACCATGCTTGGTAAATTAGAGAGCCAGTGAAAAGAAGACCCTCAACAAGATGAATTGAGACAGCTGTTGCAACAACGGCCTTAAGCATAAAAATGACTGTGGGCATGGTGCAGGACTGGGCAGTGTTTCATTTTGTTGTGCATGGTGTTACTGAGTCAGAACTGACTCAGTGGCACCTAATAACAGCAATGGGTGGAAGGAAGGAGGAAAGGGGAGGATGGCTAATAGTGACGAAAGAGCACACTGATTACGGTTTAAGTCATATGGCTGATAAAAGAAATTGCTCTAAATAAATGGTATACCTATAAAAAGATGAATTGGCAAAAACTGTGTAATAGACAGTGTGAGCATGCGGTGTGTGTGTACTTTATGGTGTTTTTTGTTTGTTTGTTTGTGTTTTGTGATTAAGTGAGAGAATACAATCCAGATCAATTTTACATTCCCTCACATCTGCAGCTCCATTTGCTCTCCTTACCTAGTGACAGTACATTCTGCGTTTTCGCTCTATACTTCTAGTATTCTCTTAAAGAGCACTTCTCCACTCCTCTCTACCCTCTTCTCTCCCATCTAGAAAGAAGCCAATAGGACAGGTTGCTATGAAAGTATAAAACATAAAGTGCACATAACATATGGTCACACTGTCACTAATCCAGTCCATTCTTGTCTGAAGCATTAACCTCACTACTGGTTTCTAATCAGGGCCAGCAGCATGTCTAGAGGTCATGTTCCCAGGGGACCCTCCAGGCTGTCGGATCAATTCTGGTCTTTCAGTAGAGTTTCTGGGCTGCACACCACTTTTTCTCGTGTTGCCTCAGGGACTCTACATTCCGTCCCCCATCATAGCTGTGTTTGACAGTGGCGGAATACCATTTGGTTCTTCCGGTCTCATGTAGAAACAGTCTCCCATTCATACGGGTCTTTCTGTCTTCTGGGCTTTTTTCTTCTCATATCTTTTGTTGTTCTTGGTCCTCATGTATTCCAGACGGGTTGGGACCATTTGGTGTACCCCAGATAACAGCTTCCTAGATTTTAAGACCCAAGGCATCACTCACCACTATGGACTGCAGAAGACTCTCCTAGCAAAAGGCTAGTTATACCAACTGACCTCGATGTCCCCTGAAAATATGGTCCCCAGAACCCTGTTCCCACTACTCTATCCTTTGAAATATTTGGCTGAGTTTAGAAAACCTTTCAGTTTCTGGTGCTGTCCAGTTATGTTGATCTGTTCTCTACTGCATGCTGTCACTTTCTTCACCTAACTGAATTCCTATCGACTATGACCAACCCTGTCCCTCCCTCCCTACCCTTGTCAGAGTTTTTTCTTCTGTACATAAATCTATTTTTAAGTCCTTATAGCAAAAGTCTCATACCAATGCTTCTCTTTTTGCAAATGACTGATTTCATTCAGCATAACGTCTTCTAGCTGAAACCAGGTTATGAGATGCTTCCTAAAATCATCATTGTTCTTTATTACTGCACAATGTTGCACTGAGTATATGTGTCAGTTTGTTTATTCATGCATCTGTTGATGGGCACCTAGGTTGATTCCATCTTTTTGCTATTGTTCATAGTGCCACAATAAATATTAATGTCCATGTATTTGTTAGTTGTGAGTGCTTGTATTTCTGTAGGATGTATTCCAAGCAGCAGGATCACATGGTACTTCTATTTCTAGCTTTTTAAAGTGCCAAATTGCTTTCCAAAGAGGTTGTACCATTTTGCATTCCCACCAGCAGTGTAGGAGAATTCCAGTCTCTCCACAGCCTCTCCAGCATTTGTTGTTTTGCATTTTTTGGATTATAGCTAACCTTGCTGGGGCAGACGGTATCTCATTGTAGTTGTTATTACGATTTCTCTAATAGGTAACGATTGTGACCTTTTCCTCATTTGTCTTTTGGCTGCCTGTATGTCAAACTGAATGTTTTTAGGGCGTTTGTCAAGTACCAGTTGTTCATAAGAGGATGGGATATTTCTGGGGTCTCAGTTCTCTTCCATTGGTCTATATGTCTCTTTTTCTACCAGTATCATACTCTTTTGACTACTATTGCAGTTTAGTAGGTTCTAAGGTCCGGTAGTGTGATGCCTCCCACTGTGTTCCTCTTCAGTAGTGCTTTGCTTATCCAGGGTTTCTTCCCTTTCCAAACAAAGTTGGTGATTTGTTTCTCCATCTCACTAAAAAAAAAGACACTCAAGTTCCTACAGGGATTGCAATGTACATGTAGATCTCTTTGGGTAAAATGGGCATTTTCACAATGTTGAGTCTTCTATCCACAAACAAAGTTGGTTTCTCTGTTTACGTCTCTCGGTTTCTTGAATCAAGGTCTTGTAACTTTCTCTGCATGGGTCTCTTATTTCTTGGGTAAGACTTATTCCTAGGTAGTTTATCTTCTTAGGGGTTATCATAAATGGTATTAATTTGGTGATTTCCTCTTTGACATTCTCTTTGTTGGTGTAAAGGAATCCCACCAATTTACTTATGTTTATTTTATATCCTGATACTTTGCTGAACTCTTCTTCTGTTAACTCCAGTAGTTTATTTATGGATTCTACAGGGTTTTCTGTGTATACAATCATATTATCTGCAAATAGGGAGATTTTTACTTCTTTAGTGATGCAGATGCCCTTTGTCTTTTCTGATTGCTCTGACCAGAACTTCTAGCACAATGTTGAAGAGAAATGGTGACAGTGGGCATCCCTGTCTAGTTCCTGTTCCCAGAGGGAATTCCTTCAGTCTCCCTGCATTGGGGATGTTGGTGGTTGGCTTTGCATAGATGTCCCTTATTGCAGTGAGGAATTGACCTTCTATTCCTATTTTACTGAGTTTTTAACATGAATGTGTGTTGGACTTTGTCAAATGCCTTTTCTGCATCAACTGACAGAATCAGGTGATTCTTGTCCTTTGTTTTATGTAAGTGGTGAATCACTTTAATTGTTTTTCTGATGTTGAACCAGCTCTGCATCCCTGGTATGAATCTAACATGCTGATGATGAATTATTTTTCTGATATGTTGTTGAATTCCACTGGCTAGGATTTTGTTGAAGACTTTTGCATCTAGATTCATGAGTGACATTGGTCTGTAATTTTTTTGTTGTTGGATCTTTCCCTGGCTTTGGTATCAGAGTTATGCGGGCTTCATAGAATGAATTTGGGAGTATTCTGTGCCCTTCTATGCTGTGAAATAGCCTCAGTAGTATTAGAATTAACTCCTCTCTAAAAATTTGGTAGAATTCATCTGGGCCAGGACTTTTTTTGCTTGGTAGTTTCTTGACTACTTTTTCAATCGCTTCTTTCATGATGGATTTTTTAAGTTGTCCTATTTCCCCTTGTGATAATTTTGTTATGTTTATTTTATATCCTGATACTTTGCTGAACTCTTCTGTTAGCTCCAGTAGTTTATTTATGGATTCTACAGGGTTTTCTGTGTATACAATCATATTATCTGCAAATAGGGAGATTTTTACTTCTTTAGTGATGCAGATGTGATGTGAATCTAGAAACTTGTCCATTTCCTGTAGGTTTTCAAATCTGTCAGCATACCATCTTTCATAGTATTCCACTATATTTTTGATTTCAGTTGGGTCTGTTGTGACATCTCCCACCTTATTTCTTATTCAGGCTATTTGTTTCCTCTCCTGGTTTTTTGTTTGTTCGTTTTGTTTTGTTTTGTTTTGTTTTTTTGGTAAGTTTAACCACTGGTTTATCAGTTTTCATGATCTTTTGAAAGAACCAGGTTTTGGTTTTGCTGATTGTTTCAATTGTGTTTCTATTCTCTGATTCATTTAGTTATGCTCTAAACTTTATTATCTGTTTTCTTCTTTTTTGTTCTCTGTTCAAGTTGTAGGGATAATTCTTTGGTTTGGGCCCTTTCTTCATTCCAGATGTGTGCATTTATAGAAATAAATTGACCTCTGAGCATTGCTGTTGCTATATTCCATAGGTTCTGGTACAATGTGTTGTCATTTTCATTTAATTCCATAAATTTCTTTATTTTGTCTTTCATTTCTTCTATAACCCATGAAGTTTTGAGCAAGGTGTTGTTCAGTTTCCATGAGTTCAAATTCCTACCCATATTTTTTCTGCCCTTGAATTCAACTTTTATGGCTTTGTGGTCCAAGAAGATGCTTTGCAGTAATTCAGTGGTTTGGGTTTTGTTGAGACTTCCTTTATGACCTAATACATAGTCTATTCTGGAGAATGTTCCATGTGCACTGGAAAAGAAGGTGAACTCTTCTGTCACTGGGTAAAAAGCTTTGTAAATGTTGATGAGGCCTAGTTGGTTGACTGTCACAATAAGATCTTCTGTATTTTACTGAGCCTTTTTCTGGATGATCAGTCTATTATTGAAAGTGGAGTATTGGAGTCTCATACTATTACTGTGGAGTGATCCATCTCATTTTTCAGTGTTGTCAGCATTTGTTTGCTATTTTTGGATGCTCTAGTATTGGGTGCATAAATATTTAATATTGTTATATCCTGCTTATGTATTGAAACTTTCAGTGATAGTGATCATCCTTGTCCACAATGATGGATTTTAAATTAAAATCTATTTTATCTGAGATCAGTATTGCAACTCCTGCTTCTCTTGCATGTTGTTAGCTTGGTATATATTTTTCCATCCTTTGATTTTCAGTTTGTTCATATCTTTGAGTCCAATGTGTGTTCCTTGTAGGCAACATATAGATGGATCATGTTTTTTAATCCAAGCGCTACTCTCTGCCTTTTTATTGGAGCATTCAATCCATTTACATTCAGTATAATTATTGACAGGTATGTATTTAGTGCCGTCATTTTGGTGCCTTCATTTCTGTGTTGATGCTGTTTTCTTTGTTCTTCTTAATATTCTGTTCTGGGCTGTTTTTCTTTATGCCTTTACTTTTCATTCTTTTCAGTGTTGGTTTTGTATTTGTTGAGACCCCTGTATTATGTTTCTTGTTTCGATATGTAGCCACTGTTAGTTTGCTTTGTGGCTCCCTCTTTCGTCCCCCTTAAAGAAAGGGTTGCAACTACTGCAATATATCCCTCCTTATAGTGTGCCAATGTCATAGTTTTCATGTTAAGATCTCTGGTTACTTACTTTTAATATTATAGCTTTAACTGAGCTTTGTGATTTCCCTAAATGAGTAGGACTCTGGATGTTCTGTCTTGCAATGTATCCTTAAGTATAAATCTGATGTTATTGTTTTTCTAAATAACAAGCTTCTTTCAGTATTTCTTGTAATTTTGGTTTGGTTTTTGCAAAATCTCTAAGCTTATGTTTGTCTGAGAAGGTCTTATTTCACTGTCTTATTTGAGAGACAATTTTGCAGGATATGTAACTGTTGGTTAGAAGTTCTTCTCCTTTAGGCTTTGTATATGCTATACCACTCTCTTCTTGCCAACACGGTTTTTGCCAAGAAGTGAGACAAAAGCCTAAAGGGCTTCCCTTTCTACCTTAGGTTTGCTTTAAGCCTTGCTGTCCTTAACAGCCTCTCTTTATGTTTCATTTTATTAAGCCTATACATGTCTTGGTGTCTTTCTTTTTGGGTCTAGTTTTGGTGGTGTTTGATAAGCATCTTCAATGTCTATGTTCTTTTCTTTCATGATGTCAGGGACATTGTCACAATTCCTCAACAATTCTTCCTGTATTTTCTGCTATCCCTCCCTGTTCAGGAACTCCAATTATTTGCAGATCATTCCTCTTGATAGAGTCCCACATGCTTCTTAATGCTTCTTCATTTTTCTTGTTTCTTTTATCTGATTTCTCCTCACAAATCCTGGTGTCAGTTGCCTTACCTGGAAGTTAACTGATTCTGCATTCCAATTCCTCCATCCTGCTCTTTTGGCTTTGAAATTGTCTAATTGTGTATTATGTTATTGATCTGCTGGATTTCAGATTGTTTATGTTCTAGCAGTTCATATACCTTAATTCTTCGTTTTGCTCTGCTGCATTTTGTTTAATCTCTAGAAGGGCTGTATACATAATTCTTTTGTATCCTACCTCCAATAATCTCAGAAAGTCTTTTTCATCTGGGAAGTTGTCTGAATCTTGATTTTAGGAGTCTTCAGAGCCACAAATATAGATTCCATAAATTTATTTTGTCCTTTCTTCTATATATAAACCATGGATTTTTCAGCAAGGTGTTGTTCAGTTTCCATGAGTTCAAATTTCTACCTGTGTTTTTTTCTGCTACTGATTTCAACTTTTATGGCTTTATGGTCCAAGAAAATGCTTTGCAATAATTCAAAGGTCTGTCTTTTTTGAGACTTGCTTTATGTCCTAACGCATGATCTATTCTGGAAAATGTACCATGTGCATTGGAGAAGAAAGTGTATGTAGCTGTTGATGGGTAAAAAGTTCTGTATATGTCAATGAGGTCTAGTTGGTTAATTGTAGCAATAAGATCTTTTGTATCTTTACTGAGGTTTTTCTGGATGAGCTCTTCTTTACTGACAGTGGAGTGGTGAAGTCTCCAACTATTACTGTGCATTGATCTGTCTCATTTTTCAATGTTGTCAGTATTTGGTTGATGTATTTAGATGCTCTAATATTGGGTGCATAAATATTTAATATTCTTATGTCCTGCTTATGTATTTAACTTTTCAGCAATTGTGACCATCCTTGTCTACGATGATGGATTTTACATTAAAGTCTATTTCATCTGAGATTAGTATTGCTACTTCTTATTTCCTCTGTATGTTGTTAGCTTCATATATATTTTTCCATCCTTCGATTTTCAGTTTATTCATATCTTTGCATCTAAGATGTGTTTCTTGCAAGCAACATATAGACAGATCAAGCCTTTTGATCCATGATGTCACTTGCTGTCTCTTTATTAGAGCATTCAATTCATTTACATTCAGTGTAATTATTGATACGTATGTGTTTAGTGCTGTCATTTTTATGCCTTTATTTTTGTTTTTGATGTTTTCTATGTTGCTCTTAATATTCTGTCTGGGTCATTCTTTATGGGTTGACTTTTCATCTTTTTCAGTGTTGGTTTTGTGTTTGTTGAGACTCCTCTGTTGTTTCTTGTTTTACTATGTCACTTTGTAACTGCTTTGTGGCTATTCCTATAATATCCCTTAATATTCTAAGTTTAAACTAGACTTTAACTTCTGCATAACTTTTTAATTTCCTTTCCATCTGAAAGGGTTATAACTACTGTAATATATCCTTCCTTTTAGTGTGATGGTGTCATAGTTTTCATGTTAAGATCATTGGTTCCCTTCTTTTAATATTGTAGCCTTGATTGAGCCTTGTGTCTTCCCTAACTGAGCAGGATTCTGGATACTGTGTCTTGAATTGCCTCCTTAAGCATATATTTGATGTTTTTGTTTTTCTTGTAGTTTTCATTTGGTTTTTACAAAGTCTCTAAGCTTATGTTTATCTGTAAATGTCTTAATTTCACTTTTTTTTGAGGGACAATTTTGCAGTATATATAATTCTTGGTTGGAAGTTCTTCTTCAAGGCTTTGAATGTGTCATACAGCTGCCTTCTTGCCAACATCATTTCTGTTTAACTTTGTTTTACATCTCACTGTCTTTAAGGGCCTTTATTTATGATTCATTTTATTAACCTTGATTATGGCTTGGTACCTTTCTTTTGGGGGCTAGTTTTTGTGGCATTTGATAACCATCTTGTATATCTATGTTCTCTTCTGTCATAATTTCAGGGAAGTTTTCTGTCAGCAACTCTACAACAATATTCTGTGTACATTTGGCTATCCCTCTCTGTCAGAAACTCAAATTATCATAGACTATTCCTCTTAATAGAGTCCCAAATGTTTCTTAATCCTTCTTCATTTTTCTTATTTCTTTTCTCTGATTTCTCCTCCTAAAGTTGCTCTGCCCTCAAGCTTAGTAACTCTGGCTTCCATCTCCTCACTTCTGCTCTTTTGGCTTTGCATTGAATTACCTAATTCTGTAATTTTGTAATTGACCTGCTGGATTTCAGATCGTCAATGTTCCATCAGTTCAAATAGCTTACTTAGTTTTTCATTTTGTTCTACTGCATTTTGTTTAATCTCTAGGAGGGCTCTATACATATTCTTTTGTAGTTAACCTCCAATAATTTCAGAAAGGCTTCTTCATATGGGAAGTTTTTTGAGTCTTTATTTTGGGAGGTTTCCAGAGCCATAGTTGACCGGTTCTTTAAATGGTTAGCTACTGATTGTCGTTTTCATGCCATCAAGAAGCTGTTCAGTTTCTCTGGTGTTACCTCAAGAAAAGCTGAGGCATAGTTCTAAGAAGGGAGTAAGAGCACTACTGGATCTGGCCAACAGTCATCTCTGTGTACTCTAGTGACTGGCTCCAGGTAGACTCTCTGGGGTGGGAGGCCCCACCTTCTGGCTGCAAAAGGTGGGAGTTATGTGTGGTAACTGTTGTTATGCCAGTCAAACCTATGGTATAGCTCAGGGAATGGAAAAGGATACCACCTCCCCTCCACTTGACTGCCTGGGACTGCTGTGCTCTGTAGTTATGTTTAGCTTAAAAACTGCTCATTTGCTGAGAGAGGTACTGTACGGTGTCCACCAAAGGCAGCTGGGCCCTCTGGGGTGCCAGGCTCCACCTCCTGGCTGGCAAAGATGGCACCCTACTTATGGAGTCACCGGGGGGCCATCAGCCAATGCTATGATATGGATCAGTGAAGAGTGCTAGAGATGCTACAACCATGCTCAGCACCCAGTTCTCCAGATGTTATAATTTTTAAAAGGTACTTTACTGTTGAACGAGGAGCTGTCCATCAGCTGCCGAAATCAGTCAGGCCGTCAGGGGTGGCAGGCCCTGCCTTCTGGCTGACAACAAAAGCACCTTGTAGGCCATCCCCAGACACTATGATTTGGTTCAAAGAAGGCAGGGGGTAGAGCTTCTCCCCCTGCATCTGCCAGGCCCCATTCATAACTTTAGGCATGATCTTATTAAATGCAGCTTTTCTGCTGGAGAAGCTGTATCCAGACAGGCACTGCTTTTCAGCATAATTAGCCCCAATTGAAAGCTAGATTAGCTGAATCTGCCTCCTGGCTCACCAAAATGGCATCCCACCTGAGCTGTCCATTCTGATGTGAAACAGCAGAATCAATGGCACAGCTCAGAAAAGAGGGTGGAGGTACAGTGGTACCCTCAGTCAGCAGCCAGGCTCTCAAAATGTGGCTATCCCAAACAGTCTCTTTGCTGCACTATTTACTTAAGCAGTGCAGTTCAGTACATTTGCTGGCTCATACTCAGTCCCCATCTCCCAGATAACAAAGAAGGCATCAGTATCTGCAATCTGCCCAAACGATGAGTCAGCAGAAGCAGGACTCCGTATGCCTCTGCCTCATCTTTGAGAGAGGTAGTTTCTCCATTACTAGCACCTAGTTCAATCTAACAACACTATGCCGGATCTTAGGGCTCCCAGGATGTCCATGCTGCTCCATTCAGTTATCATTCCTGGCCTTAGTTCTGAGAAGAAATCTAGGAGCCATGTGTCTAGCCTGCTATCTTGGCCCCACCTCTCCTAAATTGTTAGATATTGATTGTTGTCTTCACATCATTCAGAAACTGTTCAGTTTCTCTGGTGTTACACCAATGGGAGCTGTGGCATAGGCTTAGAAGAAAGCGAGTAAGTAAACTACTTGATTTGGTTGTCAGCCACTGTTCTGTTCTCTAGGTGCAGTTGACTTATATATAGCTTCTCTGGCAATACAGACTCTGTCAAGCCCCATGCTGCTGCTCGGCTTGGTGGCTGGCCCCAGCTGGGCCCTCAGGAGTAGCAGCCTCACCTTCAGGCTGATAAATGTGGTGAGTTACTCGCACTGACTCTCCAGCATTGCACCAGTTGAAACTATGGTGTACCTCAGAGAAAGGATGAGGGTGGGCTGCCACCACACTCAGCTCACAAGAATTACTGCATTCTCTAGAAGCGCTTAAAAACTGCTCTTTCTGGTGAGAGGGACACTGTCCAGCAGCAGCTGAAAGCAGCCAGGCCCTCAGGGGTGGCACATCCTGCTTCCTGGCTGGCAGAGCACCCTACTTAAGGAGTCTCTGGGGGACCATCAACTGACAACATGATGTGCCTCAGTGAAGAGCCGTGAGAACGGTACCACCACAGTCAGCAGCCACTCACCACTGCATTCTCTAGCTGTTCTTAACTTAAAAGCTAATTTTCTGCTGAGAGAAGCAATGAGCAGCTGCGGCTGCTAGCAAATCGGCCCTCAGGAGTGGCAGGCCCTGCCTCCTGGCTGACAAAGATGGTGCCTGGTTTGCAGTTAGCAGACCTTATGACCTGGCTTAAAGAACGGAGGGGTTAGGGTCTGCTGCTCTCAGCTATCAGCTGCCACTACTTTCTGTAGATACAGTTGTGTTAAAAAGCAGCTCATCTGCTGGGAGAAGTGCTATTCAGACAGGCACTTTGCTCAGCGTGAGAATTTGCCTCAGCTGAGCCCTCAGGCGAGGCTGATTCCACCTCTCAGCTGCCCATGACAGTGTCCTGCCTGAGCTGCCTCTGTTACAGTGAGTCAGCAGAATCAATGGTGCAGCTCAGAGAAGAGAGTGGTGAGGGGCACTGGCACCCTCAGTGGCTCTAACTGTGGCTTTCCCAAGCACGGTCCCTCTGCTGCAGGATATGCTGCTTATTTAGGCACTGCAGATTAGCGAAGAAACCATACCATGCCAGGGTCATAGGTTCAGCAGACCCAGTTCCAGCATCCTGGTTGACAAAGATGGCATCCACACCTGTATTCCTCTCAGGCACTGTGCCAGCAGAAGTAGTACTCACTGTGCTGCTGTCTCACCACCAGTAAGGTATTTTCCCCTGTAGTGGTCAGGATTACATTAACTTGACTACTCCATATTTGGCTGCTATATTAAGTGGCAGGGCGGAGTTTGTGGTGGCTCCCCACCCCTTGGCTCTCATCTCCTGACCTTCCACTACTACTGCTGGTCTGCTCACGTAGCCAGGAGCTCCTGCTCTCTTCTTCCAGAGTCTGGTTCCGGGACTTGAACTAGTAGCTGTTGGATTCATCAGTCCTTACAGTCAGCACTTGAGAGTCCTGCTCTCTGACCTGCAGATCCTGGGTTCACCAGCCTCTGCCACTCCTGCTCCCTGACCTGCCGATCCTGGGTTTGCCAGCCTCTGTCACTTCATCTCACCACCAGCTTGGGATCCACTGACCTACACAACTGGTGATCTAGAACTCTGGTCTCTAACCTGCTGACTCTGGATTCCTCAGCTTCCGTGGCCACGTGAGGCTTGTGCCAGAACTCAGGACATTCAGCTTCAGTGATTCCGTGAGCTGTATCTACCTGTATCTATCTATATATTATAAATCTTTGCTTGTACCTACACGTGTTACTGGTTTTGCTTCCCTAGAAAACCCAGCCGAAGACATCCCCCTACTCCTGATCTTGGAGCTCCCAGAATGTCCACACTGCTCCTTACAATTACTTTTCTAGGCCTTAGTTCTCAGAGGGAATCAAGGAGACGTATCTGGTCTGCCATCTTAGCCCTGCCTCTATACTCTATGGTTTTATACATTTATAGACGGCTGTCTTACTGGTTTCTTTCTAGACTAGAGAAGAGAGGGTGGGAGGTGGGGACTGGAAGTAAAGAGTGAAAAGGAAGAGTGTGCGGTCACAGGCTGAGGACAGCAAATGAAATTGCAGATAGGTGGTCATGCAAAATTGATTTGAAATGTATATTTTCACTGAATCACAATAAAAAGAGTATAGACAAGAAAAAAAATTGTTTGGTATACTTACAATAAAAAGAAAGAAAAAGTAGCTGATGATGATGATTACGTACAACCAAAAATCTCATAGGGTGTGGTTCCTTGGTTTAGAGGTTTAGAGTCATGGTTTCAAGGGACGTCCCACTTAACTGGGCTAATAACATGTTTAGTGTCTGTTCTGCCTTATAGTTTGATGCATAGTGCCTGGTATCTTAAAAGGGTGTAATCAGCCATCAAAACACAGTTGATCGCTATTTGCCTGGAGTATCAAAGGAAGAAGAAAAATAAATAGGAAGAGGACATGGAATTGCCTCCATAAACAACTCTTTTGCCATGAAATCACAAAAACTGAAAGGTGTCTGGCTACCATTACTGAACATTTTGATCAAAGATTCCACAGAAGGATCCTGATCAAAGGGGGAAATATGCAGAACAGAGTTTAAAATTCTCATGGACTCCAGACCTTCTGGAGCCATGAAGGTAGGATGAACCCTGGAAACTGCTGCCTTGAGATAATCTTTAAACCTGAAACCAAAAAGATCCCCCAAAGCTTTCTTAAAACCAAACAACAGTGTAACTCAGCTTGTAAAAAAAAAGTCTGCCTTGAGCATTAACTCTTGTAAAAACTATATGGGGTCAAATTGACAACAGCAACTCAAAATATTAAATATGAACATTAGGGGGAAATTCCTTTCTGTTAATAGGGAAGGAACAATTCAGAAAAGGAGAGTGAACACAGCTACACAACTTGAAGAATACAATCAATGTCACTAAATGGTACCTGTAGAAACTGATGAATTGCTGTAGTTTTGCTGTGTATATTCTCAACAACAATAAAACAAATTATTTTTAAAAGAGAGAGAGAGTCAGTGAGATCTTAAGACTCCATGACTCTTGAGCTATGAAGCCAGAGTGTGATCCCCAGGCAAGTCCAATCCTGGGATACTTCCTCTCCACCAGCAGCCTTCCCTACAGAAGGGAGTATGCAGGAAAAAGATTCTTTTTAAAGATCCTTTTCTTTTTCTGCCTTGTGTCTAAAAAAAGACTATGAATACATTCTTCAGACATCTTTCTTCATTTTTATGTTTAATTACTGCACGAAAGGCGCAGGAACCAGACCAACTGTGCATGCTCATTTTATTTTAGGGTCCAAAGGGTACATTTATTTCTAGTGAAGTAAGTTCATTCTTTTAGTTCTACTTGGTGCAAGAGGAAATAATCACACATATTGGCTGCTTCCCTCTCTGGAATTTGAACTTGGTCACAAACAAACAAACAAAAAAAGCCAAGAGATTAAAAAAGCAGAACGCCTTCCCAAAAAATGTCCAGAGAAAAAGAATTACAGTAAGCATTTCCACAGCAAATAGCCTAAGCTTTTAAATCCTTCCCATTCTGGAATTTTTGAGACTCCAGAGGAACCTGCCTTTTCAGACTTTAGTCCTTGTTCTCTCTCAGACCTGGATGGTCTGGTGGGAGGACTGGCTTTCCTAAATACTGACAGGACATAGGTGTGCAGTGCAACACACAAGCTATATTTCCTTCATCACTACATTTATTAATCAAGAGCTTCAAAACAAAAATATAATGTGTTTCCACACTTCCTCAGAGACCTATCTGATCTCAAACAATTCAACCATATACTTGGTTTATGATATGGATGGAGCTGTCTCTTCTCCAAATATCTGTCAACTTGCCTGGGTCATAGTTCCCTGTATTATGTGACTGCCCACCATTTCGTCATCTAGTGTGACTTTCCTATGTGTTGTAAATCCCATCTCTATGAAGTTAATGGAGTGGGATTAGCAGCAGTTATGTTAATGGAGCAGGACTCAAGCTACTAGACCCTGTTATGTCTTAAGCCAATCTCTTCTGATATAAAAGAGAGAACTGAGCAGAGAGACATGGAAACCTCATACCACCAGGAAAGTAGAGCCAAGAGCAAAGCACATTTCTTGGACCAAGGGTCCCTGTGCTGAGAAGCTCCCAGTCCAGAGTAAGACTGACGATAAAGACCTTCCTCTAGTGCCAGCAGAGAGAGAAAGCCATCCCCTAAAGGTGATACCCTGAATTCGGACTTCTGACACATTAGACTGTGAGAGAACAAACCGTGTTCGTTGAAGCTATCTACTTGTGCTATTTCTGCTATAGCAGCACTAGATAACTACGAAAGATGGCAAATTCTGGATGTTGTTTCTCTGGAGAGTCAGTATATTTTATTGAGGTTGTTGTTATTTTGTCTCATTTGTGTGTGTGTGTGTCTATGTGTTTAACTAAAATGGGGGAGTTTTCCTTGGGATCTGGCTTTTAAGCAGCCAAACCAAGAGCTTACGAGTTCTTGTTCTCTCTCAGTCACGACCCCACTGAATACATAGCCCACCTAACACAGACCTAGGTTAGTGGATAGACTTCATCAACTAAAACATCAGGTTCAAATTTCTAATGAATGAAAACTATGATTTACTCTGAAGGCTCTCTACAGAAGCAAGAAGTGAGGTAGCCACCAGTACCCGAGTCCCAGAGAGTGGCCAGAGCGCCATGTTTGACATGTGAAAGAGGACCTCTTGGAGGATTTGTTGTCTGTCTCCATAAGCCGTGAGGTTGGTTCTTGGCCCTTTCCCAATTTCCCTCTCAGCGTGAAGAGAAACCGTAATACAGTCAGTGTGGTAAGGAGAACCAGGTAGAGAGGAAGATATTTTAAATCCAGAACCTCCATCCCTTTGGTTCTACCTCCTCTCATTACCCTGTCTTTGGTCAGAAATGCTCCTGAGGTGCCCGGCCACCACCAAACACAGCCATCATGGAGCACACAATGTTGAGTCCCAGTAGCAACACAAGAAAAAGAGGAGTGCACCTCAAGAACTCCACTAAAAGACCACAATTGATGATCCAGCAGCCTGGGGGTTCCCCTGGGAACATGGTTCCTAGACCTGCTGCTGCCTCTGGCCAGAAAACATTACCGAGGTCAACTCTTTGGACAAGAATGGACTGGACTTGGGGACACAATGTGACCATACAGTATGTGTACTTCATGGTTCTATGCACATACAGGATGTTATCCTACTGGCCTCTTACTAGAAGGGAGAGGAAAGGGTGAAGAGGAGGGGACAGGATCTTGTTAAGAGGATACGACATATATAGAATGAAAAAGAGGAGTGTGCTGTCACCAGGCAAGGAGTGTAGAAGAAGCTGCAGATAGGCAAGCATGCAAATTTAATTTGGACTACATACTTTCACTCAATCACAATAAAAAGAAATAAATGCTCCTGAGTAGGTGAAACGTATTCATGATATATCAACTTCTTTTATACCCAGCCAGAGTTTAGAGGAGTCTAAAGAGTAAGAAAATAGTCAGAAGTAGACTAGAAGCCTAAAGAGAATGGAAGTTGGTCAGAGGGAGACCATACAAAAAAATTCTAGGCTAGGTAATTTAAAAGTTAGATTAAATAATACCACCCAAATCCAGAAAACGGATCCTATAAATTACTGAGAGATGTAGAGATAAGTGTCACAAATTCAACTGTATCCACCCAAAATATCTGTGAACCTGACCAAGTCATGATTCACAGTGTTGTATGACTGTCTACCATTGTCATCTGATGTGATTTCCCTATGTGCTATAAACGCTATTTACAAATCCTCACTACGTAAATCCTATTGCTATGATGTAATGATGACATCTACCGAATTAGTATCTTAAGCCAATCTCTTCTGAAATACTGAAGAGAGCAGAGAGACATGGGGACCTCATGCCACTAGGAAGAAGAGCAGGAGCAAGAGTCCTCCGGACCCAGGTTCCCTGCTCTGAAAAGTTCCTCAACCAGGGGCAGATTGATAATAAGGACCTTCCTCCAGAGCCAACAGAAAAAGAAAGGCTATCCTGGAACTTGGCACCCTGAATTTACACTCTTGTAGCCTCACAGACTGTGACAGAATAAATCTCTCTGTGAATGATCTATAACAGCATTTCTGTTACAGAGCACTAGATGAGCCAGACAAAAGGGAAGAAAGAGAGAGAAAAGAATAGCTCACTTTTATGTTTAGGCCCTTCCTAAAAGCCCAACATATTTCTCACAGGGCACTTAGTTGACTTCATGTCAGTCCTCCTAACACAGAGACCACCTCATTCATCATTTGTATCTACCATACCTAGCACTATGCCTGATACAGTGCAACACTAGGGAAGTCAGTATGCAAAAGTCTGAAACACATCTCACTTTCCAGGGGCTATTCCAAATGGTTTCTAGGTGGCTGTGTTGGTCCACCTACTTTCACTAAGGTGCAGCTCTTAAATGCAGAGTCCTATCAACCTCTACAGACCAACACCTCTAGACTATAAATACCCCTGGAGATGCTGCAGTATGTGCGGGTTGGCACCAATTTCATGAAACCAAATCTAGGAGCCCTAAAAGTTTGTAAAGATATTAAAAAGGTAACTTTCCTACAGTACTTTGTAAAGAACCACATAATTTAAGCACTAATAAGCGATGAAAAGATGTACACATTTAGTAGCATCAAAAGGAAGTTCTTAAATAAACTCCGAACACTATGCAATGATAAAGAATAATGATTCCAGAAAACATCTCATGACCTGGTTTCAACTGGAAGACATTATGTTGAGTGAAAGTAGTCAGAGACAAAAGGACAAATATTGTATGAGACCCCTATGATAAGATCTCAAAAACAGACTTATGTATAGAAGACTCGACTCTTTGACAGCTGCAAGAGAGGGGAGGGAGGGTGAGGGGGGAAAGGTTTAGATTAAATAGTTGCTAGAAATCTGGTTTGGTGAAATCGGTGATAGCACACATTAGAAACAAGAACAACATTAAGTGGACTTTGGCATAACTTGAAATCTCCTTCCATCTTAACCCAATATTGCAAGGATAGAGGAGCTGGGGCAGGGGGCAGGGAACCATGCTCTTAGGCAAAATCGAGGCCAATTGACACAACTAGCATTTTGCAAAGAGGGCTCTCTGCACCCCACATTGGTGAGTGGCATCTGGGGTCTTAAAAGCTGCCAAGCTGCCATCCGAGGACACAGCAAATGATCCCAACTCAGCAGGAATGGATGCTCACTGAGGACCAAAATGACATGGGGTAAAGACAATCCAGAAGATAGAGAGACCCACGTGAGTGTGTGCCTACATCAACTTGGGACCGAAAGAACCGGATGGTGCCCAGCCACTATCAGTGATTGCCACGACGGAGCTCACTAAGTTGAGTCTCACTGGCAACACAAGAATAAAAAGGGATGCACCCTGAGATCTCTACTAAAAGACCTCAATTGATGGTTCAGTGGCTTCGGGTTCCCCTGGGAACATGGCCCCTGGCTCTGATGCTGCCCTTGCCCATAAATCATAACGAAGGCCCACTCTTTGGACATGAATAGTTGGACTTGGCAATGCAGAGTGACCACATATTGGATGTACTTTATGGTTCTATACATTTATAGGATATCATCTTGCTGACCTCTGGCTGGAGGAAGGGGAGTGGACGGACAGGAGGGGAAAGGAGACTGTTGGGAGGATGAGGCATGTATGGAGCAGAGAGGAATAGTGTGCTGTCACTGGGCAGGGAGAGTAATGGAAGATGCATATAGGTGGGCACGTAAATTTATACGGGAATGTACATTTTCACTCAGTCATAATTAAAAATATATATAAATAAATTAATAAACTCCGAGTCTTCTTTTCTATAGTTACAATTTCACTGACTTTCTGAGTGAGGGCGTCAGTCCCATTTCTTTGATGATTACAGAATATGACATTGTCATGATGAAAGGGGCAGCACATTCTTAGCATATTCAAGACTAACTGGTATTTATACATCAAGAAAACGTCTTCTCTCCACATTTTACCCTTCATGACTGGCAGACAAATGGAAGGTTCAATTCCAAGGAATAATGAATGTTGCTTGCTTTATCCACACCCCAGCAACAGACACATCAGGTGCCAAGATGATTTCTTCATCAGATTCCGATTCCTGTGGGTCTCCCTGCTCTTCTGGTTTTTTGAAATTCTTTCTCTTGAGCAGGGTGGCAGATTATCTAATAGGCAGGGTAAAGATCATAGAAACCCATGTGGAACTGTTCGCTAGATTAGTAAGTAAGCACAAGTAAGCCCATGCTTACTTTGCACACTAGGTCATTCACCCCATCAGGGATTATAAATTTGAAATGAGGCTTTTATTCTGTAAGAAAGTGCTGTGGGATTGAGAGAGAGAGAGATGCAGCCATACCCAGAAGCAGAGTCTTTGATTTGACAGAAAAAAATGTGAACTTGTTCACTACAAATGATCTGGCAAGCAAGATAAACATAATGCTCATCTTGCCTATTGAATAATCCACACCTGCATGAAAATCATGGCTGAATACAAATACCAAATACATACAAAAACACTAAATGCAAACTTTCAAATAAAGGAAAAATTTCTTTTCTTCCCTATGGTTTAAAACCCTAGAGAAGGTAGTACTCTTCCCAAGCAAGGTTCCAAGATGCATGGACTCTCTACAGGAATTGTGAAGTGGAAAAACTAGAGGCAGATGAGGATTCCACTCACCAAACAGCAAACTCAATGCTTGAAGGAGGAAAAGTGGCAAAGCCATTGCCTGAGATACAGAAAACTGTCTATCTGACACCCTATCATTACAGCCTACCACACTCCAAGGGTTATGACCCAAAGCTACACTGTTTGCATCTAAAAGGAAACTAATCTTTCTAATCACTCATGGGTGAGTGAGTGGGCCAGCCTGGTCAAAAGTACTGTGGTGACCATTACACACCCCCTTGAACAGCTAAAGGCTGACAATACCAAATGTTGGCGAGGATGTGGAGCAATTGCTACTCTCATATGTTACTGGGTGGGAATGTAAAATGGCTCAACCACTTTGGAAAACTGGCAATTTCTTAAAAAGTTAAATATACATCTATTCTAAGACCCAGCTATTCTACTCCCAACTACTTATCCAAGAGACATGAAAACGTAAGTCCAAAAAAATTATGTAGAAGAATGTTTACAGCAGCTTTATTCCTAACAGACCAAAACTAGAAATAGCTCAGGTAAGCATTAACAGGTGAATGGACAAAATGTGACATACACACACAACTGAATATTATTCAGCTATAAAGAAAAAAGAAATTATAATATAGGCTACAACACAGATGGACCTTGAAAACATTATACTAAGTAAAATAAGTCAAAAGAACAAATACTGAAGTGGGCTCATATCTTTATTGTGAATCTTGAAGATGTCAGATAAAATAGACAAATGCGTACAGCTCTACCCAGACAAGAAAAAGTATAGTGAGCTGTAAAAGACCAATGCCCTCTCAGTCACAGCTGATGTTCCTCTCCCAAAGTGACCCTTTCATTACTTTCAACACCAAATGGAGTTTTACCTGTTTACAAACTTCATTTAAATAGAACTTCTTTGCATGTATCCAGCTCTTTTCACTCAGTATTAAGCTTGTGAGATTCATCCCTGTTGTATCGAGCAGTAGTTGGTCTATTTTTCATTACGGTATAGTAATCCATTAAACATACTGCAATTTGCTTATCCATTAAAAAAAAAAAAAAAACTAGGTCTGAGACTATCTGCTTTAGTAATCTACTCTAAAAAAGATTAGTGCTTTATTACACCAAATTTTCTGAAGCAACAGGCTGCTGCTCACAGAAGCAGGTTATATCCTTTAGTGGGCAGGATGCTGTTCATAACACAACTGCAGGTGGCAGCCCCAAGAGTTTATAAAAGCTAAAGTTGATAAAAACCTGGAGAGTCTCTTCTAGATGGATTTCAGAAGCAGCTTCACTATTCTACCCAAGATAATTCTGCTACTCAACAGTCCTCATCCAGTCAGGCACTCAGGAACAAACATCTGCCACAAGTTTAAGTCAATGGCCAATGATAGGAAGGGAAAAAAGAGACATCTTTAAGGCATCTTGACACACGATTTTTTAAAAAGCTCTAAGAAAGCAATAAACATGGTCATGCTGATCATACAAAGAACATCTTTACAACAAAAAGTTTTTACTTTATTGAATGAAGGAGCCCTGGTGGTTCAACAACCTTGGTTGCTAAACTAGAAGGTCAGCAGTTCAAATCCACCATGTGACTCCAAGGGAGAAAGACATGACGATCTGCTTCCATAAAGATTACAGCCAAGAAAATCCTGTGGGGCAGCTCTACCATGTCATAATGGGTTGCTATGAGTTGGAATCCACTTGATGGCACACAACAACACATGACTTAATACACACAGAAGTGGGGATAGTTTTAGTACCTCCCTGGGATACTCATGGATTAGATACTGAACTTGGTTCTGTTGGAGACAGAAGAATCCAGCTTCTTCTAGACGGCTGCCACCAGTTTGTACATAACTCCACACTCACCTTCCCAAAAGCCTCTGCTGAAGCCCTGCTATGATGGCTACTTAGAACCCACAGGGTTCCTCAACCCTACTGCTTTGGGACATCTGTTGAAGAGCTCAGCCACTGTCAGAAAGGAAGACCAAGGCTGCCTCTGCTAATGACACCAGTGTTGCTGCTAGTGCCTTCAATCACAGCAAAATCCTTCTCAAAAGCCCAACTTTCTGTACGCGGCCTCTTTGCAGGTATTACGTCATCAGCTGGACAGTGGAACATGCTCAAGTCCAGACAGGAGGACTTGAAGGGAGTTGTGCCAAGTCTCTCTGCTCAAATCCCTCCAGCTCTACAGCTCTCTGAGCCGCCCCTCCCACATGGACTAAATTCACCAGTAGACATGAGCATCTCATGTCTACTTTTTGAAACTTAAAATATAACTTGAAGGACAATTAATCCTTATAAAATATACTTCTCCAGCATAACTGAGCTTCAA
The DNA here is from genome assembly GCA_028571685.1 of Heterohyrax brucei. Lineage (NCBI taxonomy): Eukaryota > Metazoa > Chordata > Mammalia > Hyracoidea > Procaviidae > Heterohyrax > Heterohyrax brucei. The sequence continues at coordinate 23,327,732 of CM053152.1, forward strand.
ATAGTTCTCAAAACAGAACGATTTCTTTCCCTTGACACATTATTTTTACTGAGATGTATGTAATTCATGCTTTTAAAGTATATAACCAATTGGTATACAATATATCCAAAGAGTTGTACAACCATCCTTATGGTATAATTCCAGAACATATTAATTATCACCAAAAAAACCCCAGCATCCTATTTTTTAATTAATCTCTGCTGAGACCACTCTTCAGCCTTAGGCTGCTGACCACTCTGGGTTCCCAGAGTAAACTAAGAGTTTGAGGCATTCTTGCACTGACCTTAAAGTTTAGCAGTAACTCAAGGTAAGATGTAGGACTGCTCATGAAAAAGGATAAACTACGACCAGCAGCCACCGTGTTTGGAAACTGGTGGACAAAATGCCCTCCAAACGAAGAGAAGGTCCAGGATAAAATTTAGGAACATTGTACAAAAGTCTTCACTAGATCTGGAAACTTTAAAAGAGCAGGGTCACTTAAAAAAAAAAAAATAGAAAAGAGGTCTGGAATCCTAAGCTCCAAACTCCCTCTGTTTCTCGCCTGCTCAGCATCATCTTGGCCTCATCACCAGGCTTCCAAGTCCTCATTCATAAAATTTAGTGGTAGTTTGGATAATCACTAAAAGTCATAATAATAATTGCTAACAGTTGTAAGTGTTTAACAGTCCTAAATTTACTTTTAGATGAAAGGTAAAGTGATTTCTTTAGACAAAAATTACCCACCCAAATCCACTAGAAATCATTCAGGAAATAAAGAAACACAAACCAAGGAGAACCAGTGACCTGTGACAGAGGGCATCTCAAAGGGGAGGATCTGTGGTTGGCACTTCGATGTCCGTACAATGGTTAACTGCTGGGCTGCATGAAGGAATAACCAGAGGTGCAGTTTACAGGTCCACACCAGCAGCAGGGATCAGCAGAAAGAGTCTACGGTTAACAGCGTGGTTTTGTGCCATTTACTGTTTTTGAAAAGAAGAGGCTGTCAACGAATGAGAGTAGCAAGGGTGCTGAGCAGTAGCCTCACAGTTGTGAGACGACACCAGGGTGTGGGAGTGGGCAGGAAGCAGCAGATGTGCTTCAGTGTGGACCAGCATAGAGCAATGCATTACAAAAAAATCACTGCAGTTCTCCTGATGAGACATGGTTCCAGAACATCATGCACAATCTGGAAACAGTACCCATGAGTCACTAGCGACAGCTTTCTGAGGCACTAGTTCAAAGACGCTAAAGTACCTACGAACACCAATGTAAAGCTGTTACTGCTCTGAGCATGAAGTGAGAGCAGAAGAAGTTTAGAAATAATCCAATCCACCTTTCTCATTTTACAGGTGAGAAAGCTGAGGCCCAAATGGCCTGGGCCATTCCAGCAGGAAACTACCTCATTGTGTCTTGAACATAGCAAGTGGTCAATAAACATTAGTTAAAACTAGAAAAAAGATCTCACAGTCCCTTAGTGAGGGAGCCAAAAGAACTCTGAGCCAATGTTCTCTCCATTGCACTCCACTATGCCACAAGGAGCACCACCAATAAAACATGTGCTTTTAGTCAGATCACACAAAAATATTATTGTTCTACCACTGGCATCAACTTCAAAGCCTTGCAAAGCAGAAAACTATGGTGAAAGACAGTATTATGAGCAATTCCTGAATCTGAGAAGCAACTATAGAGTAACTAAGGCAGCAACAGAATGGCAAGTTTTAAAAACTAACATTAATCTGGAGTTAGAAAAATCAGATGGTAAAACAATAAAAATTTGTAAAGTGGTATCACTGAGAAATTGGGTGAAACAGAATTTTTTCACCAACTCCTTCAGCACTAGAATTGAGGAGTTATTTCTGGCACCCTGAAGAAACAATTTTAAAAGTGGGCAAAGAAAGGACTATTTTACCCAGTAGGTAATAAATCTGTCTATATAAGAGGGACGACACCAGGTGAAAAGAAAGACAATAAAATTCAAATAGGGATAAGAATAAATTCTCAGGCAACACATCCATAATAGGTTATCGAGAACAGTTTCAGGCATACGAGCCATTTTTAACCTCTAGGCTTGCAATCCTGGAAAGCAACAACAACGCTCTCTTACCACATAACTAAGAGATATAACCAAGGTCAGCACTCTAGCTGAAGGGACAATGTAAAACAAACAAACTAACAAAATAACACTGCAGCTACTGAAGCCAACACTTCAGACAAAGAATGGACTGGACTTGGGGACACAGAGTGTATACTTTATGGCTAAATATATACGTACATATAAGTCTGGCCTACTGGTTTCTCTTTAGAAGGGAGATAAGGTAGAAAGGAGGGACAAGTGTTGGCTGAGTGGATGCCGGAAGTAAAGAGTGAAAAAGAAGAGTGTGCTGTCACAAGGTGAGGAGAGCAGATAAAGCTGCACAGAGGTGAGCACTCGAGGTCTTATATGCAAAACTGACTCAAATTATAAACTTTCACTTAATCACAAATAAATATTTTTTATTGAAAAAGAAACAACAACACTAGCAAAGCTTACCTGTGGGGTGGGATGCAAACGCCAACAGCATTACACTGAAAAAGACACACAAAGCAGTTAGGAAAGCTTCCCTGGCACTAAAACCACCCCATAAATTTCTATCCATTCTAGTCGGAAATAACTTGTTCGCTGCCATGCAGTCAGCGTGACACATGACAACCCCATGCAACGTGCAGCAAGATGCTGCCTGGTCCCACACCACCCCCATGACCAGTTGTGAATCAGACTGTTATGATTCATAACGTTTTCAATGGCTGATTCTCAGAAATAATCACCAGGTCTTTCTTCCTAGTCTGTCTTAGTCTGGAAGCTCCACTAATCATAGCGACATGCAGTCCTCCACTAACAGGTGGTGGTTGCACATGAAGTGCACTCGTCAGGAACTGAAATAGTTAAATGTGCCTAAGAGCAAATTATTTGCACTGAATGAATTTCATCATTTTGCTTGACTCTAACTCCTCAGTGAGCAGGTTTAAGACTCACTTGAAATGCCTTGTGTTGTGGCAAGTGGGTTGACCCCACCCTTGTGACAGGTTGAGAGTCCTATGTCCCAGTCTGTAAGTCCACAGCTCACTTCTGCTGGCCCCAGTTTACAATGATCATATTCACATAATTCACAAAAAGCATTTGTAAACTAAACAAAGCAAGTTACAATCCAAAAGCTGACTGCTGAGGATAAGTAAAGTATATTTTTAATATACAAACAAGGTATTAAATTCCTAAGAAGATAGCCCACAAAATGATCTATCCCATCCACCATGTGTGTGAATACTACCTAGATTGATTTTCAACAGACCAACAGGGTAAAAAGACAAAAAGGAAGAATATCCATCTGGTGATGGCCATATTCAGCCTTGGCACCTCCCATCTTCCTTTCCGGAAGCCTCTAGAAGCATCTCTCATCTCCTAGGGTTTCACTCACAACACCTTGATGCTGCCACAATATGCCAAAGTTCCTGCCTCTGCGTTTTCCACAATTACCCATTTTCTCTTCCATCAGAACTCTCCTTCCTAACTTGTTCAGTGCTCCGGTCTTCTGTTCTACCTCTTAGTTCGCAGTCCACTGCCTGGGGCTGAAAAGCTTACCAGCAGTGATCCAAGGCACAGCAATTGGTCTCTGTTCAGTGGCAGCGAGTCACTAATCAGATTATGGAACAGACTATGTGGCTAATTGCCTCCATGAACAACTGTCACCTTTGCCATGAGACCAGAAGAATGGGTTGGTGACCAGTTACCATTATTGAACATTTTGATCAAGAATTCCACTAAACAATTCTGATCAAAATGGGGAACACGAAGAACAGAATTTAAAATGTTCTGAACTCGACTTTCTGGAATCACAAAGAGGGACTGGTAAAAATGGTCTACCTTGAGCATTATGTTCTTTTAAGAACTATCTATGTGCGATCAAATCGACAACAGCAAATCAAGAAGTTAAACAGGAAACGTAAGGGGCAATGAGTTTATATTAATGGAGGAGGAACAACTCAGAAAGGAGAGTGAGGGTGACTGCACATTAGAAGAACATAATCAGTGACACTATAGTGTATGTATAGAAACTGTTGGAATATGCTTTGTTATATATATTCTCAATAATAAGAAAATGAATATAGAAAAAAACACAAAGAACCCTCCTTCCACCCAGACAGCTGATCCAGCTAGGTGTTACAAATAATACTTTTTATGTCAGTATGAAGGTAGTTAGCCCTTTCAGGGGCATGCTAACGTAAAAATGTTGAATGGCCAGTTTTGTGGTTCTTAACAACAGTGGCTGCACATTAGAATTGCCATTATCAGGGCTTAAGTTAGAGACCTGAGGGTGTGGTCTGATCAACCATCATTTATTTTTTTAAGGCTCCCAGTGGTTCTAAAGAGACTGAGACCCACCACAAAGAATCCTTCTCCAGTTGGCGGCATTATAGGCAGTGTGGAGGCAGACAGTATTAAGCAGGGAAACCACTGTTAGTTAGCCCTGCTGCATGCTTGGGCACATCTTTCTGTACTATTTCTGTTATTCTTGAGCCCTTCCTTTGCTACACCTCTGAAGCACAGTTTCCCTAATGGCTCCCAGAGTGACATCATAGAAAGATGCAGAAAGAGAGGAAGTCCAGAAGGGCATGTAGCTGTAGAAACCACCGACAGTCCAAGTAAGCCTTGGCCACTTTCCAGGAATTGGTCCCTGGGAGGGCTCTTCTTTCTTAAGAAAACACATTACTGGCATCCACCTCATCATTTTTTTTCACTGGATCTCTTTTTGGTATAATTTCAGGAGTAGAAGCTGTTGCTTAAATGGCAACATATGAGGGGCCCTTTCCACTCCAAAATATCTCCCAAGACTCACCATGGTACCTAAAATCCTGTTACTGTCATTACCCTAGGGTGTCCCTAAAATAAAACATTAAGGGTTAAACAGAAGAATTAAACTAAATAGTTGGTTTTCTATTTAAATTCTTCAAATACAGTGCGATATCAATCCCAGCTCCTAAATCATGACCCTCCTGACAGCCTATTAGGGTACCAACTACCCTGCAGGACTAGACACCTGACAGGTGCCCAGTGTTTTCTGAATCACAATTCATCCTCTAGGTGTATGTGTGGTATGGATATCTCTGAACAGAAATACAGCTTGAAAATCCCAATAGTTCTAAGATTATATATTACATGTAGGCTCTAACAGGCAACTGTACTATATAAAAGACATACTATGCCAGACAGACAGCAGACTTTTAAATTCATTCATTCAACAAATATTTACTGACTGCCTGTTATGCACTGTATCTCAGAATACAGCAGTCAACAAAAGAGAACATACTTGTACTTTTATGGAAAATAAGAAAATATGAGGAAAACATACATTCCATATGCTACACTCCAATACATTTTTCTTTTGTTTTACTAAGCTATACACTGGAGAAATGATCTGCCTACTTCTGTTTGAGATATACAAAATTAGCTGCAAAGGAAGGAGATGGAGCTTGAACAGACGACATTCCAGCTATTTTCCATTTCATAGACTAGGAGAAACTAGTGTCTGCCTCATGTTAAAAAGAAATGAAGCTAAATATGCCAAGCCAAGCCAAGTGCATACATCCCATAATATTCATTCCAATGGGAAAAAATCATGGAGTGGGTGCAAGTAATGTGTTTTCTCAAGAAAGACGGCAATTATTTTTAGAAGTTTCGCTTACTTTGAGTCTCACATATAAACTCTCCCTTTATTCTTTCCTTTGCTTTTTCCCCTCTACCTGCTGCCTTAAACCTCTCACCTTTATGAGAAACAGGGGTCTACGGGTGGTACACACAGTCAGAGACTTAACTACTAGCCAAAAGGCTGGTGATGCCAACCTAGCCACAGGTGCCTTGAAAGACAAGCCTGGCCATTTGCTTCTGAAAGGTGACAGCCTTGAAAACCCTGTGGAGCCATTCTACTGCATGCGTGGGGTCACCACGAGTTGGAATCAACTTGACAGCAATATGAGAAATATATGAGAAATACACCAAAAAGGCTCAAGTGATGGCCAGGGAGCAAACACAGTCTCAAAAAAAAAACAACAGGTGTGTGTGCCAAAGGTAGAAAACTATCCAACTATTTGCTTCAAAAAGCTGAGAGATCTCCACTGAAAGACTGCAATTGATGATCCAGGGGCCCCAGAGTTCCCCTGGGAGCATGGCCCCTACGGCCCCTGGCCTTGATGCAGCTCCTGTTGATAAATCATAGTGGAGGTCAACTCTTTGGACAGGAATGGATTGGACTTGGTGACACAGAGTGGGCATGTCACATGTGCACTTTATGGTTCTATGCATCTATAGGACGTCGTCCTGATGACCTCTTACTGGAGGAAGGGGAGTGGGTGGAGAGGAGGGATACAAGATTGCTGGGAGGATAAGACACATACGGAGCAGAGAGAAAGAATGTGCTGTCACCACGCAGGGAGAGCAGCAGGAGCTGCATATAGGTGAGCATGCAAATTTATATGGCAATGTACATTTTCATTCAATCATAATAATAAAAAATAAAATAAAATAAAGATACAACTCTGAAAAACAAATTTGAGAGATCAAACTAATTCCCTGCCCTGGCAGACAGTGCTCTGGGCTGGCACACTGAAGTACAGCAACTGTAAATGTAAGTAGGCTGGAGGCCTCTGGATGCTGACCCCTCAGTGTTTGGTGCCAGTGTAGAAGTGAACAAGGGCCCTGGTTCTGATTTACACATATTCATCACTTTAACTGAAAGCAAAGACTTGGACATAGAAGCTTAGCTATAGAGGGGTATGCAGCAGTCTCAGCCAGGAAGTCAAAGGCATCAGGCTCACAGGCAATAGATTTTCTCACACCAGAAGAAAGAAGTTAGAAGGAGGAAAAAGAGAACAGGAAAATTAGCTACAGGTCATAAAGGCTCATTTTTCCATATCCCTTATGTGATGGTTAAGGTTGTATGTCATTGTGGCTGGGTCATTATTCTCAGTGATCTGGCCATTACATACTGTTGTAATCATCTTCCATGATGCAATATTAATTGATGAGCAATCAGCTACAAGGAGAGTTCCCTTGGGATGTGGCCTCTATCCTTGCTAGCTTGGTCTGGATCTACATTTGACTTGTCATCCTGGTTCTTGAAAGTCAGCCTCCAAAACCTGTGAGTCAGCAGCCTGCCACCTTAGCTATCAATCTTAGGATTTGTCAGCCTGGGCAGCCCATGAGCCAGCAGCCTGCCACCTGATCTGCTAATCCTGGATTCATCAGGCCCTGCAGGAATACGAGTCTGGAGAATCATCCAGCCTAATGTCTGATACATTGACTTGGAACCTGCCAACCTCTACAACTGCATATATACTTCACTGGTGTCATGGTTTGAATTGTGTCCCCCCAAAAATGTGTGCAGCCATGTGGCTGGGATATGGTTCCCAGTATCTTGGGACTGTCCTCCATTGTGTGGTTTTGCTAACCTGTATGTTAAAGGATTAGGGTGGGGCTGTGAATTCCTGCTATGGGAGAAGTTTCCCTGGAGTATGGCTTGCCCCACCCTTAATGCTTTTAGCTTGCAAGGAATAAAAGGAAAAAGAACCAAGGACAATTTGAGAACCTCGCTACCATCAAGCAAGCAGCACCGGGAGCAGAGCGCGTCATTCAGACCAGAGGTTCTTGCGTTAGGATGCTCCCTGTACAATGACTGATGCAATACTGGACTTTCCTCCAGAGCCGTTAAGGGGAAAGTCTTTCCCTGGAGCGGACACCCTGAATATGGACTTGCAACCTACTGGACTGTGTAAGAATAAATCTTTCTTTGTTAAAGCCATCCACTCTGTGGTATTTCTGTTAGAGCAGCCCTAGCTGACTAAAACAACTGGTTTTGCTTCTCTAGAGAACCCAGCCTAAGAGATCTTATTTCTTTGCTGCTTAATTCTACTATGTTATTGTTGTTAAGCTGCCAACAAGTCAATTCCAACTCAGAGTCACCTTATCTGCACCTGAATGAAACACAGGCCATCCTGCACCATCTTCACAATTGTTGCTGGTTGAGTCCCCTGTTGCAGCCACTGCTATCAATCCATTTTATTAAAGATCTTCCACCTTTTCGTTGGCCTATTACCTTACTAAACATGATGCCCTTCTCCAGGGATGGGTCCCACCTGATAACATGTCTAAAACATGTGAGACAAATCTCACTATCTTTGTTTCCATAGAGCGTTCTGTGGCTAGATCTCTTCTAAGACAGATTTGTTCATTCTTTCGGTAGTTGATGGTATATTCAATATTCTTCACCAGTACCACAACTCAAATGTATCGATTCTTTTTAGCTCTTCCTTATTCATTGTCTAGCTTTTACTCACTATGAAACAACTGAAAATAAACTGTCAGGCACACTTTAGTCCTCAAAGCTACATCTTTGCTTTTCAACACTTTAAAGATGATTTTTACAGCAGATTTGCCCAGTGAAATACAGTGTTTCATTTCCCGACACTGCTTTCTTGGGCATTGTGGATCCAAGTAAAATGAAATCCTTGAGGATTTCAATCTTCTGTCTGTTTATCATGATGTTGCTTATTGGTCCAGTTGTGAGGGCTTTTGTTTTTTGTTGAGGTGTAATCCATACTGACAGGGTGGTCTTTTTCACCATTAAGCATTCAAGTTCCCTTTGCTTTCAGCAAACAAGGTTGTTTCCTCTGCATATCATGGGTTTTTAATGAGTTTTCCTCCAATCCTGATGCTGTATTCTTTCTCATGTAGTCCAGCTTCTTGGATTATTTGCTCAGTATACCAGCTGACTAAGTGACACACACTTTTCCTGATTTTAAACCACTCAGTATCCCTTTGTTCTAAGGGACTAACTGCCTCTTGATCTATGTACAGGCTCAGCATGAGAACAATTAAGTGTTCTGGAATTCCTATTCTCCTCAGTGTTATGCATAATTTGTTATGATCCATGCAATGAATAAGATAAACATCTTTATGGTATTCTCAGCTTTCAGCCATGATCCATCTGACATGATCAGTGATGTCCTTCACTCTAATTGCTCTTCCCAGTCTGGCTTGGATTTCTAAAAGTTCCCTGTTAAGGTACTGCTGTAAGCCTTTTTTAATTACCTTTAGCAAATTTTTACTTGTGTGTGATACCAATGATACTCTTCAATAGTTTTGCATTCTGTTAGATCATCTTTCTTTGGACCTCTTTTAGTCAGTTGTCTTCTAGTCAGTTGTCTTCTAGTCAGTTGTCTTCTAGTCAGTTGTCTTCTAGTCGGTTGTCTTTCAAATTTCTTGACATAGACAAACAAACACTTCCAGAGCTGCATCAATTTGTGGAAACATCTCAATTGATATTCCTTCAATTCCTGAAGCCTAGTTTTTCACCAATGCCTTCAATGCAGCTTCAACTTCTTCCTTCAGTACCACCAGTTCTTGATCACATGCTACTTCTTGAAATGGTAGAATGCCAATTCTTTGTGGTACAGTGATTCTGTGTATTCCTACCATTTTCTTTTGATCCTTCCTGTGTTGTTCAGTATTTTTCCTACAAAATCCTTCAAAATTGTAACTTGAAGCTTAAATTTTTTTCTTCCGCTTTTTCACTTCAAGAGATGCTGAGCATGTTCTTCCTTTTCAGCTTTCTAACTCCAGGTCTTTGCACATTTCACTATAATATTGTGAGGGACCCTGCTAGCTGCATAGCTGACTGTATCACAGCAACATGGAAACCACCACAGTACAGCAAACTGCCAGACATGTGGAACAGTGTTTGCCAGGAGGCTGTAACAATGAGCTGGGAGGATAGAGCGTTCTAGCCCCATGCTCTGAGAGGCACTGGGCCAATGGGAAATGCCAAGCCACCTTTTGCGGTCTAATGTCACAGAAACATGTTAAAAAACAAGACACTTTTACGTTCTTCAAAAAGGTAGCTGGTAGGTCTGAGCAGAGTGGAACTAGTAATTGTTTTTAGCTGAGTATAACAGAAGGTCACAGCCACACCTAGAGGGAGTCTGCTTTCAAAAAGGTGTTTTATTAAATATGAAGGTATTTATGAGCTTTACTTCTGATGATACAGTTCCAACTGTAAGGAACATCTCCAGCCCTGGCCTTCTTTACATGATGTGACAGCATTAGGCAAACTTAAATTTCTAACAGAATTTCTGTTTTTCAATTAGGCCCCCGCAAGTACACAGCTGACTTAGCTAGCTGGTTCCTGTCCTTGCCTGGGCTTGGGCGAGAGTACCACATGTTTAAATATTTAACAGATATAATTCAAACCTAAAACTTCACTCTATCTTACTTAACAAATGTATCTTCAAAATAGCCTGGAAGGCCACATTAAACTGTAGAGTCCTTGGAGCCTCATGTCAGAAGGTGGCATCCTAGGAAGATCAAACCCAGGCTCCCAGCTCCCAGTGCGATTTCCACCCCAGGCTCTTATCCTGGGTATACACCTCAGCATGCAAGTCGACACCCATGTACACCCCTTCCCACCACAGCCTCCCTCTGGATGCTCCTTGGGTCAAGCAAAGAGTTAAAAAGACAAACCCAAGGAGGTCTGACATGGAGCTCAGGACCACCTGGGCAGGAAATTCTTGGGCATATTCTAGAAGGGAGAGTGTGGGTCCTGAGATAAAACTCCCCCATAGATGACAGACTCCGTGTCCCATGGCAAAGGGTACAGTCCTCACCAGTGTGGGTCCTGGGCAGAGGGTCCACTTGCCTACTCTGAGAGCAGAACAACTATCTGGTTTCCTCAACTTCTGGTTACCTAACAAATTACTTAACTTGCCTTCCTGGCAGGCACACTGGCTGAGAAGTCTCTAACCTAAATATGAGAATTAGAATCAAAAGCAGAATGATACGAGTCGTCCTTTGTAAATGTAAACAATACATTACCTGAATATATAGTTTAAGTACTGCTGGTCAATGTCACTAAAGAATGAGAGTAAAAATAAAAATAAAGCACATGAAATAATGGAAGTGTTTTACATACAAAAGACAATCACTATTCTCTATTAATAAATTATATCATGTGTAAGTCATACACTTATAAATTATCAATAAAGGACACAAAGAATATATTCAATCAACTAAGGAATAAAAATATTCCCTAGTTTATTACAATCAAACACATCTTCCCCTGCGGCCAATTACTTTTGTGTATATATGCCACTTAACAAGGAATGTCAGCTAACTCAGGCCAAAGGACTGGCTTTTAAGGCTGATGTATTTAATAAACAAAAATACATGGAGCTCAAATAAATTTGAATTTCATATACAGAATAACGTTAAGTATGTTGCAAATATCAGATAAGACATATGAATAACAGTTGCTGTTGAGTCGATTCTCACTCATGGTGGTCCCACGTCTGTCAGAGGAGAGCAGAGCTCCACAGGGTTTTCAATGGCTTTTTCAGAGGTAGACTGCCACGGCTTTTTTCCAAGGTGACTCTCGGTGGCCTTGAACCTCCAAACTTTCTGTTAGCAGCCAAATATGCTGTTTGCACTACCCAGGGACTTCAGACGGCACATGCTTTATAACTAAAAATAAAAAAATTACTCACTACTAAGCTGAAATTCAAATTTAAGTGGGCGTCATGTATTTTATCTGGCAACTCTCCTGGGTTCTTGCTGCAAAATCACTTTATTAAAAGAACAAAAGGTGCACTTGAGGACAGAAAATCACACATTTTCAGTGTATAAGCTCCTCCCAGAAGCGACTGCCTTCAGACCTGACCCCTCTGGGCCCTACGGAAGGCCAGGCCCCTGGACACTCAGTGGTGGGCCACCCACAGAAGAGCAGCCCTTACAGCTCCAGCTCACCCAAGACCTAAGCCCTCTTTTTTCTTTTACATTCACCAAAGCCATTTGACTGCAACAGAGCCCTCAATTTACCCAAAGAACAGAGCTGGTAACTGGGGAGATTCAGGGTCTAAAGTAAATCAAGGTAACAGGGGGCAGGGAAACAAGAAGCCAGAGTTGGGCCTCTGAGCTGGAGGTGGTCAATTCAGGTGTAAAGCAGCTGTTCACATAAATTTCAGACAAATGTCACCTAATTACTGCCCCTGCAGGGTCTGAGACTCCCATGCCTCTTCAGCAATCACCGAAAGCAGACACATTTTAGGTCTGGGGTCCAGCCTCGGGAGCTGAGTCAGCTGCCTTCACTGCTACTTACTCAGTCACACACCAGTATGAATCTTATTCCCCTCCTTTAACCAAAAACAACTCACCCAACTTCAAAAGTTTACCTTCGTATACTGGGCTTCTGGGACGTCTGTCGTATCTTATAAGCTCCTGAAAATGAAGTGACACATGTCACTGGCACATGGCATTATGCACATGAAGCTGCCTGTATTTACATGCCAAGCACAAAGTTCACGTGGCATAGCGTCCCTGCAGGTGCAGCTACTAGCAGCCCCCTCAGCAGCCCCCTTCATCAGGGTCACACATGAATGAGAATTCAAACCTTCCCTGATCATGTACTAAAGGGGCCCACTGAGAACACTGGGCAAGAAAAGCTTAGTAATCAACACAGGGATACAATTAACAGGAAGGTTTTTATTTCCTTTAAAAGACGCATGTGAAAAAGAGAGACGTCCTTGGATTTCTGAACTGCATCTAACAAAGTCAGGGCACTGTTATTTCTCCCTAAGCCTATAAGCAGGATATATTTAACATGACATTTGAAATAAAGTCAGATGACTCTTTTATTTAACCCATTTAAAATGGTTCTCATGCATGGCTAAAAGAAAATGTTTCTGATACAAATTTATGGATATACTCCTACTGTTTCAAAGACCAACCAATATCTACAAACCAGGGTGAGGAAGCAAACCCCAGCCACAGGGAGTCAGCTAATGTTTGTCAAGAAACAGAGGAAACTATACTGGAAACAAGTGTTGGAGGAAAACTTTCAGGCAGAAAAATCAAACCAGAAAACACCCATTCAACTGTAACCTTAGATTTAATTCTCCTATTGCCTAGGGTAGAAATCCTGGTGGCATATTGGGTTAAGTGCTCCATCTGCTAATCAAAAGGTCGGCAGTTCAAATCCGCCAGGAGCTCCTTGGAAACTCTATGAGGGCAGTTCTACTCTGACCTCTAGGGTCAGTGTGAGTCGGACCCGACTAGATGGCAGTGGGTTTTGGGTTTATTGTCTAGGGTAAAAACCCTCATGGTGTAGTAGTTAAATGCTATGGTTGCTAACCAAAACATAGGCGGTTCAAGCTCGTTTGAAACTCTATGGGTCAGCTATTTTCTGTCATATAGTGTCACTATGAGTCAGAATGAATTTGACAGCAGTGGGTTGGTTATTGCCTAGGGTCAATGAAAAATGGATATTCTCTAAGGTCTAATGAGTAAGTCTCAATTATATAAGCAAAAATTCTTTTAAAACTTACCTACACAGAATAAGTGAATTACAGCCCAAAAGTATCCATCTGGATCAAACTGTAACACACAATAAAAAAGTGAATGGCTGTAAATATAGGTATACTAGGAGTATGTACAGTGATTAGAAACCCTAAACAGTCAACATGCCAAGCAATGGGTCAAAACAGGATGCTTCAGGCCTTGGGCCAGTTCTTCTTCCTTGTCTTGCCCAGATGTCCTAACACCTTCCTAGCAGTACTGCGTCGATCACCATCACTCCCACCCCCACACTGCCACTAGACTGTTTCCATAATAAAAAGCAAATTTGGTGGCATCATCTGTCGCTGGAAATCATCAACAATTCCCCAGTGACTTCAAGATAATACTCCAATAACAAGCCCCATTAGCCCCTGCAGTCATATCTGCCTCCCTGCAGGAGAAAGAGAACTGCTTGCGTTTCCCCAGGCAGGAGTGCTTCCTCCACCAGCATAGGGGTACTCCCTATTCTTCCCTTCTTTGTTTTTCTCTGTGGGGCTTAATATCCCCCAGCAATTTTACTTACTCTTCATTTATCCATCTCCATCTACCCTCTGCAAACCCTGGTGGCATACTGGTTAAATGCTATGACTGCTAACCATATGGTTGGCCATTCAAATCCAACAGGTGCTCCCTGGGAACTCTATGTGGCAGTCCTACTCTGTCACATGGGTCTCTATGAGTTAAAATCAATTCCACTGCACTCAATGACAACAAGAAGAGTCTGTCTCTACAGTTGCCATCAAGTCAATTCAACTCATGGTGACCCCATGGAGTATCAGAACAAAACTGTGCTCCATAGTTTTCAATGGCTAACTTTTTTTCTAAAGTATGTTTGCCAGGCCTTTCTTCTGAAGTGCCTCCTAGTATACCTGACCCATTAACCTTTCGAGTAGCAACCAAGCACCATAACCACTCAGACTACTCAAAGACAAAATAAAAAAGATTTGGGTTAATCCAATATTGGAAGGATAGAGTAGCAGGAGGAGGTGTCTTGGGACCATGCTTTCAGAGGATATCGAGGCCAATTGGTATAATTAGCCTATTGCTAAGAGAGTCCTCTGCACCCCATATTGGTCTTAAAAGTTAGCAAGCTGCCATTTGAGGTACACCAAATGGTCCCTACTCATCCAGAACAAATGATGACCAAGAATAACAAAGACACAAGACAAAAAGAGCTCAGGAGACAGAAGGACCCATGTGAATGGGAGACTGTATCAACACGTGACCAGAAGACCACGATGGTGCCTGGCCACCACCAACAACAGCGGTGATGGGACAGACAATACAGAGGCCCTGTGGCAACATGAGGAAAGGAGGGGTGCAGCTCAAGAACTCTACTAAAAAACCACAATTGATGGTCTGATGGTCTGAAGGGTCCCCTGGGAGCAAGGACCCTAGGTCTGCTGCTACCCTTGACCAGAAAGCACTACTGAGGTCAACTCTTCAGAAAAGAATGGACTGGACTCAGGGACACAATGTGACCATATGGTGTGTGTACTCTATGGTTCTGTGCACTTATAGGATACTGCCCTACTGGTCTCTTTCTAGATGACACAAAAGAGGATGAAGAAGAGGGAACAGGAGCTTGTTAAGACGATACTACAAGCATAGAATGAAAAGGAGGAGGGTGCTCTCATCAGGCAAGGAAAGCAACATGAGCTGTAGCTAGGCGGGCATGCAAAACTGATTTAGATTGTATACTTTGATTTAATCACAATTAAAAAAAAAAGATCTGCGTTAAATTCTAACATTGCCACTTGTTCATTACTTGGTGATCTTTTGGACTTGGTGATCTTCAGCTATAAAATGGAGATACTAACAGCCCCTACCCTTTTGGAACTGTTGGACTTTAAGATAAGGCAGTAAGAATTCATACAGCGCCTGGCACACAGTTAGCTCCTTACAGTTGCAAGCTCTCCCTACTTCCAAGTTTTCTTAGGTGCTCCACAGCATCCCGTACCTCCTGTGTTATAGGATCTGTTCACTCATCTGTTCCCCCTCCCCTTGA
This sequence comes from Heterohyrax brucei, assembly GCA_028571685.1. Taxonomy (NCBI): domain Eukaryota; kingdom Metazoa; phylum Chordata; class Mammalia; order Hyracoidea; family Procaviidae; genus Heterohyrax; species Heterohyrax brucei. The sequence goes on from CM053152.1 coordinate 23,343,130, forward strand.
TGCCAAGTAGACTTTGACTTCTCTTCTGCCCAGACAAGGACTATTCTTCTCTGTGTCTCCAGTGCCTGGCTCAGTACCTCACACTTGGTGGGGACATAAGAAATGTGGAGAGAGAAAAGAAACCCATGAATAAAAGATGACTCCTGTCCTTGGAGTGGGAAGTGAGTTCTTAGTGCTAATAAAAAAAAAAAAAAAAATTTCAACTCTGGCTCAGGGTAACAAAGAAAGCAAGGCCTTTGGATGAGAGAAAAACCTCATCTCCATGCTTGTGGTTGGGCAGCCTACACAATGGCCTGCAGATTCATGAAACATGTACACAGACCATATGAAACCAGCACCCACAGAGGTGTCAGTTAGATGGCTGTACTGCTGTTGTCTTGGGGAGAAGGCAAAGGTTAGGGAAAGGTGAGCCTAGGTAAAACGTATCCAGGCTAAAAAACTTCAAAGTATCTTCCCAAAGGCCAGGGTTATTCTGACTCCAAAAGGAAGGGTTAGGAAATTTTGCTAGTACAACTAAGCTTCATTAAAAGAGATTGTGAAGGCAAGGTGAGTTTAAGTGAACTTACCTGGGAGTCACTGAAAGGAAGGCATCCCGCAGCAGCCAGGAGGAAGAGGGCACTATGGAGAGGAGATAAAATACCTTGGCTTTACCTCTCAATAGAAAGAGCTCACAGAGAAAACGCAGGCTATAACACATCAAGTGGAGTCTAGAGGAGGCAGAGATCCCACAAGACCAAGCCCAGTTCATCCTCTGAGAATCCTGCTGCCCATGTAATTGCTGACTGCACACAATTCCAAGAACCACACATTTCCTTCCCTGGTACCCTGCTGCCATTTTCCCAGAGAGGCACCTGTAGGACATCTGCAAAGTCCAAACTGGCTCACTCAAACATGTGCCTGCTAAACATTTAATAAAAGGAGGCACTTTTTATTCCTTTCTTAACTACACATCCTGAAAAGTACAATTGGTAGAAAATGCGGCAAACAAGTTGTCCCATTTCCAAAAAGAAACACCTTGGAAAGAGCACTAATATCTTTTAGCATCAAATCCAGTAGCTCCAGCAATAGATCAGTGCTACATGTACCCTCTGATACAATGGGCCCATGAGGACACAGCATTACTTAGGTGCTATTCCTGACAAACATGAAAAACCGGAATCAAATCATGAGGAACAACGAGGCAAACCCAAATTTAGCGACAGTCCAAAAACAGTGGGCCTATAAAACCAAAAAAGGCCAAACCTATTGCCATCAAGTCAATTTCCAACTGACAGTGACCCTATAAGACAGAGTAAAACTGCCCCTAGAGTTTCCAAAGAGCACCTAGTGGACTTGAACTGCCAACCTTTTGGTTAGACGACATAACACTCAACCCACACGTCACAATGGGCCTATAGTCTTCCCAAATGTTAGCACAATGAAAGGCTGAGGAACTGCTCTAGGTTAAAGGATATCAAAGAGACACAGCATCTCTAGGGGTAAAAATGTGCTGTAAAACTCAACACTAGAATAATTGGAAAAATTTGAATGCGAAGTCCATATTAGATGATATTATATCAGATGTTAAATTTTCTAAACTTGATAACTGCATTGTAGTTATAGAACAGACTGTCCTTGTTTTTAGGGATTTAAAGAGTCATGATCTCTTAAATGTATTCTCAAGTAATTCAGAAAATTTAGAGAAAAAATGAGAGTACGAATAACATACATTATTATATAGTCTATGTGTATATATGTATACACACAGTTATGAGTCACAATTGACTCACAGACACACACACATACACGCAGAGAGAAAGCAGATGAATAAAACATTATCAGTGGATGAATCTAGGTGAAGGTGTAAGCGGAATTTATTTCATATTCTTGCAACTTTTCTGTAGGTTTAAATCTCTTTCCTTGAATAAAAAGTTTTATTAGGAAAATCTTTCCTACATACTGAAATATTTACAGATGAAATCTATCTTGCCTAGAATTTACTTCAGAATAATACTGAAGTGAGGAATCAGGTGGGGCCATGAGTCGATAATTGTTGAAGATGGGTGATGCACATATGGGGTTTCATTATACAGGTCTACTTTTATATATGTTAATAAATTTCTATAACAGTTTTTTAAAATTCTTATCCCAAAAAAGCAACATTGTTAATCACAGATACTTGAGAAAGCTATTCTCATTCATTATAAAGCTGATTTAGGGCTATCTTTTGGTTCAGTAATCATTAGTTTATCTCTTCTAAGTTTCATATATCAAAATGTTTTGCCATCTAGCTTTCCCTGATCATTAACTCCTTCTAATAGAAAGTACAATCACAAAACCCAAACTAGCACATACTCTCCTCTCATTCCATTTTATCAACTCACCAACATGAATAATGGCCGGCCCCTTCACTACTGATCATTGATTACTCACCAGAGGGCAAAAGCCTAAAGGCCTGAGAGAAAACAATAACTGCACTGTTTACACTTTCTGGGAATTTTAACACACAACATCTCTTACCAATATGTGTTCTACACACACATAGAATTCTATATTATATATCATATTCTATATCATATATCATATTTATTACATATATGTAATATACAACATTCTGATATGTACAACCTGAGCAGCACACTGAAGAGAATGTTGCTAATAACCTACCCCCACTGCTGTAATCACCTGTAGTTACATACCCAACAGACTTCCTGTGACTGGTACAGACGAGGCTTCAGTGGTGGGAGCCTTGCCCTTGGAAACCCGGCACATCCTAAGGCCCAGGATGGTGCTCACTGCTGCCCACCCTACTCCAGTGGCCTCAAGAATGCACAAACACCTATGCCCACAAGCACGTGCACATGCACATGCATACACGAACACACACACAGATACACACACACACACAGCCTGCAGAAGAATCCAATGCCCTGGACAGTGAGGGACACAAAGGCAACAGAAGCAAAGAATGCATGAGGGGCAGTTTGTCAAGGAGAATGCACGGGACTGAAAAGAGACAGGAAGGTTTCAGGTGAGACGGAGGAGAATCCTAACGACTGTCTACCTAAAGTGGACCCCATGCACGGCAGTAAGTGTCAGAGATCTACTCAAAAGACAATCCTGGTGTGTAGGGAGAGAGAGAGGACACCAAGGTGTGAGGTAGCTTCCTGGTTTCCCTCCAAACTCATGCCCTGATGATCACCCGATTATATCATGTATTAATGATCTTTAATGCCTTCCTTTAACATCTGCTAATCTCCTTTTAAAAAACATGATGAGTATAGAGGTTTTGTTTTTCAAGTAGCAGTCTCTAATAAATGCAAAAAAAAGGACTGGATGAAAGTCCTGAAATACCTGAAACAAAAGGTCCTAAATCCATGTATCAAAGTGTCTCCTTTGGTTTTCTATCTTAAAGGACTGAGATTCTTAGCTACTAAGCATGGAGAAGGCAGGCATCAGTCCAAGAACAAGGTACCAGGTTAGAATCTGAATGCTGGAGCCAGAGGGATCTGCAACAGAGTCCAGCCAGATTCATGCTTCAGCCAGGGAAACTGAGGTGTCAGGAATTAAGAACCCTGCCCATGATCCTCTGTTGTGGCCCACAGCCTACTCAGATGCCCCAACTCACAGGCCAGTGCTTTTGCTACTACCATGGAAAGTATTTTAAAAAACCAATAAGCTTCAAAAATTATTTTTAAAGTTTTAAAGTCATTATTTCCATGCTTTTTTATTTTCACTCTCCATCAGTATTACATGACTATTTGGTGGTGAAGCTTTGGGTATCAACAGGTGAAATCTGGTGTGGGCTTCTCTTGTTTGTTTTCCTCTTAGGAATACAATATTTCAGGAAAAAAAAAAGGATAGATTTCCAAATAACACATAAAACAGGAATATATGACTATTGAGGTGCATTGAATTACTCAATATAGCCCTTCTAGCCACAGTTTTTGTGACATCTACACAATGATTTGGTGGGACTACACAAATAAGGTGCTTGTGGCCCACCAAGAGGACTGGACAGCTTGCTGCTAATACAAATAAGGTGCATGGCATACTTGTGGGGGTGGGACCACACAAAAAAACAAGGTGCGCGAAACCCTAACAAGGGAATCAGTTGGTTTTCCCACCCCAAATCAGCCATCTCACCGGTGGAATGTGGGGACCTTACTACCACCAAGAAAGAAACGCTAGGAGCAGAATGTGTCCTTTGAGCCCAAGATCCCTGTACTGAGAACCGCTCAGACTCAGGAGACGAAGCAAGATGTAACACTGGGACTATAAAAGGCAGCAGAAGCGAAACAGCAGCAGCAGAAGCAGCAGAACTAGAAGATGGCACAGTGTACTTCCAGGCCTACAAAGGAAAAAAGCCAAGCCTCTTTAGGCAGGAGCCTTACGGCGGAGTGAGGTGACTCTGGGCATTTATCAGTGGAATTAAAGAGCTTTGTAACACTTGCCCAAGTAGGGCAGAGGCAAGGCTACCAACTGTGGGCCAGGTAGAGGCCTACCTGTGGGCATGGCTGAGAAGAAGCTGTTCTTCATTGAAGAACTGTATCCTAAATTGTTTTTGATCCTTAATTGTAACCTGTTACTTCCTTAATAAAGCCCATAATTGTATTGTCTATGAGTCTGGGGTGGCCACTGCAACAAATTATTGATCATAGCAGAGAAGTATAGAGAGACATGGAAAAGAAGACTGATGTCAGAAGGTTGGAGACTAGAGCTACGTCTGACCTCTGGCTCATAGGAATCAGGCTGGGCAGCAGCGGTGCCTGCTGCAACTGCTGCTGCTCTTTTCGCCTCATGAAGTCAGAGGAGGTCAGATGCCCCAGCATGCCATTTTTACAGTGTTTATAATAAATTCCTCTGTCAGCTGCCAGAGGACAAATCTTCAACAAGCAGTCTATCATCAGAGTTAAAAACCAGGCTAAATCTTTTATTTTAGGATTTCGTTTTTCTTAAAACTTACCTACAGATCTTTGCAGGAGAAATCTTCTGCATGAAAGCAAAGAAACTTAAAATTAGTCTTTACAAACTCTTTTTTTCCCCCCACACCAAAAGAAAGCATTTAAACTGAAAGGCAGATAATTTATGAGTTAAGTGTACTAAGGGGCTCAGCAGCTGTTGCTCTTTCACATTTATTGAGGCTTTTTTGTCGCTTGGACGAAACGAGGATGACTCAGAGTTCCGGCAATGAGTCACTTGAGCAAAGCACTCTGGGTGTGCAGAGTTTACCCGCCTACTAAGCACTTCTCACAGCACCATCAGAACCATGTTTACCCGGGAAAAGCAAATGGACATGGAACCAAAGCCTGAAAACATGTGATACACAAAGAAAAGGGAAGGGGGAGACAGAGATGGAGCCTGTGTAAGGGAAGTAAATATCCTCCTGTCTAACTTGTCCTGCAGCTCTGTTTCTTTAAATATGCTTTTCATTAATCCAGCTCTGACTCTGAGTGGTGCTATAAATTATCTGGTATATGTTTAAATTAAGAAACAGAAGAAGTAGAACAGCCATTTTACTCCACTCCTAGAGAGAAGAAGAAAGGTTCTCTTTTTCAAGGGCTGAATAAGGCAGTATAAACTTAGTGTTTAAAGCTCTCTGAAACAAATTCTAACTCCAGCTCTACTCTTACCAATTATTTTTAATTAGTCAGTTTAAGGGAACTAGTGCTTCACACTCTGAAAGATAAGCTTAATTTTGCAAGGAGTAACACAGAATTTTTTTTTTTTAAGGAAAGCAGATATGTAGGATAACAGATTAATTTTAAACATTTCAGGAGGATTATTTTGCTAGTTGAAGACAAACCACGATTTTTGACAAGATTGTATAAAATGTGACAGATAAGCATGTTAAAAAGTGAAGAACTGATCTGACACAACAGATGTCGCTTGCTCTGAAAGTTATCAAGTTTTGATGTGTTACCAAATAACCAAGTTTTTACTGTTTTAATAAACTGATTCTATTTGTATACAAAAGTGTGGCTTGAATTTTTAACCTTGGTCCAAATTGCTCTGCGGAGTCCACCAGAGCCAACTTTGCCTCTACTGCCACCTGGTGGTATCATACCTTAAGTACAGAAATAACAGCACCGTCAAAGGTGATCCGACAATACCTGGACAACTGCTCCCGTTAAGGTAAACTGTTACTAAAAGATTCTGAGCTACCCGGTCACCACCAGTGACAGCCGCGATGGAGCTCACTAAGTTGAGTCTTACTGGCAACACAAGAATAAAAAGGGGTGCATCCTGAGATCTCCACTAAAAGACCGCAAGTGACGGTCCAGCGGCTTCGGGGTTCCCCTGGGAGCATGGCCCCTGGCCCTGATGCTGCCCTTGCCCATAAATCAGAGGTGATGCAGAGTGACCACATATTGGATGCACTTTATGGTTCTATGCATCTATACGATATCATCCTGCTGACCTCTGGCTGAAGGAAGGGGAGTGGGTGGACAGGAGGGGAGAGGAGGCTGTCGGGAGGATGAGACATGTATGGAGCAGAGAGGAGTAGTGTGCGGTCACCGGACAGGGAGAGCAGTGGAAGCTGCACACAGGTGGGCATGTAAATTTATATGGGGATGTACATTTTCATTCAGTCACATTAAATTAAAAAAAAAAAAAAAAAGAATTCCTCTGACTAAGAGGCCACGGTGGCACAGTGGCTGAGAGTTCGGCTGCCAACCAAAAGGCTGATGGTTCAAATCCACCAGGAGTTCCTTGGAAACCCCATGGGGCAGTTCTCCTCTGTCCTGCGGAGTTGCTGTGAGTTGGAATCGACACAACAGCAATGGGCTCAGTTTGATGTGGTTTAGTTTCTGACTAAAGTAGTCCAGACCTGAGGCACAGAGAACGAAAACAAGTAATACCTTAATTACTGAGTTCCACAGGCTCTGAAAACAACGCAGGTGCTGGAGTGGGAGCACTCACCTATTTCGGTCCTTGAGTCCAAAGACAACCTGATAGGAAGCCCTCACAGCATCTTAGGATTGTGAATGACTCAGGATACTCCTCAAAAGTAATACTGGCAAAAATAACAAATAGCTAATACTACTTTGGCTTAGCTAATGTATTCTGAGGGCCATTTATCAAACCCAAACCCATTGCTAATGGGTCAATTCCAACTCATGGTGACTTCTGTACAATAGAAGTACACCCATAGAACTTCCAAGGAAGACCTGGTGGATTTGAACTGCCAACCTTTTGGTTAGCAGCCATAGCTCTTAACCACTACGCCATCAGGGTGTCAAAAGGCCACTTTGCAGGCTCTATTGTAAGTGTTCTAAACATGAATCATCTCAGTGAATGATGACAGTCACAGGTGGTGGCGATTTCCCCTATTTTACAGATGAGGAAACTTGAAGCACTGAGAAATTAGGTAACAGGGTTTGGACTCAGGCAATCTGGCTTGGGAACTTGACCTGCTAGTCTGCTAAAGCCTGCCTGCCAGCCCTGCAGTAACACACCATGAGCCCCTGTAGTAACACATTATGGGCTCCTACAGTAACACACCACAGTGCCTACAGTAACACGTCACAGGCTCCCGCAGGGTCCCCACAGTAACACACCACGGGCTGCTCCATAACACACTGAGGGCTCACAAAGTAACACGCCATGGCCTCCGGCAGTAACGCACCACGGCGCCTGCAGTAATGCACAGTGCCCCAATAACCTGCAGTAGCATACCATGGGCTCCCACACAGCTCCCCCAGTAACATACTGCAGGCTCCTGCAGTAACACACCACAGGGTCCTACAGGCTGCAAGACTTGATTTGCCATTTCCTCTCCCCGGAGTGCCACTCTGAGCATTCCTACTCATCTCCCGTCACTCAAGGTATATCTAGCCCCCAGGAAACCTTCTGGCCTTTTCAAACCCCTGACCTACTCACATTTCTATTTAGGGCCCTACAACACTTTATGCACATCATGTAAGTACATACTAGATTCTCATTCAACTCTTAGTTCTGTGAGGGTAATAACTGTGTCTTCTACATCTTTGTGGCTTAACAAAATGTTTGATACATAGCATACACTTAATAAATGCTGAATGAATGAGTAGCAATATATGAATATTAAACTGTGATAAATATATCTGAAAAGAAGTAGGACCAATTCCACAAGCCATACATACATTCCTTACAGTTGAATTGTGTGTATGCACATGTATGTGCATGCATCTTGGTGTCTGTAACATGTGCGTGTGTGTGCACAAAGAAGTAGTCATCAATGTGGAAATGAACTAGAGGCTGTATATAATTTATGTTCATAACCTGCAAGCAAGACTGTGGGAATATACTCTCAAAAGTTGATTCTAGTAAAACTATACACATAATGGACAAAAACAGACTTCGTTGGAAGCAGCAGGTAATAGTCTGAGAGATGGCATGTAACAGTGCTCCTTAGGAGATAACCAGTTACTTCATCAAGACTCCAGGCTGGATGATCAGGAATGTAAGTCATACCAAAAACATGTTTGCAGAGTACATTTCAATGCTAAACCACCAGAAACCATCTAAAAGTCTAAAAACAAGGGCTGGACAACAAATTATGTTCCATCTAGAGTGGAATACTATTAATGTCAACCTGAATAAGGATCCTTGATAAATTTTCCAATGGAAAAATCAGATGTATCATACCATTTATGTAAACGTCTCTATGCATTCATAGAAAAAAGGTCTGTAAGAACAGAGTGTCTACTTTTGGAGGATTACGGTTGATTTCAGGGTATTAAAACATTGTTTTAATAACTAAAAAGTTCTGTTGCCTACTCAATTGTTTTCTGATTTTCCATTACAAGAAATTATAGTGTTTTGTGTTAGTGCTGAAGTAGAGTTCAAGATCAAACTACTTTAGTGTTTGTCCAACTATTTTCAAGGAAAGGTCCTCCCACCCTGGAAGTCTGATGGCTGGTCTCTACAAGGAAGAGGGTCTCCACTTGGTGAAAATATCCCTTGGGGACTTTCCAACTCTGTGTCCTACCTTCATCCTAGTCTATCAGCTTCACAGTGTGGTTTCCTGACTAGACGTGTCCAGCAGCAAGCAACAGTCTATTAAGATGCACGGCTACTATCCCTGTTAGTGTCGTCTGTGCCATCAAGTTGGTTCTGACTCATAGCTACTTTAGGAACAACAGAACGAAACACTGCCCAGTGCTGCACCATCCTCATGATCATTGCCATGCTTCAGCGTATTGTTGCAGCCACTGTATCAATCCATCTCTCTGAGAGTCCTGTTCTTTTTCACTGACCCTCTACTTTATCAAGCACGATGCCCTTCCCCAAGGACCGACCCCTCCTAACAACAAGGCCATAGGACGTGAAATAAAGTTTCATCATCCCTGCTTCTAAAGAGCATTCTTGCTGTATTTCTGCCATGATAGATCTGTTCATTGTTTTGGCAGTCCATAGTATATTCAGTATTCTTCACCAACACTGTATTTCAAAGGTGTCAATTTCTCTTTGGTCTTCTTATTCACTGTCCAGCTTTCACATGCAAATGATGCAACTGAAAACACAAGAGCTTGGCTTGTATCAGGCCACCTTAGTCAGTAAAGTGCTATCTTTGCTTTTTAACACTTTAAAGAGGTCTTTTGTGGCATATCTGCCCAGTGCAATGTGTCACTCAATTTCTTGACTGCTGCTCCCATGGGTGCTAAATATGGATCTAAGTAAAATGAGACCCCTGACAAATTCAATCTTTTCACTGTTTATCACGATGCTACTTATTGGTCCAGTTGTGAGGATTTTTGTTTTCTTTCTTGATGTTGAGGTACAAGCCATACTGTAGCCTATGGTCTTGAATCTTCATTAGTGAACGCTGCAAGTCCTCTTCATTTACAGCAAGCAAGGTTGTGTCATCTGCATAATGTAGGTTGTTAATGAGTCTTCCTCCAATGTGATGCCCCATTCTTCTTCTTATAGTCCAGCTTCCTGGACTAGCTGTTCCACGTACAGGTTGAATAAGTATGGTGAAAGGATGCAACTCTGATGCATATCTTTGCTGACTTTAAACCATCAGTATTCCCTGTTCTGTTTGAATGACTCCCTCTCTTGATCTATCCACAGGCTCCTCATGAGTGTAATCAAGTGCTCCTGAATTCCCTTTTTCACAATGTTACCCATAATTTCTTATGATCCACACAGTCAAATGCCTTTGCATAGTCAACAAAACACAGCTAAACCTCTTTTTGGTATTCTCTGCATTCAGCCAGGCTCTATATGGCATCAGCAATGATATCCATGGTCCCATATCCTCTACTGAATCCCGCTTGAATTTCTGGCAGTTTCCTTTCAATGTATTGCTTGTCTCTAAGTCAGGTAAATTTGTATTTTTAAATTCATGATTCATATAAGTTTCATGAATAAGAAGGCTCTTCGGAATCGGACTGGCACGAGTCAGTCCCTGGGAACCTGCAAACCTCAGTGACTAATGAACACTAAGTTTTGTGCCATTTCTGGGGGCTGGTCCCTGAGGCTACGTAAGGAACCACCACACGATTCTGCCTTTACAGCTGTTAGAAAAGCAGGGCAGGAGACACAGGGAAACAGTTCCATATTTCATCAAGCCTAAGATGCCACTGATTGTTTCAAATTTCCTGTTATTGTATGCACTAGAAATTGTATGCATTAAGAAATAAAATAAATTAAACCAGGACACACCACTGATTGTAACAGAAACCCAACTTCAGATTAAAATGTGAAAAAAGAAAGCACATTTCATTAGAAGTAATGAAATGTGGAAATTGTAAGATGGTGTGATTAACAGAAAGGTGCCTATTTAAGTGGTGACATAAAGAAGAACAAGGCTAACATCCTCCAGCTCCACTTGGATCTGGCCTAAAGTCGGAGAGGGCCTCAGTGGTTTCACACAGGCTCTTCACTACCTCCCTGCGACGATCTCTGCTCCACAGAGAGCTGGATGAGCTCGTGAATCTGATATCTCTCACTGGAGCTTAAAACCCAGCTGGGGCCTCCCACTGCACTCATAACTCAGCCTTAAAGACCTTGCACAACGAGCCCATGCTCCTGTCTCCAGTCTCATCCTAAGCACCTGTCTCCCTCGTATTAAGCTCCAGAACACTGGCCCAAAGTGATTTCCATCAAGCCTCTTCCAGCATCTGGTCATTTGCCTGTGCTGTCCACTTCCTAGGACATCTTCCCCCACCTACTCACCCTTCAGGGCTGAGTTTAAATCTCACTTCCTCAAACTTCCTTCTCTGGTCCCACAACTCAGCATGTAGGTAAGACTGTTTGCTGAATGTCTGTGGCCTCTTCCAGGCCGCGTGCTCCAGAAGAGTCACGACCATGTCTCTCACTGACTGCTGCAGACCTAGTCAGTGCTCTGCACAGTGTGGGTTCACTGAGGGACTTAAAGAACACCCACAGAATGCATGAGAGCTATTTGAAGAGATCTTCCAAGAGATGAAAGCAACATTACACACCACGACACAGCCTAGAAATCCTCATCCATCAATGGCAGCACAGCTGCTATGGAAAACTGTTTGGTAACTCCTCAGAAAGTTAAACATACAATTTCCACATGACCCAGCAACTTATAGGGAGACACACTGCTGGGTCATGTGGAAACTCTACATTTAACTTTCTAGTATATACCCAGGTATATACCCAAGAGGCCCCAAAGCAGCAATGCAAACAAACGGATGTTCACCAGTGTTCATTGTGGCACTTTTCACAATAGCCAAAAGGTAGAAACAATCAAAATGCCCATCACTAGATAAATAGATAAATAAAATGTGTTTCGCCCATACAATGGAATATTACTCATCCATAAAGAGAAGTGAAGTCCTGGTATGTGTCACAACATGGATGAATCTTGAAACATTATCCTGAGTGAAGAAAGTCAGTCACAAAAGGACAAGTATTATATGATCTCACTTAGATGAAATTGGCAAACGTGTAAATACCAGAGCTTATCAGTGCTTAGCAGTGGTAAGAGACAGTAGGGAAGGGGGAGCCACTGTTTAAGGAGCAGTGAGTTCCTGTTAATGGTGGTGGAATACTCTGGGAAAGATCAGTGGGGACGGTCACACAACATGAGCGTAATCAACATCACTGAATTATACCTGTGAAATTGTTAAATTGGCCTGTTTTTAAACCCCCCCCCAAAAAACACTGTGGTCTAGGAAAAGTGAGAAGTTTGACTGTGGCTGGACTTTATAAAGCTAGAGAAGTTGATGGTGCCCAAATGATGAGGGCTCTGCATGCCCGTGGCCAAGGGAAACAGTGAATGCCAAACAAGAAGCAGGTTTGGGAAAACATCATTTCATCTTGGCCCCACTGCATTTCTGATGCCCAGGATACAGCCAGGTAGAGACCCAGAGGAAGCAGGCATGGGGCTCTACTGGGGACCCCCCCCATGCAGGAGACACCCAAGGAGACAGGGACTTGGGAGCCATCAATGCCCAGAAGGTAAATGAGCTTTGGGGTGAGAATGAGATGGTCCAGGAAGCACGTGGCATGAGAATAGAGCCCTAGAAGACCCTGAGGGCAGACAAGGGAATGAGAAGAAGAAACGAGGCTGGGAGGAAAAAGGCAGAGATGCAGAAAGAGGATTAGGCAAGGGTGGAGTTGGGAAGGCCAAGAGGGCAAAGAGGAGGTTCAGAAAATGAGATGATGAGCAGTCTATACTGTCAACAGAAAAGCAAACAGATGAAGTCATCCACGGCTCCAGCAAGAGCAACCGCAGGGAAAAACGCAGTAAGGCAAGCAGATGAAGGAAGAGAAGGGCAAAGACATGGTCAATGCCAAGCCCAACTCTCTCTGAGGCACTGTGGCAGGAAGGGAAAGGATGAGATGAGGCAGGTGAAGAAGGGGAAAGCAGCAGCAGAAGGAGCTTACTGATTGTTCTGGCTGTTTGAGTATGTGCTTTACAAATACACCTCTCCATAGTTGGGTTAACACGGGCCGGTCTCTCAGAGCTTGGTCCATCCTGACAAGCTGCTAACACTGAACCTGTTTATGGACCAGCCTGGAAGGAGAGGTTAATACGGGGAAGACGTGGGCTAACTGACGGAACACTGCCTTCAAGAAGGCAGGTGGGATACTACCTGGAGCATGGGTGGAGGGAGTGGCCTCAGCCACCAGCAAAGACACCTCTGTCACCTAAACACCTGAGAGATCTGCCTAAAAGTGCCAGCTTGCCTCTCCATAGCTTACAAAGTCCAAAAATTTGATATGAAACTATTTCAAGTGGGTAGGTATTAGAGAAAAAGAATTCCTGAAAAGAAACCAAATTGAAAGCACAATAATAACACTATAAAATCTAACATCTTACAAGTGCCCCAGACTGTCAGAAGTACTTAACAGGTATGTCTCACTAAGTCTTCTCAATAACTCTACAAGCTGGGTACCGCTGTAACCATGTTTCATAGATGGAGGTAGAAGGGTAAAGAAAGCTGCTCTACCTGGTATGAAGCAGATTTGGGGTTGGAAACAAAAGCAAATTTCTCCAGGGTAGACAATGCTTCCAGGACTCTGTGTAAACCTCTCAGGGTTTCTAGCTGCTTCCTAACAGTTTAGCCATGGCCAGTGGAAACAAGGGCACTGTGTGTGCCGGGGCAAAGCAATGAAATCTGTTGCACCTCAGCTTTTGACCCAAGCAGGAAATAGGCATAGTGTCCTGCTCAAAGATGGCAGCCGAGGGTGCTGTTTTGAATGTGTGTCACTCTCTCCAGTCTTGCCAATAATTCTATCTGCCACATCAAGAAACTTTCAGAAGCCTATATGGGAGACTGAATTATTACCAGGATCGTGGAGAGTGACAGGTATTCAAAGCCGCATGGTGAACGCCATCTTGGAGTGAGGCATCATTGCCTGCTTTCTACTTCAGTTTAAGGCCAACTCATGAGATTTGGTTGTATGCAATGCATATACTGCTGTTGTTTCTGCAGGCCATGACTGAATCACTCTGAACCTTTCCAAAGCCCTGGAAGCTCTTCCATAACATTCATGCAATACTGAGATTAGCTGTTGGTGGGTATGCACCCATCACCAGGCCCACACCAAACTCAACTGATCAATGAGGAACTAGTGGTTTAGCGGTAGAATTCTCACCTTCCGTTTAGGAAACCAGATTGCGTTCCCAGCCAGTGTACCTAAGGCACTGTTAGTGGAAGCTTGGGAGGTTTCAGAGGAGCTTTCAGACTAAGACAGAGCAGGGAGAAAGGCCTGGCAATCTATTTCTAAAAATCAGCCAATGAAAGCTTCATTGATCACAAGGTTCAATCCTGCTGTACATGGAGTCACCAAAGGAAAAGGGCCAGCTGACTCCATGGTAGCTAACTACAACATCCTGAGGGTCTGGCTTAGCCTTGCCTGAAGTTGAGTTCCATTCAGACCAAAAAGCATTCCCATGTATATTTGACAAACTGAAGGGATATTAAAACCACGATCCTTGAAGTTAGTGACCACTGTCAGGCAGTCTTGAAATGGAAATTGGTGGGAGAAATAGGCAGGTGCCAATTGGGGTTATAAAGACAAATGCTTTTTTGAAATTTAAAGCAATGGAGATAAAAATCCCATTTTGCATTATCCTTTACCTCTTTCCGAAAACACTTCTGGTACCCACAGATGATAACTTCAGCTGCATTATGCAAAGTTAGAAACACAGGGATGGTCTGAAAGAAAACAGAGTAACAAGCATGAAAATATTTTCTTCAGCCTCATAATTATATAATCCTTGGTTTTTGCTTAAAAATAACGATCTGTAGGAACTCTTGGCATTCATTTATGTAATTCTCTCCAGTAAGACTATTTCACATGATTTCTGTTCTTTGTTACAATATTATTCTTGGTAAAGCGGAGAGGCTTGTTTTCTATGGGTATTCTCGTGTACAAATATTTATTAGGCACCTGCTGTGTACTAGGCCCTATGCTAGGTAGGAGCAAGTCTTGTGAGTAAGGTGGACACCTGACAGCTATTTTAAGTGCACTGACAGAAGCACACAGAAGGGGCATCCACCCCAACAAGAGGAGTGAAGCTTTCTTGGAGGAAGTGAAACCGAAAGTCTAAAATGAGAACTAAATGGTGACCTAGAGTGAGCCAAACCCAAGGACAAGAGGCAGGAAAGTGTTTCAGGCAAAGGAACACAGAAAGGCCCAGGGGAGAAGATGAATTCAACTCCTCCACGGGACTGGAAGAAACTGAGCATGGCTGGAACTAACACAAAAGGGAAAAGCATGGAAGAGGAAGATGGGAAGGGAATCACTGGTCCTATTAGGGAATTAGGACTTTTTCCTGAGGCGCACTAGGAGCCTCTGAGACTTTGAAGGCAAGCAGTGATGTAATGCGATCTGCTGTGTAAAGATGCAGAGCTACAGCACAGAGGAGATGGCTGCAACAATTTAGGAATTTGATAGGCTGAAAAATAGCTCACAAAGATATTCACACCCTAATCCTTGAAACTGAGGATGCTATTTTATATAACAAGTTAGGGGTCTTTGCAGACGTGGTAATGCTGAGGATCTTGAAACAAGGAGATGATTATGAGTTATACGGGTGGGCCCTAAATGTAATCAAAAGTGTCCTTATAAGAAAGAAGCAGAAGAAGATATGACCCATATGTAGAAGGGGAGGTGCAGATGAAGCACAGAGAGATTTAAAGACGATGGCCTGGAAGACTGGAGCCAAGCCATGCTGACAGCTAACAGAACCTGGATTCTCTCTTAGAGCTTCTGGAGGGAACACAGCTCTCTGCCAATACCTTAGTTTAGGCCCAATGTTACGCATTTCAGACTTTTGTTCTCCAAAGACATGAGAGAATATATTTTTCCTTTTTGAATTTTATTTGCTTTAGGTCAAAGTTTATAGCACAAATAATTTCTCATTCAAAAATCCATACACAAATTTTTTTCATTACATCGGTTGCAATCCTTGCGATGTGTCAGCACTCTCCTCCTTTCCACCCTGGGTTTCCTGTGTCCATTCATCCCATTTTCCCGTCTCTCCCTGCCTTTGCTTTTGGGCAGGTGTTACCCACTTTGTCCTGTATTCTTGGTTGAACTAAGAAGCACATTTTTCACAAGTATTTTGTTTATTTTAAAGGCCTATCTAATGTTTGGCTGAAAGATAGACTTTGGGAGTAGCCTCAGGGTTTCTGGTGGTTATAATTTCCAGGTTCCTCCAGTAAGTCTGGTCTTTTTTTCTGAATTTGAATTTTGTTGCACATTTTTCTCCCACCCTGTCCCAGACCCTCTATTGTGATCCCTTTCAGAGTAGATGGTGGTGGAGCTGGGCCTAACTAGTTCTTCTGTGCTCAGGCTGGTGGATGCTGTGGTAGAGGTTGTCCATTATTCCTTTGGACTGCTTTCCTTGTTTCTTTGGTTATTTTCATTCTCCTTTGCTCTGAATTGGATGAGACCAACAGATATATCTGAGATGGTCATTTGCAAGCTTTCAAGACCCCACATGCTACCCACCAAAGTAGAACGTAGAACATTTTCTTTATGAAGTACGTTATACCAATTAGAATTAGATGGGGCCTGGCCACCACCAAAGACAGTCCTCACAGGGGACACAATGTAGAGTCCCTAACGTAGCATGAGAAAAAGAGGTGTACAGATGAATAACTCTATGAAAATGCCAGAATCAACTGTCTGACAACCTGGAGGGTCACCTCAGAACACGGCCCTTAGACGTGCTGCCAGCTCAGCACTAAAGTCAACACTTCAGACAAAGAATGGAATGAACCATGGGATACAGAGTGATGCAGGTGGTGTGTGTACTTTATAGGTTAAGATATATATAAGGTTATCCTACTGGTTTCTTTGTAGAGAGGAGTGGATAGAGAGGCAAGGACAAGTGTTGGTTGAGTACATACTGAAAGTAAAGAGTGAAAAAGAGGAGCGTCCTGTCACAGGATGAGGAGAGCAGACAGAGCTGCACAGAGGTGGGTACTCAGAGTTTTACATGGAAAATTAACTCGGACATAAAGTTTCACTTAATCACAATTTTTTTTTTAATGTTATACCAATTGACACAGACACCCTGAGATCATGGTCCCCAGCAACCAGCCCTCACTTAGCAAGGTGGTCCCTTGAGGTGTTCGGACATGTGGAAGCTTCTATGACCTTGTCTTGGTCAAGCTGTACTGACTTCTCCTACACTGTGTGCTTTCCTCTGACCCAAGTTAACACTTGCCTGCTATCTAGTTAGTGATTTCTTCGCCCCTCCCTGCCTTCACAACCATCAAAAATTGTTTGTTTTTTCTGCATATACACCTTCTGTTGTTTTTATAATAGTGGTCTCATAAACCAGACCTTTGGTGATTGACTTACTTCACTGAGAACAATGCCATTCATATCAATCCATGTTGTGAGAGTTTTAGTGGATTCATCACTCCATTTTACCATTGCATAGCATTTCACTGTATGTACACACCACATTTTGTTTATCCATTCATCCACTGATGGACACTTGGGTTGTTTCTATCTTTTTGAAACTATAAATAAAGCTGTAACAAACATGGGTATACATAAGCATATTCTTGTCACAGCTCTTTTTCCTCCAGGATATATTCCTAGGAGTGGGATTACTGGATCATATGGCATTTCTAGTTTTTTAAGGAAACACTATACTGTTTTCCATAAGTGACTGTGCCATTTTACATTTCCACCAGCAGTGTATAAAAGTTTGAATCTCCCTACAACCTTGTCATCATTCTTTTTTTTTTAAAATTAATGCCAGTACTGTCAGAGTGAGATAGTACCTCACTGTAGTTTTGATTTGCATTTCTTTAATGGCTATTGATCATGAACATCTCTTCACATGTTTGTTAGTTACCTGAAAGTCTTCTTTGATGAAGTGTCCTTTGCCTATTTTTTAACTGAGTTGTCTTTTGGTGGCTGAGATACTGAAATTTTCTATGAATTTTGGAGATTAAGTATTTGTTGAACATGTCATAGCTAAAGATTTTTTCTCAGTCTGTAGGTTCTCTTTTTACTCTTTTGGAAAAGTCTACTGAAAAGTATAATTGTTTAATTTTTACGAGATCCCAGTCATCTGGTTTATCTTTGAGTATCTGTGCACTGTTAATTATGGTTTGTATTATATTTATGCCATGTTTTAGGGTCCCTAGTATTATCCCTATTTGTTCTTCCATGATATCATTTTTAGGTTTTATACTTAGGTCTTTGATTCACAACACAAAAAGCCTGGAATGCCTTGAACAGACTATTCACAGAAATACAGACTTTAAGGCTTTGCTAGTGAGGGTTCACAAAATGTGAGACACACAAGAGAGAAAGTTTCCGTCATCCTGGAGCATTCATACATCATCATAAGAATGTGCAGATACAAACACTACAGGCACTTCTAGTGAGGGCTTGGAAGGACATGAGAAATATATTGTTAGAAACTGGAAGAAAAGTGATCATTATGATATCATGGCAGAAAACTTGGCTGAACGCAAAGCAAAAGTCATAAGCAATACACTTGTATATTTGGCCAGGGAGTTTTCCAGGCAAAATGCTAAATGTGTAGCCTGGTTTCTTCTTGCTGTTTATAGTTTAAAAAAAAAAATGAGGGAAAGAAAACATAAAAATTTAATCAACACTCTGGTAGGTTACTGGATACGAGCATCTACTGTTGATTTACTTTACTAGGCTGTTTGCTAAGAATGACAAGTTTTCCTAATTCGAGTTGCCATGGACTGAATCCTCCACATGTCTGTCAGTTTGTTGTATTGTAGGGGCTTTTATGTTGCTGTGATGCTGGAGCTATGCCACCAGTATTCAAATACCAGCAGAATCACCAATGGTGACCAGCTTTCAGTTGAGCTTTCAGACTATGACAGACTAGGAAGAAGGACCAGGCGGTCTACTTCTGAAAAGAATTAGTCAGTGAAAACTTTACACATAGCAACAGAACACTGTCTAATACAGTGCCAAACTATGAGCTCCTTAGGTTATAAGCACATAGTGGCTGCAACAATGGGCTCAAGCATAGCAATGATTATGAGGATGGTACAGGTCTGGATAATATTTTGTTCTGTTGCACACAGGGACGTAATGAGATGGAACCAACTTGACAGCACCTAACAACAGCATAGATTGAATAGTGTTCCCCCAAAAAGTGTCAGTTTGGCTAGGCCATGATTTCCAGTATTGTGTGATCTGATGTAACTTTCCTATGTGTTATAAATCCTAAGCTCTGGTTAATGAAACAAGATTAGGTCATGTAAAGAGGATTAGGGTGTGATGCAATACCCTAACTCAGGTCATAGCTGTGATCCGATGTAAGGGGAGTTTCCGTGGAATGTGGCCTCCATTACCCTTTATCTTATAAGAGATAAAAGCAGAGAGAGAAGTGAGCAGAGAGAGAGGGACCTCACAACACCAAGAAAAAAGTACATCCTTGGGACCTGGGTTCCCTATGCTGAGAAGCTCCTAGAGCACAGGAAGATTAATGACAAGGACCTTCTCCCAAAACCTACTGAGACAGAAACGATTCCTCAAGATCTGGAGCCCTGAATTCAGACTTAGCCTCCTAGCCTGTGAGAGAATAAATTTCTGTTTGTTAAACCATGCACGTGTGGTATGTCTGTTATAGCAGCACCAGATACCAGGTACCAACAATAGGCAATTGTGACAAGATGAGGGGAAAGGACAAGAGTATGAGATTTTGCACTCCAGAAAAAGAATTCCAAAATTGCTTTGAAGGGTGGACTAGGTACTGGCATTGGTGCATAGCTTCCCAAGGGGAGTACTTCAAAAGTGACTGAATCAACATTCAGCAATGAGCTATACAACACTTTTTCTAGGAGGAGTTTGCAAACTTAATTGGCAGTGCTCATACAATGCAATTCCAATATAAATTCCAGTGGCAATTTTCAGTGAGATGGACAAACAAATCACCAACCTCATATGCAAAGGGAGAAGCCTCAGAAAAGTAAAGCATTACTAAAGAAAAGCAAAGTAGAAGGCCTCACTCTACCAGACTTCAGGACCTATTATACTCCTACAGTACTCAAAACAGCCTGGTACTGGTACAAAAAGACACATAGATCAATGGAACAGACTGAGAACCTATATATAACATCATCCACCAATGAGCAGCTGATACCTGACAAAGGTCCAAAGTCCATAAACTGGGAGAAAGACAGTATTTTTAACAGTGTTGGCATAACTGGATACCCATCTGCCAAAAAAAACAGTAAGACCCATATCTCACACCATGCATAAAAACCAACTCAAAATGGATCAAAGACTTAAATATAAAATCTAAAACAATAAAGATCATAGAAGAAAAAATACAGACAATACTGGGAGCCCTTGTACATGGCAGAAACAGACTACAAAATATTACTACCAATGCACAAACATCAAAAGAGAAAACTGGTAAGTGGTAACTCCTAAAAATCAAACACTCATGCTCATTCAAAGACTTCACCAAAAGAGTAAAAAGACTACCTACAGACTGGGGAAAAAAATTTGGATACCAAGAATGCAGTCAGTGTCTCATCTCCATAATTTGTAAGCCAAGCCAAGCCAAGTGCCGTCAAGTTGGTACTGCAAAATCTCAACAACAAAAAGAAACAACCCAATTTAAAAATGGGCAAAGGATATGAACAGGCACTTCACCAAAGAGGACAACCGGGACAGTAACAGATACTTGAAAAACTGCTCACAAATTAGCCATCAGAGAAATCTGAACGAAAACTACAAAGAGATACCATCTCACCCCAACAAGGCTTCCATTAATCCAAAGACACAAAATAATAAATGTTGGAGAGGTTATGAAGAGACTGGAACTCTTCTACACTGCTGGTGGGAATGTAAAATGGTACAACCATTTTGGAAATCAATTTGGCACTTTTTTAAAAAGCTAGAAATAGAAATACCATATGATCCAGCAATCCCACTCCTTGGAATATACACTAGAGAAGTAAGAGCTGCCCTATGAACAGACACACGCATACCATTGTTTACTGCAGCACTCTCCGTAATATCAGAAAGATGGAATCAACTTAGGTACAAACTATGATATTTTCACACGATGGAATACTATGCAATGATAAAGAGCAAGGATGATTTTAGGAGCTATCTTATAATGTAGAATCATCTGGAAGACACTATGCTGGGTAAAATTCATCAGATGTAAAAGGGCAAGTGTTGTATGAGACCATCACTATAAGGACTTAAGAAAAGGTCTAAACACAGAAGAAAATGATCTTTTATGGTTACAAGGGTGGAGAGGAAGGGAGAGGGGTATTCATAAACTAGAGAGTAGATAGGAATTGGGTTAGGTGAAGGAAGTGACAACATACAGTAGAAGAGAAGTTAGCACAACTGGACTACATGGAAAGCTAACAGGTTTAATACAACATTTTCACGGACAACGTAGCATGGACAGGGTTCTGGGGACCACGGTTTCAAGGGACATCTAGGCTAATTGTCATAACGGAGATTTTTCTTAAGAACAAGTTCTGCTTACCACTTTGGTAAGTGGCATCTGGGGTCTTAACAGCCAGCAAGAAGCCACCTAAGCTGATCCCCATTTACCTTGAGCAGAGGTGAATGAGGACATCAAATACATGAAGAAAATCTGAGCCCAGGAGACTACATCAGCATGAGACTAGAAGACTAGTAGAACACTGGTGCCTGACCACCACCAGTGACTGTTCTGACAGGGCAGACAGCGTAAAGTCCCCGATGAAGTGGGAGGAAAATGGGTATGCAGAACTAGAGCTCTTACTGAAAAACCAGACTTGATAGTCCAACACACTGGAGGGTCTCCTGAGGACATGGCCCCAGACTGTTAGCTCTGAGCTGAAACCAATACGAAAGCTAACTCTTCAAATAAACATTGGACTGACTGTAAAACATAGTGTGATACTGGCAAAGAATGTGCCTCTTGGCTTAAATATATATATGACGCTGTGTCAGCAGCTCTTCTTTAGAGGTGAGGTAAGAGGATAGAGGGAGACAGGAGTTGGTTGAACAGACAGAGGAAGTATAGGGTAGACAGGTGGAGCGTGCTGTCACAAGATGGGGTATGAAGCTGGGGGCGCAGTTAGAGATGAACAGTGGTCCTGCCCACAGACCCACCTGGGGCTCACTCTGCAGTATGTGAATAAGCCTCTTCTGCATGTGTAAATCCAGAGGAGGATTCTTAATTTTTCTAAAGGAATGTCAGACCTACCTTTTGGGTTATTTTTAAACAAGCAGACTTGTCTGACCCTACAAAATAGAATAACTGTACTCCAGAATCTCACCAAAGAATGTGATTTTGAACTCTTTGCTGCCTAGCTTTTTTCCAATTCACGCATGCAAGAAATGTTCCTTGAGGATTGTTTCAGGGCAGTGAGCCTGACCTGGGGGACTGGGGGGGGGGGGGGCAGGCCACAACAGCAGGGCTTCCTCCCTGAGAGAGCTGTTCTTCTCAAACTGCACTAGAGCATCAGGCCTCCAAAACAGGCTGAGAAGCTCTGAAACTAAATTACTATTTTCTTTGCTAAAAGCACCTTATTTGGAGACCCTGCCCCACTAAGGTACCTGGTCTATCCCTTATGAGGACTTAGTGAAACTGTTCCTCAGGCTCAGAAGCAGAGAACTTTGCTCTTCCGGAGCAACAGGTACACTTTTACCTGACAACCAGGGTCTTGTAACTTTTTTTATCTGACTCAGAAAACTCAATACTGAACTCGAGACCCACCTGCATTTACCGTACAAGATATGACATCATGTTTCCAGAAGTCAGATAAGAAGGTAGAAGGGGGCAGGAGCTGGTTGAATGGTCATGGGAAATACAAGGTGGAGTGGAGTGTGGTGTCACACTGTAGGCAGAGCACCTACTCACATAACAATATGTAAGTTTTGGTATAACAAACTAACCTGAACTGAAACTGTCACTTAAAGCACCATTTTTTTTAAATAAAATATACATCATAAATTTCTATATGCTAACTCTCTTTGGGGTCTCATCTAGTTCTGCTTCTATTATCCTTTACCTAGATTTCTTTTAAAATTCTAATCACAAATATTTTTATCTTACTTTATCATAGGTATTCTTACAAGTGGAAACCTGGTGGCGTACCGCGTTAAGTGCTACATCTGCTAACCAAAAGGTCAGCAGTTCAAATCTGCCAGGTGCTCTTCGGACATCTCTATGGGGCAGTTCTACTCCAACCTCCAGGGTTGCTATGAGTACGACCCAACTCAGCTGCAGCGGGTTTGGTTTTTTGGTTATTCTTACACGTGGAGTTCCTTGTATGAGGCAAATGGTTAAGCACTCAGCCGCTACTGAAGGTCTGAGGCCAAAACCACCTACAGGTTCCTAGAAAGAAAGGCCTAGCAATCTACTTCTGAAAACAATCAGACTCTCAAAACCCTAAAGAGTACAATTCTACTCTGATATAAATGGTGTTACTACAAGCTGGAACTGAGTCAAAGGCAGCTTGGTTTGGTTTGGTTCTTTTTCATTTTTATAAGTTACCACACCTCCTTTTTGGAAGACAGTAGGGTATTTCAATATGCATTTGTATGTAAAAGAACACATCTGTACTGTTACATTAAATAAATTTAAGTATTTATTTACATTAATTTTATTATTTTGTCATTAGATGTCAAACTTCCTGAGGCCGGAAGACCAGACACCCCTCTTCCCCAGTACATCTCTAGAATCAAGCTTGGAAGTCATCTTGGTCCTTCATTTGAGGATATGATAAAGTAAGTGACTTGTGTCCAGGGGCCTTAAGCCCACCAAAACCCACTGCCATAGTTTAGGAAAAATACCAAACAAAAAAGGAAACCGTTGCCACCAAGATGATTCCAACTCACAGCAACTCTACCCAACAGAACAGAACTGCCCTATAGAGTTTGTAACAAGCTGGTGGTTTTGAACTGCTGACTTCTTGGTTAGTAGCTCAGCTCTTAACCATTGTGCCAGCAGGACCCCATATGAAAAACAGGCATCTTCAACTACCAGGAACTCCCCTAGCTTGGCAAGATGCCCACACAGCACTAAGGCAGGTGTATGGGAATAAGAAAGGTTAAGGACACATAGCCAGTCCTCAGCTTGCTCACCTGGGAGCAGGAGGGCTCAGACCAGAATGGAAGACAGACTTGCCTGTTCTAGGTGAATTGCTATTTCTGTCATATTTACCCCTTAGTAGGTATAACAAAATTCAGTTAAGCTGATTAAGGATATCACATAGCACCCAAAGCAGTATTCTGAACCAGAAAGGTGAGAAAAAACATTAGCATCCCCTGCTCCTCAGAGAATCCTTATGCCTTAGTAATCCATTGCTGCCGTAACTGAAATAACATATTAGGATGGCTTTAAAAAGAGAAATTTATTTTGTCACAGTCCCAATGCCACTGAGTTGATTCCAACTCATAGTAACCCTATAGGATAGAGTAGAACTGCCCCATACAGTTTCCAAGGAGTGGTTGGTGGATTTGAACTGGCAACCTTTTGGTCAGCAGTCATAGCACTTAACCACCATGCCACCAGGGTTTCCTGTCACAGTCCAGTAGGCTAAAAATCCAAATTCTGGCCATCAGCTCCAGAGTAAGGTTTTCTCTGTTGGCTCTGGAGGAAGTTTCTTGCCGTCAAACTTCCCCTAGATAGAGAGCTTCTGAGGCACAAGGAGCCCTGGGTCCTTTCCAAAGGACATGCTCTGTTTACAGTACCGCTTCTTC
The DNA here is from genome assembly GCA_028571685.1 of Heterohyrax brucei. Classification (NCBI taxonomy): domain Eukaryota; kingdom Metazoa; phylum Chordata; class Mammalia; order Hyracoidea; family Procaviidae; genus Heterohyrax; species Heterohyrax brucei. Next base: position 23,367,763 of record CM053152.1, read on the forward strand.
ATGGTATGAGGTCTCAATTCTCTACTTCATTCGCTTTCTTTTATATCCCAAGAGAAAATTCTGGTGGCGTAGTTGTTAAGTGCTATGGCTGCTAACCAGAAGGTCGACAGTTGAAACACAGCAGACACTCCTTGGAAACTCTATGGGCCAGTTCTACTCTGCCTAAAGTGTCACTATGAGTCAGAATCGACTCTAAGGCAGTGCGGTATACCCCAAGAGACTGCCTCAACACACAATACACTCTTACAGATTAAGGTCTACCTCACAAACACAACTGCCACCCATCTCCCCTCATTAACATTATAGAGATAAGATTCACAGCATAGAAATCACAGCCCGGGCAAACTGCCACACATATTTTAGGGGAAACACAATTTAATCCCTGACACCTTAAGAAAATATCTAGGGAGCCCTGTGATAGTAATGATTTTATAAAGATTGTGGAGAACAACTTTAGTTGGAGCAAGAAGATAACTGAAATCCAGAGGAGGGCTCTAATTTTTGTCACTGAGCCCATATCTTAAAAAGTAATCCTTGAGATGTCAGAATAGATCCAACAGAAATCAAAAGCATCATAACAGAATACTATGAAAGACTGTATTCTAACAGATTTGAAAACCTAGAGGAAATTGACAAATTCCTAGATTCACATCACCTACCACAATTATCACAATGTGAAGCAGAACAACTTAATAAACCCACCACAAAGGAAGAGATTCAAAAAGTCATCCAAAAACTACCAACCAAAAACAGCCCTGGCCCAGATGTCTTCACCACAGAATTCTACCAGGCTTTTAGAGAAGAGTTAACTCCAACACTACTGAGACTATTTCACAGCACAGGAAGGGACAGAATACTCCTAAATTCATTCTACAGGGCCAGCATAACCCTGATACCAAAGCCAGGGAAAGATCCAACAAAAAAGGAGAACTACAGATCAACATCACTCATGAACCTAGATGCAAAAATCTTTGAAAAAATACTTGCCAACAGAATTCAACAACATAGCAAAAAAATAATTCATCACAAGTTAGATTAATACCAGGGATGCACGGCTGGTTCAACATCAGAAAAACAATTAATGTGATCAACCACACAAATACCAGAAAAGACAAGAATCACCTGATTTCGTCAACTGGTGCAGAAAAAGCATTTGATAAAGTCCAACACCCATTCATGCTAAAAACACTCAGCAAAATAGGAATAGAAGGCAAATTCCTCAATGCAGTAAGGGCCATTTACAAAAGTCAACTGTCTACATCATCCTGAATGGAGAGAGACTTGAACAACTGTCCTTGAGAATGTGAACTAGACAAGGATACCCACTCTCACCTCTCCTGTTCAACATTGTACTAGAAGTTCTGGCCAAAGAAATAAGACAAGACAAGGAAACAAAGGGCATCTGCATTGGCAAAGAAGAAGCAGAAGTCTCCCTACTTGCAGATGATATGACTGTATATGCAGAGAATCGTAAAGGATCCATAAATAAACTATTCAGACTGATAAACGAGTTCAACAGACTACCAGGATACAAGATAAACATAAGTAAATCAGTAGGATTCCTTTATACCAACAAAGAGATTATTACAGAAGAAATCACCAAATCAATACATTTTCTATAGTCAAGAAGATAAAATACCTAGGAATGAATCTAACTAGAGAAATAAGAGACTTTTACAAAGAGAACTACAAGACCTTACTACAAGAAACTAAGAGAGACTTACATAAAAGGTGAAACCTACCCTGCTCTTGGAGTGGAAGACTTAACATTGTGAAAATGTCTATTTTACCCCAAACAATCTACATATACAATGTAATCCCAATGCAAATTCCAGAGAAACTTTTTAATGAGACAGAGAAATGAATCACCAACTTTGTTTGGAAAGAGAAGAAACCCTGGATGAATAAAGCACTACTGAAGAACACACTGGGAAGCCTCTCACCACCCAACTTCAGAAGCTATTACACTGCCACAGTAGTCAAACAGCCTGGTACTGGTATAAAAAGAGACAAACAGACCAAAAGAAACAGAGTTCAGACCCCAGAGATTCCACCATCCACCTATAAACAGTTGATATTCGACAAAGTCCTCAAGATTTTAAACTGGGGTAAAAACAATCTCTTTAACAAATGGTGGTGGCAAAATTGGATATCCACTTGCAAAAAACTGAAACAAGACCCCATCTCACACCTTATACAAAAACCAACTCAAACTGGATAAAAGACTAAGTATCAAATCTAAAACAATAAAGCTCATGCAAGAAAAAATAGGATCAACAATGGAAGTTTCAATACACTATGTAGACAGACTTCAAAAACCGACCAACACAGCACAATCAACAGAAAACAAATAAATGAGAACTACTAAGAATCAAACACTTTCGCTTACCCAAAGACTTTATAAAAAGAATTAAAAGACTACCTACAGAATGGAAAATATTTGGCAATTATATGTCAGACAGACATCTGATCTCCATAATCTACAAGGTACTACAAAATATCTACAAGAAAATGATAAATAATTCAATTAAGTGACAGGCAAAGGCGAAGGACAGACACTTCTCTAAAGAGGACATCCAGGCAGCCAAAAGACACATTGGGAAACGCTCATGATTACTAGCTATTAAAGAAATTCAAATCAAAACAACGAGATATCATCTCACCCCAACAAGGTTGACCATAATCCAGAAAACACAAAACAACAAACACTGAAGAGGCTGTGGATAAGTTGGAACTCTCCTGCACTGCTAGTAGGAATGCAAAATGGTATAACCTCTTTGGAAAGCAATCTGGTGCTTTCTTAAAAAGCTGGAAATAGACATACCATTTGACCCAGTAATCCCACTGCTTGGAATATACCCTACAGAATCCAGGGCATTCACATGAACAGATACCTGCACACGAATGTTCACTGCAGCACAGTCCACCATAGCAAAAAGATGGAATCAACCCAAATGCCCAATGACAAATAAATAAATAAACTATGCTATACATATTCAATAGAACACTATGCAATGATAAAGAACAATGATGATTTTAGGAAACATCTCATAACCTGGTTTCAGTTAGGCAACACTATGTTGAGTGAAATTAGTCAGTGGTAGAAGGATAAATTTGTATGAGACCCCTACGATAAGGACTTGAAAACAGACTCATATACAGAAGAAAATACTCTTTGATGGCTGCAAGGGAGGGGAAGGAGGGAGGGAAAGAGCTGGTTATAGATTAATTGATAGAAATTTGGTTGGGTAAAATCAGTGACAGCACATAATAGAAAGAAGATCAATTTAACTGGACTTCAACATAACATGAAAACTCTTCCAATCTTAACCCAATATGGAAAGGAGAGAGTAGAAGTGGCAGGGGTCTGGGGACCATGCTCTCAGGGGACATAGAGGCCAAGTGGCATAACTAGCGTATTGCTAAGAGAGTCTTCTCCACCCCATATTGGTGAGTGGCATCTGGGGTCTCGAAAGCTAGCAAGCTGCCATCTGAGGTACACCAAATGGTTCCAACTCAGCTGAAATAGATGAGCACCAAGGACAAAAATAACATGGGGAAAAGAGAACCCAGAAGACAGAAAGACTCACATGAATGGGTGACTAGATCAACACATGACCAGAAGAACTAGAGATGATGCCTGGCCACCTCCAGTGTTGGCCGTGATGTGGCTCACAAAGTTGGGTCTCAGTAGCAACAGAAGAACAAGAAAGGGTACACCCTGAGAGCTCCACTAAAAGACCTCAAGTGATGGGCCAAAGGCCTGGAGAGTCCCCCAGGAGCAGAGCCCCTAGACCTGATGCTGCCCCTGATCATAAATCATTACTGAGGTCAACTCTTCAGACAGGAATGGACTAGACTTGGCAACACAGAGTGACCATATCATGTGTGCACTTTATGGTTCTATGCAGCTATAGGATGTTGTCCTACTGGCCTCTTACTAGAGGGGAGTGTAGAGGGTGGAGAGGAGGCAAGAGGAGATTGTTAAGAGGATAAAACTTGGATAGAGCAGAAAGAAGGGATGTGCTGTCACCAGGCAAGGAGCGCAGTAGGAGTTGCATATAGGCAGGCATGTGAATTTAAACCAGACTATACACTTCCATCAATCACAATAAACAAATAAATAAAAGGAAAAAAAATACTCCCAACAAAAAAAAAGTAATCCTTGTTTACACCAATGTTCACTGCAGCATTATTCATAACAGACAACAGGTGGAAATAACCCAGATGAACAGATAAACAAAACATGGTATATGCACAGAATGGAATATTATTCAGCCATAAAGAAAAATACACATTATGACATAGATAAACCTAGAAAACATCACGGTGAGTGAAATCAGTCAATCACAAAAGAACAAATCTTGTATGACCCCGTTTAAATGAAATACTTTGATTTGGCAATTGCACAGAGGCAAAAGTTTATCAGTGCTCACCAGGGGTTACGGGAGGAGGGAATGGGAATTACTACTGAAGGGGTACGGAGTTTCTGTCTAACCAAACCAAATCAAATCTTTGGCTGCCGCTGAGCAGATTCTGACTCAGCAATCCCACAGGACACAGTAGAACTGCCCTATCAGGTTTTCAAGGAGCAACCGGTAGATTTAAACTGTCAACCTTTTGGTTAACAGCTGAGCTCTTAACTATGCACCACCAGGGCGCCAGTTTCTGTCTAGACGGATGAAAAACATGTGAAAATAAATAGTAGCTATGGTTACACAACATAGTGAGTATAATTAATGTCACGGAACTATGCATTTGAAAATGGTTAAAATAGCTAATGTTTTGTTATGTATTATTTTACCACAATTAAAAAGAAATGTGTCAACTCTTCAGATAGGAATGGATTAGACTCAGGGACACAAAGTGACCATACGGTGTACGCACTTTATGGTTCTATGCATCTACAGGATGCTGTCCTACTGGGCTCTTACTAGAAGGATGAGGAGTGGGTGGAGAGGAGGGGACAAGAGACTGTTAAGAGAATATGACATGTATAGAAAAGAAAAGAGGAGTGTGCTGTCACCATGCAAGGAGAGCAGAAGGAGCTGTAGACAGGCAAGTATACAAATTTAACTTGCATTGTATACTCTCACTCAGTCACAGTAAAAAGAAAGAAAGGTAATCCTTGCCGCTGGACTCAGATAACCTGCGATGAGAAAACAATCTCAAGTGAAAGTTCTCCATTCTACACAACATTTTTACTTTTTCTTTGTAGATCCAACTTTCCTTACGTGACACTGGAACCAAACAAAGGGGAGAGTAACCAGAATGTTCCCATTTGCTTAAACGACTATGTTCTGTACCTGGATTTAACTAGTTCACGTTAACCTCGCCACCCATCAAATCTCCACCCCCAACATGTTAAGCGAACGTTGTGAGGGAAGATAGTAGCCCTGACAAGCAGTTAGACGAGGACCAACACCAAAGAGCTTTGGCAAGAAAATCAATTCCAGCCCTGTCAACATGCTTTAACCTAGATTTGCAGAGTCCCTCCAACTGTTGACTCTGGCCTCTCCAAGCTAGAAAACAGCAACACCTGTGATGGCTTCTCCAGGACAAGATCAATAGTGTTATGAATTTGCACACCAGTTCACTCACCTGCACAGATTTGGGGGCAAACCCATCTAGCTGAGAAGACTTCAGGCAAGGGAAGGGATAATGATGACCCATCAGAGTTGTACTGCCCCTTCAAAGACTGACCCTTATGCCACCAAAGGCATCTCTGGCTGGTACCTTATTCAATGTAGGAAAGCTGGGAAGCAGGAGAACTAACCCTAACAGAAAGAAAAGCAGCTAAGCTATTCTCCCTTTTTCCCGATCAGTCCTGATGGGCTGATTGCTTTTGGTTGGTGTGATTTAAGCAGGAAAGAGGTGATCTTTGGGGATGAGCTTTATCCTTAGACATATCTGGGTTTGAAACTCAGCTTTAGCATTTAGTAGTTGTTGACCATGGCCATACAACTTGTGTCTCAGTTTCTTCATCTGTAAAATGAAAATAAGAAGTCTGATTTCACATTACAGAGATAAAAATAGAAAATGATGGCACTTAATATTCAGGATGGCCGTTCCTATTACGAGTGTGTCTCCCCAGCCTCTAAGCTTATCTAAGTGTGGACTGTGTCTTATTTTTCAGCTCCTGCACATGGTAGATTCCTAATAAATATTTGCTGGATAGACAGCTACAAGAAAAATCTCCTGCCCCTTAACTGTGTACAATCCAGCTGTGAGCTTATGATGGAAGGATCTACAAAGAACTTTTTCCACAGAGCCTTTGCAGAATTAAACCAACTTCCTCTCCTGAGTTGCTTTTTCTGGAGAACAGAGCTTGAAGGCCTTGTCAGATGCATGCGTTTTCCAGGGAAAGGAGCTACCTGGAAAGTATTTTGCATAACAATACACCCATTGATTTTCACTGCACACTTCACCTAACAGGCTGTTGAATTCATTAGACAGATTGCTTGGTACCAACAAGCTATGCCTGTTTTCTATCCAACACAAACCATACAGTACCTCATGTTTGATTCACAATATTAATTTTTAAACAACTGCATAAGAACAAAAAATTCAAGAGAAAAGGCGCTAGGTTATTTTACCAAAAAACAGTAAGAAAGGTCCCCTTCCCATCCTTCTTCCACTCTAACTGGGTATGTTCGTGTTTGATTGTTACCCTTCCTGCAAAGAGTTTGAACAGCAACAGCTTCTTTTTGCTGTTAGAAGGCTGTGCTCTTGGTCAATGCCATTTAGAGTGCTGATCCTGAATAACATGAGGAGCTCATGCCAGAATATAAAGAATGCATTGCTTCCTTCATCAAAATGCCTTGCAGTGAAAAAGAATGACAGCCCAACTAAACAGTGTGCTTAGTGCTGAAACTCATGTATGTTCCAGCACAATCTACTTACAGACAGGTAACAATTCAGACTGGCACCACCGCTGGACCACATTCTGAGCAGCTGCTCTAGGTTTCACAGCTCCCCATCTACCTGGGTATGCCCTAGACTGATGCTTTCAATGGACTTCTGAGGTTTTGGGGTAAAGCACCTCAATACTGAGGCCCCACCATGTCCTTTCTCATTCTGTAGAACCCAGGTGGGGCCCACATATGACTAGAGCTGACCAATTAGTGCTGTGAGTCTCTCTAGCCACAGAGAATGATATAGGAGGTCACAAGCCAGGGCCAGCCAAAAATAAAACCAATTCCACTGCCACTGAGATGATTCTGACTCATAGTGACCCTACAGAACAGAACAGAACTACTCCATAGAGTTTCCAAGAAGCACCTGGTGAATTGCTGACCTCCTGGTTAATGGCCATAGCAGCACTTAACCATTATGCCACCAGGGTTTTCCACAGCCAGCCAAACATATTATTCCATTCCCTAGTTAGTTTTCACATCAAGGATGGGCCAGCCAAGCCAGCCAAGTGCCGTCAAGGATCGGCAGTGGCCTAGAAAGACCTAATCTTTCAATTCTGGGCTCATACAGGAGCTAACAGGAAGGTAGCCTTTCCCCTGGACTTAAGTTTTAAGGATACGAGCCTGGGGTTAATGGCACCCACAAGGGTAGATCCTGGCTATAAAAAGCAGCAAAGGCAAAGAGAACAGAACTGAAATATGTAGAGAGAGAAACTGAATTCTAAGTATGTCACTGGAGCCTCTGGAGTAAGTCATGCTTAAAGTAGGACCTTCCCCTAGAACTTTTCAGTTACATGAAATATTAAATTTTTCTTTTGCTTAGACCAGTCTGTGAGCTTTCAAACATGTGCAACCAAAGAGTTGGAAGTTTTACAGTTCTGCATAGCTACTATACCATAGGCTTGTTAGAAAACCCATGAGTGTTGGTCTTAAAGAGATAAATCTGAAAAGGCAAAAGACAGGAAGTCAAAAGAGCTACCATTATCTGGGACTACAGGCAGATTACTGAGACTTTCCACATCTATGTTTCTTCTACTGTCAGGTGAGTAACATCACCCTTACCAACCACCTCTCAAGCGATTGTGAGACTTTTACAGTCAGAGGAAGTTACTCTGGAAACATAGAAAAAAAGCACTGTACAAACAAAAAATATACCTATTATGATGAACACAACACCTTCTGCATTCAAACATCAAATTTCTGGCATCCAAAATCATCCAGAGTTCCAGAAAAAAAAAAAAAAAAAATTGAGCAACAGATGGTTCTCCCAAATTCTATACCCAGTACTACAGAAGAGAAGGTACCTTTTGCAGGCCAGAAACTAAGTAGAAAGTTAAGCAGCAGATAGGCAGGAGCCACCAAGCTCCAGAGGCAGCCAGAAGCCTCGTTCTGTGGGCTGGACACAAATGTACACTAGGGTCATTCCTCAGGCCCACCCAGGACGTCTTTCTCCCTTTGCACACATCATCCCATCTACTCAAGCCTAGGAATCATGAAAGAAAAATCATGATTTAATTTAGAAATTACATTCTCAACTGCTATTACGCAACACCGAGGTTGCTGTCCTAATAACATTCTCCAATGAACAGAGTTTTGTTTATTTTTACAGTAAAAGCAATATAGCACATATTCTGCAAAGAAGACTGACTTGTTATGCAAATCTTGAATTTTTCCAAAAACTGCTTCCGATACATGTAAGCAGTTGGCAGTCAGCTCACACATCAAGAGGTAGCAGCAGAGCCTAATGCTGCTCCTGACAGTAAGCTGTTTTCTGTCGATGGTGGTATTAACAGAATCTCTTCTGATGGCAAAACAGTTAGCTTTTTGGAGTTTCACCTAAGTATATGGAAGCAGCATTGCTTTTCATAGTTTCTGCTTTAGAGGAGCTGAGTCCTGGGGAAGAAGGCTGAGAGCCAGAACAGACTTGTTTTATTAATAGTTTCCATGCCCTGAAGGGCACCTCTGTGCCACGCTCTTCATGCACAGCGACTTGCTGACACCCACCTGTCCATGCTGCCAATAATGGGCCATGCTCTCCAGAACGAAGGAGCCTTCAGGGCACTCCAACCCTGCTCCTGTGGACAGCCTATGTTCAGGCAGAATAAGCTGGCCCAGTCCTTCCCATCTAAACAGGGAAGCATGCCAGGCAGGGCCTGTCTGTGGTGGCTCTACAAATACTACTACTGTCGGTTCCTGCTTCTCCATCTTATAAAACAAGCTGGCCCTTCCCTGTTATCTGGCGATGTTCAATTCTGGGAGAAAAAATAAAATGCCTCAGGTTGGCCTCAGGTCCAAGACCTAATCTCCCACCTAGTCTTTCCATTATTAAAGCTGCTACTTGGCACCCCACTGGTCCAAGCTCACTCAGTGAAAAGACAAAGGGGAAGGATAGTGAAGGATTTTCCCCAAACTTCTAATACTTACCAGTCTGGACAATGCTCTGGAACCAGCATAGATTATACCCACAAACAGCACCGAAGCAGGAAGCCATGTCAAAACATCAGATCTAGAAAGAAGGAAAAGAGACATATTTTTGTCACTTATGTACAAAAGACCTAGGTGGAAAGAGTGGACCTTTGAAATACACCAAGTATAGCAACAGAGGTTGCCTAAAAATCACTGCCCAAGTTTCTTACAAAGCTGTATAGATGCTTTCCATTTCACGCAGCAACTACATTCCTAGGTTTTGTCCCAATAAGATAAGACTGTTTGTATACATGAAAATATCTATAATAATATCTATATTAATATCTATAGTAGCTTTATTTATTGTTGGAAAAATTTAAAGCAATCAAGATATTCTTCGGTAAGTGAGTGAAAAAACAAACCATAAGTACATCCATACAAAGGAATATTATTCAATAAAAAGAAATGAGCTTAAAATCCAAACCACTGATTTATTGCAAAGTACCTTCTTGGACCACAGAGCTATAAAAGTTGAAATCAGTAACAGAAAATTTACAGGTAAAAACTCAAACTTGTGGAAACTGAACAACATTTTACTCATAAAGCCTTGGGTTATATAAGAAAGTAAAGACACATTAAAGAAATTTATGGATTCAAATGAGAATGAAATCACATCCTACCAGAATGTATGGGATACAGCAAAAGCAGTGCTCAGAGGTCAGTTTATCTCTATAAATGCACACTTCCGGAAAGAAGAAAGAGCACAAATTAAAGAATTAACCTCACAGCTTGAACAAGTAGAAAGAGAGCAACAAAGAAACCCCTCAGGCATCAGAAGAAAACAGATTATAAAGATTAGAGCAGAACTAAATGAATTAGAGAATAGAAAAACAATTGAAAACATTAACAAAACCAAAAGCTGGTTCTTCAAAAAGATCAACAAAATTGATAAACCATTGGCTAAACTTACAAAAGAAAAACAACAGAAGATACAAATAACTCGATTAAGAAATGAGCTGGGAGATGTTACAACAGACCCAACAGAAATAAAGCGTATCATAACAGAATACTATGAAAAGCTATACTCTGACAGGTTTGAAAACCTAGGGGAAATGGACAAATTTCTAGATTCATATGACTCACCAAGACTATCACAAGGAGAAATAGATCAACCTAATAAATCTATCACAAAGGAAGAGATTGAGGAAGTCATCAAAAATCTACCAACCAAAAATGTCCTGGCCAAGACGGCTTCACTGGAGTATTCTACCAAACTTTTAGAGAAGAATTAACTCCAATACTAATGAGGCTATTTCACACCATAGAAAGAGATGAATACTTCCAAATTCATTCTATGAAGCCAGCATAACCCTGATACCAAAACCAGGGAAAGATCCTACAAAAAAAGAAAATTACAGACCAATATCACTCGTGAATCTAGATGCAAAAATCTTCAACAAAATTCTATCCAATAGAATTCAACAGCATATAAAAAAAATAATTCATCATGTTCAAGTTGGTTTCATTCCAGAGATGCAAGGCTGGTTCATCAGAAAAACAATTAATGTAATCAACCATATTAATAACAGAAAAGATAAAAATCACCTAATTTTGTCAATTGATGCAGAAAAAGCATCTGACAACGTTCAACATCCATTCATGCTTAAAACTCTCAGAAAAATAGAAATAAAGGGGAAATTCCTCAATATAATCAGTAGCAGCTATGCAAAAGCAATTGTTTTTCTCATCCTGAATGGTGACAGACTGAAAGAATTCCCTTTGAGAACAGGCACTAGACAAGGATGCCCGCTCTCACCACTTCTATTCAACATTGTGCTAGAAGTTCTAGCCAGAGCAATTAGACAAGACAAAGAAATAAAAGGCATCCATATTGGCAGTGAAGAAGTAAAGATTTCCCTCTATGCAGATGATATGATTGTTTATACAGAGAATCCAAAGAAATCCATAAGTAAACTATTAGAGCTAATAGAAGAATTCGGCAAAGTATCAGGATACAAGATAAACATAACTAAATTAATAGGATTCCTTTATACCAACAGTGAAATTATTAAAGAAGAAATCACCAAATCAACTCCATTTACTATGGCTCCCAAGAAGATAAAATACCTAGGAATAAATCTAACTAGAAAAATAAGAGATCTTTACAGAGGAATACTACATCTTGATATAAGAAACTAGGAGAGACTTACATAAGTGGAGTAATCTGCCCTGCTCATGGATAGGAAGACTCAATATTGTGAAAATGTCTATTTTGCCCGAAGCACTCTACTTATATAATGCAATCCCAATACAAATTCCAGCAACATTTTTTAATGAGATGGAGAAACAAATTATCAGCTTTATTTGGAAAGGGAAGAAACCCTGGATAAGTAAAGCACTACTGAAAAAGAAGAACATACTGGGAGGCCTCTCACTACCTGACTTTAAAACCTATTACACTGCCCCAGTAGTCATAACAGCCTGGTATTGTTACAAAAGGAGACATATAGACCAATGGAACAAAGCAGAGACCCTAGAGAAGCCACGATCCTCCTCTGAACAGCTGATATTTGACAAAGGTCCTAAGATTTTGAACTGGGGTAAGAACAGTCTCTTTAACAAATGGTGCTGGCATAATTGGATATCCAACTGCAAAAACTGAAACAAGACCCATATCTCACACCTTATACAAATATCAACTCAAATTGGATAAAAGACCTCAATATAAAAGCTAAAACAATAAAGCTCATCCAAGATAAAATAAGGTCAACAATGGATGTTTTAATACGCAATATAGACAGACTTCAAATTCTGACAAACAAAACACATTCATCAGAAGAGAAAATAGATAAATGGGAATTAATAACAATCAAACACTTCTACTCATCCAAAATCTTCATCAAAAGAATTAGAAGACCACCTACAGAATGGGAAAAAATATTTGGCAACTCTATGTCAGACTGAGGCCTGATCTCCATAATTTATAAGGTTCTACAAAATATCAATAAGAAAAAGACATATCATCCAATTAAGCGATGGGCAAAGGAGAAGGACAAACACTTCTCTAAAGAGGAGATCCAGGCAGCCAAAAAACACATGTGGACATGCTCATGATCATTAATTATTAAAGAAATTCAAATCAAAACGACAATGAGATACCATCTCACCCCAATAAGATTGGCCATGATCCAAAAAAATGCAAAACAATAAATGTTGGAGAGGCTGTGAAAACATTGGAACTCTCCTTCACTGTTGGTGGGATTGCAGAATGGTGCAACCTCTTTGGAAAGCAATTTGGCTTTACCTTAAAATAATGGATATAGATATACCATTTGACCCAGTAATTCCTCTGCTTGGAATATATCCTACAAAATCAAGGCCATTCACACCAATTTATACATGCACACATATGTTCATTGCAGCACAGTGCACAATAGCAAAAAGTTGGAATCAACCCAGATGCCCAACAACAGATGAATGGATGGGTAAACTCTGGTATATATACTCAGTGGAGAACTATACATTGATAAAGAACAACAATGATATAGCAGGAAGCATCTCTTAACCTGGTTTCAACTGGTGGACATTATGTTGAGTGAAACTAGTCAGCAACAGAAGGACAATTATTATATGAGAGCCCTACAATAAAAACTTAAAAGCATACTCATACATAATAGAAAAAACTTTTGATGGCTACAAGGGTGGGGAGGGTGGGAGGGCGGGAGAGTGAGGAGCGAGGGTTTAGATTAGATAGTTGTTAGAAATTTGGTTGGGTGAAATTAGTGACAATACACATTAGTGAGAAGATCAATATTAATGGAACTTTGACACAACTTGTATACTCCTCCTCTCTTAACCCAATATTGTAAGACCAGAGTATGTACACTTTCATTTTTTATTTAAGAAAAACAACAAATAAATAATAAAAAAAAAAGAAAGAAATGAGCTATGAAGCCATGAAAAGATGTGGAGAAAACTTAAATGTATATTGCTAAGTAAAAGAAGCCAGTCTGAAAAAACTACACATTGTATTACTTCATCTATATGATTTGCTCGAAAAAAAGTAGAACTATAAAGGCAGTAAAAATACCAGTAGTTACCAGGAGATTGGGGAGAGGAGGTGATAGGTGGAGCAGTGATACTATTCTGTATGATACTGTAATGGTAGACACATGACATTACTCATCTGTCAAAACTCACATCAGTAAGTGTTCTAAAAACTAGCAAGTGGCCATCTAAGATACATCAATTGGCCCTATCCCACCTGGAGCAACAGAGAATGAAGAACACCAGAGACACAAGCAAGGTATTAGAATAAGAGACAGAAAGGGCCACATCAACCAGAGATTCCATCAGCCTGATACCAGAAGATCCAGATGGTCCCTGGCTACCACTAATGACCACCATGACTGGGAACACAACAGAGTCCCTCATGGAGCAGGAGAAAAGTGTGGTGCAGAACTCAAATTCTAGTTAAAAGACCAGATTTAATGGTCTTTTAAGAAGACATGGTCCACAGACTCTCTGTTAGCCTAGAAATGAAAGCACTGCTGAAGCCGGCTCTTCAGACAAACATCAGAGTGGAATATAAAACATAAAATGATACAAAGATAGTGCTTCTTGGCTCAGGCAAAGGTATAAGACAAAATGGGCAATCCTGGACAGACGGGGAGATGAGACGGCAAAAAGGCACAGGAGTTGGTTAAACAACATCGGAAATCCAGGGTGAAAAGGAGGAATGTGTTGTCATACTATTGGGAAAACAACTAGAGTCACATAACAATGTATGCATGAATTTTTGTATAAGAAATCAACTTGGACTGTAAATATGCACTTAAAGCACAATAAAAAAATTAAAAAATTTATAGGAGTGTACAACACAAGAAGTGAACCTACTATACTGTGGTCTTTAGTTCATAACAGTGTGTAAATATTGAGTCATCAGTTACAGCAAATGTATCACAAGAATGCAAGCTATTCATAATAGGGAAGAAGGTATATGGGTACTCTGTACTTTCTTTGCAACTTTTCATAATCCTAAAACTACTCTAAAAACAGACTATTAGGGGGAAAAAATTGCTGCCTGACTCATACAATGTAGTGTCTTCTTTCTCAACGGAGAGACTGGTGAAGGCAGCAAACCATCTTCATACAGCCTGCAGTTCTGCCTACCACCTACCTACCGTTATCAAACCCACAGACAGAACATCAAAGAACCAGCAACTGAAAAAGTCTTGCTGCAGGCTGGACTTGATTTGATGTTTTTTTTTAAAAGGTAGTGAATATTATTCTTTGGATCTTGAGGCCGAAAGTTTTGAATCCATATCAAATTATTAAAAATAAAAAGAGAGGTGGAACTAAGATGATGGACTAGTAAGACACTTCCAGTGATGCCTCTTACAATAAAGGCCCGAAAAAAACAAAGGAATTGATTATATATGACATTCTAGAGGCCCAGAAGATCAAAGGCAAAGTTGAGAAATCAGACTGAGTAACAGTGGAAGGAGAGAAGATCCAGAAGCAGCAAGGAGCAGCCAGTCCTGATTCAGTGGGAATTGGCATCCTGCAGGAAGATCAACTGGAGTGAGTGCAGTGAGGCAAGCAGTGACATCCAGAACATGTTTTCCATGTCAGTAGAGACCAAGAAACAGAGAATCAACTCACACATCCAGAATCAGTGAAAAGAAGTATTCAATTGTCAAAACTTAGATAGCTTGCATTTAAGCTACTGCCTATGCTTTCCTTTGGAATAAACCTCTCTCCCTTTTACCTGTCCACTGTCTCCCACTGGACCTGAGTTGGCTTCAGAGCCTGATGAATCCCATAAGCCAGAAGCAGGATTCCCTTACCTGACCTGAATGATTCTCCAAGCTTTGAGAGGGAACAAATTAACAAATAGGGAAAAAAATTATCTATCAGTTCCACTAGGCCATGAAAGCAGGGCAGACACAGTTCTTTTGTTTGGGTGCAGGCATAATGGGTCCATGGACTTCGAATGCCTTTCACTTCTGTATAAACCTATGTGGGCCGACTACAACAGTATAGGCTTTCATTAGCACAGTACAACAGAGTACATACCTGAACCCTTATTTTACTGTATAAGGGTTCAGGTATGTACTGTACATAATGGAAAGGTAGGTTCCTGACATTTGACCCTGCTCTACCTATTAAGCAGGGCCCTGGGGACTGGTTACTCCACCCATGCCACCCAGCCTCCTGTGACATAGGTCCAAGAATAAGTGGCGCCTCCCAGTCTTTACAGCCAACAACTCTACGCACCCACAGTCCATCCACACAACCTTCCTATCTACCCACTCTAAGAAACAGCCACATGCTATTCTCAAAGACATTCAGAGGAGGCTGTCAGCCCCCTGCTTACTCTGTGCATGTAGCCAGACACCTGTGCCTATACCAATCACTCCTTCCCATCTAGGACTGTAAGGGACAGCGTGTACAACACACTTGGTGATGTGGATACCTGAGCGGACGCCATACAAAAAAAGTAAATGGACTCTGGAGCTCACATACCTAGTAACAGCTCTAACTACCTGGAGACAGGATGTTAGAGCTTTTCAGGCACCAATAATTAAACTAGCTCATATGATGAGCCTATTTGGGCATTTCAAAACAAATCAACAAGCTAGAACATAGTACAAAAACATAAAATAAATACAACGGCTTACTGATGGCTAGGAGATGAAAGTCAATAACAAGTCACACAAACAGGCGCAACATGACAGATTCAGAAAGCCTCCAAAACATTCAAGAAATTTTCTAGATGAAGAGAATTTTCTGGAATTTTCAGATATAAAATACACAACATTAATATACAGAAATCATCAAGAAATCAGGTAAAATGCAGCACAGCTTGATGACAAATTGAACAGGCTGCAAAAATCCACAGAAAGACAACAAATAGAAATTCAGAAGATTAACAATAAATTTTCACAATTAGACAATTCCATACAAAGTCAAAACAGCAGAATTGAGGAAATGAAAATCAGAGTTAATGAAATTGAAGAGAAAGCACTTAACAGCAACATATTTGAGAAAAAACAGATAAAAGAATTTTTTAAAATGAGGAAATCCTAAGGATTAGGGATTCATCAAGAGAAATAACCTGTGAGTGAGTAGAGTACCAGAACAGAGAGTGGGTTGGGGGGTAGAGGGGGATAACAGGAAGCACAGAGAGAATTCTTGAAGACTTGTTGACAAAAAAACTTTCCTAATATCACAAAAGATAAGAAGACCACTATCCAAGATGCTTATTCAAACTCAAAAAAGCAGAGGTTTTTTTCTCAAAAGAAAGTCACCAAGACATATTATAATCTAAGTTATCAGATCCAAATTAAGGACAGAATTTTAAGAGTAGCTAGGGATAAACAAAAAACAATCCACAAAGGAGAGTCAATAAAACTAAGTCTGGATTACTCAACAGAAACCACACAGGCAAGAAGGCAATGGGATGACATATATAAAGTCTTGAAGGAAAAAAAAGTTTCCACCCAAGAATTATGTATACAGATAAACAGTCTCTGAAATATGGTAAAATTAGGATATTTACAGATAAACAGATATTTAGGGAATTTGCAAAAACCAAACCAAAATTACGTGAAATAAGCAAGAGAATCCTCTGGTGACAAAATAAGTAACATCAGATACCCAAAACTAGGATGCAGGACAGAGCAACCAGAAATCAACCCAAATAGGGAAATCACAAAAATAAAGCAAAGCTAAAATACTGAAAATACAGAAACAAAGATGTCATTATGTAAAAGATGATAACATTAGAACAAAAAAAAGGAGGGGGCTAAGATATGTAGTCATACACCTTTCATATGGAGAGGAAGTCAAAGCAATAGAAAGAAATAAAACACTTGTTTAAATTTAGAAAAATAGGGATAAGTATTAAAGAAGCCACAAATTAACAATATTCATTAAAATAAAAAATAAGAAAAACATAAGACTCATCAAATACAAAGCTAAGAATGATGAGAAATACATAAATGACTCAACACAGAAAATTAAATAGAACAGTGAAACTGTCAACAATGCACAAAAAAGCCATCAAAATGACAGCGCTAAACTCATACCTATCAATAATTACACTGAAGGTAAATGGATTAAACACGTCAACAAACAGAGAACGGTATTTCAGAGCATAGAAAATGACAGAATACTCACAAATTCATTCTGTGAAGCCAGCATAACCCTGATACCAAAACCAGGTAAAGACGCTAGAAAAAAAGGAAAACTACAGACCAATGTAGCTCTAACAAACGTAAATGCAAAACCTTCAACAAAATTTTAGTCAATAGAACTCAACAACATATCGAAAAAACAATCTACTGTGACCAAGTGGAATTCACACCAGCGATGTAGGAACAATTCTTGCAAACCACAAAGAATTTCAATGACACACGACAAAATCAAAAAGAAAAAAAGAAGGAAAGACAGAGTGCTAGAAGGTCATTTGCTAACTTCTGCATCCATTAACCTGGCATTGCCAGAATACCAGTTCAAGAAATCTTCAAGGACTTCTGAAGGGCTTTTTTTCTTTTCTTTTTTTTTAAAGTTGTGAGTCACGGCAGGAACTGCTTTTTCATTACAGTTTAGAATATTGTTATTATTCAAGAAGGTAAATCCCAGTTTTTATGTACAGTGCATATCACCAAAGCTGCAACACACTTCCCTCATCAGTTACAAATTCATCCTATTCAGTAGCTAGTAATAAGTGATGGAAATTAACGAAACCATCCCAGCAGGATATATCATAATAATCGAGACTAACTCAATGAACCACTCTCCAGGGACTGGTACCTGCTCAAGAACTGCTCTTTGTTACAGGGGTAGGCAATCCATCCACGATGGACCTGCTTTAAAACAACTCCCTGCACTATCCAGCATTAAACTGCTCCCAGAAATTTCTAGGAAGGCCTTCAAACCTTACTTGATGCAGAGTATAAATTCCTTCAGCAAATACTAATTGCAACACACAAGGTGCTGAACACATTATTGTTAAAAACAGTATCAGGAGCTAATTCTTTCTGAGCTTTTGTTACAAACCCAGGTAATATGCTAAATGTTTTACATGTCTTATCTTTTTCAAATGTGCAAACTAATCTTATAAGGGAAGGTATTGTTATTATGCCCATTGTGCAGATGAAGAAACAGTGTAAGTTTAAGGAATCTGCATGTGTTCAGAGCAGTTGGTAGATGGCAAAACCAGAATCTAAATTCAGATCTGTCTGACTCAGAAACTTGTTTTTAACCGTTCTTTTATACTTTGTTCTCAAAGAATTCATAGTGTAATGGGAGACACTGACATATAAATAGAGAAGCTGAAAATATGACAGGATTTTGCTCTGGTATCAGACTAAGCAAATAATCATCTGAGGAATAGACGCCATCATCACTAATTCTTCTGCAAGAATAAATGTCTGACCCTCCATCCATAAGGTGAACAGAAAAAGAAGGATGCTATCCTCTATCCTAACAGGTCAAGAGTAACATCAGTCAATTGCTACTCCTCTGGGAAAAGGTCTTCACATTAGACATCAATAGAGACAAAATTTAGGCCCAGGGCCTGCTGTGTACCCAAAGGAAGTCCAAGACCCACATCACAGGCAAAGCACTAACGAAGAAGATGGGGGTGCACTGGGTAGAATAACAGCTGGCCTTGCTGAGGCAGGCCCACTGTTGTGGAATGCAAGGTCAGTGAGGCCCCAAAAATTTGTACTCCATTTCCTCTTAAAATAAACAAGGAAACCTCCTACCGAGTTATATACTCCAAGAGACATCAGTATCTGAGTGGCCATGGAAAAGAGAACAGAAAACATTCCTGGGGAACATGTTGTATTTTAACCCTTCTACCCTAAAATTCAAAAAAGAATTTTAACTAGAAAAAACATGCACAGGTCTAGTTGTACCAGTGGGATGTCTGGAAAATGCTAGAAGGCAGCTAGGTATGTGAGCATGTGGCTGTCAAGATGGGACTCTGAGGTGGGCACGTGGGTGCTGGTGCTTGTGTCCTCCCGAGTGATTTCACTCAGGACCCACCTTCAAGGTAGGCAGAGCCCAGACCGTATGCACTAGGGGCGGACTTGAGACTCCCGCAAGAGAAGTAACTGGCTACAGAGCCTTTCCCTGGCCCTCCAGCTCTTATCAGAGAGGCAGCCTTCCTCCACCACACACCCTCATAAAACTATAGCTGCTATGAAAAAGAGTAAGTATAAGCCCCTGAAAAAACTGTTGTCAAAACAGGAGTGGGCGAGACAAGTGTCAAAGGTCAGGGGGAAAGGGAAAAATGATTTAAAATCAAGACAGGTTCTATATTCATATTGTTTCAAAGCATGAAGTTCTCATTTCACCTTGAAGAATATATTCTACCTGAAAACTACAGACTATATGTTAAGTGCAGTTTATGCAAAAAAATATCTCAGGGAACACTAGATAATAATCCATATGTAAAGAAATATCCTTGGCCTAAACCAAAAGCTTGGCAAATAGATGAGTTATATGTTTTAAAGGAAAAGTTCTGAGTCCCCAATTTTCTACAAATAAGCCCACCTATAATCTGTCTCATAGTGTCAAATAAAGAGTTTCCATACACACTATTAAAGTCCTCCAAGACATCCTTGAGCTTCATCAAAGTAAGAACCATGTGTATTTTGTTCCTGTGAACACAGGTAAAATTATTACACTGATAAATGTTACACAGGAGACTGACTAAAGGACTAGGCTATATCATCAAGGCATCTAACCTAGCCAGTGAAGAGAATAAGGAGAGTTTACCAAAAAAAAGTGGCCTTCAGATGAAATTCAAAGTTAAGGGTATATGGGGGCAAGGGTATGAGAAGGGAAACATATTCCAGACATAAACATATCATGTACAAAGGCCCTGTGGCAGGAGGAATCTGGAGGAGGGAGAGTGTAGCATGAGCAGATAGAAGAAAAAACATAGAGGTGGGAGGGGTGGGAAAGGACAAACAAAGGTTGAAAATACTGCTCTGGCTACAGAATGGAAGATAAGTTGAAATAGGGTTAGGTGTGCTATGATGGGAGATCAGTTCAATGGACTTAACAGTACTCCAGCCAAGAGATGAAGAAGACGGAGAAATGGACCAATCTGAGAAATCAGTAAGATTTGGTGATGATTTCACATCAGGAAGTGAGAGAAATAAGACACTAAAGATGACTCGCATGTTCCCAATTTCAACAGCGGGATATTTGGTAGTAATCTGTACTAAAACAGAGAAAACAGGAAGAAGTTCCACTGGAAAAAATTATAAATGCATGTCACTAAAATAATAAACCTGTGACACTTCTGGGACACAAAGCAGAGCTGTCAAGCAGGTAACTTGACTTCAATGGTCTGGGGATTCTCTCCTGCCCTCTAGTAAGCAAGAAAGCACTAGTAGATGTGCCTTACATTTGATTTTTTCTGTTTTCCCTTCTGCCTCAGTTTTGAGGATGAAATTAAGATGTGCTTTCTTCAATACAATTCCCCCCTTTGGTCCATTATTAACAGTAGTGAGTCTCTTAAATTTGGTTTCAAAACTTACTGTGAACTATTTATTAAGCATATATAATATTCTAATATTCTAGGTAATGACGACATAGTTTTTAAGACAAATGAAATCCGATTTCACAAAATTTACGAGCAAGAAAGAACCTGCTGCTCCAAAAAGAAATCCACACAACCATGCCCAACTTGACAAGGGTGCTAAGTCCATTCAATGGAGAAAGAAAAGTCTCTTCAATAAATGGTGCTGGGAAAACTGGATTTCCACATGCATAAAAATGAAACCGGATCCATGCCTCACACCATAAGCAGAAACAAATTCAGAATGGATTAGAACCTAAATGCACAAACTACAACGATGAAATCCTTAGAAGAAAATGCAGGGCAATGCTATCAGGCCTATTTTTAATAAAGCATTATCTAGTATGATAACAGAAGTAGAGACATCAAAAGACAAAATAAAGGGACCTTTTAAAAATTAAAAGCTTTTGTTGTTCAAAATACTTTACAAAAAAAGTGGAAAGACAAGCTACCGACCAGGAGAATATGTTCAGAAACTACATATGTGATGAGAATCTAATAATTAAAATACATATAAAACTTTGAGACGTTAACAATAGGAAGACAACTCAATCATAAAACGGCAAAGGACTTGAAGACAGTTTACTAAAGAGGACATTCAAATGGTCACCAAACACACTAAAAGATACTCAACGTGGAATCTGAGGTACACCAAATGGTTTCAACTCAGCCACAACAGATGATCACCAAGGACAACAAAGACATGAGGGTAAAAGAGCCTCGATGACAGAAGGGCTTATCACCCTTGTCAAGTGGGCATGCTTGTGTTTAATTTGGATTGTATACTTTCCCTCAATCACAATAAAAAAAAGAAAGAAAGGAAAAAAGAGATCATCAACATCATTAACCATGAGAGACATACAATAAGATACCATTTCACTCCCACTAGCATAGTAAGAAGAAAACAGAAAATAAATGCTAGCAAGAATGTGAGGAAACTGGAACCCTTATCCACTGTTGGTGGGAGTGCAAAATGGTACAGCCATTGTGGAAAATGATGTGATCATTCCTCAAAATACTGAAAATGGAACTACTATAATCCCCAAAACCCACTGCTGACAAGTCAATTCCTACTCACAGTGACCCTATAGGACAGAGTAGAATTTCCCCATAGCGTTTCCAAGGAATACCTGGTGGATTCAAACTGCCAATCTCTTTGTTCAGCAGCCATAGCTCTTAACTACCACACCACCAGAATTTGACCTAGCAGTTCCACTCCTAGGTGTATACTCAGGAGCAACTCAGAGACGTGTACACCAATGTTCACTGTAGCACTATTCACAATAGCCAAAAAAGTAGAAACGACCTAAATGCCATCAACTAATGGATGGGTAGACAAAATGTGGTACACGCATACAATGGAAAACTACTCAGCCAGCAGGAGAGATGAAGTCTTGATACATAAAGATGGAGGGAGCTTGGAGACATTATGTTGAATGAAATAAGTCAACCACAAAAGGACAAATATTGTACTACCTGACTTATATGAAAAGACAAGAAAAGGCAAGCATATAGAGATCAGAGTTTATCAGTGGTTACCCAGGGTGTTAAGGAGGTGGATTACTGCTTATGGGGTACTGAACTTCAATTTATGGTAATGGAAAAATTGCACTGATTAGGGGTAGGGTTGCACAGCCTATTATCATACTCGCTGTCAGTACGTTATACACTTGTCAAAAGTTGAACTGGCAGAAGTTACGTGACAGACATATTTACAACAAACAGTTAAAAAAAGACAGTAACTTCTGAGGCTGCTTATGTACAACCAAATACCCTATGAGATTTGGTTCTTTGGTGTGGAGGTTCAGGGTTATGCTTTCATGAGACATTCCAGTTAACTGGCCTAACAACACATTTAGTGCTTCTGTTCGCCTAGTCCACTATAAATCTCGCAAGCAGCCACCCAAGACACAACAGTTATCTATATTCAGCTGGAGCAACAGAAGACAGAGCGTAAGGAAGAGGAGAAGGACATGGGATGTGTGGCTAATTGTCTCCATAAACAACTGTCTCCTTTGCCATGAGAACAAAAAAACTGGATGATGGCTAGCTACCGCTACTGAACATTTTGATCAAAGCTGTTACAGAAGAATCCTGATCAAAAGGGAGAAAACGCAGACTAGAATTTCATATTCTCCTGAGGTTGGATGAAGCCCCCAAACTACTGTCCTGGCATAATTTTTAAACTTTAAACCAAAAATATCCCCTAAAGTCTTCTTAAAACCAAGCAATGGTTTACGTTAACTAGTAAAGAACATCTGCCTTGAGCACTGTGCTCTTTTAAGATCTGTCTATAAGGGATCAAACTGACAACAGCAACTTGAAAGACTACACAGGAAATTTACAGGGCAGTGAGTTTATGTTACTGGGGAAGGAACAAATCAGCAAAGGAGGGTCAGAATGTTGCACAATATGAAGAATGTAACCATTGTCATTGATTTTTTGTACATGTAGAAACTGGCGAAGTGGTTTATATTTCTCTGTGTATATTCTCTACAACAATAACAAAAAAATAATTTTTTTTAAAAAAAGAGCGAGTCAATCTTGCACAAGGAGTAGAAGCCTCCAGCAGCCACATATTTATGACCCAATAAAACACTGGTGCTGGGACCACACAGTCCTTGTTCTTCTCTATCAGTGGATGAACCTGGTGGGGATACTAGACCCAGGCCATTTCTGCCTGACATGTGACACCTGTAACAGGCAAACTCTGCTCCAAGGCTTCCCATCTGCTTAGTCAGGACTTTTTTAGACTGCACTGAAGTCTAAGACTCTTGCCGTCCCATCCTTCTTCCTTCTCCCTTACTTTCCACGAGTGTGAGCCTTCCACTGCCATCTGAAGGCTCTTCCCACTCACTCTTCAACCCTTTCCCAAGAATTTTCCCTGACAAATTTTTTGCAACTCTAACTCTGCCTTGGTGTCTGCTTCCTGGAGGACCCCAAAAGATACACAAATACACACATATATGCCACAGCGTCAGAAAAATACTGCAAAATGAGGGACCTTAGAGTTACACTCAGTACAACGTTAAATAGTGTTAATCAAGGAAGGCCTCAATGAGGAGGTGATATACGAGCAAAGATTTGAATAAAGTATTTGTGGCAGGAATACCATTTTCCCATCCACCTGCAAGGGCCAAGTCAGAACATGACTAGGTGCTGGAGGAACAGCCAGGAAAATCAGGGATTAATGAGAGTATAGGAGATAAAGTTGGGGGGTGGCCAAGAGTTGGCTTCCCCGGGACCTTAAAGACATGGTAGGAATAAGGAGTTTTTTTCCACAAATGGAAAGAAACTCATGCTCTGTTTTGAACTTTTGGGGGCCATGCTCTGATTCCCATTTTAAACCCTCACTCTCCACACTGTGGAAAACAGACCACGATACAAGCAGAAGGGCAGAGGTACACAGCAGTAAACCCTTAAGAGGCCACTGATACAGATGACTGTCACATGGTCTAGGGTAATAGCGGCAAAAGAAGCAATGCTTTATCACAGGGCCCTTACCATTTTATGTAATACATTTGAATATCTTTTCCATTAACCCACTCTGAAGCATTTCATACAATTGCTGCTTCAGGAACAAGAATTTGGATCTCTGCCTACATATTTCCATGACCATTAATATGCTTTCGCCACACAGATGAGGATGGTCTTTCAATAGGTTATCTGGTGCAGACAATATTCATGACACTTGATTTTTCTATATTCTTCCCAGGTGGTCTGGAGACAATGTAAAGAAACAGGTACAGTTATGGTGCTTCTTTGTGCTTCTATTACCTCCTGAAATATTTTGAAAAATCACTTCATCAGGAAGAAATATAACTATTAAAATCCTAGTTAACTCTGCTACAACAGAGGGTGGTTTTCTAGGGAGAGATGGCAAGAAGCAGTGGAATCATACATGATTCCAGGCACTAGAAAGTATCATCTTATAGCACGTACGTGGCTGTAAGCTATGTATAATGTCTTCTGAAGGAACTTTCCAGTAATTGTTGATGCTACTGTTAGCTGTCGTGGAGTTGGCCCCATAACCCAAGTGGTAAACTCAAGCATAATGGAACAAAATGTTGCTCAGTTCTGCACCACCCCATGATTGGGTGTACATCAGACCATTGTGTTCAACAGTGTTTCCACTGGCCAATTGTCAAAAGTCAATCACCACACCCTTCTTCCTAGTCTATCTTCATCCAGATGTTTGCTAAAACCTGTTCAGAATCATTACTGTTGTTGTTGTTAGTTGCCATTGAGTCAGCTCAGATTCATGGAGACCTTACACATTAACAGAACAAAACACTGTCTGGTCCTATGCAATTAGCTGATGGAGTTTAAGTAATACCTCTAAGGATGGACAAATTGCAAACATTTCACTGTGCTGTGTCTTGTCTTCTAAAACATGCTGTACCACTGAGGTGGGGCAGGAAAGCTACTCGAGTGCCCTTTGTACAGAATAAAGAATGAGGGATTTGTGGCTAGGGAAAACTGGATTCATAACCTAATTCTCAAGTTAACTTGTAACAAGAACACAGTTTTCTCATTTATGGAAACAAAAATGCTATATGGCTGCTGAGAAGATAAGAGAATGAAAATACAGTACTTGGGGTAATACATGGTACATTAAAACTAACAGCTTATAATAACTGTCCTCCTGGCCTTTCTACATAAGAATAGAAGCCATTAAGGAAAAGATTCATTAAATGCACCTATATAAAACGCAAAAACTCTGGTGGCGTAGAGGGTTTAGTGCTACATCTGCTAACCAAAAGGTCAGCAGTTCAAATCCACGAGGCGCTCCTTGGAAACACTAGGGGACAGGTCTATTCTGACACCTCTAGGGTTGCCATGAGTGGGACCCGACTCAATGGCAATGAGTTATATAAAATGCACTGGCAAAAAAATACCATAAAGAAAATGGATAGGTAGTTAACAACTTGGGGGAGAAATACTGGCAATATGTAAACAGGCTGTGGTTTAATATTTTAAATGTACTGTGTTTGTAAATCACTAAGGAAAAAAAAGTCCACTCCCCAATAGAAAAATAAAGAAAAAATATAGGGGGTCGGAGTCAAGACAGCGGACTAACTACACATGTTCCAAGATCCCTCTGGAAACCAAGACCTGAATTGACAATTGTTTTAGTCAGCTAGTGCCGCTCTAACAGAAATACCACAGAGTGGATGGCTTTAACAAAGGAAGGTTTATTCTTACACAGTTCAGTAGGTTGCAAGTCCATATTCAGGGTGTCCGCTCCAGGGAAAGCTTTCCCCTTGTCGGCTCTGGAGGAAAGTCCAGTATTGCATCAGTCTTTGTCCAGGGAGCGTCTTGGTGCAGGTACCTCAGGTCTCAAGGACATGCTCTTCTCCTGGTGCGCATTTCTTGATGGTGTGAGGCTCCTCATTCTCTTTGTTTCCCTTTCCTTTTATCTCTTTCAAGCTGAAAGCATTAAGGGTGGGGCAAGCCACACTCCAGGGAAACTCCCCCTACTGCAGAACAAGGAAGTAATTCTATGCAGGAATTTAGAGCCCCTGTAACATACAGTTTAGGGAAACCACACAATGGAGGACAGTCACAAGATAATGGGAATCATGTCCCAGCCACACAGCTGCACATATTTTGGGGGGGACACAATTCAACCCATGACAACAATCAAATGGAGCCTTCTGATCACCTAATCAGCCCCAGGACACGGCACATGGCTGTTAATTTGGACTTAATACCACTGACCAAAAATCCTCCTCTTTCACCAACTCCCGCTCCTGGCTAGTCCTGGCTCTCACGGACTGAAGGTAAACGCACCATTTTGACTTTTTTTTTCTCTGTCTTGGCCAGTGGGTGGAGCTGGGTCTTGCCTAGCAGCTAGACTCAGACACGCTGCTGGTGGGATAGGCAGGCGAAATTCCCATATTTTGAGAGCCAGGCTTAGGACTTTGTTAATCTAGCCACGTTGGGCCTGTCTTTTTATCATGGCTACAGTAGGGTCTGTATGGATTCCCGCTGCCAGTGTGCGGGACACCATGATGGGTACAGAGATTTTAGCAGGACCTAGCTCTTAGCCTGGGAGCCAGCGCCTGCAAACAGGACAGCGCTTCTCCGACAGAAAAGCAGTCATTTTCACAGTGTCGGCTACGCTGGCGGACCTGCAACAGAAGCAGAGGAATCACTACCTCTCGGCACCTTTAGCCCCTCTATCTGCTGCCAGTGTGGAGGGTGCCATCTTGGATATGGTGGCCACAGCTGGACCTAATTCTTAGCCTGGGAGACAGAGCCTGCCCACAGGAGAGCGCTTCTGTACCACAAAAGCAGTACTCTACAGAGTGTTGCCTAAGGCTGAGCCTTGTCAGCAGAAGCCAACAGGGCAGTAGCATTGCTGTATTCTGAACTAGTTTGTACTATCTGGGATTGGATATAGAAGGGCTTACTTTGCCAGTTGGGAAGAGGGACCTCCACATCTGAAAACCTGACTGACTAGGGAAGTGGTCAGATACCTTTTGCTTTACATTTTAAGATAGCCTAGAGAAACATCTGCAGTCCATCCTCACAGTATCTCTTCTAGCCTCTACTTACTCACATGGGACCAAAAAAGCAACAGACACTCGTGGCACACAAGAAATCACCCATGGCTTCAGAAGGCTCCCAAGCAAAGCAACCTAGGGGTTTTCCAGATGAAGAAACTTTTCTGAAAGCATCAGAAAGTGAATCCCAGCCAAGTGCCATCGAGTCGGATCTGAAGTGAATACAAAATGATTATATACAGAGCCCTTCTAGACCTTATACAAAATGCAGCAGAACAAAAGGAGAAATTAAACAAGCTGTTCGAGCTGATGGAACACCAGTACTCTGAAATCCAACAGATGAAGAATAAAATCAAAGATGTAGAAACTTCAATGCAAAGCCAAGAAAACAGAATGGAACAAATGGAAAAAAGAATTTTTGACTTTGAAGACAGAGCTACTGATGCCAGCATCTATGAGCAGAAATCAGAAAAAAGAAACAAGAAAAATGAAGCAGTATTAAGAAGCATGTAGCACTCTATTAAGAGGAACAACCTTTGATTAATTGCAGTGCCTGAACAGGGTGAGACATCTGAGAACACAGACAGCATCGTTGCTGAGCTGTTGACAGAAAACTTCCTAGAAATCATGAAGGAAGAGAACACAGACATCTCAGATGCATATCATATGCAACCCAATATAGATCTCAAAAGAAAGACTCCAAGACATATTATAATCAAGCTTAACAAAATGAAACATAAGCAGAAACTCTTAAAGGCAGCAAGACTCAAAGCAAAGCTAACATTCAGAGGGAAACCCTGTAGGCTCTCATCAGATTTCTCAGCAGAAACCATGCTGGCATGGCGACAGTGGCATGACACATTCAAAGCCTTGGAGGAAAACTTCCAACCAAGAATTATATATCCTGCAAAACTATCTTTCAAATACAAAAATGAAATTCAGACATTCCAGATAAACGAAAACTCAGAGACTTTGTAAAAGCCAAACCAAAACTACAAGAAATACTGAAAGAAGTTCTTGGCTCTGGCTTAGAAGAACAAAACCACTAACTTCATAGTTTAGAATGACACACTACTCAAAACTCTACTCAGTTAGTGAAGGTTCCAAAGTCAATCACAGCTTTAATACAGAAAGAAGCAATCCAGTGATCACCATGAAAACTACGTGCCATCATATTAATAAGAGGGATGTACTACAGTCATTATACTCCTTCCAGATGGAGAGGAAGATGACAAGACTGGTAGTAATTAAAATTGAGTTTATACATACTTTATTAAGGGGGCTCATAGGGGCAGCTGTAAAGCACAAGAAAGATGTATCATACCATTTCAAGAAATGTAACATAGAAGTCTCAACAACGACAAAACCAGCTCTGAAAAAGGTGAAAAATCAACTCACAAAAAAGAATGTCCGAGAGCAGACTAGTAAGAACAACAGAGAAAACATCAACACAAAAAAAAACATACCACAATGGCAGCAGTGAACACATACCTGTCAATAATTACATTGAATGTGAATGGACTGAATGCTCCAGTAAAGAGACATCAAGTGACACCTTGGATCAAAAGACATGATCCATCCATATGCTATCTGCAAGAAACTCACTTAAGACCTAAAGATAGGAACAAACTGAAAATTAAAGGATGGAAGAATATATATCAATTCAAAGTAACAATGAACAGAGAAGAGCAGGTGTGGCAATTCTAATCTCAGACAAAATCAGTTTTAATGTAAAATCCACCATCGTGGACAAAGATGGACACTATTGCTGAAAGGTTCAGTACACCAGCAAGACTTAACTACATTAAATATTTATACACCGGATCCAACTCGACGGCACTTGGCTTGGCTTGGCAATATCAAAGCACCTAAGTACATAGAAGAAACACTGACTATACTCAAAAAAGAATTAGATGACTCCACAATAATAGTGGGAGACTTCAACACTCCTCTCTCAACACTGGACAGATCATCTAGAAAAAAGATCAGTAAAGATACAGAAGACCTCACTGCCACAATTAACCAACTAAACCTCATTGGTAGATACAGAACTTTCCACCCATCAGCAGACAACTACACCTTCTTCTCCAGCGCACATGGAACATTCTCCAGAATTGACCATGTGTTAGGACATAATGCAATTCTCAACAAAATCTATACCACTGAATTACTGCAAAGCATCTTCTCAGATCATAAAGCCATCAAAGTTGAAATCAATAGCAGAAAAAAACATAGATAGAAAGTGGTACTCTTGGAAACTGAACAACATCTTGCTCAAAAAACCATAGGTTATAGAAGAAATCAAGGATGAAATAAAGAAATTCATGGATTCCAATGAGAACGAAAACACTTCCTACCAGAACCTATGGGTTACAGCCAAAGCAGTGCTCAGAGGTCTGTTTATCTCCATAAATGCACACATCCGGTAGGAAGAAAGAAACCAGATCAAGGAATTAACCCTACAGCTTGAACAAGTAGAGAGAGAACAACAGACGAACCCCTCAGGCACCAGAAGAAACCACATCATAAAGATTAGAGCAGAGCTAAATGAATTAGAGAATAGAGAAACAATTGAAAAAATTGAAAAGACCAAAAGCTTGTTTTTTGAAAAGATCAACAAAATTGAAAAGCCACTGGCTAAATTTACCAAAGAAAAGCAGGAAAGGAAACAAATAACCTAAATTAGAAATGAGACGGGAGTTGTCACCACAGATACAACAGAAATAAAAAATATCATAACAGAATACTATGAAAGACTGTACTCTAACAAATTTGAAAACCTAGAGGAAATGGACAAATTCGTTGACGCATACCACCTACCCAAATTATCACAATGTGAAGCAGAACAACTTAATAAGCCCATCACGAAGGAAGAGATTGAAAAGGTGATCAAACCACTGCCCAGGCCCAGATGGCTTCACTGTAGAATTCTACGAAGCATTTAGAGAAGAGTTATCTCCAATACTGCTGAGACTATTTCACAGTATAGAAAGGGATGGAGTACTCCCAAACTCATGCCATGAAGCCAGCATAACCCTGAAACCAAAGCCAGGAAAAGACCCAACAAAGAAGGAGAACTACAGACCAATATCACTCATGAATCTAGATGCAAAAATCTTCAACAAAATTCTTGCCAATAGAATACAACAACATATCAAGAAAATAATCCATCATGACCAAGTGGGATTCATACCTGGGATGCAAGGCTGGTTCAACATCAGAAAAACAATTAATATGATTAACCACATAAATAACACAAAAGACAAGGATCTCCTGACTTTGTCCATCGATGAAGAAAAGGCATTTGATGAAGTCCAACACTCATTCATGCTAAAAACTCTTAGCAAAATAGGCATAGACGGCAAATTCCTCAACACAATAAGGGCCATTTATACAAAGCCAATTGCCCATGTCATCATGAATGGAGAGAGACTGAAAAACTTTCCCTTTAAAACAGGAACTAGACAAGGATGCTCACTCTCACGTCTCCTATTCAAGATTGTACTAGAAGTTCTACCCAGAGCTTTTACACAAGACCGAGAAATAAAGGGCATCTGCATCAGGAAAGAAGAAGTCAAAATCTCCGTTTGCTGATAATATGATTGTATATGCAGAGATTCCCAAACGATCTATAAATAAACTACTCAAACTGATAGAAGAGTTCAGCAAAGTCTCAGGATACAAGATAAACATAAGTAAATCAGTGGGATTCCTTTATACCAACAACGAGACTGTTAATGAAGAAATCATCAAATCAATACCGTTTACTATAGCCCTTAAGAAGATAAAGTACCTAGGAATCAATCTAACCAGAGAAATAACAAACCTTTACAGAGAGAACTACAAGCCCTTACTACAAGAAACTAAGAGAGACTTAGATCAATGGAAAAACCTACCCTGCTCATGGATAGGAAGACTTAACGTTGTGAAAATGTCTATTTTATCCAATGCAATCTACTTACATAATGCAATCCCAGTACAGGTTCCAGCGTCTTTTTTTAATGAGATGGAGAAACAAATCACCAATTTTCTTTGGAAAGGGAAAAAGCCCCGGATAAGTTAAGGTACTACTAAAGAAGAATACACTGGGAGGTCTCTCATTACCCGACCTTAGAAGATATTACACTGCCACAGTGCTCAAAACAGCCTGGTACTGGTATAAGAACAGACAGATCGATCAATGGAACAGAATGGAGACCCCAGAGATGACACCATCTGCCTATGAACAGTTGATATACAACAAAGGCCCTAAGACATTAAACTGGGGTAAAAACAGTCTCTTCAACAAATGGTGCTGGCAAAATTGGATATCCATCTGCAAGAAACTGAAACAAGATCCATGTCCTACACCTTATACAAAAATCAACTCCAACTAGATAAAAGACCTAACTATCAAATCTAAAACGATAAAGTTCATCCAAGAAAAGGTAGAAACAACAACGGAAGTTTTAATACACAACGTGGACAGACTCCAAAATCTGTCAAACAAACCACAATCATCAGAAGACAAAACAGATAAATGGGAACTATTAAGAATCAAACACTTTTGCTCATCTGAAGACTTTATTAATAGAATTAAAAGAACACCTACAGAATGGGAAAAAATATTTGGCAACTCTATGTTGGACCGACGCCCGAGCTCCATAATCTATAAGATACTACAAAATATCAATAAGAAGAAGATAAACCATCCAATTAAGCGATGGGCAAAGGAGATGGACAGACATTTCTCTAAAGAGGAGATCCAGGCAGCCAAAAAACACATGCGGACATGTTCACGATCTTTAGTTATTAAAGAAATTCAAATCAAGACGACAATGAGATACCATTTGACCTCCACAAGGTTGGCCATGATCCAAAAAACACAAAACAACAAATGCTGGAGAGGCTGTGGAGAAAGTGGAACCCTCCTACACTGTTGGTGGGGTTGCAAAATGATCCAGCCTCTTTGGAAAGCAATCTGGCGCTTCCTTAAAAAAATGGATATTTATATACCATTTGACCCAATAATTCCACTACTTGGAATATATCCTACAGAATCACGGCCTTGCACACCAACAGACACATGCTCAAGAATGTCTATCACAGCACAGTCCATGATAGCAAAAAAATGTAATCAACCCAGATGCCTAACAACAGAAGAATGGATAGGTAAACTATGGTATATATACTCAATGGAGCACTACACAATGATAAAGAATAACGCTGATTCCAGGAAACATCTCCTAACCTGGTTTCAACTGGAAGACATTACGTTGATGAAAGTAGTCAGCAACAAAAGGACAAATGTTGTATGAGATCTCTACAATAAGATCTCAAAAATAGACTTGTGTATAGAAGAAAAGACTCTCTGACAGTTGCAAGGGAGGGGAGGGAGGGCGGGAAGGGGGGAAGGGCTTAGATTTGATAGTTGCTAGAAATCTGGTTGGGAGAAATCGGTGACAGCACACATTAGAAACAAGAACAATATTAAGTGGACTTCAGCATAACTTGAAATCTTCCATCTTAACCCAATATTGCAAGGATAGAGTAGCTGGGGCGGGGGGCAGGGGACCATGCTCTTAGGCGAAATCGAGGCCAATTGGCACAACTAGCATTTTGCTAAGAGGGCTCTCTGCACCCCACATTGGTGAGTGGCGTCTGGGGTCTTAAATGCTGCCAAGCTGCCATCCGAGGGCACAGCAAATGGTCCCAACTCAGCAGGAGCGGATGCTCACTGAGGACCAAAATGACATGGGGGAAAGACAATCCAGAAGATACAGAGACCCACATGAGTGTGTGCCTACATCAACTTGGGACTGGAAAAACCAGATGGTGCACGGGCACCACCAGTGATAGCCGCAATGAAGCTCACTAAGTCGAGTGTCACTGGCAACACAAGAATAAAAAGGGGTGCACCTGGAGATCTCCACTAAAAGACCTCAATTGATGGTGCAGCAGTTTCGAGGTTCCTTGGGAGCATGGCCCCTGGCCCTGATGCTGCTCTTGCCCATAAATTATAACGAAGGTTCAGTCTTCAGACACGAATGGATTGGACTTGGCGATGCAGAGTGACCATATATTGGATGCACTTTATGGTTCTATACATCTGTAGGATGTCATCCTGCTGACCTCTGGCTGGAGGAAAGAGAGTGAGTGGAAAGGAGGGAAAAGGAGACTGTTGGGAGGACAAGACATGTATGGAGCAGAGACATGTATGGAGCAGAGAGGAACAGTGTGCTGTCACCGGACAGGGAGAGCAGTGGAAGCTGCATATAGGTGGGCATGTAAATTTATTTTCACTCAGTATAGGAGCCTAGAAGTCCAAATTCAGGATGCCAGTCCTAGGGGAAGGCTTTCTGTCTCTGTTGGCTCTAGGGAAGGCCTTTGTCAACAATCTTCCCCTGGTATAGAAGCTTCTCACTACAGGGATCCCAGGTCCTTAGGATGCAGTCTGCTCCTGGTACTTCTTTCTCGGTAGCATGAGGTCACCCTTCTGTCTGCTTGTTTCTCTCTTTCATATCTCAGAGGAGATTGACTCAAGGTACCACCTAATCCTGCAGATTGAGTCTTGCCTTATTAACATAACTGCTTCTAATCCTGCCTCATGGACATCATAAAGGTTAGGATTTATAACACATAAGAACATCACATCAGATCACATCATAGACAACCACAAAATACTGGGAAGGGTGGCCTAGCTAAGCTGACACACATTGTAGGGAGACAAAATTCAATCCATAACAGAGACCAGCGTTATTTAGTGCTTACCAGCAGTGGGAAGGAAAGCAAACAGCAGAGGACAGAGTTTCTATTAATGGTGGTGGGATAATTTGGGAAAGTATAGTGCTAATGGAAATCCTGGTGGCCTAGTGGGTAAGTCTGTGACTGCTAACCAAAACGCAGGCAGTCTGAATCCACCAGGCGCTTCTTGGAAACTCTATGGGGCAGTTCTATTCTGTCTCATAAGGTTGCTATGAGTCGGAACCGACTCGACAGCAGTGGGTTTTGTTTTGTTTCATTTTCTTCGTTTATAGCGGTGATGGCTGCACAACATGACGGCTGTGATAGTGTCACTGAATTATACATGTACTAATTGCTGAACTGGCAAGTGTTGTTATATGCATTTTCACCACAATAGAAAAAAAAAATCTTAATGAATCTTTCTTATCTACTTTGTATAAAGTAACAGCATTCCTGACCCACAGGTACACACACAAGCATAAACAAATACACTGATTCCTTTACCTAGCTTTACTTTTCTCTGTATTTGTTACCTTCTGATACATACATTTCCTTTTTTCTTTCTCTTGTGCAGTCTGCCTCAGCTGGAATATAAATTCCACGAGGGCAGGATTCTGTTTGAACAAATCCCTACATATTACGTTTGCAATTTAGAATAAATTTTTCTTTCTCTTTGAAGAATGATACAAAGGGAAAACAACAGCAACGAAATATACCAGGAAACTTCAGGTATAACCAACATGAAAATTTCTTTCTTTGTTTTTCTGAAGCCCTCCAAAGACTTTGCTCCGAACTCACTAATTGGTACTTCCAGCCATGAGCTTTTGAGGGTAGAAATGAGAGCAACACATACCTAAATGCTGCCATCTGCCTCTTTGAAAGGGCCCTAGCAGGGAATGCTGAAATCTCAAATAGACATTTATTAACAATCTTGTCATAACTTGTAACTAGGACAACAAAAAGTGACTCTATCAAAAGGACAATCACATTTTTCTTCAATAAACACAAAGTTAGGAACTTGAGATGGAGGCAAGTATTTTAGTTACTATAATAATTTCTTTCTTATCCAAATGTAATATCTGTGCATGCTAGAGGAGACTGGTGGCAAAAGCTACTATCAAATGGCTGGCAGTTCAAATCCACCAGCTGCTCCTTGGAAACTCGATGGGGCAGTTCTATTTGTCCTATAGGGTCACTAGGAATCAGAATCAGTTCAATGGCCACAGGTTCATACATGCTATAAAATTTTGAAAATATAGATAATCAAGAAAAACTTTACAACTAACCCACTGTTAAAATCTAGGTATGCCTCCTTCCAGTATTCTGCCCATGTGCACATAGTTGAACATGTCAACAAACATGGGATCCCACTATGTGTATTGTTTTATAACCTGTTTAATTCAACACCATATCATAAATATTCATGTTAAAAAAAATATCCCCTGCTCACCGAGGACCGAAATGACATGAGGTAAAGGCAACTCAGAAGATAGAGAGACCCACATGAGTGGGTGCCTACATCGACTTGGGACCGGAAGAACAGCACAGTGCCCGGCCACCCCAGTGATAGCCGCGATGGAGCTCACTAAGTTGAGTCTCACTGGCAACACAAGAATAAAAAGGAGTGCACCCGGAGATCTCCACTAGAAGACCACAATTGGATGGTCCAGTAGCTTCGGGGTTCCCCTGAGAGCATGGCCCCTGGCCCTGATGCTCCCCTTGCCCATAAATCATAATGAAGACCCACTCTTTGGACACGAAAGGATTGGACTTGGCGATGCAGAGTGACCATATATTGGATGCACTTTATGGTTCTGTGCATCTATAGGATATCATCCTGCTGACCTCTGGCTGGAGGAAGGAGAGTGGGTGGAGAGGAGGGGAAAGGAGACTGTTGGGAGGATGAGACATGTATGGAGTAGAGAGGAATAGTGTGCTGTCACTAGGCACGGAGAGCAGTGGAAGCTGCATATAGATGGGTGTGTAAAAAAAAATCCCCAACATTATCTTACCTGAATACTAGTCTATTGCTGGGCACTTACCATGATTCTAAATTTTTACTACTCTAGCGATGTAATGATTATCCTGGAAAGCATAACCTTTTTACATGTTCACGATACTTTCATCCGGATAAATTCACTGAAGTGGAACTGCCATTTGAAGATATATGCAATGACGTTCATAATCAGTTACAAAATTGTCTTCCAGAGAGTTTATACTCTGACTTACCCTCCTTTATAAATCTAACATTGTGTGATTTTAAGATAGCCAAGGACCTAAAAATTAGTAACAAACTAGTTATCTACTGTTATTAGCTGCCAGCAAGTTCTCTCAGCCCACAACAACCCCACAGACAACCAAAAGAAATGCTGTCCAGTCCCGCACCATCCTCATGATCTGCAGCGGATCACACTGCTGTGAGCCACAGAGTTTTCATTTTCAGAAGTGGATTGCCAGGCCTTTCTTCCTACTCTGTCTTAGTCTAGAGACTCTCCTGACACTTATTCAGCAACATAGCAAACATGCATGCTTCCAGTGACAGATGGGTAGTGGCTATGCATGAGGTACACTGACCTGAAATGAAACCTAGGTCTGCTGCATGAGGATCTACCTCTGAACTACCACTACCTGTACACTGTTTTCTCACTCTTAATGCAGTTCTTCTCCACCCTTAATTCACTGGTTGGCACTTTCTGGTGCCCTTTCTCTCCCATGCAGGTTTACTTATTCACTGTGCTGTGTTCCAGCAAAGGAAGCAAAATGGAGTTAAATGTTGAGGCAGACTTGATGGGAAGCTGCTGCCCAGGTGATCACTAGGGGGATTGAGGGTGGGAAGAAGTCTCTCAGCAACTCCTAGCAGTATACACCACACTATGTTCTAGGATGATCTGCCAGAGTCTGGTTAGAAAATTTTTGTGATACATAACTTTTCTTAACAGATGTATATGCACAAATAGTGCATGTTGTT
Source organism: Heterohyrax brucei (assembly GCA_028571685.1). Taxonomy (NCBI): domain Eukaryota; kingdom Metazoa; phylum Chordata; class Mammalia; order Hyracoidea; family Procaviidae; genus Heterohyrax; species Heterohyrax brucei. The sequence goes on from CM053152.1 coordinate 23,404,888, forward strand.
TGAACCATGGGTGTGTTTGCTTTTCATTGGTACACACTCTACTGTCCCTGAGAGCCCCGAAGAAGAAAGCATGTTACAAGAAGCTAATAAAAGTCTGTTGGCAGGAATCATGAAACTGTTGTCCTTGAGATGGAAGCTAATTAAATAAAATCATTTGTTTTTCCAATAGAGCTTGCATTGTTGAGAGAACATCTGCTCCCAGAAAATACTACTGCCTGAATTCCTCAGAATTCTCTGAGTTATACTGACACCTAGTGGACCTAAGAACAGTTCCCAAACATGAAAGCGACTCGAGACCAAGGTAGGGCTCCTGTGTTCCTGCTAGCTTTGCCCAATATAACACAATTGTAAAGTCAATCCTTGCTTTACAGTGTAAAAGAAAATCTGTATATATTAATTCCATAATTACACCCTGCCAAAAACGAAGTGCCATCAATTACACCCTAGATATCTTTATTTTTTCCATTAATGGATATATTCCTCAAAGTGTTTTACTTCTCCCATTCCTCCTTCTTTCTTGCTTTTCTTAGACATTTCTCTCTCATTCTTCACTCTGCCTCCTAACCCAGCACATCATATTCCCTTGGTAATTCCCAGCCCTAATTTGACCTGATCTCGAGGATTCTCTGAAGCCAGTGTTTCCCCCAGGACATACCTGAGAGCAGGGGCCAGTAAGCTGTAGCCCACAGGCCAGATCCAACCTGCTGCCTCTTTTCAAGAGCATGTTTCTACTGGACCACAGAATGCTCATCCATACACGTATTGTCCATGGAAGCTTTTCTACAACAATGGCAGAAGGGAGTAGCTGCAACAGAGACCGTACAGTCCATGAAGTCTAAAATAAATGTATTTACTCTTGGGCAGCTTACAGAGTCTGCCAAGGCCCACTTCAGAATGAGGCATTGTGGGTCTTAACCTTCGGAACACACTAGCTGTAGTCCCAAAGCTTGACACGTGGCAGTGCCCTACAAACAAAGGACTACACTGCCATTTGATTTCTGTAAAGTTCCATTGTTCAGAGCACTTTCATAATTGTTTTTTTTCCTATGTCACTAAACATAGGAATGTTTAGAATGTTTAGAATCATTTTCTCCCACTTCTCAACGTGGAACCCGAGATCACAATGAAATATAAAATATATCACCTTCATTAAGGTTTCTCTGATCCCTGAAGGTCAACAGGAGCCTCCAAGAAACCTGGTTCATTCTCAGATCCCAACACCAATGTCTGAAAGACCGCTACTGCCTTTCTCCCCAGTAGTTCAGGCCTCGACCCTGCTGCAACTTTAGCAGATGCCACCCTGCACCTCCCCTGTCAGAGTAGGTGCCTCCCTCCATCACCATCTCACACACCTTGCCCACCCCTGAGAGGCCCAAGGCTAGAGGTATACCTGAGGGAGCCTTGGGAGACTGACCACAGGTACAACACATAAGAATGGGGGAGAGCTTTTCCCGTAAGCAGCCTGAAGTGATCAGGCAAAATGGTGCGCTATACACTTGATCCTGAAAAACCCCACAAAATCATGCAAATCAAGATGTTCAAACCTTCGGGTCCATTTTAAGAATGCCCATGAAACTGACCAGGCCACCAAGGGTATGCATATTTGAAAAGCTACCAAGTATCTGAAAGATGTGCCTTTGCAGAAGTAATGTGTGCTGTTCTGACGTCACAATGGTGGAGTTGGTAGGTGTGTCCAGGCCAAACAGTGGGGTTAGACACAGAGTCAGTGGCCCATTTTGCTCCACATGCTTAAAAATGCAGAGAGTAATGCTGATTTAGACGTGGATTCTCTAGTCGAACAAAGCTCCCAAGATGCACTGCCATACTTACAGAGCTCACAGTCGAATTAACCCATACATGAGCTCGCCTTGCCATACTGAGATGATCCTTACTGAAAAGGAACAAATTGTCCCTAAACCAGAAGAGGAAGTTGCACAGAAGAAAAAGATACCACAGAAGAAGCTGAAGAAACAAAAACTTATGGGTCAGGAGTAAATTCAACTTAACATAAAATGCAAATAGAATAAAGGAAGAATGTTGCCTTTCTTTAAAAAAAAAAGAAGGAATGGGAGAGGTTGGAGTACAGATACAGGCTAAGAAATAAAAGTCTCCCAGGTCTACAAATAATAAGTGAAGCAAGACAGAAAAGAAGAGATGCATATTTGATTTCTGGTAAATATGAGAAAGAAGAAAATCCCAGCACAAGAACCTTGCCAGACTATAGTTCATGACCTAATGTGGAAGACATAACACCTTTGACCACAGGTCTACAAGGAAAAAATAAAACTCAATTGTATTCAATTTCATTCTGACTCATAGTGACCCTATAGCACAAAGTAGAACTGCCCCATAAGGTTTCCAGGGAGTGCCCACTGGACTCAAATTGCCAACCTTTTTCTAAAACCATAGCTCTTAACCACTATGCCACCACGGTTTCAGGTCTGGGAGAGTTAGATTTAACACTGATGACCCAGCCTTATGAAGAAAGCGGACACAGGCTTTGCAGACATGAGGGCTATAGAAGGTATGGTCTCTGAGCAGCAGTCTCCCATACACAGAGTATTACTGGCTTGAACTGCATGCACTAATGGAGATCAGTTTGTGGCATTACTAGCCTGTCCATGATCCACTCAGATAAAGTAATCTAAGGTTTAAAAAAAAATCCATGCCTGCCGAGGCCCGTCACCCACAAAGGCCTCTGTGAACAAAGTTACAAGCCTATGTGATGGCGAGAGGAGGTCTCTCACCCATGATATATTTCTGGCCGTACTCTCCTTGATAATATTTTGCAACCTAATCAAACTTTTCTCAAAATACCCCCTTTATTTCCTGGCACGAGGATCAAAGAAGGTGCCCTCTAAGAAGGGTTTTACAGTCCCCTCTGCTTAAATAAATCCCGACACAGAATGCCTAGCCTGGGAATGCCAAGGCTGGCTCAGCCTCGCTGGCTTCCCCCAGCTGCACATCACCCTCCACGTGTGAGGTGCAGGATTGTGGGAGGGCTCTAGGAGGCTCCCCAGGGACGACCCCCTGCACAGCTGTTGGATATAAAACATCCCATTCCCTGCATCAGGAAGATGGATAGGCTCCCAAGTCTATTATATTTGGTATGGCAAATGAGTAAATACTAAAGAAATACCCTTCTTAGAACAGCTTAAGAAAGGCATAGGGTGGGGGATGGTAGGTGTTTACTGTCCCCACAGGAAGAGATAAAATAAATACCCCTCCTCCTGTACCTTTTAACCTTGAAGCTCAAGGCATAACTTTGTTTTCACTGTTGATTATAACCACAATATACCTGCCTCGGGCCATTACCTAAAAAACCCTAATGAATAACATGAAAAAAAGGCCACAAGTTATCACTTTCTTGTTAGCCAACAGCTTGTGTGATCGAGAGGGCAGGGTGAAATTATGTCACTGATCATATAAAAAGTAAAGACAGACAGGCCCTGACGGGCTGCCGATCTCCAGATTCCTGGTTGTCTCAGTCTCATCATTTCTCCTTCGCCAACGCCACCCATCCCTTCGTGAATCCCAGAATCTGCCGAGGCTGGCTCCCAGCACCTGCCCTCATGGACTCTTCTCCCAGAACCTACTACAATCACCATACTAACAACAAAGACTTCGTCTAGTATTATGTCCCTTCTGTGGGTCTCAGTAGGGTTTCCCCAGGAAGTTTTGAAAGTTGGTTTCATTACTCCTAAAAAACAAAAGTGATTTCTACATACGTATTTAGGAAGCAACAAGAAGTATCAAAAACACATGAATTTGAGTCCTAACTTCCTTCTAGGAGCAAAGATGATGTTTTACAAAAATTCAGGAATCACCCAAAATGATATAACAACACATTAAAACATCTTTGAGGAATTCCAAACATCAGTGGCTTTGATAAAGGTGTATTAGCTCCCTTAAAAACACATAAATAATCAAAGTTTAAAAAGAAGCATAATCTGTATTGTTAACAATTGGCTAACTGTTCATTTATTTAAAGACAGTGTTCAGGTAATTTGCAGGATTTCATCAAAGACATATCTTTATGGCTCTCCAGTCAAGACTCATGATGGAAAATTAAGGGGTGGGGGTTTCTAGTTCATTGTTAGAAAAAGTACATCATAGCACAGAATTCTCAGCTCATCATTTTCAAACTTCAAAACTTGAGAGTTCCCACAGGAATGGGGGAGCACAGAGAAATGAACAGATAGAGCACAGCCATTTTTAGGACAGGAAAACTATTCTCTGTGAAATTGTAATGGTGGACACATGTCTTTACACTTTTGTCAAAACCCATAGGCCTGAGCAAAAGAAAGAGTGAACCCTAAAGTAAACTGCAGACTTTGGTTAATAATAATCAGCATAGGTTCATCAAGTCTAACAAATATACCACAGAAATGCTTAGTAACAGGAGAAACAGTACTCATATGGAAACTCTCTCTACTTTCTGTACAACTGCTCTAAAACACAAACTGTATACAAAAGGGAAATTATAATTTTAAAGCCTGAGAGTTCAAATTTTGCTATCTTACTCATAACGGACAAAAGGTACGAAATTGGTTAAAATTTATTTTCAATGCATTTTATGTAAACATGTAGCTTGGCAATACAGGAAGTACAATTGTCAAATGAAATGCACCTGCATCTGTCCTCATTTCCCACAAGAAACTCACTGCCCTCAAGTCAATCCCAACTCACAGAGTTCTCATTTAGAGAATCCAAAAAAGAGCATCACAGGTGCACTATACCAAGTGACATCCAGTCAGATAAAACAGGTCACTATGTTTTTAGGATTGCATTTTGGAAATACACGAAGATTTCAGCAAAGGACTTCAACATCTGCCAGAAAACTCCCTTATGATATTCTGCAATGGCTTGCTCACAGCAGTACCTGTCACATAATATGAAACTTGTGGCAAAGAAACAATGTTGTGTTTCCCAAGATAGAAGATTTTACAGGCATTGATCACCTAAGCCTGGGTGGAAACACTCCAAAGCACAGATAAATAATCCTGGAAGTAAAATGACTCCTTCAGGACACTCTTGTGGACTCAATACGCGTCTGAGAATGGTGGGCCCAGCAGGTATGGCCTCTTTGCAATGTTAGAAATGTGTTGTGAAAACAAAAAGGGCACCTATTCATGCTAAAAATTCTTAGCAAAATAGGCACAGACAGAAAATTCCTCAATGCAGTAAGAGCCATTTATACAACAACAACTGCCTACATCATCCTCAATGGAGAGAGACTGAAGGAATTTCCCTTGAGAACAGGAACTAGACAAGGATGCCCATTCTCACCTTTCCCATTCAACATTGTACTAGAAGTTCTAGCCAGAGCAGTTACACAAGAACAAGAAACAAAGGGCATCTGCATCAGCAAAGAAGAAGTCAAAATCTCCCTGTTTGCTGATGATATGATTGTATATGCAAGGAATCTCAAAGAATCTCTAAGTAAACTACTCAAACTGATAGAAGAGTTCAGCAAAGTCTCAGGATACAAGATAAACATAAGTAAATCAATAGGATTCCTTTATACCAACAACGAGACTGTTAATGAAGAAATCATCAAATCAATACCATTTACTATAGCCCCTAAGAAGACAAAGTACCTAGGAATTAATCTAACCAAAGAAATAACAGACCTTTACAAAGAGAACTACAAGCTCTTACTACAAGAAACTAAGAGAGTCTTAGATAAATGGAAAAACCTACCCTGCTCATGGATAGGAAGACTTAACATTCAAAAAATGTCTATTTTACCCAAAGCAATCTACTTATATAATGCAATTCCAATACAAGTTCCAGTGTCATTTTTCAATGAGATGGAGAAACAAATCACCAATTCTGCTTGGAAATGGAAGAAACTCCAGATACCATTAAGGAGAAGAACACACTGGGAGGCCTCTCATTACCCGACTTCAGAACCTATTACACTGCCACAGTGGTCAAAACAGCCTGGTACTGGTACAAAAACAGATATATAGATCAGAATCAAGACCCCAGAGATGACAGCATCTGCCTATGAACAGTTGATATTCGACAAAGGCCCTAAGACATTAAACTGGGGTAAAAACAATCTGTTCAACAAACGGTGCTGGCAAAATTGGATGTCTATCTGCACTAAATTAAAACAAGACCCGTATCTTATACCTTATACAAAAACCAACTCAAACTGGATAAAAGACCTAAATATAAAGTCTAAAATGATAAAGCTCATCCAAGAAAAAGTAGGAACAACAATGGAAGGTTTAATACACAACATAGGCAGACTTCAAAATCTATCAAACAAACCACAAACAATAGAAGATAACCTAGATAGTAAATTTATACGGGAATGTACATTTTCACTCAGTCACGTTAGATAAAAAAAATTAAAAAAAAAAAGAAGATAACATAGATAAATGGGAACTATAAGAATCAATCACTTTTGCTCATCCAAAGACTTTATTAATAGAATTAAAAGGCCACTTACAGAATGGGAAAAAATATTTGGCAACTCTATGTCAGACCGACGCCTGAGCTCCATAATCTATAAGGTTCTACAAAATATCAAGAAGAAAAAGATAAATCATCCAATTAAGCGATGGGAAAAGGAGATGGACAGACAATTCTCTAAAGAGGAGATCCAGGTAGCCAAAAAACACATGTAGACATGCTCATGATCTTAGCTATTAAAGAAATTCAAATCAAAACGGCAATGAGATACCATCTCACCCCAACAACGTTGGCCATGATCCAAAAAAACATAAAACAACAAATGCTGGAGAGGCTGTGGAGAGATTGGAACTCTCCTACACTGTTGGTAGGATTGCAAAATGGTTCAACCTCTTTGGAAAGCAATCTGGCTACCTTAAAATAATGGATATAGATATATTGTTTGACCCAGTAATTCCATTGCTTGGAATATATCCTACAGAATCATGGCCATTCACACCAACTGATACATGCACACAAATGTTCATTGCAGCACAGTCCACAATAGCAAAAAGATGGAATCAACCCACATGCCCAACAACAGAAGAACAGATAGGTAAACTATGGTATATATACTCAATGGAACACTATGCAATGATAAAGAACAACGATGATAGCAGGAAGCATCTCTTAACCTGGTTTCAACTGGAGGACATTATGTTGAGTAAAAGTAGTCAGTGACAGAAGGACAAATATTATATGAGACCCCTACTATAAGAACTTAAAAGCAGACTCACGCATAACAGAAAAGACTCTTTGATGGCTGCAAGGGTGGGGAGGGCGGGAGAGTGAGGGGGGAGGGTTTAGATTAGATAGTTGTTAGAAATTTGGTTGGGTGAAATTGTTGACAGCACACATTAGTAAGAAGATCAATATTAACGGGACTTCAACACAACTTGTGTACTCCTCCCATCTTAACCCAATATTGCAAGGATAGAGTAGCTGGGGTCGGGGGCCGGGGACCATGCTCTCAGCGGAAATCAAGGCCAATTGGCACAACTAGTGTTTTGCTATTGAGGTCTCTCCGCACCCCACATTGGTGAGTGGCGTCTGGGGTCTTAAAAGCTGCCATGCTGCCATGCTGCCATCTGAGGGTACAGCAAATGGTCCCAACTCAGCAGGAACAGATGATCACCAAGGTCCATAACGACATGGGGGAAAGAGAATCCAGAAGACAGAGAGACCCACGTGAGTGGATGTCTACATCGACTTGTGACCAGAAGAACCAGATGGTGCCCGGCTACCACCAGTGATAGTCACGATGGAGCTCACAAAGTTGAGTCTCACTGGCAACACAAGTGTAAATAGGAGTGCACCCTGAGATCTCCACTAAAAGACCGCAAATGATGGTCCAGGGGGCCTCGAAGTTCTCCCAGGAGCAGGGCCCCTAGCCCTGATGCTGCCCCTGTCCATAAATCATATTGAAGGCCAACTTTTCAGACAGCAATGGACTGGACTTGGTGACGCAGAGTGACCATATTGTGTGGGCACTTCATGGTTCTAGGCATCTATAGGAGGTCGTCCTGTTGACCTCATACTGGAAGAAGGGGATTGGGTGGAGTGGAGAAGATAGGAGACTGCTGGGAAGATAAGACCCGTATGGAGCAGAGAGGAGGAGTGTGCTGTTACTGTGCAAGGAGAGCAGTGGAAGCTGCATGTAGGTCAGCATGCAAATTTATATGGGAATGTAGATTTTCATTCAAACATAATTAAAAAAACTATTTGAAAAGCTCTTTTAACAGAACGATAACAACTAAGGCAATGTGCAATCTAGATTGGATCCTAGACCAGAATTTTGGAAGAGAAGGAGGAACTAAAAGGATATTATTGAGATAACTGGCAAAATAATATCTATAGATGACATTAACGGTGTTGTGTTGATGAGAATTTCCTGATTTTGATAATAGCACTGTAGCACATAAGAGACTATTCTTGCTCTTAGGAAACACACATTAAAAAAATCCAAAGAGGCATTTTCTCTGCAACTTACTCTCAAACAGTTCAGAACAAAATAATGCATGTATATGCTGAAAGAAAAGGAGAGAGGCAACAAGGTAACATAGTAACAGGAAAACCTGAGTACAGGGCATGGGAGTTCTGTGTACTATTGTTAGTTTTCTGGAAGCCAGAAGCAATTTCAAAATAAACACTTGCAGAAAACTTTTAAAGCTGTCTTAATAACTCATTCACAGTGATCCTATGTTCTAAAACAAAGTGAAGTTAAGGTGATACAACAAATTGTATATCTCAGTTAATTGTAATACTATACTAAATAGGAAAATACTACTTGAGTTTTGTTTTATTATAAAAATCACTGAATCTCAAGGGTAGATGAAAACTAACAGACCAAGTATCTCAAACATCTATATTTTCCAATGTAACGCCACAAAAAAAATGTATATATACAAATAAGCCAAGTACAAATCATAACCATACACCGAAGAGTTTGTCATACCTTGAATTGCTGTTGATCTCCACCCAGCCCAGTTTCCAGGACACATGAAGCAAAAGTCCACCAATTAGCGTCTGCCACCTGTAACAAGTCAGTACTAATGTGAATGTAATAGGTGCTATCGTCTCAAACACCAGGCGGTAGCAGTGGATTTGCTGACTACATTCAGTTCTTTTAAAGTTTTTTCCTACTCATTTCTAATTATGATGTCATTTCTCACATCTTTCTTTCTCAAACTCTAGTATTCCCTTGAATCTGGTTGTTCCACTGAGTGCTGACACTGTTCTCTTCTTATTCTAGACTTTTACTGAATAATCGTACCCACAGCCTCTGCTTCTCCCACTGCCTCTGCACTAATGATTCTCAGATCCTCACTCCCACCACCACCCTGAGATGCTGCAATCTCCCAATTTTAACTAAGAAAACTTGACCCTCTCCCCACCCTGATCATCCTATATCCTTAATCACCCAAAGAAGAAAGCTAATGTCATCCCAGTCCTTCTTCCTTAGTTATTTCTGCCATTTAGTCACAAAATCCTATGATTTTATCCTGGTAGTGATTCTCAAATCTCAAACCGTCTCCTCCATTCCCTCTGTCTCCATTTTATTGCATGCTCCCATCATGTAAGACCTGGACCTCAGCATCAGTCCCCTAACTGGTCCTCTTTCTCCAGGGTTGTCCCACATCATTCAGCTTCTGTCGTGTAGCTGCACAATTTGTTCCAAAATGCAAATTTAATTGCACTGCATGCTTGTTTTAAAAAAGGTTATTCTCACTCCTAGATATTTGCCTCAAGGACTTGAAAGTGAGGACAAACACGTAATTATAGACCAATGTTCAGTGCAGTATTATTGACAAAAACCAAAAGATGGAAACAATCCAAGTGTCCAAAAGTAAATGAACAGGTAGACAAAATGTATATCCACACAATGGAATATTACTTAGACAAAAATATAGTCCTGACACATACTACAACATGCGTGAAATTTGAAAACACTCTTGTTGAGTGAAAGCAGTCAGCGATGAAAGGATAAATATTGTATGAGACCTCTACGATAAGATCTCAAAAACAGACCTGGGTATAGAAGAAGACTCTTTGACAGCTGCAAGGAAGGGGAGGGGGAGGGGGGGAGAGGGAGAGGGTTTAGATTAGATAGTTGCTAGAAATCTGCTTGGGAGAAATCGGTGATAGCACACATTAGAAACAAGAACAACATTAAGTGGACTTCAGCATAACTTGAGTACTCCTTCCATCTTAACCCAATATTGTAAGGATAGAGTAGCTGGGCGGGGGGCAGGGGACCATGCTCTTAGGCAAAATCGAGGCCAATTGGCACAACTAGCATTTTGCTAAGAGGGCTCTCTGAACCCCACATAGGTGAGTGGCATCTGGGGTCTTAAAAGCTGCCAAGCTGCCATCTGAGGACATAGCAGATGGTCCCAGCTCAGCAGGAACGGATGCTCACTGAGGATCAAAACAACATGGGGTAAAGACAACCTAGAAGATAGAGAGACCCACAAGAGTGGGTGCCTTCATCGACTTGGGACCGGAAGAACCGGATGGTGCACGGCCACCACCAGTGATAGCCGCAATGAAGCTCACTAGGTTGAGTCTCACTGGCAACATGAGAATAAAGAGGGGTGCATCCTGAGATCTCCACTGAAAGACCTCAATTGATGGTCCAGTGGTTTCAGCATTCCCCTGGGAGCATAGCCCCTGGCCCTGATGCTGCCCTTGCCCATAAATCTTAACAAACGTGCACTCTTCAGACACGAATGGACTGGACTTGGCAATGCAGAGTGACCATATATTGGATGCACTGTATGGTTCTATACATCTATAGGATATCATCCTGCTGACCTCTGGCTGGAGGAAGGAGAGTGGGTGGAGAGGAGGGGAAAGAAGGCTGTTGGGAGGATGAGACATGTATGGAGCAGAGAGGAACAGTGTGCAGTCACCGGAGAGGGAGAGCAGTGGAAGCTGCATATAGGTGGGCATGTAAATTTATATGGGAATGTACATTAAAGAAAAGAAAGAAAATAAATTGAAAACACTCTGATGAATGAAATAAGTCAGACACATAAAGACAAATACTATATGATCCTACTTACATGAAATATCTAGAATAAGTAAATGCATAGAGACAAAAGTTTACTAGTGGTTACCAGGGGTCGGGGAAAGGGGTAATGAGGAAGTACTGCTTAAAGGGTTTCAGATGGGGTGATGAAAAACTTTCAGATATGGCAAGTGGTGATGGTACAACATGGTGAATGTAATCAGTGTCAACGAATTCTACACTTCAAAAAATGGCTAAAAAGCAAAAATTTAGTTATATGTACTTTATCACAACAAGAATTAAACAAAAACTATACATTCTTCCCCTTGCCACAGACAGCAGCTATCGGCCTCTTTCTGAGATCATAACACTCATATGACACCTTCCTATAGGTCCACATAGTTAAGGGGCCTCATTAAGAGCAGCACAATGCTCACCGAGGACCAAAATGACATGAGGTAAAGACAACCGAGAAGATAGAGAGACCCACATGAGTGGGTGCCTACATCAACTTGGGACCGGAAGAACTGGATGGTGCCCGGCTACCACCAGTGATAGCTGCGATGGAGCTCACTAAGTTGAGTCTCACTTGCAACACAAGAATAAAAAGGGGTGCACCCTGAGATCTCCACTAAAAGACCTCAATTGATTGTCCAGCGGCTTCGGGGTTCCCCTGGGAGCATGGCTCCTGGTCCTGATGCTGTCCTTGCCCATAAATCGTAACGAAGGTCCACTCTTGAGACACGAATGGACTGGACTTGGTGATGCAGAGTGACCATATATTGGATGCACTGTATGATTCCATGCATCTATAGGAATATCATCCTGCTGACCTCTGGCTGGAAGGAGAGTGGGTGGAGAGGAGGGGAAAGGAAACTGTTGGGAAGATGAGACATGTATGGAGCAGAGAGGAATACTGTGCTGTCACCGAGCAGGGACAGTAGTGGAAGCTGCATATAGGTGAGAATGTAACTTTATATGGGAATGTACATTTTCACTCAGTCATAATTAAAAAAAAGAGTAGCACAGGTTAGAACACCCTGGATCTCCCACTCCAGAAAACATACCAATGACAAACGAGTGAGGCATAAGGCATATAAAGGCATGACTTCATTCTGTTCCATTCTAACTCTTTTTTATTTTCAGTGAATCATTCAGAAGTTTCAAATCCTTATTTTTAGTTCCAAATAATTTGCAACCTACTACCTCAGAAGTAATTAACAGCACGCCCACGTGTTGCAGCACTACAGTTGAGAACCCCTGGCCTACAAAGAAAGCCACAGTGCACATAACACACAGCCCTCTGTGACCTGCACCTGCCCCTCTGCAGGATCAGCTCCTGTCCATCTGCCAATGACAGCCACATGCCAGCCATATCAACCATCCACAGCCTCTGGAATGTGCAAGTCATTCCACACTTCAGGAATTTGCATGTGCTATCCTACTAACCAGTGCCCCGGTAACACAGTGGTTAAGCACTCAGCTGCTGATGTGAAGGTTGACAGTACATACCTACTAGCCACTTCACGGGAGAAAGATGTGGTGGCAGTCTGTCTCCATAAAGAATATACACTTGAAACCCCTATACAGCACTTTACTCTGCCATACAGCAATGAATCTGACTTTGACTTTTAGCCTCCCGATCCACAGTGCTCTCCCCATTTCCTCTGTGTGTCAGTGAACATATACTCACCCTCCAAGACACAAGTTTTCTGTCTCCTTTGTAAAGCCTCGCTGACCAGCCAAGCAAAATTCACTGTCCCTCCAAAGTGCTCCCACTGTGCTACTTATTTCATCAGGGCACATATCACACCACATCGCCCATATTTATTTTTATCTGGATTGCAATATCTCCTAGAATTAGAGTAAGAGTATGCTTATAAATGGAACCCTTGGTGGGAAAGTGGTTAAGAACTCAACGGCTAACCAAATGATCAGCAGGTCAAATCGACCAGCTGCTCCTTGGAAATCCTATCGGGCAGTTCTATTCTGTCCTTTCGGGTTGCTATGAGTCAGAATCAACTCGATAACAGAGATTTGTGTTTGCTTTTACACTCATACATGGAATGTAGTAGGCACTCAAGAAAGTGACTGTTGAATGAGATGGCTCATAAACAGGTGAAAAAGCCAGATGACTCTCCTATCCAAAAACATACACGAGCTTCTTATAGAACAAAGTTAGGATCAACTGACAGTTCTTACAATCTCCAGCTTTGGAGAAAATACTGAGTCTCCAAAATTCTGAGACAAGCATTTTTATCATAAGAGCAATTATTTCATCCAGAAGTAGTATAAAGGGAAATTTAGCTATACATTACCTTTATAATGACAAATATTTATATGCTGTTACAGGTTTTGCAAGCAGCTAGTAGGCTGTCTCAGGCTACACAGCCAGCATAATACTTCTATCCTAGTTTTTTTGAATTTGTGTAATTCCTTTTTTGTTTTTTATTCTTTTTCTACTTAGCATACAGAACAAATCTGCAGCCTTTGTTGCATATCTATTTCAGACAGCATGACTTAATTTTTCTCTTTGATTAGTTTAATTCTTTGAAGCCCCCCAGTCTCAGCAATACACCTTTAAGAAGTGTTCTCACGCTATGGTTTTCCACAAATTTATTTTCTACAATACATAAAACCAGCTCTAAGGCCATATAAGGGATTGGATAAAGATTTCACCACTTATTTACCACCATTCACTGAGCAAGGAGCTCTGCTGGCACAGTGGTTAAGTGTGCTTACTAACCTAAAGGTCAGTGGTTCAAAGCCACCAGCTAGTCTTTGGGAGAAAGATGTGGCAGTCTGCTTCCATAAAGAAACACTTGAAAACACTATGGGGTAATTCCACACTGTCCTATAGGGTCATTATGAGTCAGAATTGACTGGCCAGCAGTGGGTTTATTCCCTGAGCAGTGAGTACTTACTAGGTGGCAGGAGGTACACTAGTATCGGGACTAAATAGTGAACAGATAGACATGGTCATGCTTGGTCTAGAGCAGCAGTTCTCAAATAGACAGTTTCCCTTCAAGGGACATCTAGCAATGTCTAGAGACTTTTTTTTTTTAATTTTTATTTAACATAACTGAGTGAAAATGTACATTCCTGTATAAATTTATATGCCCCCCTATATGCAGCTTCCACTGCTCTCCCTGTCCGGTGACAGCACACTATTCCTCTCTGCTCCATATACGTCTCATCCTCCCAACAGTCTCCTTTCCCCTCCTCTCCACCCACTCTCCTTCCTCCAGCCAGAGGTCAGCAGGATGATATCCTATAGATGTATAGAACCATAAAGTGTTTCCAATATATGGTCACTCTGCCTTGCCAAGTCCAATCCATTCCTGTCCAAAGAGTGGACCTTTGTTATAATTTATGGGAAAGGGCAGCATCAGGGCATGGGGCCATGCTCTCAGAGGAACCCCAAAACCGCTGGACGGACTATCAATTGAGGTCTTTTAGTGGAGATCTCATGATGCACCTCTTTATTCTTGTGTTGCCAGTGAGACTACTCTCTGTGAGCTCCATCGTGGCTATCACTGGTGGTGGCCGGGCACCATCCGGTTCTTCCGTTCCCAGGTCGATGTAGGCACCCACTCTTGTGGGTCTCTCTGTCTTCTCGGTTGTCTTTACCGCATGTCATTTTGGCCCTCGGTGAGCATCCGTTCCTGTTGAGTTGGGACCATTTGTTGTGTCCTTGGATGGCAGCTTCGCAGCTTTTAAGACCCCAGACGCCACTCACCAATGTGGGGTGCAGAGAGCTCTCTTGGCAAAACGCTAGTTGTGCCAGTTCTAGAGACATTTTTGCTGTTACAACAGAGCAACGAGCCCTAGTGGTACAAATAGTTAAGCACACAGCCAGGAACCAAAACACTAGTGGTTTGAGTTCACCCAGGGAGAAAGACCTGGCAGTTTGCTTCCATAAAGATTACAGCCTTTGGGGCAGTTCTACACTGTCACATGGGGTTGCCATGAGTCTAAAAAACCTAAAAAACACCCAACAGAAACAAAAGGGGCAGCACATGGTATGAAGCAGCCAATGATACCGCTAAACATCCAACACCACACAGGACAATAAAGAATTATCCAACTCAAAAATGTCACTTTTGCAGATTGAGAAATCCTGATCTAATGGGAGGAATCCTGGTAGCACAGTGGTTAAAGTGCTTGACTACTATTCCAAAGGTCAGACGTTCAATTCACCAACTGCTCTGTCAGAGAAAGATGTGGCAATCTCCTTCCATAAAGGTTTACAGCCTTGGGAATCCTCTGGAGAAGTTCTACTCTGTCCTACAGGATCAGAGTCTACTCAATGGCAGCAGGTGGGTCTAGTGTGAAGTAAGATAATGAACCAACATTACAATAAAATGTAATAAATCCTTAACAGGAAGAGTACCAGATGCTAAAAGCAGCCCTAGCAAGGACAACTAATCTAATGTGACAAGTGAGAGAAGGTTTCCTGGAGGAAGTAAATTTGAACAAAAATCTGAAGTGTTCAAAGCAAAAGCGTAAGAGGAGAGGGACAATGGTTCTTTCAGTACTCCTCAGAGAAGTCCAATTGCGGATATTGGCATTTGAGCATTCCAGGGGGAGTGGCTGACACTGGCAAAAAACAGCCAGCCATAAAAGTGCAATTTTAACCACATTAGGAAGCTGGGACTTCAAAGGGGGAGCCCACTGAAGAGTTTGAAACATGAGAATGACACTGTCCCATTTGAATCTTTGGAAGCTCCTTCTCTTTATAAGAGAGAGCATGTTTTTGAAAGATGCAAGACTAAGGGAAAGGAAGCAATTTAGATGGTTGTTACAGTGATCTGGAGAGGACAATGGCCGGAAGAAGGGGCAATAAGTTTGAAGAAGCAGATTCCAAAGATATTTAGGAGATCCTGTGGTGTCCAGGTGGCAGGAATAGTTTGTGCTTGTCTACTAACCTAAAGGTTGGAGATTTGAACCCGCACAGGGTACCATGAAACAAAAGACCATGAAGAATACAGCAAGGAAACCCTATGAAGCTGTTTGTCTGCCTTGTAACACATACAGTCACACCAACTCAATGGCAATGGACCTGGTTTCCAGAGAAGGTAACTATAGAGTCTACTTGGTGAAACAGTTACATGCTTGGCACTAATCAAAAAGCTAGAGGTTTGAATCCACCCACAGGCACTTCAGAATAAAGGCCTGGAAACATACTTCCAAAAGATCACAGACATTGAAAACCCTATGGAACACAGTTCTACTGTGAAATACTTGGGGTCTCCATGCATGAGAACTGACTCAATAGTGACTAATTTGGTTTTTTAGTTTGGTAGTTAATCAGATATTATGTATGAAGGAGACAAAGGAATCAAGAATAACTTCCAGGTTCCTAAGTTGGGCAACTAGACAAAGAATAAATTTAAGGGGCAAGCAGAAGAAAACAGCAAGTTCCATGAGGGCAGTTCTCTGCTTTTTCATTGATGTCTCTCAGGTGTCTAGAACAGTGTCTGACACATAGGTGCACGCAATCAATATATCTGTAGAAGAAGTTAATCCATCCTATTATAAACCTTCTTTGTGACAGGTGCTCTTCTAGGCTTTGGAGATATTCCAATGACTAAACAGATAAAAATGTTCCTACTCTTCTAGAGCTTACATTCAATAGAGGTAGATACATTCATTCTGTTCCATTCACAGCTGGGGGGGATGGGAATACAAGCGTAAATATTATCCTCTCCCATATTCCAGGTGGGAAATATATATTGGTAAAATATTTTTAGAAAAAATTTCCTTAATATTCAAGATGCTACTAAACCAAAAATGGAAAAACATACCATGCTCATGGGCTGGAAGACTTCACACTGAGAATATGCCAGTACTACCCAGAGCAATCTACAGATAAAATGCAATCCTGATCCAAATCCCAACATTCTTTAATGAGACAGAAAAACTAATCTCTGACTTTACAAGGAAAAAGGCTCCAAATAAATAAAGCATTATTGAGATGACGCCACACTTTTTCATCTCAGAACTTCCTATACAGTCACAGTAATTAAAATAGCATAGTACTGGTACAACAGACACATAGACCAACAGAAGAGAACTGAGAACACAGAAGTCAATCTCTCCAGCTAGAAACAGATAATCTTCAACAAAGGGTTGAGATAGTCTCTTTAACAAATGGTACTAACAAAACTGGTCATCTATTTGCAGAAAAATGAAACAGGATCCATACCTCAGACCATACACAAAACACTAACTCAAAACGGATCAAAGACCTCAAGGTAAAACTCCCAAAAGTCACCTTTCAGCCAAAGAACAGACTTGCCTATAAAATAAATAACACTCATAAAGAATGTGCTCCTTAGAACAGTCAACTGTGAAAAACCAAACAGACAGCTGCCCAAACACAAAGATGAGAAGAGGGCAAGGAGAGACACAGTAACCTGATGGATAGAAACAAGGAAAAAAACTGTTGTTGTCAAGCTGATTCCAACTATACCAACTCTACAGGCGTGAGTAGAACTGCCCTACAGAGTTTTCAAGGAATGGCAGGTGGATTCAAACTGTTGACCTTTTGGTTAGCAGTCAAGCATTTAACCACTGTGCCACAAGGGCTCCAGGAAATGGGGCTGATAGGGTAGAAATGGGGAGACTGCTCACAGGGATAGCAACCAACATCACAGAACAATTTGTATATGAATTGTTGAATGGGAAACTAATTTGCTGTGTAAACTTGTACCTAAAACACAGTAAAATGTTCAAAAATAAATAAAAAGAAACTAAAATTCATGCTCTTTAACAGAAATTTCTCACGTAGGAACCTGTCACCTTAAAACAGAAATTTGGCAGATTTGAGTATAAAAATATCTATAAATATTGCTTTTATAGCAAAATAACAATTGTGACAAGATTTAAATGGCCACTAATAGAATGGCTAAATACTGATTAGTATATTACAGATCTGATTTTAAAAAAAAAATCTATACAGTTATTAAAAGTATTTTGAAGGACATTTAATAACACTGGTTCAATTTTCCTACAAATGTGTATAAATAAAAATACTCACCCTTGGAATAATGTAGGGTAAGTGAATTTCAAGACAGATAGGACATACTGAAAAACAAAAAATAAGTAACAAATTAATAGTCATTTCAAATTACTGACAATTGATAAACCGTATAATCAAAGAAATTTCTATTGAAGAATAATGTAAGTGTGCTCAAGTTTCAAAAAGGTCTTTACTGATGTTGCTAGTTAATTCTGAGTCAATTCCAGCTCATAGCAACCCCATGCATAGCAGAGTAGAACTGCTCCATACATTTTCTTTTTTTTTATTGTGATTGAGTGAAAGTATACAATACAAATTAAATTTGCATGCCCGCCTATCTGCAGCATCTTGTGTTCTCCTTGCCCAGTGATAACATACTCCTCCTTTCCATTCTATACACGTCATATCCTCATAACAATCTCCTGTCCCCTCTCTCTACCCTTTCCTCTCTCTTTTAGTAAGACGCCAGTAGGACAGCATCTTATAGATTCATAGAACCACAAAGTACACATACTATATGATCTACACATTTTCAATGGCTGTGACCGTTCAAAGCAGATCCACCAACACCTGTCTTCTGAGGTACCTATGGGTCATTTCAAACCACTAGCCTTTCAACTAGTAATCAAGTATTCAGAGACTCCTAGAAAGGCTTTTACATGCCCCTCCATCTCTGAAAAAAAATTACACTCTAGGGTAAAACATGACTTTTTAAACAAATAAAGAGTGAGCTGCTTTTCCCCAGGGCCACTAGAGCCTGACAACTCTTGTGAGCTGAAAACATACTGATAAATGGAGGCTGGTACCATGAACATACAGAAGCACAATATTGTGGATGCCCAAACACTCAGCATCCTCCCAGGCTCCAGAAACTTCATGTTGCAACTGCAGCAGCTCAAGAGAAAACTGGATAAGCACCTGGACACAATCTCTCTTCTTGGAGGTATCCATCATAATCTATCATCTAATTTATCATTCAAGGAGAGCAACAGATGCTGCAGACAGGAGGGCATGCAAATTTAATTTGGATTGTACACTTTCACTCAATCACAATAAAAAAAAAGAAAGAAAATGTATGGAGCAGTTTTACTCTGACATACATGAGATTGCTATAAGGTGGAACTGACTCAGCAGCAACTAAATGGTTTTTGCATTCTGGGAATTCTTTTTTTTCCTATCCAATACAGATTACTGTCTTATAATTTTTACTATATTTTAGCATTTTTAGGATTTTTAAAACCAACTCACATAAGAGCAACTTGTGTTTCTGTCATGTCTTTTGATCAAAGTTATAGCACCTGATGAATGGGACCTGTGTTTGGTCATTCTGGGATCATTTCCTATTTTCTCTACTATTGAAAACTTCTTTTAAAAAAGTTTAAACTCTAAAACCACTAGACAGTTTTAAGTAAGGCCTACACTGATTCTTCACATGATCTAGAAAATGTGGTAGTCTGATATTGGACAAGTTTATACATATCTTTTTCTCCACCATGTGTTAGCCTACACAGCATTTCCTTGTATGAGTTCTGGACTGCCACCACTATGGCTGTCTATGCTCCATTCTATACTTAATCAGAAATGGACTTTAGTTGTTCATTAAGACTACTTACTCAATAATGCAACATGCTCCTCCCCACTTTTGTTTGGTACTTTCCTCTAAAATGGAGAAAGGGAAAAGCTTAAGGGAGCTTCTAGATCACAGCTGGGGATAACTCTTCAGAGCTTTCATTAACATCCAAAAACAAAAAACTCAACCAGCTGCCATTAAGTCAATCCTGACTCACAGCAACTGTACAGGACAGGGTAGAATTGACCCACAGTTTCCAAGGAGTGCCTTGTGGATTTGAACTACCTATCTTTTGGTTAGTAATCATGGTACTTAACCACTATCCCATCAGGGTTTCCTGCATTAAGATACAAGTATTTATTTAGTCTATTGTGTGCTTAGCCTTGTCCTGGATAAACCAAAAACAAAGCCTAAACCCACTGCCCAAAGTCAAGTCAATTTCAACTCACAACAACTCTATAGCACAGAGTAGAACTGCCCCAGAAAGTTTCCAAAGAGCACCTGGTAGATTCAGACTGCTGACCTTCTGGTTAGCAGTCGTAGCTCATAACCATCACACTACCAGGGTTTCCTTGTTATAGACACTGAACCAAAAAAAAAAAAAAAAAAAAAAAAACCATTGCTATCAAGTCAATTCCAATTCATAACAACCCTATAAGAGGGGGGTGGAACCTCCTCACTTCCCTCCGAAAACTAAAGCCCAGATTGATAATTGAATGGAACACTTTGGACACCCAGGGAGCCCTAGGATACACAATAGGGTTGTCAGATTGGACTGCATGCCACTAAACGGGAAACTACCTCTCTCTGATGAGACAGAGTGCCCTGAACTCCACTCCTGTTGACTCACCACTTGGGCGGACTGCAGGTACTGATGCTTTTTCTTTTCTTTTTTTTTGTTATCCAAGAGTCAGGGGATGGCAGGAGCCAGCAAATATGCTGAACTGCAGTGCTAAAGTAAACAGCATATAGTGCAGCAGAGTGTGGAATACCCACATTTTGAGAGCTTGGCTTCTGAGGGAGGGCACCATTGCCCCCACACCTGCTCTCTTCTGAGCTCTATCACAGATTCTGTTGTTGTTTTGCTGTTTTGTTGTTTCGCAGCAGGAAGAGCAGCTCGGCTAAGATGCCATCTTGGTCAGCTGGGACACAGAGACACCCAAGGGGAGGGCTCAGCAGGGGCTAATTTCCAAGCTGAGACGCAGTGCTACTCCAGAAGGTACTCTTCCATTAAAAAGGCTGTGTTTAACACACTGTTACCCTATAGGTAGGGCCCGGCTGAGGATGGCAGCAAGTTCATAACCCTTCCCTACTTTGAATTGTCATAGAATCTTCAGGACACCTGAAGAGGTGCTTCCACTGTCAGCCAGAAAGGGCAGCCTGCCACACTTGACAGTCTGAATGATTCAGGCAACTGTCAGATAACTCCTAAATTTTTAACATAAGACTCCCTGAAGAAATAACTGCCGAGCAGCCCAGCAGCATCTCTTCTAGACTTTACTGACCCACATCACAGGGTCAGTTGATGGTCCCCCAGTGACTCCATAAGTATGGTGCCATCTTTGCCATATAGGAGGCAGAGCTTGCCACCCCAGAGAGGCCATGGGGCCAGTCACTACAGTATATAGAGGTAGGTGGTGACCAACTCACTTCTCAGAACCATGCCTCAGCTCCTGTTGAGGTAACACCAGAGAAATTAAACAGCAAAACTCTCAAAATAATCAAAAAACTTCACAGAAGAAGGATTTCTGAAGACATTGTAGGTCAAGAACAAAAGAATGACATATAGAAACCTCCTACAGATTAATCAAAATGCAGCAGAGCAAAATGAAAAATTAAGCAAGCTATTTGAACTGATGCAACATCAATGACCTGAAATCCAACATAATAAAATTACAGAATTAGACAATTCAGTCTAAAGCCAAAAGAACAGAATTGAGGATGTGGAAGTCAGACTGACTGACCTTGAAGATAGAGCAACTGACACCAGCATTTATGAGGAGAAATCAGAGAAAACAAATAAGAAAAATAAAGAAGCATTAAGAAATATGTAGGAATTTATTAAGAGGAATAATCTATGATTAATTGGAGTTTCAGAACAGGGAGGGATAGCCGAAAACACAGAGAGTGTTGTTGAGTTGCTCACTGAAAACTTCCTTGAAATTATGAAAGCAGAGAACATGGATAGCCAAGACATGTATCAAACACCACAAAAACCATACCCCAAAAGAAAGACACCAAGACATTATAATCATGTTTAATAAAATGAAACATAAACAGATTCTCTTAAACGCAGTGAGGCTCAAAGCAAAGTTAACACTCAGATGGAAACTCTGTAGGCTTTCAACTGACTTCTCGGCAAAAATGATGTCGGCAAGAAGGCAGTGGGGTGACACATTCAAAGCCTTGAAGGAGAAAATCATCCAAGAATTACATATCCTGCAAAAGTGTCTTTCAAATATGAAGATAAAATTAAGATATTCACAGATAAACAGACGCTTAGAGGCTTTGTAAAAATCAAACCAAAACTATAAGAAATATTAAAAGAACCTCTTTGCTTAGAAAAACAAAATCATTAACTCTGTATTTAAGGAACTAACACAGGACACAGCATCCAGATACCTACTCAGCTAGGGAAGACACAAAACACAATCAAAGCTACAGTATTAAAAAAAAAGGGACCAGTGATCATACCACAAAAACTATGACACCATCACACTAAAAAGAAGGATATACTGCAGTACTTATAGTGCTACCAGATGGAGTGGAAGTTAAAAAGATATGTATAAATTAAAATTGGATTTAAACTTAGAATAGTAAGGGGGAGCATAGGGGGAGCCACAAAGCACAATAAAGATGCAACATATCAAAACAAGAAACGTAATACAGGAGTCTCAACAGCCACAAAACCAACACTGAAAAAGATGAAAAGTCAACCCATAAAGAAGAATGACCCAGAACAGAATATTAACAGCAACAGAGACAATACCAACACAAAAAATAAATACATCAAAATAACAGTACAAAACACATACCTGTCAATAATTACACTCAATGTAAGTGGACTGAATGCTCCAATAAAGAGACAGTGAGTGACATCTTGGATCAAAAGACACGATCCGTCGATATGTTGCTTAAAAGAAACTCACCTTAGACTTAAAGATATGAACAAACTGAAAATTAAAGAATGGAATAATATATACCCAGCTAATAACATAAAAAAGAGCAGGTGTGGCAATACTAATCTCAGATAACATAGATTTTAATACAAAACCCACTGTTGTGGATAAAGATGGTCACTATCTATTGATGAAAGGTTCAATACACAAGCAGAATTTAACAATATTATTTATGCACTCAATACCAGAGCATCTAAATACATCAAACAAACACTGACTACACTGAAAAATGAGATAGATCACTCCTCAATAATACTTGGAGGCTTCAACACTCCACTTCCAGTAATGGACTGATCATCCAGAAAAAAGCTCAACAAAAACACAGAGGAACTTATTGCGACAGTTAACCAACTAGACCTCATCGACTTAGACAGAACTTTTTACCCATCAATAAATAAGTACACCTTCTCCAACACACAAGAACATTTTCCAGAATAGACCACGTGTTAGGAATAAAGCAAATCTCAACAAAATCCAAAACACTGATTTATTGCAAAGCATCTTCTCAAACCATAAGCCATAAAAGTCAAAATCAAGAGCAGAAAATACATAGAAAGTTGAACTCATAGAAACTGAAAAACACCTTACTCAAAAAGCCATGAGTTACAGAAGAAATCAAAGACGAAATAAATAAATTTATGAAATCAAATGAGAATGAAAACACATCCTACCAAAACCTATGAGATACAGCAAAAGCAATGCCCAGAGGTTAATTTACCACTATAAATGTAGACATCCAAAAGCAAGAAAGGACCCAAACCAAAGAATTAACCCTACAGCTTGAATAAATAGAAAGACAGCAACAGAGGAACCCCTCTGGCACCAGAAGAAAATGTATAATAAAGATTACAGCAGAACTAAAGCAATAAAAAACAGAAGAATAATTGAAAAATATTAACAAAACTAAAAGCTGGTTTTTTGAAAATATCAACAAAATTGGTAACCACTGACTAAACTTACAAAACAAAAACAGGAAACAAATAACTCAAATGTGAAATGAGATGTGAAATGTCAAAACAGACTCAACTGAAATTAAAAGTATCATAACAGAATACCATGAAAGAGCGTACTCTAACAGATTTGAAAACCTAGAGGAAATGGACAAATTTCTAGATTCATATCACCTACCAAAATTATAACAAAGAGAAGTGGAACAACTTAATAAACCCATCAAGGAAGAGACTAAAAATTAATCAAAAAACTACCAACCAATGACTGTGTACCTACATCGACTCGGGACCAGAAGAACCAGATGGTGCCCAGCCACCACCAGTGATAGGCACGATGGAGCTCACTAAGTTGAGTCTCACTGGCAACCCAAGAATAAAAAGGGGTGCATCCGCAGATCTCCACTAAAAGACCGCAATTGATGGTCCAGCAGTTCCAGGGTTCCCCTAGGAGCACGGTCCCTGGCCCTGTGCTGCCCTTGCCCATAAATCATAACAAAGGTCCACTCTTCAGACACGAATGGATTGGACTTGGCGATGCAGAGTGATCATATATTGGATGCACTTTATGGTTCTATGTATCTATAGCATATTATCTGCTGACCTCTGGGAGGATGAGACATGTACGGAGCAGAGAGGAATAGTGTGCTGTCACCAGGCAGGGACAGAAGTGAAAGCTGCATATAGGTGGGCATGTAAATTTATACAGGAATATACATTTTCACTCAGTCATGAAAAAAAAAAAACCTACCAACCAAAAAGAGTCCTGGCCCAGCTGGCTTCACTGGAGAATTCTACCAAGCTTATAGACAAGAGTTAACTCCAATACTACTGAGACTATTTCACAGCACAGAAAGGGATGGAATACTCCCAAATTCATTCAGTGAAGCCAGAATAACACTTATACCAAAGCCAGGGGAAGAATCCACAGGAAAGGAAAATTACAGACCAATATCACTCATGAAACTAGATGCAGAAAATTTCAACAAAATCCTTCCTAATAGAATTTAAGGATGTATCAAAAAAACAATTCATCATGACCAAGTGGGATTCGTACCAGGGATGCAAGTCTGGTTCAACATCAGAAAAACAATACGACCAACCACATTGTTGTTGTTGGGTGTTGTCGATTCGGTTCTTACTCATAGCGACCCTATGAACAACAGAAAGAAACACCACCGGGTCTTGTGCCGTGTCCACAATTGTTTTTATGCTTAAGCTCACTGTTGCGGCCACTGTGTCAATCCATCTCATTGAGGGTCTTCCTCTTTTTCACTGATCCTCCACTCTGCCTAGCATGATGTCCTTCTCCAGGGACTGACCTTTTCCTGAAAAGTATGTAAGATGAAATCTTGCCATCTTTGCTTCCAAGGAGTACTCTGGTTGTACTTCTTCCAGAACAGATCTGTTGGTTCTTTTGGTGGTCCATCGTACATCCAACATTCTTCTCCAGTACCACAATTCAAAGGCATCATTTCTTCTGTCTTCTTTGTTCATGGTCCAGCTTTCACATGCGTATGACGTGACTGAAAACAACATGGCTTGGGTCAGGTGTGTTTTAGTCTTCAAAGTGATATCCTTCCTTTTGAATACTTTGAAGAGGCCCTTTGCAGCAGATTTTCCCAGTGCAATGCGTCTTTTGATTTCTTGATTGCTGCTTCTAAGGGCATTGATTGTGGACCCAAGTAAAATGAAGTCTTTGACACCCTCAATCCTTTCTCCATTTATGACAGTGCGGCTTACTGGTCCAGTTGTGAGGATTTTTGTTTTCCTGATGTTGAGGTGCAATCCATACTAAAGGCTGCGGTCCTTGATCTTCATCAGTAAATGGCTCTAATCTTCTTCATTTCCAGAAAGTCAGGTGGTGTCATCTGCACAATGCAGGTTGTTAATGAGTTGTCCTCTAATCCTCATGCCTTGTTCTTCTTTGTCTAATCCAGCTTCTCAGATTATTTGCTCGGGATACAGATTAAAAAGCTATGGTGAAAGGATGGAACCCTGACACACACGTTTCCTGACTTTAAACCATGTAGTGTCCCCTTGTTCTGTTCACACGACTGTCTCTTGATCCATATATGGATTCCTTAACAGCACAATTAAGTGTTCTGGAATTCCCATTCTCTGCAACATTAGCCATAGTTTAGTATGATCCACATAGTTGAATGCTTTTGCATAGTCAATGAAACACAAGTAAACATCTTGCTGGTATTCTTTGCTTTCTGCCAAGATCCACCTGATATCAACGATGATAACCCTGGTTCCACATCATCTTCTGAACTCAGCTTGAATTTCTGGCAGTTCTTTGTCAATATATTGCTGTAGTCGCTTTTGAATGATCTTCAGCAGAATTTTACTCATGTGTGATATCAAAAATATTGTTCGGTAATTTCCACACTTGGTTGGATCACCTTTCTTTGGAATGGGTGTAAGTATGGATCTCTTCCAGGCAGTTGGCCAGGCAGCTGTCCTCCAAATTTCTTGGCATAGACAAATGAGTACTTCCAGCACTGCATCTGTTTGTTGAAATACCTCAACTGATATTCCATCAATTCCAGGAGTCTTGTTTTTCACCAATGCCTTCAATGCAGCTTTCACTTCTTTCTTCAGTACCATTGGCTCTTGATCCTACGCTATCTCTTCAAATGGCTGAATATCGACTAATTCTTTCTTGTATAACGACTCTGTGTATTCCTTCCATCTTCTTGGATGCTCTCTGAGTCATTTAATAGTTTTCCTGTAGAATCCTTCACTATTGCAACTCAAGGCTTGAATTTTTTTTTTCCAGTTCTCTCAGCTTGAGAAACGCAGAACATGTTCTTCCCTTCTGGTTTTCCATTTCCAGCTCTTTGTACATGTCATTATAATACTTTCTTTTGTCTTCCCAAGCTGTTCTCTGAAATCTTCTGTTTAGGTCTTTTATATCACCATTCCTTCCTTTTGTTTTAGCTGCTTGATGTTCAAGAGCAAGTTTCAAAGTCTCCTCTGTAAAGAATCACCTGATTTTGTCAATTTATGCATTTAACAAAGTCCAACACACAGTCATGCTAAAAACTGTCAGCAAAATAGGAACAGAAGGCAAATTCCTCAATGCAATAAAGAGTATCTATGCAAAGCCAACCGCCTACATCATCCTGAATGGAGAGAGACTGAAAGAATTCCCCTTGAAAATGGGAACTAGACAAGGATTCTCACTCTCACCACTTCTATTCAACACTGTACTAGAAGTTTTGGTGAGAGTAATTAGACTAGACAAAGAATACAGGGCATCTGCATCAGAAAAGAAAAAGTAAAATTATCCTTATTTGCAGATGATGAGATTGTATACACAGAGAATCATAAAGAATACATAAGTAAACTACTTGAACTAATAGAAGAGTTCAACAAAGTATCAGGATATCAGATAAACACAAGTAAATGAGTAGGATTCCTTTATACCAACAAAGAGATCATCAAAGAAGAAACTACCAAATCAATACCATTTACTGTAGTCACCAAGAAGATAAAACACCAGGGAATAAATCTGACTAGAGAAATAAGAGACCTTTACAAAGAGAACTATAAGACACTACTGCAAGAAACCAAGAGAGACCTACATAAATGGAGAAACCTACTCTGCTCATGGATAGGAAGACTTAACACTGAAAATATCTATTTACCCAAAGCAATCTACATATACAGTGTAATCCCAATACAAATTCCAGTGACATTTTATAAAGAGATGGAGAAACAAATCACAAACTTTGTTTGGAAAGGGAAAAAAATCCGAGATAAGCAAAGCACTAGTGACTGAAGAAGAGGAACACTGTGGGAGGCCTCACACTACCTGACCTTAGAACCTATTACACTGCCACAGTAGTCAAAACAGCCTGGTACTGGTACAAAAAGAGACATACAGACCACTGCAACAGAGTTGAGACCTCAGAAATGCCACCATCCTCTGATGAACAGTTCATATTCTACAAAGCCCCTAAGATTGTAAACTGGGGTAAAAACAGTACCTTTAACAAATGGTGCTGGCAAAATTATTGAAACAAGACCCATATCTCACACCTTACACAAGAGCTAATTTAAATTGGATCAAAGACTTCAAAATCAAACCTAAAACAATACAGATCATGAAAGAGAAAACAGCATCAACAATGGAAGCTTTAATACACAGACTTCAAAATCTGACAAAGCACAATCAACAAAAGAGAAAATAGGTAAATGGAAACTACTAAGAATCAAACACTCGTGCGCATCCAAAGACTTTATCAAAAGAATTAAAAGACCACCTAAAGAATGGGAAAAAAACATTTGGCAACTGCATGTCGGACTAACGTCTCATCTCCTAATCTACAAGGCATTGCAAAATATCAGCAGGGTAAAAGTAAATAACCTAATTAAGTGATGGGCAACGGAGATGGGCAGACACTTCACCACAGACGACATCCAGGCAGCTGAAAAGACACATGAGGAAATGCTCATGATCATTAGCTATCTGAGAAATCAAATCCAATCTACATTCAAATCAAAACTACAATGAGATACCATCTCACCCCAACACGGTTGGCCATGATCCAAAAAACACAAAACAACAAATGATAGAGAGGCTATGGAGAGATGGGAACTTTCCTACACTGCTGGTGGGATTGCAAAATGGTACAACCTCTTTGGAAAGCAATCTGGCACTTCCTTAAAAAGCTGGAAATAGATATGCCACTTTACCCAGTAATCCCACTGCTTAGAATACATCCTACAGAATCAAGGGTAGTCACACAAACAGATACATGCACATAAATGTTTGTTGCAGCACAGTTCACAATAGCAAAAGATAGTATCAAACAACACGCCCAACAACAGATGAATGGATAAACAAACTATGGTAGATATACTCAGTGGAACATTATGCAATGATAAAGAACACTGATAATTTTAGGAAGCATCTCATAACCTGGTTTAGTTGGAAGACACTGTGCTGAGTGAAATCAGTCAGTGGCACAAGACCAAATATTGTATGAGACCCCTACTATAAGGACTTAAAAATAGACTTCTGTACAGAAGAAAAGACTCTTTGATAGCTGCAAGGGTGGAGAGGGAGGGGGAGAGCTGGTCAGAGATTAGATAGTTGATAGAAATTTGGTTGGATTAAATCAGTGACAACACACAGTAGAAAGAAGATCAACTTAATTGGACTTCAACATAAGCTGAAAACACTTCTAATCTTAACCCAATACTGCAAGGATAAAGTAGCATGGGGACCACACTCTCAAGGGACATTGAGGCCAACTGGCATAACTAGCCTATTGCTAACAGAGTCTTCTGCACCCCATATTGACGAGTGGTGTCTGGGGTCTTAACAAGCTAGCAAGCTGCCATCTGAGGTACACCAAGTGGTCCCAACTCAGCAGGAATGGATGATCACCAAGGACCAAAACGACATGGGGGAAAGAACCCAGAAGACAGAGACTCATGTGAGTGGGTGACTATATCAACATGTGAGCAGAAGAACCAGATGGTGCCTGGCCACCACCAAAGAAGGCTGTGATGGAGCACACAATGCTGAGTCCCAGTGGCAACACGAGAAAAAGAGGAGCACACCTCAAGAATTCCACTAAAAGGCTCCAATTGATGGCCTAGTGGTCTGAGGGTTCCCCTGGGAGCATGGCGCCCAGACCTGCTGCTGCCCCTGACCAAACATTACTGAGGTCAACTACTCAGACAGGAAAGGACTAGACTCGGGAACACAATGTGACCATATGGTGTATGTACTTTATGGGTCTATGCATCTATATGATGCTGTCCTACTGGCCTCTTCCTAGAAGAGAGAGGACAGGGAGGAGAGGACAGGAGATTGTTACGAGGATATAACATACATAGAACAAAAAGAGGAGTGTGCGGTCACCAGGCAAGGAGAACAGAAGGAGCCGTAGATAGGCAGGCATTCAAATTTAATTTGGATTTTATACTTTCACTTAATCACAAAAAAAAAAAAAAAAAGATACCTTCTTAAGTTAAAAAAAAAAAAAAAAAAATACCCTGTAAGGCAGAGCAGAACTGCCAGAAAGAGTTTCCAAGGAACACCTGGTGGATTCAAACTGCCAACCTTCTGGTGTTTCCAGGATACCAAGGAAGATGGAAAATCCTTGAATCTCAGCTCATTAATGGACAGTAGGGAAAAAAAACCCTGTAATCTAAGTTCTAAAATTTCTCCTTTTAGCGATGTTTCATGTCACTGGAAAGAAGTGCTCCAAGCAAAATACTACACATTAGAACAGCAAGACCCTAGCTCTAAGTGTTTCACAGAGGAAAAGACGGAATCTCTTGCGAACCACTGACAGAGCTGGTGAAGACGGCGGGGAGAAGCCGTCCCTCATAGGAATCAGCCTCATGCTGTTGCTCCTGATTCTCCCTTCCCTCTTGTGAAGTTAGAGGAGTTAACACATCCCCTCTATGGTATTTTTACACCATAGAACTCAAGGATGAGGTGCTTTCTCTTCCTTCTTTATCACACATAACTTGCTTTCACACTCACTTGTTGTTTCAAGATTCCAACAAAAATCATTCATTGAAACAGCAGAAGGCATGAGACTGAGATATTTAAGATTTTAAAGAATGAATTTCCTATCTAGAGATACAGAGAACAAACAGTTCAAGAAAAAACTATACTGATAAACACGGAAATAAGGAAACTATCACAGAGTATTCCAAATAGTGGAAGGGAGCATTCTCTACACACCAAAAAAAAAATCTTCACTAATTCAAAAATAAATAGTTTGGGAAAAAACTAGATGCAGGATAACATGTTCATGGAGTGTCTGTCGTGCAAGTCTCTATTTGGCCTCTCTTTGATCCTGCTGTGGGACAACTACAGAACCTAGCCTTGGCTGCCTGAAGGAAGAATGATTGTCCTGGTGAAATGACTCAATGTCGACAAAAGGTCCAAGCTTCTAGGAATTACATTATCCATCAGAGGCCCTTTATGTACAAGTCCCTAACTTACTGTTGCCTGGGCCTCACTCACGTCTCCTCTCTACCACTCTTAGTTGTACCTCCTTCTTCCTATTTGTACAGTCTCCTCAGTTTACCCTTCTTTTCGGCCTTCTAATGTTCTGTCCTACTCTCTCAATCCATCTCTGATACTTTCCAACAGCCCTATGCCAAAGCATTCCAAATAATCATTAAAAATATTTGAATTCTGAGAATCTATTATTTCTATACATTCCCAAGGACATGACAATTCAATTGTATCTAGCAATGTGAGCTGTCAGCTACATGTTTATCATACCATGGTAGCTTGCATGTTGCCAACATGCTGGTATTGGTATTCCAAATACCAGCAGGGGTCAACCACAGTGGGCAGGTTTTAGTGAAGCCTTCAAGATTAAAACAGGCTGGAAAATAGGCCTAGCAATCTACTTCCAAAAACTAGCCAATGAAAACCCCATGGTTTACAACAGAATATTAACCAACGTGCTACAAGTGCTAGAAGATGAGACCTCTGGGTTTGAAAGAATTCAAAATATACAGTGACTGCAACAATGGACAGAGGTACGTCGATGATAATGAAGACAGCACAGGACCTGACAACATTTTATTCTGTTGTACATGGGGTCGTCATGAGTCAGGGCTGACTCAACAGCAAGTACCAAGAAAAGCAGCTGGAGGCATTATGTATATGGAAGGGATTCAATTTTCAGCATATACATTATAAAATGGTGTGATACCCCAACAGATATAAACATAATGCCACAAATGAAGATGCACATCCAGAAGGGGTTAAACTTTTATGAACTAAACACTATGTGCCTGCTAGATTTGGGGGGTTAGATACATGTGATTCTGTTTATTGTTGTTTTTCTGATCAATATCTTGGTTTGCAGGCTTTCATAAAAGATATGTTACTTTGCCCCTTCTGAGTATTACATGGAAATAAAAATCAGGTTATTCCTTTTTGTATCAAAACATTATCAAGACAGCCATCTGGTTACTGAAACAAACTAGAATAGTTAAATGAAAGGGATATTTCACCAATTCACATATTCCTGAGTTGGTACAATGAAAGACCAAGATTCCATCTTTGTTTAGTTTAGCTCTCTGTCTCATGTGGAAAAAAACAATCTGTAAAAAGCTAATTACTGTGTCATACAATAAGCAAAAAATCATCTTTTCTTCTTTCCTCTTTTTCTTCTTTTATTCCAGAATAACTACCACTCACTATCTTGAACATTCAGTACCACAATGTTGATACTGTAGTCTAACCACCCTACAAACATTTTGATTAATCCTCACAGGAACCCTTTGGAGAATACTTTTTTATGCCATTTTACAGATTATAAAACTTAGATTTACACAGATTAAGGTACCAAAGCCAAGCAGATGGAGCTGGGATGCAAACCTATCACTGACTACCAGCAAGACTTTATTACTAGATCTTCAAAGGTCCATCACCAGAACTAACCTCAACTGGAGGGAGAGAGAGGGCTCAGGAGGAGCATCCTGTGAATAGACTGAGAACAGCCACTAGCACCAAGATAGAAAGTATAAAATCCTGTTAACTGCTCTTTTAAAAGAACAAGAGGGTTGGGGAGTGGGGAAGATAGGGAGTGGTAACAGAGACCCTAAAGTGGAAGCAGGTGGTCCTGAGCAGTATCAATACTGGTTTTGTCAAGTCAGATTCCAAGACAAAAGGCAACAACCCACTCAGGTCCACAGGGTTCCAGCATTTCTGTGCATGGTACCAATCCCAAGACCACTCAGGTCCACAGGGTTCCAGCATTTCTGTGCATGGTACCAATCCCAAGACCCCTCCTAACAAAAGAAAAAAACACCATCAACTCTGATTTACCAGTGATTTCCAACCTTTGACAAGCACCACTCATTTTCTGCCTCCTCATAAAAAGGGTGTCCTGACATTACTTTATATTTAAAATTAACTTTACATTTCACTTTTGAAGATAATTTCACTAAAGGCTTTTAAATATACTGAAAGTGCTTAGTGTAAGGATATAGTAAGAATAGGTTTGGTAATCAATAGTGTGAGAGGAGATGGAGTAATCTCTTCTATTTAAAGACATCTGCCACCTGGTGGGATTCTGGGGTAGCGGCATGTCTAGAAAAGAAGGCAGGAAGGGTCTGATTTCTTCTTTCCCTCCTCCCACACACCCCAACCCAGGTGACTGATGCCAGTTGTTTTCTTTCCCTCATCCGTAGTCCACACAGCCTCAATTTAAGTACACTGGAATTCGCCAGTCAAAATATCTTACTTCCCAGGCGATCGGCAGGGTGCTTTACAGGAAGTGAGGAAGGGACACTACAATCCAACAGATCTGATATTTCAAGCAGAGTCGGTTTTTTTCTCCACCGCTATCAAAAGATAAGAAACTGAAGGGTGCATTTGTACACGTCCACCGTAGTCACATCTGTCACGTGGCATCGACCTCCCGCGCCCCGGCTCCTCACCTTGTTCATCAGATAAGAAGCCAAGTAGCAGGCACAAAAGGCGAGGCCGACCAGGGACCTCCTCATGAACATCTGTCAACTAGCTCCCCTTTTGGGGAGAGGCGCTGCCCACTCTGGATTGCCCCGCCTCAGCTGAAGCCCCGCGGGCGCCCCCCGTGCCGACGGTCACGTGGTACCGAATTCCACCAATCCGAGAGGGGACCATCGCCAGAGCCTGCCTCCTTAAAGGAGCCGCACCTCACTGAGCTGCAGCCTCTAGGCGGGTCGGGTAAACACTAACCTGCGAGCTTGATAAAACCCAAAACCCACTGGCATAGGATCGATTCAGACTCGTAGAGATCCTCTGGGTCACAGTAGAACTGTCCCATAGAGTTTCCAAGGAGCGCCTGGTGGATTTGAACTGCTAACTCCTTGGTTAGCTGACCTAGCAGCACTTAACCACTCGGACACCAGGGTTTCTGAGAGCTTGATAGTGGAGAATCACAGTGGATGGGAATGCGGCCCCTGACCACCTGCAGAGAAAGGCCTGATCATAGTCGTCCTCTGAAAATGGCAGAAGAAAAAGAAACCAGTTTACAAAACAGTGCACAGTATGCACTTCTAAATGCGGAGACAAAAAAAAAGCTCAGTTTTCTACATTGAATCTGTATTAATTTTGCAATCACACAAAAATGCTTACCACCCACGCATTTGCAATACCCAGTCACCCAATGTTTTATGACCACCTCAAATGCGGAGACCAAAAAAAAAAATGCTCAGTTTTCTACATTGAATCTGTCTTAATTTTGCAATCGCACAAAAATGCTTACCACCCACGCATTTGCAATACCCAGTCACCCAATATTTCATGACCACCCCACACGCAAAAAAACAGAGAGAGATGATTGTGACGAAGCAGAGTTCTGGGTGGCATGAATGGTTACCCACTCAAAGTACTTGCCAAAAGGTTGGCAGTTGGAACCTCTCCAGAGGCCCCTCAGAAGACAGGAATGGTGGTCACTCACCACCTTAAAAACCTATGGAGTGAAGTTCTACTCTTACACACACAGGGTCGTCATGAGTCAGCATGACTGCTCTGTGGAAGCTGATAGCAACAAACAGATGCATGTATAAAACAAAAATTTATTGTCTCTTTCCATATTCCTCTTAACCATCAGTAATGGCCAGCTAACCAATTAATAGCTCCCAATAGGATCCCTAGTGGCAAGAAGTCAGCAGTTTGAATCTACTAGCTGCTCCTTGAAAACTCTATGGGGCAGCTCAATTCTGTCCTGTAGGGTCACTATGAGCCCAGTGAACTCTGACTCATAGCAACATTATACCAAGTGCCACTGAATCAATTTTGACACATAGCAACCCTATCGGCAAGGGTAAACTGCCCTATAGGGTTTCCAAGGCTGCGTAATCTTTACAGAAGCAGACTGTCACATTATTCTCCTATAAAGTAGCTGACCAGTAGACTCCAAACACTGACCTTTCTGTTAGCAGCGGAGGGCTTAACTGCTGCATCACCAGGGCCCATGGATAATAAAATTGAGGAAAGTAAGCCTCCTTAAGGTCCATTCCGGACCCCGGTGGTACAGTAGTAAACAGATCAAATGCTAACAAAACGTTGGCAGTTCAAATTTACCAACCGCTCCTTGGAAGCCTTATGGGGCAGTTATACTCCATCCTGTTGTTGTTGTTAGGTGCCATCGAATGGGTTCTGACTCATAGGAACCCTATGTACAATGGAACAAAACATTTCCTGGTCCTGTGCCAACCTTACAATCACTGAGCCCATGCAAGGCATCTTTTGGTTTCTTGACTGGTGCTTCCATGGGTGATGATTTTGGACCCAAGTAAAACAAAATCCTTGACAACTTAAATCTTTTCTTCATTTGTCACGATGTTGTTTATTGGTCCAGTTATAAGGATTTTTTTTCTTTATGTTGAGATGTAATCCATACAAGGGCTGGATTACTTTGTTCTTCATCACTAAGTGCTTCCTCTTTCAGCAAGTGAGGATGTGCCACCTGCGCAGCACAAGTTGTTAATCAGTCTTCCTCCAATTGGCCTTGAAGCAGGTGGCATGAACTCTGGTGTTTCTCCGATAACAATACCGTAAGTATAAAATGAAAAGGAGGAGGATACTGACACGGGGCAAGGATTGCAGAGGAGCTATAGGTAGGCGGGCATGCAAAACTGACTTGGGTTGTAGACTTTGACTTAATCACAGTTTAAAAAAAAAAAAAAAAATGTCCCTGCTAGCTACTGGGTGGGCTGAACCACACCTTGGTTCAGACTCCACTTCCTTTCTCCTCAAATAGACTTCACTGGACTCTTGGAGTAGTGTGTCTCTGCCCCTGTTTGGGGCCATTCTATTCCCAACAGAATTGACTTGCCAGCAACTGACCAGAACAACACGGAATTCCACCCTTAACTTGGTTTTACTACAGTAATATACTGTTGTGGATTGAATTGTGTTCCCCCAAAAATCTCTGTAGCAATTTAGCTAGGCCACAACTTCTGATGTTGTGTGATGTTCCTCCATTTTGTAAAACCTGCCTCTATGATGTTAATGAGGGTGGATGGGCTGTAGTTGTGTTGATAGGGCAGGACTCAGTGTGTAAAATTTTTTTGTGCCTTGAGGCAATCAATCTCTTCAGACGTAAAGGAAAGAAGCTAGCAAAGAGATTGGGGGATGTCATACTAAGAAGGTACGCCAGGAGCTGTGTGTGTCCTTTAGAAAGGAGCTAGGTCACTGCACGTCAGAAGCTTCCAGTCCAGGGAAAATATTGATGACAAGAACCTTCTTCCAGATCCAGCAAAGAAAGCCTTCCCCTGGAGCTGACACCCAGAATTTGGACTTCTAGCTTACTAGACTGTGACAAATAAACTTGCTCTTTTTAAGGCATCCACTTGTGGTATTTCTGTTAAAGAAGAACTAGATGACGAAGACACATAAGATACAACAAAACATATAACATTTCATCTGTTTCTACATATACACTTCTGTATATGCTTTAACTGTTAGGGTCCCGTTTTCAAGATGCGATGCTGTTACTTTTTGAAAGTTAAGTTTTATTAAAAAATGTGCCCAATAAGAAAAAGACTGGTGCACCAGGGACACACCCCAAACTACACAGAGTAAGGAGGCGACCCTGAGCTTCCTCATCACCCAGTATTTAAGTCGTGAGATTATAAAGCAGGGAGGGGGAACTGACCTTTACTTTGATTGGTTAAGGCCACCTGGAATTCCTGTTAGTTCTAAAATGTGGTCAAGGTCTAGGGGTCACTTGCAAGGTTGTCCCCAGGCTTTGTCTTGTGACAGATGTTTTGTAAGACAAAGGTGAGATTACTCTATGGTATTTTCTGCTATTAAGTTGTTTCCTGAGGCTTCCTTTAATACTTTGAATTTTTACTGCACCCTTCCTCAAAATGGAGTCACTTAAGCCTCATTTCAACATTAACCTTTTGAGGAACCACTATTTTCCACAGAGGCTGCACCAATTTATATTTCCACCAGCAGTGAGTGAGGGTATTGCTGAACCAATGCAAGTTTGTCCTGCCTGTCACTGCAGCGAAACTCAAGAGATGGGAAAAGGTTCAAGCAGGCTTTATTAACAGATAAACATGCAAATCTGGGGAAAAGGAAAAATGGTTTTTCCAAAACTGTTTTATCTGGCTTACAATTCCAGATGCTTTTATAGCTAGGTTACACAGGGGTTTGCATCTGGAAAATGTCAAACCTTGTCATGAGAAAGAACAGGGAGTCACAAGATTCCATTACATCTTATCGAACAATGTAAATTACCCCAAATATCATTATCTCCCTGAAGTGTTGAAATAATTGACTTATTACCCTGGAAACAGGGAAAGGAATGCAAATCTGCGGATCTGGTTGGAAGACTGATAATAAGACAGGGAATAGAATATTGTTTAGTAATCTATGTGACATTTTGAGAGAGGGAGAAAAAGCTTTTAAGAAGATAGCACTTAATTTTCAGAAGTCCAGATGCCTCTCTCCAGGGCCAGCCCAAGGACGCTCCCTTTTCCCCCCATAGAAATCCTTGAGATAAGACCAGTTTCTAGGAGACAGTGGCTTCGTCCCATGTAACTTAATGCTAACTGCTTATCTAGTGCCTCTTTAAGTATACTGTGCCAATAGGAATGTAATATGAAAATCTGTATACCTATAGTCTCCAATTCCTTTGCTTTCTTGGAGAAACACATATATAGGTATGTCTGGTAATGGAATGGGGTGCACAGCTATTTTTTGGACTTGAGTCCATCCGCTGCACTGCCAGTGAATAAAAGCCCCTTCCTCTACAAACTAAGTAGTGTTCGAGCCACTTTCTGCTCTGTGAGCCAAACTTATTTTTTTTCCTGCTATACTTTATTAAGTCCCATCCCTACATCCACTAACATTTCCAACTCTTAAACATCAACCTCATATCTATGAAATGGGTTTTAAATGAAAATAGCCATTTTGATTTATCACATTAACTCTAGTATCAAATCTCAGGTTGTAGGCTACCTCTCTACAGCATGTAGTACAGTTAATCATGAGGCAGGGTACACATCGTACACAAACAATCCACAAATAATAATAACTTCAATTACTGTTATTAGTATGCATGGCTATCCTAGGTTGGGGTGCTATGAGTATAATTTCTCAAATTCCAGCTTGAAAGAACCTTCTCACTAGACAGAAATCAGAAACATTCATTACATTTCATGCAAGAGAAGTACATACATTTTCATTTCATTGGGAAGGGACAATGTCTTGTGAAAGTCCTAGAACTAAGTTAAGTCCAAGAAAGAGAGAGGATCTGGAAGACATTTCTTTAACTTTACCTTTTTGGTTTCTTCTCCAAGAGTGGTGGTCCACCACTTGTGGTCAGGATCTGTCAAAAAGGCATTTGTGTCCAAGTCTGTCAAAGAGTAGGGCTCCACATGGATAAGATGTGTCCAGGCCTTCAGTCCAGCCAGTTTCACTGCAGTGGGGGTGGTTACTGAATCTATAGTGGTGCTTCCAAGGGCCCCACCCTAGTGAGGGTGCCACCATAGCATCTATGCCTGGGGCTTGTGGAATATGGAGGCCATGTCTTTCCCTGCAAATTGGGGGTCATCTGAAATAATGCCTCTCAGGCCCTTGATCTTAAGTACCCCTTACCTGGGGGCTTTTCACTCTCTTTTGTTTTAAACTTTCACAATCTTGGGAAGAAGGGGCAACAACCATTCTGGATACTTCCCGCTGAGATGGAGGGCAGAAGGGTGTGAAGGTTGCCAGTATAGGGGAGATCTCACCAAAGGTGTGAAAAGCCACCACGTCCTGCTGGACCTGACAGTGTGCTGACTACCAGGGGAGACTGTCAAGAACAAACACACACACACACACACACACACACACACACACACACACCCAGCTAGTAGGGTCTGAGATATTCCCTTGGTAATTATTTTAAGGATACAGGGCCCAAAGATGTAAATGAAAATGATTATAATGGTAAACAAGAGGGGAATATCCCAGGAATTTACAGATTCAAACCATTTATACTCAGCTGGCTCCACCAACTTAAGTGGTAAAGTGGACTAACTCAGGCACCTCCAGATGGTTGTGTGGAATCAGTTGTTCACAGCATTGCAAAACCTAACTCAGCAGAGCTACACATGTAGGAAGGACATCCTAGTTCAAACAGCACAATCCAGATATTTAGCATGGCAACATCCCAAAACCCCTCATGTAATCAAACTATTTCCTGGGTATATAGTCTCAAATCAACAATATAACCAATTTGAAGTCTTCTTTGTGTTCCAATCAGTAATTTTTATCCCAGTAACTCAACAGGGCATTCAAGGACACATGGAAATGAGTGTCTCTTTAACTATGGGACCATTAGCCATTGTCAAACACAAAATTATAAGACTAAACTTAAAACTTCACACAGTCCTGCTTAGAGTGTAGGGCCCATTGGATAGCCCAAAATAGGGAAGGTGGCTATCTTGTCTAAGGCATGTCTAGTTTTACTTTTTTTAAGTCTACATCAGAGTATAATCCTTAGCTCTCTGATGTGTAACCAGGTGTCAGACAGGTCTTGTGACACCCCATCAGTGGTCAGCTTTTTACATTCCTCTTCTGAGAGTCCAGGAGGGCCTGTCCATCTTGGCCTTTGGGGAAGAAATCCACTAAAGTCCTGTTTTAGGGCACACAGGACACTCCACCTTTTAGTAGACTCATTTTTGACAGCACTGGTAATAATCAGGGTCCATATTCTATAGGCCAATGGGGTAACCAAAGCTCTGATCTCTGGAGGCTAACTGGGTTAACTCAAGGTGGACCTTGGAGGGCTATAGTTACAACTGGGCCTTTTTTTCTTCTTTTTTCTCTCTGCCACCAAAATCAATTGTTAAAATACCTTAAGGGTCTCCTCTACCAGTTGGGAATGTGGACTGAGGTTCTGCCTTAAGTTTTTTGCCATTTGTCTTACGTCTGATGTGGACCAGCATACAAAACAAAAGGCCATAATGGTTTCAATGATGTCAATTGAATAAAATATATTTATGACATCCCACCCACTGTTCTCTAAGAATTATAACCTTGCAACATGTGAAACATTCACCCCATTACAGTGAAAATCTTAAAGTCCAAGTCCAAGGTCCAGAAAGTCTTTTTTAGCCGTAAAATCTAGAGTACAAGTTACCTGCTTCCAAAATACAGAACTGGCAGGGGCACATTAGCCATATCCGATACAAATGCGAAAAACACGGCAAAACAGTTTATAGCAGCCCTGTCCTCCAGACTCAAAGTATTGGCTACCTTCAAGATACTGAGTGGAAAGGAAACCCCCTGGCCCTGTAGAAACATCAGGGGGAGTGGCTCAATCCTTTCAAACCCCTGAGGTTAGAGCTATACCTTTGAGACTGAGGTGGTGCAGCTTCTCATGCTCTCCATCTCTCCAGCTTTTGCTTCCTATGGCCTCGTGTCATGAGCCTCAGGCCTACATCTATCCTGCTGCTTTTTTTTCCACCAAGTTAAGTTGGCAATTAAAAACAAACCAAACCCATGACTGTGGAGTTGATTTTGATCTATAGCGACCCCACAAACAGAGTAAACTGTTCTATAGAGTCTTCAAAGAGTGCCTGGAGGACTTGAACTACTGATCATCTGGTTGGCAGCTGCAGTACTCAATCACTGTGCCACCAGGGTTTCCCTAGTTAGCAATTAAGAAATAAGTGACTTAATATATATTTGTTAGACAATATTATGAAGAAATTACTAATATAAATTTTAACTCACTGAGAATGGGGTACTTTTCCTGAATTCCAATTTGTGTCAAAACGTTTTAGCCCTTTTCTCTCAGAAAAGGCTATCCTTGGTTTTTGCTTTTTCTCCTTTTCCAAGCCTTGTGGCTGTTTTTCTTTCTTTCTTGGCTCAGGATTATTACCCTAGTGAGAAACCAGATCTTTGTCAT
This sequence comes from Heterohyrax brucei, assembly GCA_028571685.1. NCBI lineage: Eukaryota > Metazoa > Chordata > Mammalia > Hyracoidea > Procaviidae > Heterohyrax > Heterohyrax brucei. Next base: position 23,445,481 of record CM053152.1, read on the forward strand.
CAAGGAATAAATCAACCATTTTACTCAGAAGTCAGAAAACCTTGCTACCCAATTTTTCTAATGTTAATGTTCTTTTTTAAAAAAAACCACATGAATCAAGAAATTAAGTTATTAGACATACAAAATCTTTAGCCAGACCAAATAAACATTTTCTTAAAAAAATTTTACAGCATATTCCTTTAATAGGAAAAATAAATTCATTCATTAGGCTTATACAGTACATATATATTCTTGTTGCATAAAAAGCAAACAGTATGTAAATTTACACTATATTAAATATCTATCAACTCAATTACCCTAAAGTCTAGAGCTGAAATAAAGCTTTCTTAAATATTCCTAGCCTTTAATTCCTAAAGTTTCATCAGCTGGCTTCTAGAAATTACAAAATCTCTGTTCAACTAACCAATTAGTGATATACACATGACTTTACATCTGTTGTTAAAGTTGAAACACCCTCCAGGCCGTTTCAGACATGTGTCAGAGTTGCCAGAAATAGAGAGAGTTTGTTAGCAGTCTTTAAGATTTAACAACCCATTTCTGATAATCAAAGTAAAGTAGCAATTCTTACCTGCTTTTTGTCTTAAAAAGTCTCTACTCAATTATAAAGGGTTTTTCAAAAGCCTCCCTGGAGCCATGATTTCAGAGGCTGACTCTGCCCTGCCCTCTACTTCTTCCTGGAGGACAAAAGACCATTAATTTCCTTTTTACTGTTCTGAAATTACTTTTCTTTAAGACAAAACTATCCTTTGACCAAGGGCTGTAAAGTTGGGAGTTTTTAGCACAGTGACTGTATGTCTGGATCTACTTGAAATTCAGCTTCTTTATTTTGGATCAAGCAAGACTCTCTTCCACTCTTGATTAGGAGGATCTGTGTATGAAAGACCTTTCCTGATCTGTCAAACAAGTTTGTCTCAAAGAATTAAAACAAGAAAAATTACACCAGGTGAGGTGAGGTCTGATACACTGACAATGACAAGACAAAGACATCTGGACAAGACATTTAACAAAGGTTGTTTTACCAAAAAAAGAGATGTCAAATAAGACAACACTGGGGGTGGGAGGGGAGAAACAATACTGAGTTGAATTGGCCAAATCTATGGCCCGAGGCCAAACTCAGGAAGTTTTGCACAGACATTAAATACTCAGTCTACAGGAATCAGACACTTTCAACAGAAAATTACAAATCTAGGGTCCCTACAAACAGCTTGTGTAAGTACAATAATGGAAAAGGCATATTTAAAATCTCAAAAAGGCAAATATAAAACCACACTATAACTGCATTTATCTTATCAAACACATACAGGAGGCTGCACTTTATCACACACACATCTTCACTTTATCAGACACAGATGCAACTTCACTCTACCAGACACACACACAGCTTCACTTTACCAGATACACATGCAGCTTCACCTTATCAGACTTACACACAGCTTCACTCATAGGTGGGTACCCATACCAAGACCAGTCAGACAGAATCTGCCCCAATGGGCTTTTCTTACGAACAGAGGCCTTATTTCCCATATTAAAGAGTATACAGAGAAACCTTTCTTAACCAAGACAGAAGTTCAAATCCTGACAAGAACCTAGGTTCTCTGCACACAACCAGAATAAAGCACTTGAAACTTTTTAGATTCATGAAACAACAGTGGGCATGGATTAGTGAACTTTGAAGTCACCCAAGGAAAAAAGTTCTTCATAGTGCTGCTTAGGGCATTTGGAAGCCACACCTCCACTCCCCTCTGTCTAGTTGGACGACAAGAATCACTCTAAACAAGTTCCCTCAACCTTGGGCCAAGCTGAAGAAGATAGAAGGAAAAGGAGAGGAGGATGAGGAATCTGCCTTATACCTGCCAGGGAAGCAGAGTTCCAAGGGGGTGGGGGAGTATTTTGCTTGGACCAATATGTTTCTCATATTGCATGGAATTTGGACCCTTTCCTCATCCATTCCATGCACTGTGTTATCCTGTCACAGGAGTCTTCTACTTGTAGGTGACCTATTGGCTCTCAAATGCCTGACCCATGCCCCTGAATATTTTTATGGACCTTATCCTTGGCCTTTGAATGGAAAAAATAGATACCCTCATGAGTCTGGGGAAGAGTTATCAGGGAAACATAAGGAGCCAGGCCTTTGTACCTCACCAGTGAGTGGCCCTGGTCAGAGTTCCTCCATGGCTCCACCAGTCATTCTTCTGTTCACTGAAGATTTTTAGAAGTGCAGCAAGAAAGTGGACAAGAGAGGAGTCACCTCAAGCCTGGGCAAAACTAAGCAGACAGGTCCCTGAGGTCCTGTTGTGCTCACCACAAACGTTGCAAAACCAAAGCAAGTTCATTCTGCCTGTCACTGCAGCCAAACTCAGAGATGAGGAAAGGTTCAAGCAAGCTTTATCAACACATAAGCATGTGAATCTGGGAAACAGTGAGAATGGTTTATCCAAGACTGTTCCACCTGGGTTATAATTCCAGCAGCTTTCATAGCTAGATTAGAAAGGGGTTTGCATCTGAAAAACATCAAGTTTTGTCATAAAAAAGAACAGGGAAGAGGTGGGGCAAAGATGGCAGATTCATTATACATCTCCTCAATGCCCTCTGAGAACTAAGACCTGGAATGATAACTGAACACAGTAGCATGGACACCCAGGGAGCCATAGGATTTGGCATAGGCATACCAGATTGGACTATGTGCTGATGACAGGGTGACTACCTCTCTCGAAGACCAGGCAACTCCTGCTTCTGCTGACTCACAGTTTGGGAAGACTGCAGGTAGTGACACCTGTCTTATTATCTGGGAGGTAGGGACTGGGCATGAGCTAGCTAATATGCTGAATTGCAGAGCTTAAGTAAACAGCACATGGCGCAGCAGAGAGATTGTGCTTGCAACAGCCAGGTATTGAGAGCCCAGCTGCTGAGAAAAGCTGGATTGAGGATAATGGTGCCTAGAGATACGAGTTGGGCCTGGTAGAGGACAGCAGCAATGCTGTAACCCCCTTTCTACTTTGAATCATGTCATAGCATCTAGGGATGTCCTATGAGCTGCTTCTCTTGTCAGCCAGAAGGCGGAGCCTTCCACACCTGAGAGCCTGATTGATTTTGGCAGCTCTTGGACAGCTCCTTGCTTAGTAGTACTTTTTTAACATAAAACCACCTGGAGAACTAACCACTGAGCAGACTGGCAGCAATCCCTCCACCCTCACTGATCCACATCATGGCATCATCTGAAGGCCCCCCTGTGACTCCAAAAATAGGATGCTATCTTTGTCAGCTAGGAAGCAGAGACTGTCACCCCAGAGAGTCCACCTGGGGCCAGTCACTGGAGTACACAGAGGTGGCTGGTGACCAACTCCCCTCTTAGAACTACACCTCAGCTCCTGCTGAGGAAACACCAGATAAACCAAACAGCTTCTAGATGGTGTGAAGGCAACAATCCATGGCTAACCATTTAAAGAAACACTCTATCATGGCTCCAGAAAACTCTCAAAACAAAGAATTCAAAAGCTTACCAGATGAAGACTTTCTGAAACTATCAGACACTGACTACAAGGTAATTATATAGAGAGCCCTCCAAGAGATTAAGCAAACTGCAGCAGAACAAAACAAAAAATTAAGCAAGCTAGCTGAACTGATGGAATATCAGTGATCTGAAATCCAGCAGATCAGTTATAAAATAATAGAATTAGACAAAGAAATCCAAAGCCAAAGGAGCAGAACTGAGGAGGTGAAAGCCAGAGTTAGTGAACTTGAGGCTAGAACAACTGACATCAGCATTTATGAGGAGAAATCATGAAAAGAAATAAGAAAAATGAAGAAACATTAAGAAACATGTCGTACTCTATTAAGAAGAATAATTTACAAATAACTGGAGTTCCTGAGCAGGGAGAGATAGCTGCAATACAGTGACTATTGCTCTAGAGTTGCTGACAGGGAATTTCCCTGAAATTACAAAAGAAGAGAACATAGATATCCAAGATTTGCATCAAATGCCACCACAAAAGAAAGACACCAAGATATATTATAATCAAGCTTAATAAAATGAAACATAAAAGGATTCTCTTAAAGGCAGTGAGACTCAAAACAAAGCTAACATTCAGAGGGAAGCCCTGTAGGCTTTCACCTGACTTCTCAGCAGAAATGATGTTGGCAAGGAGGCAGTGGGATGACACATTCAAAACCTTGAAGGAGAAAAACTTCCAACTAAGAATTATATATCCTGCAAAACTGTCACTCAAATATGAAGACGAAATTAAGATATTCACAGACAAACAGGAACTCAGATACTTTCTAAAAACCAAAACAAAACTACAAGAAATACTGAAAGAACTTCTTTGCTTAGAAAAAGAAAAATATTAAGTGTATACTTAAGGAGGCAATGCAGGCCACAGCATCCAGAATCCTACTCAACTAGGGAAGCCACAAAGGTCAATCACAGCTATAATATTAAAAGAACAAATAAAAATAGAGCAACAGAGGAACCCCTCAGGTACCAGAAGAAAACAGATCATAAAGAGTAGAGCAGAACTAAACCAATTAGAGAATACAACTGAAAAAAATGATAAAATCAAAAGCTGTTTTTTTTTTTTAAAGATCAGCAAAATTGATAAACCATTGGCTAAACTTACAAAAGAAAAACAGGAAAGGAAACAACCAGAATAAGAAATGAGATGGGAAAAGTCACCATGGATCCAACAGTACTCAAAAATATCATAACAGAATACCACGAAAGACTGTATTCTAACCGATTTGAAAAACGCAGAGGAAATGGACCAATTTCTAGATTAATATCACCTACCAAAATTATCACAGGAGAAGTAGAACAACTTAATAAACCAGTCACAAAGGAAGAGATAGAAAAAGTCATCAAAACACTACCAACTATAAAAACTCCTGGCCCTGATGTCTTCACTGGAGAATTCTACAAAACTTTTACAGAGGAGTTAACCTCAACACTACTGAAACTATTTCACAGCATGGAAAGGGATGAAATACTACCAAATTCATTCTCTGAAGCCAGCATAATCCTGATACCAAAGCCGTGGAAAGATCCCACAAAAAAAGAAAATTACACACCAATATCACTCATGAACCTAGATGCCAAAATCTTCAACAAAATCCTTGCCAAGAGAATACAACATATCAAAAAAAAAATTCATCATGACCAAGTGGGATTCATATCTGGGATGCAAGGCTGGTTCAGCATCAGGAAAACGATTAATGTGCTCAACCACATAAATAGAGCAGAGGATAAGAATTATCAGATTTTCGTCTATTGATGCAGAAAAGGCATTTGACAAAGTCCAACACCCATTCATGCTAAAAACTCCCAGTAAAATAGGAATAGATGGCAAATTCCTCAGCACAATATGGGGCGTCTATGCAAAGCCAACTGCCTACATCATCCTGAATGGAGACAGATTGAAAGGATTCCCCTTGAGAACAGGTATCAGACAAGGATGCCCACTCTCACCACTCCTATTTAACATTGAACTAGAGGTTCTAGGAAGAACAATTAGACAAGACAAAGAACAATGGGCATCCACACTGACAAAGAAGTAGAAACCTCCCTCTTTGCAGATGATATGATTGCATATGCAGAGAATCCTAAAAAATCCATAAGTAAACTACTTAAACTGATAAAAGAGTTCAGCAAACTATCAGGATACAAGATAAACAGAAGTACATCAGTAGGATTCCTATATCAACAGAGGTTATTAAAGACAAAATCACCAAATCACTATCATTTACTATAGCTCCCAAGAAGAAAAACCACTTAAGAATAAATCTAACTAGAGAAATAAGCGACCTATACAAAGAGAACTACAAGACGTTACTGCAAGAAACTAAGAGAGATAGATAAATGGAGAAACCTACCCTGATCATGGATAGGAAGACTTAACATTGGGAAAATGTCTATTTTATCCAAAGCAATCTACATGAACAAGGCAATCCCAGTACAAATTCCAGTTATATTTTTTAATGAGATAGAAAAATAAATCACCAATTTTGTTTGGAAAGGGAAGAAAGCCTTGATAAGCAAAGCACTATTAAAGAATAAGGACACAGTGAGAGGCCTCGCACTAGCTGACCTTAGAACCTATTACACTGCCACAGTAGTCAAAACAGCCTGATACTGGTAATAAAAGATGCATATAGACCAATGGAACAGAGCTGAGACCCAGAGATGCTAACATCCTCCTATTAAAAGTTGACATTCAACAAAGGCCCTAAGAGTGTAAACTGGGGTCAAAACAGTCTCTTTAGCAAATCGTGTGGGCAAACTGGATATCCATCTGCAAACATTGAAACAAGACCCATATCTCACACCTTACACAAAAACTAACTCAAAATGGATCAAAGACTTCAATATCAAACCTAAAACAATAAAGATCACGCTAGAAAAAATAGCATCAACAATGGAATTCTAATACACAGCTTAGACAGACTTCAAAAACTGACAAAGCACAATGAACAGAAGACAAAGTAGATAAATGGGAACTATTAATAATCAAACTCTTTTGCTCATCCAAAGACTTTATCAAAAGAGTTATAAGACCAGCTACAGAATAGGAAAAAATATTTGGCAGCTACACGTCAGAATGATGTCCGATTGCTATAATCTATTATGTACTGCAAGATATCAATAACAAAAAGGTATGTAACCCAATTAAGTGATGGATAAAGGAGATGGACAGACACTTTACCAAAGAGAACATTCAGGAAGCCAAAAGACACATGAGGAAATGCTCAGAATCATTAGCTATCAGAGAAATCCAAATGAAAACTACAATGAGATGCCATCTCACTCCAGCAAAGTTGGCCATGATCCCAAAACCACAAAACAACAAATACTGGAGAAGCTGTGGAGAGATGGGAACTCTCCTACACTGCTGGTGAGATTGCAAAATGGTACAACCTATTTGGAAAGCAACTTGGTGGTCTGAAAGCCTGGGGGAATCCCCTGGGAGCATGGCCCCTAGACCTGCTGCTGCACCTGATCGGAAAACACTACTCAGGTCAGCTCTTCAGACAAAAACAGACTACACACAGGGACACAATGTGTCCATATGGTATGTGCACTTTATTGTTCTCTGCATTTATAGGAGGCTGTCCTATTGTTCTTTTTCTAGATGGGTGAGAAGAGGGTGATGTGGAGGGGTCAGAGCTTATTAAAGGGACATGACAAGTTGAAAATGAAAAGGAAGAGTGAGATGTCATGCAGCAAGGAGAGCAGAGGAGCTGCAAATAGGCAGGCATGTAAAATTGATTTGGATTTTATACTTTCAATTAATCATGGTAAATGAAAAAGAAAGAATGAACAGGGAGTCACAAGATTCTATTACATCTTATCAAACAATGTAAATTACCCAAAATATCATTATCTCCCTGAAGTTTGAAGTAATTGATTTACTACCATGAAGACAGGGAAAGGAATGAAAGTCTGCTTATCCGGTAGGGAGAGTGATAACAAAATGGGAAATGTAATGTAGTTTAGTAATCTTGGTGACCTGTATTAGGCCCCATCCCTACATCCACTAACAAGGGTTCCAGTTCTTTCACATCTTTGCCAATGTGTAATTTAGCTTGCTTTCTTCCAATGTATTAGCTGCATTGTGTCCTTTCTGCAACTGAACTTCTCTCCTCCAAAAAAAACAAACCCAACATATTCCAGTGGAGTAGATTTTGACTCATAGAAACCCTATCAGGTTTCTAATACTGTAAATCTCTACAAAATCAGACTGTCATATCTTCCACTGGGCCTCTGGTGGTTTCAAATTGCTGATTTTCTAGTTGGCAGCTGAGTGCTTAACCATTGTACCACCAGGGTTCCCTTGCCTACTCTATCAAAATCTCCTGTCTCTTGACTCCCTCCATTCTCCCTAAAAGACACTTTATTATTTTCTTCAACATCCAGTGGAAACCACATGGTTCACCAAAGAAAATATTTAGATGGCTAACAGACACATGAGGAATTAGAGCAATGCAAATGAAAATTACAATGAGATACCATCTCCTCCCAAAAAGGCTGTCACTAATCCAAAAATCACAAAACAATGAATGTTCAAGAAGTTGTGGAGAGGTTGGAACACCTATGCATTGCTAGTGGGAACATAAAATGGCACAACCCCTTTGGAAAATGATTTGACACTTCCTGAAAAAGCTAGAAGTAGAAATATTACACAATCCAGCAACATTATTCCCAGGAATATACCTAAGAGAAATAAGAGGTATCACAGGAATAGACATATGCCCACCCATGTTCATTACAGCACTATTCACAATGGCAAAAAGATGGAAATATCTAACCATCCATCAACAAATGAAAGGCTAAACAATGGTACACACACACAACAGAATATTATGCAATAATAAAGAATAACAATGAATCTGAGAAAAACCTCACAATATGCAAGAATCTGAAAAGCAATATGCTGAGTGAAATTAATCACAAAAGGGCAAATACTGTATCAGACAACTGTTGTAAGAACTCAAGGAAAGGTTTGCCTTCTACCCACTGCTGTTGCGTCAATTTTGACTCATAGCGACCCTGTAGACAGAGTAGAACTGTCCCATAGCATTTCCAAGGAGCACCTGGTAGATTTGAACTCTCAACCTTTTGGTTAGCAGCTGTAGCACATTACCACTATGCCACAGGGTTTCTAAGAAAAGGCTTAAACACATGGAAAAAAATTTATGTGAAGGATATAAGGGTAGGGAAGAAATGGAAGGGGAAATCAATAACTAGACAGCAGGCAAGAACTCACTTCAGGAAAGTTGAGGACAATACACACTCTAGGTAAAGTCAGCACAGCCAGACCAAACCAAAAGGTATAAAGTTTCCCAGATACATTCAAACACTTTGAGGGACAGAAAAGCTGGGCCTGCGGGCTGAGGACCATAGTTCCAGAGGACATCTAGGTCAAAACTGGCATAATAAAGTTTATTAAGAAAACATTTTTCATCCCATATTGGTGAGTAGCATTGGTGAGTCTCATCAACTGGTCTCATCCCATCTGGAGCAGCCAAAGCCAAGTGCCATAGCAAAGGAGACTAAAAAAAAACCAAAGATACAAAGAAAACACTAGCCCAAAGGAGTAAAGGACCACATGAATCAGAGATTCTACCAGTCTGAGACTAGAAGAACTAGATGGTGTCCAGCTACCACCAATGACTGCCCTGACAGGGCATACAACAGAGAGTCTCAGACAGAGTAGTAGAAAAACATAGAACAGAACCCAAATTCCCATAACAAGACCAGCCAGATAGTAGAAGAATGGCCCAAAATTATGGCCCCTGGGCATACTGTTAATCCAGAACTGAAACCATTCTCCAGCCCACTCTTCAGATGAAGATTACACAGAACTATAAAACAAAAATAAAGCACACGAAGAATGTACTTTTTAGTTCAGTCAGATATATGGACCAAATGGGAAGTTCCTGTTCAAAGGCAAGATGAAAAGTTGAGAGCAGACAGGAACTAGTCTAACTGACATGAGGAACCCAGAGTGGAAAGGGGGAGTGTGTTGTCATATTGTGAAGATTGTAGCTAATGTCACAAAACAATATGTGCATAAATTTTTGTAAGAGAAATTAACATGAGCTGCAAACTAAAGCACAAAAAGAGAAAAAGAAAGAAAGAAGGAAGGAAGGGAAGAAAGAGAGAGAAAGGGTGTAAAAGTGACTTTGGACTCTGAAAATCTCAGCTTCCCAGTATATAAAATGGGATAATAATAGCTTTATAAATGATTTTAAGGATGTACCAAAAGAGTTAATCATTTGAGGTACTTAATAAGTAAGCAATACTTAGTACAAAGTAATCACTCAATAAATCCTACCTATGATGATGGCTACCAAACTTCTATTTCTGGTGCACACTTTTTCTCGTAGACTCTAGGTTGTCTATTGGCCATTTTCAACAGCAGCCATTCAGTTTGTTCATTCACAAATACATACTGAGTTCCCATTATAAACCACCGTCATTCCAGTTACTGTTTATGAAAGCAACCCACAAACATGATCTCTGATCTCATAGACAACCAAACAAAAAGGCAAATAAATGTGTATTTACAAATTCTGATAAGTGCCATATTTCATAAAAAACTTATATGTAACTTGTGCAAATTTAACTTTATTATCATCTCTTCAAACCAGATCTTTAAACCACCACTCACCGACTCAACCAAATTGAAAAATCAGAAGCCATCTTAGACTCCAGGACCTCTATTTAGATGCATCACCACCCATGTCACCCTGCCCTCACCCAGCATTATCCAGCACCAAGATCCCAAACACAATAACAAAATCTTAAAAATAGGAGGCAGAGTCAAGGTGGTGAACTAGACACAAGTCTCCTTAATTCCTTCTGAAAACTAAGACCTGGATTGATGGAGCTCTCCAGACACTCAGGGAGCCCTAGGATATGGCCTAGGACTGTCGGTTTGGATTACATGCCACTGAACGGGAAACGTCTTAACTTTCACTCAGCTCTGCTCTGGTTGAATTAACCTGCCGAGGCACGTCACCCACAGAAGCCCCTGTAGCAAAGCTACACACCTATGTGATGGCGAGCGGAGGCATCTCACCCTTGGCATATTTTTGGCTGTACTCTCCCTGATAATATTTTGCATCCTAATTAAACCTTCCTCAAAAGTACCCTCTCATCTCCTGGCACAAGGTTTAAGGAAGATGCCTTCTAAGAGGGGCTTTACAACCCCCTCAGCTTACAAAATAATGTTGAGGAAACCTGAATGGGAGTTCCTAGAGAAAAGAGCTCGGAGGAATGAATCCCGACACAGCATGCTCAGCCCGGGAACACCGAGGCCAGCCCGGCCCCACTGGCTTCCCCCAACTGCACATCCCCCTCCATATGTGAAATACAAGATTGCAGGAAGGCCCTAGGAAGCTCCCCAGGGATGACCCCCCACACAGCCCTTAGATATAGACATCCCATTCCCTGCATCAGGAAGATGGATAGGCTCCCAAGTTTATTATAATTGGTATAGCAAATGGGCAAATACTAAAGAAATATCCTTCTTAGAACAGCTTCAGAGAGGCATAGGGTGGGGAATGGTAGGTGCTTACTGTCCCCATGGAAGAGATAAAATAAGAACAAAGAAGGAACAAATGGAGACAGCCATATAATAACCTTTAGATGAGTCTACCCCTCTTCCTGCACCTTTAACCTCGAGGCATAGATAGAGCTGATTGAGTTCAAGGCATAGCTTTGTTTTCACTGTTGATTATAATCACAATATACTTGTCTCAGGCCATTACCTAGAAGGCCCTAATGATTAACATGAAAAGAGACCACAAGGTATCAGTTCCTTACTAGCCAACAGCTTATGTGGTCAAAGAGCAGGATGAAATCACGTCACCTCATTGATTTGTATAAAAATAAAGAAAGACAGGCCTTAACACGCTGCTGACCTCCAGATTCCTGGTTGTCTGAGTCTCTTTCCTTCGCCGACACCACCCATCCCTTCGTGATCCCAGACCCTGTCGAGGCTGGCCCTCAGCATTAACCAGCTTGCGCAGACTGAAGGTAACTGGCATTTTTTAACTGTTTTCTACTTTTTGTTGATCGGAAGATGGGAGATGGGCTTAACCAACAACTATGCTGAGCCACAGTGCTAAAGTGATCAGCAGGTGGAATAGACACATTTTGAGAGCCCAGCTCCAGACTCAGAGCACCACAGCCCATCCATCCTCTCTTTTAGAACCTCTGCCATAGATTCTGCTGTTTTGCCCAGAGAAGGCGGTGCAGCTTGACTGGGACACCATCTTGTTTGACTGGGAGGCAGAATCACCCAACTGGAGCCCTCAGCAGGGGCTAATTTCTGGCCTGGGAGGGAGTCCCAGCTTTTCCCAGCAGAAAAGCTGGGTTTAGCACAGTGTGGGACCTGGAAGGAGATGACAGCAGGCCAGTAGCCTGTCCCTACTTTGAACTGTATCATAGCATCTGAGAAGAGCTGAAGAGGTGCCTCTGTTCTCAGCTGGAAGGAGAGGCTTGCCACACCAGACAGCCTGACTGATTTTGGAAGTGGTGAGATAGCTTTTACCTTTTAAAGTAAGACTGCTTAGAGAAATAACTGCAAGTGCAGCTTGATAGCATCTCTTCCAGCCTTTACCAACTCACATCATACAGTCAGCTGACAGCCCCCCAGTGACTCTGTAAGTATGGGCATATCTTTGTGAGTCAGGAAGTGGAGCCTTCTACCTCAGAGATGCCACTGGGCCCAGTCACAGTAGTACATAGAGGTTGCTGGTCATCAACTTCCTTCTCAGAACTGTGTCTCATTTCCTGTTAAGGCAACACCAGAGACACTAAACAGCCTCTAGATTCCCAAAGGCAACAAAATCTACTCAGAAATTTAAAGAAACATCCACCCATGGGTCCATAAAACTCACAAAATAAACAATCAAAGAACTTCCCAGATGAAGAAGCCAATGCAAAAGTATCAGAGGTCGAGTACAAAAGAATTATCCAGACATCCCTCCTAAACATTATAGAAAATGCAGCAGAGCAAAATGAAAAATTAAGCAAGTTGTTTGAAATGATGGAACACCAGCATTTTGAAATCGAACAGATCAATAACAACATTACAGAACTAGACAGTCTGATTCAAAGCCAAAAGAGCAGAACTGAACAAACAGAAATTAGACTAAGCCACCTTGAAGATAGAGCTACTGACACCAGCATTTATGACTAGAAAGAAACAAGAAAAATGAAGAAGAATTAAGAAACATGTGGGACTCTATCAAGAGGGATAATCTATGATTAATCGGAGTTCCCGAACAGGGAAGTATACCTGAAAACACAGAGTATTGTTGTTGAGCTGCTGACAGAAAATTTCCCTGAAATTATGAAAGAAGAGAACATAGATATCCAAGATGCATATTGAACACCACAAAAATCAGACCCTAAAAGAAAGACACCAAGGAGTATTTTAATCAAGTTTAACAAAACAAAATGTAAGCAGAAACTCTTAAAGGCAGAGAGACTCAAAGCAACCCCAACATTCAGAGGGAAGCCCTGTAGGCCTTCATCTGACTTCTTGGCAGAAATGATGCTGAAGCAGAGGCAGTGGGATTACATATTCAAAGCCTTGAAGGAAAAAATCTTCCAACCAAGAATTACATATCCTGCAAAACTGTCTTTCAAATATGAAGACAAAATTAAGACATTCGCAGATGAAGATAAACTTAGAAACTTTATAAAAACCAGACCAAAGCTACAAAACATATTGAAAGAAGCTCTTTGCTTAGAAAAGCAAAACCATTAACACTAAATGTAAGGAGGCAACAGAGGACACAACATCAGAAGCCTATTTAGTTAGAGAAGACACAAAACTCAATCAAAGCTACAATATTAAAAGAGGGGATCCAGTGATCATCATATCATGAAAACTATACCATCACATTAAAAAAAGAGATATACTACACTAGTTATAGTCCATCCAGATGGAGAGGAAGTAAGATATGTAGAAGTTAAAATCGGGTTTAAATTTAGATTATTAAGGGGAATCAAAAGGGTAGCTGCAGAGCACAATGAAGATGCAGTATATCAACAGGAGAAACGTAACACAGGAGTCTCAATAAACACAAAACCAACACTGAAAAGGATGAAAAAATAAATCCATAAAGAAGAATGGCCCAGAACAGAATATTAAGAGCAACAGAGAAAACATCAACACAAAAATAAATACATCAAAATGACAGCACTAAACACATACCTATCAATAATTATAATGAATGTAAATGAACTGAATGCTCCAGTAAAGACACAATGAGTGATATCTTGGATCAAAAGACATGACCCATGTACATGTTGCTTACAATAAACTCACCTTACACTTAAAGATATGAACTGAAAATTAAAGGATGGAATAATATATACCAAGCTAACAATATACAAAGAAGGGCAGATGTGGCAATAATAATCTCAGAGAAAATAGACTTTAATGTAAAATCCACCAGCATGGACAAGGATGGTCACTATTTATTGCTGAAAGATTCAATACACAAGCAGGACTTAACAATATTAAATATTTATGCACCCAGTACTAGGTCACCTAAATACATTGATTGAACACTGACTACACTGAAAAATTAGACCACTCCACAATAATAGTGGAAGACTTTAACACCATACTTTCAGTATTTGACAGATCTTCTAGAACAAAGCTCAATAAAGACACAGAAGATCTTATTGCCACAATTAAACAAGTAGACCTCATTGACATATACAGAATATGTTATCTATCAACAGATAACTACATTTTCTTCTCCAGTGAACATGGAACATTTTCCAGAATAGATCCTGTGTTAGGACATAAAGCAAATCTCAACAAAATCCAAACCACTGAATTATTGCAAAGCATCTTCTCAGACCATAAAGCCATAAAAGTTGAAATCAATAGCAGAAAAAAAAATAGCAAATTAATTCCACTGCTTAGAATATTTTCTACAGAATCAAGGGCAGTCACACGAACACATACATGTACGTGAATGTATATTGCAGCACAGTTCACAACATCAAAAAGATGGAATCAATCCTGATGCCCAACAACAGATGAATGGATAAACAATCTACAGGTATACTCAATGGAACTATAGTATACTCAGTGGAACACTATACAATGGTAAAAAACAATGATGATTTTAGGAAGCATCTCATAACTTTTCTTCAGTTGGAAGACATTATGTTGAGTGAAATCAGTCAGCAGTACCAGGACAAATATCATATGAGACCCCTAATATAAGGATTTTAAAACAACTCATGTACAGAAGAAAAGACTTTTTGACAGCTGCCAAGGGAGGTGAGGGAGGGAGGAAAAGGGTTGATTATACATTAGATAGTTGATAGAAATTTGGTTAGGTGAAATCAGTGACAGCACACATGAGAAAGAAGATCAGTTTAACTGGACTTCAACATAACCTGAAAACTCCTCCAGTCTTAACCCAATATTGCAACGATAAAGTAGCAGGCATGGGGTTCCAGGGACCATGTTCTTAGGGGCCATCGAGGCCAATTGTTGTAACTAGACTATTGCTAATAGAGTCTTTTGCACCCCATATGGGTGAGTGGCATCTGGGGCCTTAAAAGCTAGCAAGCTGCCATCTGAGGTACCCCAAATATTCCCAACTCAGCTGGAATAGGACACCAAGGACAACAACAACATGAGTGAAAAAGAGCCCAGAAGACAGAAAGACCCACGGGATTGGGTGACTATATCAACATGTGACCAGAGGAATCAGATGGTGCCCACTTACCACCAATGATAGCCATGATAGGGCTCATAATATTGAGTCCCAGTGGCAAAACAAGAAAAAAAGGAGGTGCACCATAAGAACTCCACTAAAAGACTGCAACCGGTGATCTGAAGGCCTGGGAGTTCCCCTGGAAGGATGGCCCCTAGACCTGACGCTGCCCTGATCATAGATCATTACTGAGGTCAACTCTTCGGATAGGAATGGATTGGATTAGGTGACAAGGAGTGACCATATCATGTGTGCACTTTATGGTTCTATGCATCCATAGAATATTGTCCTACTGGCCTCTTACCAGAGGGGAGTGGAGAGCGTAAAGGGGAGGAGACAGGAGAGTGTTAAGAGGATATGACATGTACAGAACAGAAAGGAGGATTGTGTAGTCACCAGGCAAGGACAGCAGAAGGAGCTGCAGGTAGGCAGGCATGCGAATTTAAACTGTATTGTCAACTTTCACTCAATCACAGTACAAAAAAAATCTTAAAAAGGAAAGCAAAGTTGGAATACTTAAAGTCACCTTTGAGGGAACTCTGTTCCTGGAATTCACAGAGGTTTAGCACAAGTCTTATCTAATGATCAGACCCCACCATTTGCTGAAATCAGTCTGCTATGCCCCACAGGTATAGCCCAAACCAGCCTGGTATGTGCCACTTGGTATGACCAAATAACCATAAATAGCTTTTGCGTCAGCCACCTCCCACCTCCTTATCAGACCTTTCTGCCATAAAATCATAAATCTCCTCACTGGAGCTTTCCACTGTAAAACAATAAACGACTTTTGCGTCAGTCACCCCTCACTTCCTCATGGGAACTTTGAAACTATAAAATCTTTGGTCACCAGGTGTCATGGTTTGAATTGTGTCCCCCCAAAAATGTGTGCAGCCACGTGGCTGGGATATGGTTCCCAGTATCTTGGGACTGTCCTCCATTGTGTGGTTTTGCTAACCTGTATGTTAAAGGATTAGGGTGGGGCTGTGAATTCCTGCTATGGGGGAAGTTTCCCTGGAGTATGGCTTGCCCCACCCTTAATGCTTTTAGCTTGCAAGGAATAAAAGGAAAAAGAACCAAGGACAATTTGAGAACCTCGCTACCATCAAGCAAGCAGCACCGGGAGCAGAACGCGTCGTTCAGACCAGAGGTTCTTGCGTTAGGACGCTCCCTGGACAATGACTGATGCAATACTGGACTTTCCTCCAGAGCCGTCAAGGGGAAAGTCTTTCCCTGGAGCGGACACCCTGAATATGGACTTGCAACCTACCGGACTGTGTAAGAACAAATCTTTCTTTGTTAAAGCCATCCACTCTGTGGTATTTCTGTTAGAGCAGCCCTAGCTGACTAAAACAGAATTGGTACCGTGGGAGTGGGGTGCTGCTCTAGCAAATACCTAAAATGTGGAAGCCACTTTGAAACTGCGAATGGATAGAAGATTCAGAAGGAAAGAAGAAGGCGCAGATGGTGAGAAACAACAGAGGACTGGCAGCAGCAGCAGCGGCAGCAGCAGAACCAGAGGCAGCGCTGCAGCCGACCCGTGGAGCGAGAGAGGTCAGTGCCTGCGCAGAATTTTCCTCGCGGAACGGGGTGCCTCTGGGCACTTGAATCGGTGAGCTGACCTTGCTGACCCACGGAGTGAGAGAGTTGAGTGCCTTTGGGCAGGACGCTTTCCAGCAAGAGTGGGGTGCCTCCGGGCACTTAAACCAGTGGAGCTACAGAGCTTTGGAACACTTGCCCGGCAGGGCAGATGTGGGCCTGAGGCCCAGGCCATGCAGCCATAGGAAGCTGAAGCTGAAGAGACAAATAGCGTGAGAAGCTGAGCTGCCTCAGTCTCAAGAGGTATGGCCATGACCTCAGGGGTTTGAAAGGGTGGAACCATGGCGTGCTGTGTTCGTAAGGGTGGAATTGCCACTCAGTTGGGCTTAGGGTGCTCCTAAAGCCGATGGGACAGAGTTTCTGTCCAAGTGGGCCTTGAAGGCAGAGTTGTAGCACGGGGTTGGAGGTCTCCACTCAGAAACCTGAGAGTGTGGCTGATACCTAGAGTATGGAGAGCATTGCTGTTGTGTAGAATGTCTCAGAAAATGTAAGAGTATTTCCAAAGCTTTGAGGGCTAATGTAATGTGTCCTGTTGACTTGCCTGTTGCCTGTTAATGCCTTCTAAGTTTCACAGATGTAGATTTTGGACTTGGAACTGATTTAAGACTTCTGTTATATGGATGGACATAATTTTACTATGGTGAGATGAATGTGTTAAATGTTTTTGTGATGTGATTTTTGGGTTGTCAAAGGGTGGGATGTCATGGTTTGAATTGTGTCCCCCCAAAAATGTGTGCAGCCACGTGGCTGGGATATGGTTCCCAGTATCTTGGGACTGTCCTCCATTGTGTGGTTTTGCTAACCTGTATGTTAAAGGATTAGGGTGGGGCTGTGAATTCCTGCTATGGGGGAAGTTTCCCTGGAGTATGGCTTGCCCCACCCTTAATGCTTTTAGCTTGCAAGGAATTAAAGGAAAAAGAACCAAGGACAATTTGAGAACCTCGCTACCATCAAGCAAGCAGCACCGGGAGCAGAACGCGTCGTTCAGACCAGAGGTTCTTGCGTTAGGACGCTCCCTGGACAATGACTGATGCAATACTGGACTTTCCTCCAGAGCCATCAAGGGGAAAGTCTTTCCCTGGAGCGGACACCCTGAATATGGACTTGCAACCTACCGGACTGTGTAAGAATAAATCTTTCTTTGTTAAAGCCATCCACTCTGTGGTATTTCTGTTAGAGCAGCCCTAGCTGACTAAAACACCAGGTATTGGCAGGGCTGAGCCACATCTTGGTTCAGACCCCACTTTCTCTTTGGATAAACTTCACTGAACTCTTGGGCTGATGTGTTTCTGCCCCTGTTTCATGCCATTCTATTCGCAATGACGTTAAATAAATAAAAAGCTTCTGAGACTTAAAATTAGACTTAAGGTATTGGACACATTTAAAGATACACCAGTGAACAACCTAAGTCCAAGTAACTCTCATTCTGAATCAACAGGAAGGTTTTCCAGTCTCCAGTTTCATCCCTCTCCAATCAGCCCTTCACATTTCTGTCAGACTTTTCTTTCTAACAAGCACATCTGAAGACATGATTCCTCTCATTTAAAAACCTTTCAGTGACTCCTCGTTGGCTTAATTATGAAGTCTTTAGTTTTGGGCTTCCCTGCCTTCTTCAACCTAATCTTTCACTTTGGCCACCTGTTGAAACCTGTATCTGGCTGTACCAAACCTCTTGTCCCTTTTCCAATACATCTGTTTGCAGCTGCCCTTCAGTGGAAGCTCCTATTTCCCTTATAGTCCATCTGACTGATACTTGATCGTCTTGTCAGACAGCTCGACTGTCACCTACTCTGAAGAGCCTTTCCTAGGCATTTGATAGAGCTGATCTCTCCCTCCTTTATATCCTGTGGGGTCCTGCACATGATTCTATGACAGTATCTTGAACACTTAACTATCTTTATGTGTTTATGACCTCAAGATCCATGAGGGTAGGCACCTATTTTTACTCAGCTTTTTCACCCCAGTGCTAGTCGCTTTAGAAAATAACAATAAAAAGAAATTCATTGAATAAATGACCTAAAAAGAATATTCAGATTCTTAGCTCTACCTTCAACTCCCTGTCTTTTTCTGATGTATCTCTCAAATGATACCTCACTGGCACATTCTTGTCATGCACTGTGTCTAGGGTTTTCCTTCCAATATACTGTCTTCGTATAAAAATTTCTTTCCTTTAAAAACCTTGGCTGATTTATTAGGCTTCAAAAAAGTTGTCTAGGTCATTCTCTCACCTTGTCTCCTTCTTACCTAAAATTGTGAGTTTATTTCCACAATACTTTCTCTAAGAAAGTGTAATTTCTGGTTCTATCCATTTTTCTTCAATTACATATGTATCTCAATAATTAATCATTTGAATAATAAGGGGAAATATGATTTCCACACTCATCTACATGTAGGGACATTTGTCAAATACAGGTCTTTATCCTATTATGTAACTATAGTTTTGCCTGATTTTAGTTTAGATTATTAGGAGGACTTAGGACATGTTCTTGTCAAGGTTATCTAGGGAACCTGATCTCTGCTGCCACATAGTGTATTTTATTCCAGAATCTAACATTTTCTAGGGATAACAAAGGTCGTAGTTTGCATTATAGAACACACACAGTATTGATATGGTTACCAAAGGAACCTGATCTGCCACGTATCTACAGTTCTCCCTGGCAGTTTGTGATGCAGATTTGGGTTCTTCCTGGCAGCTGGGATGCAAATAGAACAGTTTCTCCTGGTAGTTGTAAGGTGGCTACGGTTGCCTCAGGCCCAAATCAGAAGCCAAGTTACTACCTTCCCCTCCCATCTATGACCACTCCATTTTTTTTTTTAAATTATCAGTGAATGAAAATGTAGATTCTCATATAAATTTGCATGCTCACCTATATGTCGCTTCTTGTTTTTGCCGATAAAAAGCACCCCAAAATGTGGACTGGGTCTTTTTTTCACTCACGGAGACTAACCTGTTCCCTCTTTGGAACATGCTTTCCCTTAATAAACTTTTCTGTCATTTGCTACTGAAAAGGATGCGTCCTCGTGTGCCTTGGGAATGGGGATCCCAGTTTGCCACCTGTCGGGAGACCGAACTTGCTAGTTCGATTGCCAGAACCGAAATCAGGTCACTCAGGGTCTAATCAGCTGCACAACTTCGACATTTTGGTGTCAAAATCTGTGACCTGGTTCCTCTATGGCCTGACTTTTCTCTTCTTTCTGCTGATGAGTGATGGGGACCCCTGAGGAGAAGCTGCCCTTACCACATGTGGGGACCATTCTCCAGGCCACCCTCTATATGGCCCCTGTCCAGACTGAAAATCAGATCTGGCATTGCCACCTTTGTAGGGCCCCTCCAATAGCTACCTACTTGTTTCACATCTGGTAATCAGATGAAGTCCCAGATCCAGTCCCTAACTTATTGAGCCTTCTCATCAAACATCTCCTCGCATGCCTTTGGGCCCATTCTTCCCTTTTAACTATGTCCTCCAAAATATTAATTTCTTGGGGAACTTTCTCCAACTGGTCAAAGGGCCCTCTTGAAGGTGTAACTCCTCTTTGATTTCTGGCTCTACTGCCCCTTCTTTGGAAATCTTTTAGGTAACAAGATGGATATTTCTAAGAAACTATGGGATCCCAATATGGGATGCTAAAAACAGAGAGTTATGGACAAAACACACCCCAGTTTCGGGAGTGATCTACAGGGAGGGATGCCCCAACTGGTTCAGTCTTGCAGACAGTTTCTAGGGCACGGGTCTCCAGGAGATCTGGCCAGGTAGAAAAGCAGTGAGACACCTCCCCATGGAAGCCTGGGAGAAGGATGCAGAGATGCCTCCCTCATTCCTTTTAATTTCAGCTTAGTGGTGGCTGGGATGCTAGCCCTCACAAGCCCAACTCCCCTTGTCAGGTCCTCCCTGTGGAACGGGGCCCACTAAGTACTAACACATATCCCATTAAGTCCTTAAAAACTGGAGCAGTCCTAACCCAATTCCAGACCCCGCAGTCAACCAAGTCTCCCTAAGCAATTCTTTCTTGCGTATCTCACAAGGAGCCTTGGGGGCCTTCAGAGACCTCCAATCACAGTTTGGTGACCAGGAGCGGGCCCCCAAAATCAGGTGAGACCTCCAAACCCTGACAGGACAGAGACGGACAAGCCACCTCACTAATAGAAAAAGGCAAGTGGCCGCTGGAGCAATGTTGATGCCGAGCCTTCTCCTGAGGTGGGTGGCTATTCCAGCATCTGGACAGGTAAGGGAACGAGAAAATCTTTAACCTCTGCTTCTTCAAGTTGCCTGTCCACTGGGCAGCTACCTACCCATTGTATCTTGTGTTTTGTCTTCCCTTTAGTAAGTGCTGGGCACAGGCATTGGATTGAAGATCTCTATTTTTTTTTTTTTTAAGTAGAGGGCAGAGGACTGATGACCCTAGTTTTTGTCTGCCTGCTTTGTCTTTTGCTTTGTTGAAATTTGGTTTGTATTCTGGGGGCCAGGCCCAGACAGTCATTTTGTAATACGTCCTAGGGAAAAGTTCTGGAACACCTAGACATTTGGTAATAGGAAGAGACTTCCGCATGGCCTTTTGTTAGGGTCTGATCCCCTCCCCATCCCCTGTCCTTCACAGCCATCACCTCAGTCTGGAGGATGGAATCTGCTGATGCTCCGCCTTCTTGGACCATTCTTACTTCTCTAAATTTCTTGTGGCACAGTACCACTCTTAAATGGGACAGCAGCCCCATGTATGTCTTCCTCTTTACTTTCACACTGGCCTTCTGTAACAACTTGTTTCAACACCTCATTATTTTTGTGAAGTTTGTGTTCAGTTGTGGGGACCACGGGTTTGTAACTTTCCCTGGAAAGTGTCTGAGAGATTGCATTATTCCTGTAGGCTGACTGTTAGGTGCGTAAAACTTTGCTACAAAAAAAAATGTGTTCCAACCCTAGCAAGAGATTTGATCAGTTGAGCAGAGAATCTGTAATTTCCAAAGTGA
Organism: Heterohyrax brucei; assembly: GCA_028571685.1. Taxonomy (NCBI): domain Eukaryota; kingdom Metazoa; phylum Chordata; class Mammalia; order Hyracoidea; family Procaviidae; genus Heterohyrax; species Heterohyrax brucei. Next base: position 23,467,292 of record CM053152.1, read on the forward strand.
GTTGATAGACACTTTATGAGTTAAAATTAGATTGGGAAAAATAAGAGACACAGTAAAAACTGAGTAAAAACCTAAAATGTTTCAATTACAGGCTTTAAAGTAATTTCCAGGACCTTTTAGGTAACTAGCTGATAAGAAATTGAGTTAACAGGTATGTGTCACAGTTGAAATGCATGTATGTTTGCTTTTCAAGTAGCATAAGAAAATATATGTAAGTCTTAATGGGTGAGTTCATTTTCATTGTTTAAAGGGATATACTGTAGAGGTTTGCTGAAAAATATTTATGGTCAAAAGTTTTGTCTGACAAAAGCTTAATGGTTTAATTTATGAGATTTTTAAGAACATAGTGTTAGAAAGAATTGGTTTCTTTTTGCTGTTAAAATAACAAACTTTTTTCTGATTTCTGAGTAAACAGTTAATTTATTCCTTGTGTTATCTCCCTTTGAGGCAAAGATTTGAGTTCTCATTAGAATCAGATTCCTGAGTCAGAAAATCAAACCACAGGACTTGGAAAAGGAAAAAAAAAAAAAAAATTAAGATTTTCTTACTGTAAGATCTTTAATTAAATAACTTTGATATTGTTTTTTACAACAAACTCCTAACAACTCTGAAACTTCACGGAAAGCTGTGAATAATACCCTTTTCTAAAGGGGCAAAGAGTCTTATTTAGTAAACTATATGGCATGGGTTAAAATTAAGTATCTAATTTTCACTGGGTTAAAATTTATGTTGGTTATTTCCTGTTATATTTTTGCTTAATATTATTTAATAAATGCATAATATTAAGTCATAATTAGTTCCTAACTGCTAATGGAAGAAAGCCTGGTTGCATAGTGGTTACATGCAAAAGTTCAGCAGTCAGAGTCTACCAGGCACTCCTTGGGATCTCTGTGAAGCCGTTTCACTCTGTTCTATAGGGTTGCTATGATTCAAAATTAACCACAACACTTGGTTTGGTTTCATCTGGTTTAAATTGCTAACTTGACTATTATTATTATTGTAACTCTAGTACCTTGCAACTTATTTTGTCCTTTCAAAATGGTTAATTGAGAGCTTCACATAACTAATGTCATAATGATATTCCAAATAATCCGTAAATGTTTTTGGCTGCACCAGGTACTCTGGCCCGCTGTGCTGGCCTCTTTCCAAATAGGCACAGAGCCCCTTCAGCTATTGTGACCTTGGTGTCCCACCTCTTCTTTGCTCTCTTGAGAAATGCCTTCAGCCTGGAAAATAGCAGGTAGGAAGGCTATCTGGCATTTTTTGTATCCACAACTTTTTTTTCTTGCTTCTTAGAGTGGGCTCAGCAGGCTAGTTTCACTAGCTGAGGAATTTTTGTATAAGTTTTAGCATTGGCTCAGCTGCTCCAGGGACAGACCCAAATCGGGTAACAATTATTTTAATCTAACATCATCCAAGCCAATGCTTTGACTGGACAATTCAAATTATTTACATATAAAATTATTTTTATACTATTGGTATTTAGAGACTTAATAATCTTGGTATATCCTGACTATGTGGTATTATGCCTCAAGATTATGTATGATACCTGAAGTTCTTTAAAAATATGGATAATGATTGTATTTAGAAGTACTATTCTCTAAAGTTTTCTACACATTGGATTTTATTTGGCCTTTATAATTTGCATATATTTTTATTAATCATGTCTTATTAAGCTTTTGTCATCTATAGTTTTTAGCTGAAAACATCTAACAAAAATATCTCAACAAAGATATTAGACTTGTGAAAAGGACTATGACATCAGATATCCAAAACTCTCATGCAGAAACTGATGGCCTCACAAACCACAGCTGATCCAAAATCAGGTGGAACAAAAAATAACTACATAGCCAAGCCAAGTGCTATCTACATAAGGCTGAGTATATAAAAATACACTACTGGTTCTATGTGGAAATGTTGCTAATGTTTTAAGGTTCTGCTTTCTAAAATATAAAGAAACCTTTTCTCCTAAAGTATTTAACTTATGGGTTTGGAGCTGAGGTTTTACAGAATACAATTGCTGTGGAGACATGAAAAAGTTACTATTTATGAGGTGTTTAAGTTTATTTCCTTGTTCAAAGACCTAAGGGTGACAGTTTTCATTGGTTATTGGCTTAATATTGCTAATGTGTTCTATTTTCTAGTTCACGCTGTATAATGCCTGAATCTTAAAAACCTGATGGTGTTCAATTACCATTTACTGAACACTTTGATCAAAAATTTTATAGTGAGATACACAATTCTTTTAGGGTCCGGATTTCTGACTTCTGTACAAATTAAGATGGCCCATATTGGCTACTACTTTGAGAAAAGACTGGTTCTCCTAGCCACCTTAAGTCAGATAATGATCCAGATAAACTGGTCTATTCTTTTACTCTGAACACTGCTAAAAAAGCCATTAGGGCCATACAATTTTATATGCTGGTCTATATCAGACATAAGACAAATACCACAAAGCTTGAGACAGAACCTCAGACCCCACTCTCCCAGTCGGTATAGCCAAGCCAAAGCCAAGTGCCGTCAAGTCGGATCCGTATATAGAAGACCCTTAAAATGTTTAATTAGAAAGTTTGGTGTCAGAGGAAAAAAGAAAAAGGATAAAAAAAAATAAAAGCCCAGTTGTGGCTATAGTCCTTCAGGCCCACTTTGAGGTAACCCAGTTGGCCCCAGAGTAGGTCAAGACTTAGATTACCTCACTGGTCAGTGAATATGGACCCTGGCTATTACAGGTACTGTAAAAAATGAGGCTTCTTTAAGGTGGAGTACCCTGAATGTTACACAACAGGATGTTCATAGATCTACCCAACGAAGGTCTACAAGGACAGGCCCTCCAGAACTCTCTCAGAAGAGGAATCTAAGAAACTGACCACTAATGGAGCCCCAAGCAAGGCCGGTAGGCCTCCCGGCCACACATCAGAGAGCTAAGGGTTACGCTCAACATGGAAGGTAAGGAAATTAAATTTGTCTTGGACACAACAGCCAGCCTCTCTATCTTCGATTACCCAGTGGGTCCACTTTCTAAGAGAGATTGTGTAATTATTGGCTTGAACTAAAAATCCAGGGTGGAGGAAATTTGACTCTTATGTCTGATGGGAGTCCCAATTACTAACGCATTCCTCTCTAGATATCCCTCACTGTCCTGTTGTATTGCTGAGGCAGAAAGTACTAAGTAAATTGGGGACACATACATTTAAAAGCTCTACTAAATATAAATAATAAGGACCGAGAATTACTTATATTGTTGGCTAATATAGTAAACCTAAAGAATCAGAAGGGCATATACCAAAATAAGTTCTCAGTCAGATTTCACAAACAGTTTAAGAGTTGAGGCAGACACAGATAATCTGTGGGGAAGCACACACTTAAAACCTTATGAAACATGTAGCACCTCTTCTGATTGAACAGTCAGGAGCAGAGACAGGCAGCCTGAGGGCATCTGTGGTGTGATTAAAACTAGTGACAAACCAAATTAATTGTCCTGGGACACTTGAGATAAGTCCGCAAACAATTGTGTCAGCTTCCTCAAAGTTGTTTTTCAGATGGAACCAACTCTGGAGACATGTGCAGGAAGTCCCGCTTCTACCACTACATGTCCTTCCAATGTGGGTACCAGAGAGCTACAGTCAGTACCAGAGAACTGAACCAAGGGACAAGCTGCTGCCATCTAAAAAGGAAATACTTCAGATCCCCATCCCTAATTTGTCCCTAACTTATACTGTGGGCATAGACTGGCTATAAAACCCTACAGGCTGATGTCACTGTTACTGCCAGTAGTAATTCCCTTAATCTTTTGGGTTATCCTTACCTTTGGACCCCTAATTCTTAATGCCTTAATTTGCTTTACCTCTTCCAGGCTACAATTCCAAGTTAAACTGATGGTCCTATAAGTACCTGTACGAACCAGGCAAGAGATCAGCTAACTCAGCGTTTCTCAGACAGGACACTAGAGGAACATGGGTCTGACAGGTAGGTAGGAATACACCCCCAAATAGCAGGAAGTAGCTAAAGAGAAGTCAACTTCCCAGGTTCCCTTCAAGATTTCAGGTCCAGGTCTCCTCATGGGGGAAACGTCAAGGTTAGCTAGGGAACCTGATCTCTGCCGCACATACTAACATATTTTACTCCAGAATCTAACATTTCCTAGGGGTAACAAAGGCCATGGTTTGCATTATGGAACATACACAGTATTGATCTTTCACACATCTACAGTTCTCCCTGGCAGTTTGTGATGCAGATGTGGGTTCTTCCTGGCAGTTGTGATACAAATACAACAGTTCCTCCTGGTAGTTGTAAGGTGGCTACAGTGGTCTCAGGCCCAATCAAAAGCCAATTTACTACCTCCCCCTCCTATCTATGACCACTCCCTGTTTTTGCCAAGGCAAAGCACCCTGAAAATGTGTACTGGGTCTTTTATCCACTCATGGAGACTGACCCATTCCCTCTTTGGAATGTACTTTCCCTTAATAAACTTTTCTGCCATTTGCTACTGAAAAGGATGCATCCCCACGTGCTTTGGGGAGGGGTTTACCAGTTTGCCTCTCATTGGTAGGCCAAACTTGCTAGTTTGACCTCCGGAACCGAATCAGGTCACTCGGGGTCTAATCAGCCGCACGACCTCCACATTCTGGTCTGGGACGAGATGAAATGTACTATGTGCTAAATGGAAATCAAGTACCACAGGAATCTCAAGTAGAGACTGTTAGGGATCCTGGCTCAGAAGTGCCATTTAGGGGAAACACTGTTGTTCAGTATATATTGAGAAATTGTTTTAATTCTCCTGGAAGTCAGAGTTTTGGCGATGGAGTTGGGTGATCCACCCAGCAGATTTGCCCTTGGGTGTTCTTTTGAACCTTTAGACTTGGAGAAACTGGTTCCTGGGGGCTGCCTTTGGGTCAAACTGTGGTCTAGCTAATTTGCTTTAGGTCATGTGTTCTTTTGAAGAATTTAGTTAGTTTCAGGGAAACAGACTTCAAGTTTCAGACTGGAGCTATCTTTAGGGTAAATCAGTAATTATTTTCATTGCTCTTTTCCAAAAGTAATGAACACATACTCCACTGAAGTCCACGCAAGGAGATTCATGGAAAGTTTGAAAACAGTGTGGGCTAGGGAAACACCCGATCTCACAGAGTAAAACAAATACACCCAAGAAGAGAAGGAGAAAAAGGGCACATTTAATGTGGTAAATAAAGTTACAAGATGTATGATTGATGTTTGGTAAGGTAAGGTAGCTACAGGCGGGTTGTCGCTAATCTGGGAATCCAAGGGGATTACTGGTCACCCAGGATTACTGCAGAAGCAGTAACTACAGGGGTATACAGGTGATCACAAGATGATTACTTTCTTCCCAAGGACACTTGGTTCAAAAAATAGCTAGGGGAACAATGTATTTCCAGTGAGTGGTCTACTTCTGACATATCTGATGGCCCAAGGGCTCAGCAATCTTTCAGGAATACTCTTGCCTTATCCTTGCCTTAACCCCAAAGAAAGACAATGTTTCTTAGTTACAGGCTTTTAAGTCTGTATAAAGGTCACTGAATGTAGCAGAAGTTAGCAAGAATTGAGATGGAGTTTGGACCCAGATCCAAACTAGCCATTTTACTAGGGTCAAGTTTCTCCGCTGGGAGCTCCTACATGTTCTTCAAGGCAGTTCTGCCTCAAATCCTTCCTGACCAAAAATTTATTTATCAGTTCTGATTCATTTTTTGACAGCAATTCCATTAAGATTTGGCATAAGAGTGTTTCAAGGCTCTCTCATCTTTAAAAAACTTTTGATATTCTAGTTAAAATGTCTTCCTGATTTGCAAATTGTATGTTAAATAAATATCAATCAATTTCTATTATTGGCCTAGTACAATTTTCTTTGCTTTAATATTCTGAATAGTTCGCATATAAATAGCATATAGCTAGCATTGTCAGTTTTCCCTGAGGTGACTGGTTACAGTCAATAAAGAAGAGGCTGAGCTGGGAGATCAAAAAGATACTTTATTTCACGTACAAAGAAAGGAGTAGTAGAGGCTATTGCCTCTGGTACTGCTTGTTGAAATGAGGCATAAGTGACTCCATTTTGAGGAAGGGCGCAGTACGAATTCAAGGTATTCAAGAAAGCCCCAGGAAACAACTTAATAGCAGAAAATACCATACAGTAATCTCACCTTTGTCTTACAAAACATCTGTCACAAGACAAAGCCTGGGGACAGCCTTGCAAGTGACCCCTAGACCTTGACCACATTTTAGAACAGGAATTCTAGGTGGCTTTAACCAATCAATGTAACGGTCAGTTCCCCCTCCCTGCTTTGTAATCTCATGACTTAAATACTGGGTGCTGAGGAAGCTCGGAGTCGCCTCCTTACTCCGCATAGTTTGGAGTGTGTCCCTGGTGCACCAGTCTTTTTCTTATTGGGCATATTTTTAATAAAATTTTACCTTTAAAGAAATTCTGGGTCACGTCTTGAAATCCGAACCCCAACACTGCTGACAGGCAGCTTGGGGAGGTAGGCTTTTATAGAGAGCAGACAAAAAAAAAGAAAAACCACAGCAACTAAACCAACTGAGCCAATTCCAACTCCGTGACCCTATAGGACAGAATAGAACTGCCCCATTAGGTTTCCAAGGAGCATCTGGTGGATTCAAACTTTCAGCTTTTTGGTTTGGAGCCATAACTCTTAACCACTGTGCCACCAGGGTTTCCAGAGAGCAGAAAAGGAAATGCAAATTTATTATGAACATTCAGAATTTCCCTTTCTGCAGGTGCTCAGGGCTAGGGAATCACAACACATTTTCTTTAGACAAGGGTTCAGTTCTCTTGGATCAAGAAAGAGGTTGATTTTTCTTTTTTAGAATGTTAAGTCTCTACCCAGATACCCAGAGGCAGGTTGAGGCCATTAATGGCTCATTCTGTGGTTATCTTGTAAAGGACAATTGAAGAAGAACATGGGTCCTACTTTGGTGAGTGTAGGAGAGCCAGAACAGGAGTCTCTTAGGAGAGTTGGACTCTCAGGCTGCCTGTCTTACCAGTAGTTACAGCTAGAATATGTGGGTTCAATACTTGTTAGTGTTGCTGGACACAACTCCAGAATCCCACTATCTGCTGCAAGCCAGTCTCTGAAACAGGAGCTTAGGTAGAATGATCAAAGGTTTTTATTTCTGTGTGCCACCATCATAGGGAACAGGTGCCATTCAGATAGGCTTTAAAGCCTATTTGAATTTGTCAGGCAATGTGAGGGTTTTTAAAGGGAGGGGCTACTTGCCTTTGTACAGGTAAACACGTGGATAGTTGGGGGCATGTGGAGGTGGACTGGGTAGAGGTTGCCTGGCGGAGGTCATCTGCTTCACCTCACAGGCCATAGTTGGCCATCAAAGAAAACAAAGTGGTGCTAGGCACCATCTGGCCATAAATCTGAAAGAAGAACGCTCAAAACCAAGTTACTTCTCTGGCCTCCCTCGACGCCTGCTTAATTCTTTTATCATTGGTTAGAGCCCATCAAAACAAGACGAGTCATTTATAGCCCACAGTTTACTAAATCTATGGCAAAGCGTCTCTCAGAGGCCTGCCCTAGCTCACCACCAGAGGCTTGTGGAATGCGGAGGTCATGTTTTTCAAGAGGGTTTGGGGTGATGGATCTGAAACAATGGCTCTCAAGCCGTCAGTTTTACTCTCTCCCTCCCAACACTTTTCAGCCTCTGGTTTCACTAGATTTGTCACTTATTAGCTGGATGACTTCAGGTAAGTTACTATACCTTTCTGTGTTTCAGTTTCATCATTAGTAAAAGGGTGATAAAGTAGAACTTAACTCCTCAGGGTTATCCTCAGGATTAAATAAGTTGATAAAGTAACTTGATCAATGCCTGGAAGAAAGTAAGTGAAATGTAAGGCTTACTTCTATGCAGCCAGTTTTAAAAAATCTCAATATGAAATACTAAATCAAAACTTTTGTTATACAGACCGACTTTTGCTTGGTGTTGTTTTACAAATTTTCACACTCACCATCTCGCCCCCAAACAACTGCAATAACAAAACCCAGTTGTCTTCTTCAGTCTCTTTCCTTTCTCTCAATCTGCCATTTATTTAATTGGAGAAAGAATGAATGAACAGAGCCTCGTTTGTTTATAATACATACGTTCTAATCTAGTTTGACCAGATCCACCGCTGACTAAGGACTGCTTGGGCGGAAGAAACAGGAAGGTTGTACGGTAACAAGGCAGAGTCTGGACCAAGGGGCGTCACGCTTGGCTCTTGCCATACCCCGCACCGGCAACCACGACTACCAGGCAGGCCGGCAGGATGCCGCACGGCAGACTCGCCGGGACAGCGACCGGAAGTGTGGCCCGCCCGGAGGCGGGGAAAGGTGAATCAGCGAGAGCCGGGCTGCCAATCGGAAAGGACTGCCCCACCCATGAGGGCGGAAGCGAAGAAGTTAGTTCCGGATGCGGCCGTCGTCGCCGCCCTCTGTCACCTCCGTACCGGCGCCAGTGGCCTTTAGACCCTTCTCCGCTGCTTGTCTCTTCAGTGGAGCCCACTGTCCAGTCCTGGCCCATCTGGACCCTGTTCTTGTCGCTGGCTTCTTACCCCATATGGATCTAGTTGGATTGGCAGCTCCTGAACCCCGGCCGGCAGCGGTGAGTGGCCGCCGGAGTTGACGTACCTACCTTAGTCACCTGTGCTGTCTCTTTCTCTGAAGGCCTGGAGGGGTCAGCAGGCGCGAAGGCGGCTCTTTAGGGGCTGCGACGGTTCCGTGGCGGGAGTCTGGGCATCTCGAAAGGGGCTAACCGGCCGCCGGGCTGCCACGGGTGGGTGGGAACAGCAGGGCGGGGTTGCTGCAGCTCCAAACGACCAGTCTGGATGTTTTTGATCTCTGTTTAGTCTACACCTTGCTTTGTGAGGTTCTGTAAAATATACTTAGAGGAACTGGACCCGCTTACAGATGTTTACGTTTAAGAGAAAATAAGCCTGACCTTGTTTTACACCGGCAAAGTCAGTCAAACCCAGTAATAACACAGAAAATTGGTTTAGAAAGTTGTTGGTTTGTGTTGACAAGCAGTTCGGTATTTTCCTGTTTTTGAAGTAGTGCAAGATAAAGCCAGGCACGCCCTACCTCCCTAACGCTAATGCTTAAAAAACGGTTGTGATTTTTTCTTACCTGCCTGTACTTTAACGTTTAAACTTTTCCCCATGATGTCAAACTAAAAAATTTTATTTCACGTTAGATTTCAGGCTCCTCTCTTTTTTTATGATACTTACATCTGAAGGATGAAAAGACTCCTGCCACTTTACAGGGTTTGTTTGAGAGCAAGAACACTTTAATATGAAGGAGTCGTACATTTAGCGTCCTAATTGTTCTTTATATGTTAATACACAACATTTGTTCCTTTTAAAGGGTCACATGTTAATCTTGTTGGCTCTTCCGACTAGGTCTTAACAGAAAAGTAGAAAATGGCTAGCAAGTAAGTAAAGGAAAACTTTATAAAAGTTATTTTACAACTGTAGGGAGAATAATAAGTTATTCCACTGGCAACTTTGTTTATATGTGACTTTATGTATATTTTTTTCTAAGATCTTATTTTAAGGGTCTAGATTAGTAGATACTATCGGTACTAGGAAAAACATACTCTTCACTTGAAATTCTGTGAGTTAAGCATCTGCAAAACCTGGGAAAGATGCAACATGAGACCAGCTCTACTCAGAAGATGTTGCAACCTCAGAGAAGATGTCACTTACAAAATTAATTTACTGATAAATTATTTGGTATCAGTAAAACGCAATTTAAAATACATCATCAGAGTGTTAAATTTTTGTTTTTGTCATTCAATCAAAAATGACTCCAAGCATATTGATACCAAGACATTTTGACAGGCAAAACAGAAAGAGGCCAGAAGTAGCACGTAGTAGTTTCTTCTTTGAACTCATGGAAGACGGAAGTCATTAGGGAAGCCTTCTTGGAGGAGGTGGAGATTTGAGAAGTGTTTTGAAAAATGGAAACAATTTATACGTCAGTTATTCTCTAATATTTTGGGCTTGAGACCCCTATAAACTTAAAAATTTTTGAGAACTCCAAAGAACTTTTGTTTATGACGGTTATATCTATTGATATATTGATTTTTATTGTTAAAAATTAAAACTGAGAAATTTAAAATGTTTGCCATTTTAAAGTCATTATATGTTACGAAAAAGTAACTGTTTTCCAAAACAGACCAAAAGAAATTAGTGAAAAGAGTAGTATTGTTTGACATTTTCGCAAACCTCTTTAATCTCTGGCTTAATAGGACACAGGTGGCCTCGTTATTTAAGAGCTATGGTTGCTAACCAAAGGTCAGCAGTTGAAATCCACCAGCTGCTCCTTGGAAACCCTGTGGGGTGGTTCTGCATTGTCCTGTAAGGTCACTATGAGTCAGAGTCAATAGCAGTGGATTTTCCCGGAGACACCTGTTTCTCATATCTGATTGAAGTCTGTGAAGAAAATCTATCTATACAGATAATGTAGATTATAACAGGTATACTTTAAGTTGGTATTAAGAGCGTGGTAGAAGTACTAAGAACAAACTGAGCTAATTTCCAAAACTGCACACATTTGTGTTCTAAACCTACTACCTCAGAAACTTTTAGAAAACAGGAATGTATATACAGTCTGTTCGCCATCAGCATGCTGATGTCATCATGATGTGGAGTCTGGAAAACCTCATTCTAGTCTCTTCAGAGAGTAAGAGTGAAAGGGGCAGATAATGTCTTAGAGCTATTATGAAAATAATTTTAAACTCGAAGACCCCCTGAAAGGTTTTTGGAGACCTTTTGTGCAGGGTCCCAGTCTGCTTATTACAAAATGCAGACCTGTGATTATCGGCAGAGTTTTAGAGGATGTTCTTCATAGGAGGGTTGGTAAACCCATAGGCAAAAGTGAGAAAGTCTGTAGTCTTCTTGGAGAGGTTGCTCCTCAAAACTGTCAAGTCAAAAATCAAAACCACTGATGTTGAGTCTGTACTGACTGATAGTAACCCTGTAGGAAGATGTGGAACTGCCCCAAAATGTTTTCAAGGCTGTAAATCTTTATGGAAGCAGACTGCCACAGCTTTCTCCCTTGCGGTATCCAGTGAATTTGAACCACTGAACTTTGGGTTCAAGCGCTAGCTGAGCGCTTTAACCACTGGAACACTAGGACTCTTCAAAACTGTCAAGGTCTTCCAAAACAAGAAAAGTTTGAGAAACTCACAGCCGAGAGGAGCCTAAGGAGACGTGACAGCAAAATTTCATGAATCCTTAATAGGATTCTGGGACAAAAAGAATGTTAGGTGAAAATTTAAGGAAATCTGAATAAAGTATAGATTTGAATTAATAATAACATCAATATTGGTTCATTGGTATAGTGGTGAGGAGCTGCTAACCAGAAGGTCAGCAATTCGAATCTAGTGGCTGCTCCTTAGAAACTCTATGGGACAATTATGCTATGTCCTGTAGAGTTGCTATAGGCCAAAATCAATTTAATGGCAGTGGGAGTTGTGACATACCTCCCAGATAAATGCAAGATGTTAATAATAGGGGAAATAGGGTATGCGGTACCCTGTACTATCTTTGCAGTTTTTCCTTAAAATCTAAAACTCTTCTAAAATAAACATTGTTTTTCCAAATTGGATTAATATTGTGTAGACCCAGATCAGCTTCTCCAGAGGTCCATGTCCTAAAATGTGAAATTACCCACTTAAATGTTCGACTTGGGTCATATCTTCTGGCTGCATGATTAGAAAACGGTGATGCTATGAGTTTATGTTGGTGAGATGAATATTGGGAAATGAGGTTGGATAGCTGAGAAAGAGCAAGCTTATGGAAACTTCTGAGTGCTGGTTTGAGAAGTTTGGATTTGATTTGCAAGTATGAGTGTTTACAATCTTTCTGAAATCTCTACTTCTTTAACCCTCACTCTGGGAAATAGCCTCAGTGTGAGGTGGCCTAACAGAACTGGTCAACAGAACTATGGGGAAGTACAGTGTCTTCATCATCTACTGCTGCTTTAACAGAAGTACCACAAGTGGATGAGTTTAAAAAGAGAAATTTTATTTTGTCACAGTCTAGTAGGCTAAAAGTCCAACTTCAGGATGTCACTTCGGGAGAAAGCTTTCTTTGCTGGAACTGGAGGAAGGTTCTTGTCAGTCTTCCCCTAGACTGGAAGCTTCTGAGATGCAGGGGCCCTGGACCTTTTCAAAGGACATGCTCAGCTCCTGACACTGCTTCTTGGTGGTGTGAGGTTCCCAAATCTCTGTGTTAGCTTCTTTCCTTTATAGCGCAAGGGACTGCTCCGAGGCACAAAAGAATCTTAAGCTGAGTCCTGCCCGCCAGCACAGCTGCTGCCCGTCCACCACTATTGACGTCGTAGAGGCAGGATTTGCAGTATGAAGAACATCACACACAATACCAGGAATCATGACCTAGCTAAATTGGTACAGATTTTGGAGGGAACACAACTCATTCCATGGTATACAGTATAAGGGCTCCTAGGAGCAGAGAAGATCAGTAGGGGTGGGAAATCAGGATGTCTTAGGCTATCTGTGGCCACTACACATTTCTTACGATTTAGTTTATCTTGGGGTGTAGGCAGATTTCTGCCTTACAATAATAAAATTACTGCCTCTCGTTTTTGCCTCTTGCATAGAATTGTCAGTTAACACTTAAACACCTCAGCAGAATTAAAGGACCACTGGCGGAAGACTAGCATGCACCAGAAGTGATTGGGCAAAGTGGCAGTCTTCAGGGTGGAAGAAAGCAAGTTTGGATAGTAGGAATGTAGAACGCACCAGACCTCTACAGCCTAGGGACAAACCCAGCGGTTGCATTAGGTATCTTCCATGTTTCTTTCTAGCATGGATTGCTCAGCAAATACTTAAATGCTGCTTTAGGTCCCAAGCTGTATGCTAGGCTTTGGGGATGAGTTGGCCCCGCCCTTCAAAGGCTCACGCACTGTTGGGCCTTATACATTAACTACTACAGTGATGGCCCTGCGTTAACAGTGATTGGGGAGAGCCTTCGGAGAGGAAGGGACATGTAATTGGGGGAGATGGAGAAAGCAGGAAAAACCACTGAGAAAAGAGCACGTGTGAAGGTTTGGAGGAGTGAAAAGACACCATATGTGGCATTTAGGTAGTGTTGCTAACAACGATAACAAAAAACCCCAAACCCGGTGCCATCAAGTGAATTCCGACTCATAACGTTGCTGGAGTGTAGGATATATGATGGATTAGCCTGGAAAATTTCAAGTTTTCAAGACGGGTCCTTGCTGCAGAAGGTGGATTTTAAACTGTGAACAGTAGGGCAGTTGGCTTTTCTCGTTCCAGAATAAAGTGATTAAGGAAGTGGTTTAGCAAAATTGTAAGAGTGCAGCCTCTTGAAGCCTTGGTTCAAACCTTAGCACTTCCATCTTAATTTTGGGTTAAATAACCTGTTTGTGTTCCAGTTTCTGAATCTACATAAAATGAGGATGACACTGGAATTATTCAGCTGTTGCAAGACTTAATCTTTGTAAATGATCTGTATTTAACTGAATGATTTAAATGCAGTAGTCACCTGCTGTCTGTTAGGCTGCTGTTACTAATTACAAAATGTAATTGACAATTCTGAGTTACAGAATTACCTTTTGGATCTTGGACTCTGGAACAGATCAGACTAAGCATTTTAGTCTAAGATGCAGTATACTGGCCCAGTTTTTTGTAATTAGAGAATCTGTAGGTTTCCTTAGCTTTTCAGTTTCTTGAAGGTGTATGTTGATTTATAAACTGTGGCTAGAGGTAAAATTACGTGTTGGCTTAGTGGTTAAGTGTTACATTTGCTAACTAAAAGGCCAGCAGTTTGAATCTACCGGGTGCTCCTTGGAAACCCTTTGGAGCAGTTCTACTCTGTCCTTTACGGTCACAGTGAGTCAGAATTGGCTTGACAGCATTGTATTTTTTTCTTATACAAAAACCCAAACCAAACCCACTGCTGTTGAGTTCATTGTGACTTATAGTGACCCTAGAGAATGGAATTGAACCTCTCTATAGCGTTTCCAGGAGCACCTAGAGGATTTGAACTGCTGACTTTTTGGTTAGCAAGTAGCACTTAACCACTATGCTACCAGGGTTTCTGCAGCTCATTATTGATGGTTGGTAGTATCCTGTAGCAGATTTCACTTTCCTATGTGGGTCAAAAGGAATTAACAGGACAGAGTAATTAGGTGTGAAAACAGGTTTTGCTTGCTGGTTCACACAAATTAGGATTAAAACTTGAGCCTGGCTGGGAAATTATGAAAAGGAAAGTAATTAGGTGTTCAAGGAAGAGTAATCTTCAGCAACATATGAGATGCATGGGGAGCTAGAAACAAAATTACTTTGGTAGGAATTTAAATGTGAGATAAATGGGGCTTTGGGTGCTGTCTGGTCTGTGCTTTCAAGGTTTAAGTGGGAGGAAAGGAATGATTTCTCAATGAAAATGAGGTAGAGGTGTCAGAGATGACTGGTTCTGAGCTTCCGTGGTGGGGTAGAAGAGTGACAGTGCCAGTTACAGAATGGAGAAGATGAAAAGGAAAGTCAGTTTTCAGAGGGAACTGAACTCACTGCTGTCGAGTCTGTTGTGACTTATAGCCACTCTACAGAACAAGGTGGAGTTGCTCGATCAAGTTTCCAAGGAGCACCTGATGGATTTGAACTGCTGACCATTTGGTTAGCAGAGGTAGCACTTACCCACTGCACCACCAGGGTTTCCTTCAGAGTGAAAGTGAGTTTGATTTGTGATCTGCACAGTTTAATAGTATAGGTAGAACAGTTTCTTACTCATTTACTTCTCACTTTTGGAAAGTTTAGAAAAATATCAGAGGCAGCAAATCCTTTTTTGGAAGTTGGTCCTATATAAGCCAAATGTCTTTTTTTAATTTTTATTTTTATGATTCAGTGAAAATGTACATTCCCATATAAATTTGCATGCCCACCTATGTGCAGCTCCCACTGCTTTCCCTGCCTGGTGACAGTACACTCTTCCTCTCCATTCTATACATGTCATATCTAATAATCTCCTATCCCCTCCTCTCTACCCTCTCCTCTGCCTCCAGTAAGAGATAAGCAGGACAGCATAGATGCATAGAACCATGAAGTGCACACACGATATGGTCACTCTGTGTCCCCAAGTTCGATTCATTCCTATCTGAAGAGTTGACCTTCATTATGATTTATGGACAGGGGCAGCATCAGTGTGAGGGCCTATGCTCCCATGGATACTCTGAGGCCCCTGGACCATCAATTGCGGTCTTTAGTGGAGAACTCAGGGTGCACCCCTTTTTATTCTTGTGTTGCCAGGAAGACTCAACTTTTTGCCCCATCGTGGCTATTGCTGGTGGTGGCTGGGCACCGTCTGTTTCTTCTGGTTACATGTTGATGTAGTCACCCACTCACGTGGGTCTCTGTCTTCTGAGTTCCTTCCCCCATGTCGTTTGGGTCCTTGGTGATCATCCACTCCTGCTGAGTTGGGACCATTTGGTGTACTTCAGATGGCAGCGTGCTAGCTTTTAAGACCCTAGATGCCACTCACCAATATGAGGTGCAGAAGACTCTCTTAGCAAAACACTAGTTGTGCCAGTTGGCCTCGATTTCCCCTGAGAGCATAGTACCTGGCCCCCTGACCCTCCCCCCACCCCAGCTAGTCTGACCTTGTAGTATTTGGTTAAGATGGGAGGAGTAATCATGTTATGTTGAAGTCCAGTTAATATTGATTTGTTTCTAATGTGTGCTGTCACGGATTTCACCCAACCAAATTTCTATCAACTATCTAATCTAAACCTCACCCTCCCTCCCTCTCCACCGTTGAAGCCATCAGAGTCTTGTTTTCTGTGCATGAGTCTATTCCTAAGTTTTTATAATAGGGGACTCATACAGTATTTGTCCTTTTGTCACTGACTACTTTCAGCTCAACATAACGTCCTCCAATTGAAACCAGGTTGTATGAGATCTTTCCTGAAATCATCATTGTTCTTTATCATTGCATAGTGTTCTGTTGAGTATATATACCACAGTTTACCTTTCCATTCCTCTACTGTTGGGCATCTGGGTTGATTCCATCTTTTTGCTGTTGTGGACTGTGCTGCAGTAAACATTCTTGTGCATGTATCAGTTGTTGTGAATGGCCTTGATTCTGTAGGATATACTCCAAGCAGTGCAATTACTGGGTCAAATGTTATATCTATTTTCAGCTTTTTAAGGAAGTGCCAGGTTGCTTTCCAAAGATGTTGCACCATTTTGCAATCCCGCCAACAGTGTAGGAGAGTTCCAATTTCTCCACAGCCTCTCCAGCATTTGTTGTTTTGTGGATTGTGGCCAACCTTGTTGGGATGAGATGGTATCTCATTGTAGTTTTGATTTTAATTTCTTTGATAGCTAATGATCTTGAGCATGTCTGCATGTGTTTTTTGGCTGCCTGGTTCTCTTTAAAGAAGTGTCTGTCCATCTCCTTTGCCCATCGCTTAATTGGATGATTTATCTTTCTCTTGTTGATATTTTGTAGTACCTTATAGATTATGCAGATCGGACATTGGTCTGACATATAGTTGCCAAATAGTTTTTCTCATTTTGTAGGTTGTCTTTTAATTGTTTTGATAAAGTTTTTGGATGAGCAAAAGTGTTTGATTCTTAGTAGTTCCCTCTCATTTATCTATTTTCTGTTGATTGTGGTTTGTCAGATTTTGAAGTCTGTCTTCGTTGTGTATTAAAACTTCCATTGTTGATCCTGTGTTTTTATTGGATAAGCTTTGTTGTTTTAGATTTGTAGCTTTGGTTTGGTTTTTACAAAGTCTCTAAGTTTCTCTTTATCTGTGAGTGTCTTAATTTCATTTTCATATTTGAAAAAAAGTTTTGCAGGATATATAATTCTTGGTTGGAAGTTCTCCTCCTTTAAGGCTTTAAGTATGTCATGCCACTGTCTTGGTGCTGGCGTGGTTTTTGCTGAGAAATCTGACGAAAGCCTACAGGGTTTCCCTCTGAATGTTAGCTTTGCTTTGAGTCCTGCTGCCTTTAAGAGTTTCTGCTTATGTTTCATTTTGTTAAGTTTGATTATAATATGTCTTGGAGTCTTTCTGTTGAGATCTGTATTGAGTGGTGTTCTATATGTACCTTGACTATCTGTATTCTCTTCTTTCCTAATTTCTGGGAAGTTTTCTGTTCAGCAGCTCTGTAGCAATACTGTCTGTGTTCTCAGGTGTCTTGCCCTGTTCAGGAACTCCAATTAATCCATCATAAATTGTTCTTCTTAATAGAATCTCACATGCTTTTTCATGCTTCTTCATTTTTTTTATTTCTTGTTTCTTTTTTCTGATTTCTTCTTGTAGAAGCTGGAGTCAGTAGCACTGTCTTCCAAATCAGAAATTCTCTTTTCCATTTGTTCCATTCTGTTTTCTTGGCTTTGATTTGAAGTTTCTATGTTTTTTGATTTTGTTCTTGATCTGTTGGATTTCCAAGTACTGATGTTCCATCAGATTGAACAGCTTGCTTAATTTTTCGTTTTGCTCAGCTGCATTTTGTATAAGGTCTGGGAGAGCTCTGTATGTAATCCTTTTGTATTCACCCTCTGATAGTTTCAGAGAAGCTTCTTTGTCTGGGAACTTCTGAGGTGGTTTCTTTTTGGGGCCTTCTGATGCCATGGATGATTTCCGGGATATGGACTTTTCCAGTGTTTGTTGCTTTTGGGGCTTCATGTGGGTCAATAGAGGTTGGTAGAGATGGTGGGAAGATGGACCACAGTTGTTTCTCTAGGCCATCTTAAAATGGGCAGCTTCCAAAGACAGTAAGGTTTTCAGGTGTATAGGTCCCTCTTCCCTGCTGGCAAAGTAAGCACGTCTATATCAACCCCAGATGTTATAAATTAGGTCAAAATACAGAAAGGCTACTGGCCTGCTGGCTCAGCTGTCAGGCCCCAGCTGTAGGCCATACTGTATAGAATTCTGCTTTTCTACTGGAAAAGCAGTCTCTTCTGGGTAGGTGCTGCCTCCCAGCCCGGGAATTAGGTCCAGCTGAGGCTTCCAAGCATGCCAGCTGGCTAGGACTAGGATCCCAGCAAAAAGAGAGGCCAAGAGTGCCGAAATGCCCAGAGTCCACAGCCTTACCTGCTGGGCCCTGGCCCCAGGCAACACTGTGCAAAACACCACCTTCCTGCTGGAAAAGCACTCTCCCCTCGGCTGGGGCCTCAGCCTAGGCTCTTCCGTTTCCCAGTGGATCAAGAGGGTGTCCCACACAAGCGCATCTGTATGGCTACTACATGGTGGGGCAGAAAGATAGGCCAGAGAAGCCAAGGTGTATAGAGTCTCAAGCCAGGCTCTCAGAACCTGGCAATGAGGCTTGCTGGGCCAACCAGCATTGTGTCCGAGACCAGCAGCCAGTCAAATCCCAGCTCTGCCCATTGGCCAAGACAGAGGAAAAAAAAAAAAAAAGGTAAGTTACCTTTGGTCTGTGCAAGCCTCTGCTCCTTGAGAGTAGGGTCAGTGAAAGAGGAGATTTTGCATTCAGTGGTATGAAGTGGAAATTAACAGCCCTATGCTGCATCGCAGGGCTCACTAGGTGTCCAGAAGGCTCCATTTAATTATCATTTCAGGTCCTGGTTTCCAGAGGGATTTAGGGAGACGTGCGTTTAGTCCGCCACCTTAACTCCCTTTATTGTTTTAGATTTGATATTTAGGTCTTTTATCCAGTTTGAGTTGGTTTTTGTATAAACTGTAAGATATGGGTCTTGTTTTAGTTTACTGCAGATAGATGTCCAGTTTTGCCAGTGCTATTAGTTGAACAGATTGCTTCTATCCCAATTTAATGTCTTAGGGCCTTTGTAAAAAATGAACTGTTTATGGGAGGATGGTGTCATCTCTGGGGTCTCCACTCTGTTCCATTGATCTATCTGTCTCTTTTTGTACCACTACCAGGCTGTTTTTACTACTGTGGCAGTGTAATACGTTCTAACGTCAGGTACTGAGAGACCTCCCAGTGTGTTGTTCTTCTTCAGTAGTGCTTTCCTTATCTGGGGCTTCTTCCCTTTCCAAACAAATTTGGGGATTTGTTTCTTCACCTCATTAAAAAATGTCACAGGAATTTGTATTGGGATTGCATTATATAAGTATATTACTTAGGGTAAAATAGACATTTTCACAGTATTAAGGCTTCCAATCCATAAACAGGATAGGTTTCTCCATTTGTGTAAGTCTCTCTTAGTTTCTTGTAGTAGGTCTTGTAGTTCTCTTTGTAAAGATCTCTTCTTTCTCTAGTTATATTTATTGCTAGGTACTTATTTTATCTTCTTGGGAGGCTATAGAAAATGGTATAGATTTGGTGATTTCTTCTTTGATGATCTC
Source organism: Heterohyrax brucei (assembly GCA_028571685.1). Classification (NCBI taxonomy): domain Eukaryota; kingdom Metazoa; phylum Chordata; class Mammalia; order Hyracoidea; family Procaviidae; genus Heterohyrax; species Heterohyrax brucei. The sequence goes on from CM053152.1 coordinate 23,486,623, forward strand.
TTTTGTGATATAAAGGAATCCTACTGATTTACTTATGTTTATCTTGTATCTTGAGACTTTGCTGAACTCAGTTAGTGGTTTTGTTCTTCTAAGCCAAAGCCAAGAGATTGTTTCAGTATTGTAGCTTTGGTTTGGTTTTTACAAAGTTTCTGAGTTTCTGTTTATCTGCAAATGTCTTCATTTCATTTTCATATTTGAAAGATAGTTTTTGCAGGATATATAGTTCTTGTTTGAAAGTTCTTCTCCTTCAAGGCTTTGAATGTGTCATGCCACTGTCTGTGCTGAACTCTTCTATCAGTTTGAGTAGTTTACTTATGGATTCTTTAGGATTCTCTGCATATACAATCATATCATCTGCAAACAGGGAGATTTTTATTTCCTCTTTGCTGATGCGGATACCCTTTATTTCTTGGTCTAAGTTATACTCTTGATTTACATTCCGTGTATAAATATTTTATCTTTATTTCTGTCAGTTATATGTGTACAAAGTTGTTTATCTTGTATCCTGAGACTTTGCTGAACTCCTCTATCAGTTTGAGTAATTTACTTATGGATTCTTTAGGATTCTCTGCGTATACAATCATAATCATCTGCAAACAGGCAGATTTTTACTTCTTTGCTGATGCAGATGTCCTTTATTTCTTGGTCTTGTGTAACTGCTCTGGCTAGAACTTCTAGTACAGTGTTGAATAGGAGAGGTGAGAGTGGGCGTCCTAGTCTAGTTCCTGTTCTCAAGGGAAACTGTTTCAATCTCTCTCCATTGAAGATGACGTAGGCAGTTGGCTTTGTATAAATGGCCCTTATTGCATTGAGGAATTTGCCTTCTATTCCTGTTTTGGTGAAAGTTTTTAGCATGCATGGGTGTTGGACTTTTTCAAATGCCTTTTCTGCATCAATAGCCAGAATCAGGTGATTCTTGTCTTTTGGTGTTATTTATGTGGTTGATCACATTAATTGTTTTTCTGATGTTGAACCAGACTTGCATCCCTGGTATGAATCCCACTTGGTCATGATGGATCAGTTTTTTGATATGCTGTTGCATTCTATTGGCAAGAATTTTGTTGAAGATTTTTGCATCCAGATACATGAGTGATATCAGTCTGTAGTTCTCTTTTTTTTTTGGTCTTTCCCTGGCTTTGGTACCAGGTGTATGCTGGCTTTACAGAATGGATTTAGGAGTATTCCATCCCTTTCTATACTGTGTAATAGTCTCAGTAGTATCAGAGATAATTGTTCTCTAAAAGCTTGGTAGAATTCTGTGGTGAAGGCATCTGTGCCAGGGCTTTTTTGGGTTGGTGGTTTTTTGATGACTCTTTCAATCTGTTCCTTTGTGATGGGTTTATTAAATTGTTCTGCTTCACCTTGTGATAATTTGGTAGGTGATAAGAATTAAGGAATTTGTCCATTTCCTCTAGCTTTTCAAATTTGTTATAGTCTTTTGTAGTATTCTGTTATGATATTTATGATTCCTGATGGATCTGTTGTGACCACTCCCCTCTCAATTCTTATATGGGTTGTTTCCTTTCCTGTTTTTCTTTAGTAAGTTTAGCCAGTGATTTGTCAATTTGGTTGATCTTTTCAAAAGAAAAACCAGCTTATGGTCTTTTTGATTTTTTCAGTTGTTCTTCTATTCTGTAATTTGTTTAGTTCTGCTCTAATCTTTATGATCTCGTTTCTTCTGGTGCCTGAGGCGTTCATCTGTTCTCTCGTTCAAGCTGTAGAGTTAGTTCTTTGGTTTGATTTCTTTCTTCCTTCCAGATGTGTGCATTTATGGAGATAAACTGACCTCTGAGCACTGTTTTGGCTGTATCCCATAGGTTCTGGTGGGAAGTGTTTTCATTCTCTTTGGAATCCATAAATTTATTTCATCCTTGATTTCTTCTATAACCCATGGCTTTTTGAGCAAGATATTGTTCGGTGTCCGTGAGTTCCACTTCCTAGCTGTGTTTTTTCTGCTATTGATTTTTACTTTTAGCTTTATGATCTGAGAAGATGCTTTGCATTAATTCACTGGCATGGATTTTGTTGAGAATTGCTTTATATCCTAATACAGGGTCTATTCTTGAGACTGTTCCATGTGCACTAGAGAAGAAGTTGTAGTTGTCTGCTGATAGACAGAAAGTTCTGTATGTTGATGAGGTCTAATTGATTAATAGTGGCGGTAAGGTCTTCTGTGTCTTTACTGAGCTTTTTTCTAGACAATCTGTGCAGTATTGAGAGTGGAGTGGTGAAATCTCCCACTGTTATTGTGGAGTGATCAGTCTCATTTTTGAGGGTAGTCAGTGTTTCTTCACTATATTTAGGTGCTCTAATATTAGTTGCATAAATACTTAATATTGTTAAGTCCTGCCTGTGTATTGAACCTTTTAACAATAAATAGTGTCCATCCTTGTCCACAGTGGTGGATTTTACATTAAAATCTATTTTGTCTGAGATTAGAATTGCCACCCCTGCTCTTCTGTGTTCATTGTTAGCTTGATATGTATTCTTCCATCCTGTAATTTTCAGTTTGTTCGTATCTTTAAGGTGAGTTTCTTGTAGGCACCATATGGATGGGTCGTGTCTTTTGATCCAAGATATCACTTGATGTCTGTTTAGTGGATCGTTCAGTCCATTTACATTCAATGTAATTATTGACCAGTATGTGTTTAATGCTGTCGTTGTGATGTGTTTATTTAAGTGTTGATGTTTTCACTGTTACTAATCTGTTCTGAGACATTCTTTGTGAGTTGATTTTTCACCTTTTTCAGTGCTGGTTTTGTGGTTGTTGAGACTGCTGTATTTCGTTTCTTGTTTTGATATGTTGTATCTTTATTGTGCTTTATGGCTGCCCCTGTGATCCCCCTTAATAAACTATATAAACCCAGTTTCAATTACTGCCATTCTTACCAACTTCCTCTCTGTGTGGAAGGACTATAACAACTGTAATGCATCCTTCTTTTTAATATGATGACATCATAGTTTACATGATGTGATCACTGGATTATTTCTTTTACTATTATAGCTTTGATTGAGTTTGGAGCTTTCTCTAACTCAGTAGAATTCTAGGTGATGTGTCCTCTATTTGCTTCTAAAATATAAAGTTAGTGGTTTTGTTCTTCTAAGCCAAGAGATTCAGGACTTCTTGTAGCTTTGATTTGGTCTGTTTATCTGTGAATGTCTACATTTCATTTTCACATTTGAAAAACAGTTTTGCAGGATATATAGTTAGTTCTTGTTTGGAAGTTCTTCTCCTTCAAGGCTTTGAATGTGTCATGCCACTGTCTCCGTGCCAGCATGGGTTTTGCTGAGAAATCCAAAGAAAGCCTACAGGGTTTCCCTCTGAATGTTTACTTTGAGTCTTGCTGCTTTTTAAGAGTTTCTGCTTATGTTTCATTTTGCTAAGCTTGATTATAATGTGTCTTGGAGTCCTTCTTTTGAAATGTATATTGAGTGGTGTTCAGTATGCGTCTTGGATGTCTATACTCTTTTCTTTCATAACTTCTGAGAAGTTTTCTGTCAGCAGCTCAACAACTATATGCTCTGTGTTCTCAGGTGTCTTGCCCTGTTCAGGAACTCCAATTAATCGTAGATTGTTCCTCTTAATAGAGTCCCACATGCTTCGTAATGCTTTTTCATTTTCTTTTTCTTTTTTTTTTTCTTTTCTGATTTCTCCTCACCGATGCTGGAGTCAGTAGCTCTGTCTTCCAAATCAGAAAGCCTGTTTTCTGTTTGTTTCATTCTGTTTTATTGGCTTGGAATTGAAGGTTCTATGTCTTTAATTTTGTTCTTGATCTGTTGGATTTCAGAGTACTAGTGTTCCATCAGATCAAACAGCTTGCTTAATTGTTCATTTTGCTCTGCTGCATTTTGTGTAAGGTCTAGGAGGGCTGCCTATATGTAATGCTTATGTATTCACTTACTGATAGTTTTGAAAAGCTTCTTTGTTTGAGAAGTTCTGTGGTGCTTTCTTTCGGGGTCTTCTGAAGCCATGGGTGATCTTTTGGCTCTGCTTTTCTCCATAGTTTGTTGCTTTTTACGTAACGTGTGAATCAGTAGAGGCTGGGAGAGATGCTGTGAGAATAGACCACAGTTGTTCTTCTAGATCTTCTTAAAATGAAAGGTAGAAAGTATCTGACAACTTCCAAAGTCAGGTTTTCAGGTGTATAGGTCCCTCTTCCCAGCTGGCAAAGTAAGCATCTCTATATCAACCCCAGATGTTATAAACTAGGTCAAAATACAGAAAGGCTACTGCCCTGCTGGTCTCTGCTCTCAGGCCCCAGCTGTAGGCGACACTGTAGAATACTGCTTTTGTGCCAGAAAAGTACTCTCCTCTGGGTAGGTGCTGCCTCCCAGCCCAGGAATTAGGTCCAGCTGAGGCCTTCATAGGGTATATCCGCATCCCCAGTGGAACAAGATTGTGTCCCACAGAAGCTCGCTGCCTGCCTCAGTACAGGCTACTTTGTGGCAGAGGCAGAAAAAGAGGCCAGAGGTGCCGAGATACACAGAGTCCCCAGCCATTGATGCCGGGCCACTGCTGTAGGCAAAACTGTGAAATACTGCTTTTCTGCCAGGAAAGCACTCTCCCCCAGGCAGGCACTGCCTCCCAGCCTAGGAACTAAGTCCAGCTAGGGTGTCTGTATGGGTGTCTGCTTCTTAGTGGATCAAGATGGTGCTCTGCACAAGCTCATTGCCTGCCTCAGTACTGGCTACTCTATGGTGGAAAGAGTGGCAAAAAGGCCGAGATGCTCAGACTCCAAAGCCGGGCTCCCCAAATATGGCAATTTTCCCTGCCGATCCCACTAGCAGTGCATCTGAGATTGGTTGTCAGTGAAGTCCCAACTCCACCCGCTGGCTGAGACAGAGGAAAAAAAGTTAAAATGGTGAGTTACCTGCAGTCCGTGGAAACCAGCATTTGCCACGTGTGGGGTCAGCGAAAGGGGGGGGTTTCTGTTTTTTTGGTATAAAATCCAAATAACAGCCCTATGCTGCATCCTAGGGCTCACTAGGTGTCCAGAAGACTCTGTTGAATTATCATTTCAGGTCTTGGTTTCCAGAGGGATTTAGGGAGATGTGTGTTTAGTCCGCCATCTTGATTCTACCCCTTGGTTGTAATATCTTTTCGTGATTTTTTGATATTAACAATAGGTTTTTACTGAAATTTTTCTTCTATGTTCTGTTTTCTTTTGTTTTCTGTTGATGGTGGTATCTGTGTATATGATGGAGTTCTCTGTCTGAGGCTTTTCTCAACTATCTCATGATTCTGAGCTGTACATTTTTATGAGGCACTAAAAAGGTCATTGGAAATACTGAGGTCATCAATGAAGTTTGTAGAGAATGGATTTTTCTGTTTGGGTTGTCCAGGTGATTTATTTTGTAGAAACCCCAACCATCAGTAATGAGCTGTTCAGTTTTCTCCAAGGAAGACTCATCTGTTTTCTTGTCTGAGACGTCTAAGTCTGGTTGCTAGCACTTTCTTGGAAGCATTGGAAATCAATCTGAGCTTGTCACTGTTGTGTGTCAACTGCTGTTAACCCTATTTTCATTTCTTACTTTGCCTTATTATCATCTGTGCCTTATGGCTTTGAGTCTTCGCCTTAACCAGGGCATAAATTTATGGTTTCTGTTGGCATAGGGGGAGACAGTTACTTAGATAAAGGAAACTGGGGAGAGATTCTGGATTTTTAATGTTCTTCTTTAATCTTTAGTTTTCCTGCAGTCAGTCCTACTTTCACCTTCCCTTTTTAAAGGTTGTTTGCACAGTGGTTAAATGCTACAAGCTGCTAACCAAAAGGTCAGTGTATTGAATCAGTCAGGCACTCCTTGGAAATTATGGAGCAGTTCTGCTCTGTCACATAAAGCCGATATGAGTTGGAATTGACTCAATGGCAGTAGCTTGGTTTTCTTTTAGAGTGTATGGTGGCAGTGGCATTAAGCGCTCAACTGCTGACAGGAAAGTGGGTGGTTTGAACCCACCAGATGCTCCATGGGAGAAAAGACCTGGTAATCTGCTCCTGTAGAGGTTATAGCCTAGGAACGTTATGGGACAGTTCTGTTGTGTCTTACAGGGTCACTGTGAGTTAGAATGAACTTAATAGCACACAAAAAAGTGTTTAAACTTGAGTCTTTCTGGCCTACTGTGGAGTGAATCACTTGCTTTTGTAGCTTCCTTGATTGCTTGTTAAATTCTTCCTCTGCTTTCCAGTTTCCTAAGTTTTTCGCTTTTATTTCCTCTCTTGTTCTTCTTCCTTGATTGGTCTGTATCTTTTTATTCCTTTATTCCAGCTGATTTTTCAGACAGCAGCAGAAGTAAAAACACTTGTGTTCCATCTGCCTGCTTGTGTAGCCACTTAACCTCACTACTCACTAGTCTGAGAGTCAGAAATATGGGTGCTTTCAAGATACTAAGATACAAAAGAGATGTTCCCTTTAAAAGGGCTATTAATAAATGACATCATTTGCTCATTAAACAACATCCTGCTCTTCTTTCCCTAGTGTTTTTATAAAAACAGGTGTATGCGTATCAGACTTGGTTCAAGTTGGTGAAAAGACCAGCTATAGTAACTACATACATGAATCAAATAGAGTTTACCTACTTTGAGGATACAGAAGGAAGTCAACAGAGTTATGTGGCGAAAAGATTAGTTCTGGTCTTCAGGTTACAGCCAGTTTCAAGAGTTCAGACCTGATAAGATGTGAGTGAGTGAACTACTTATTAGACCTTCAGAAAGGTCCCTGTGTTCATCACATCTGGCCTTACCTACCCCAAAACCAAACCTGCTGCCGTTGAGTCGATTCCAACTCACAGTGATCTTATAGTACAGAACAGAATTGCTCCACAGGGTTTCCATTGAACACCTGGTAGAGATGAACTACTGGCCTTTGGTTAGCACATATACCACTACATCACTGGGGTTTCTGGCCTTACATAAGGGCAGAGTACTTCTCCAATAAGCTAAGGTAGGTAAATGTTGGAGGCCAATGCATCTTACCAGTCTCAGGGTGAGACTAGATGAAACTTAATTCTGATGCACTCAGGTGTAAAGCTAGTTGTCACTTATCACTGTTGAGCACCTGTCTTAACAGCTGGAACCATGTAAATTCCTGAACCTTAGTGCTATGGAACCTAAACATGGGTCAGTTGATCAGTTGTCTGGGAGTCATGTTAACAGGCCCTTAGGTCACCTTTAGGCCTTTACTGGTTGAACCTGATTAATTGTGTCACTAAAACAAATATTATCATGTGCAGTACTCTAAATTAGACAGATAGTAGCATAAGGGAAAACTCTAGGAGAAATACCAGGGTTAAAAAAATTAGACAAATTTTTGCCCATTGACAGAACTTTTATTTTTATATAAATTTGGAAAGAGAATCACTTCTGTTTCTTTCATAATGTGATCACAACCTGAGACCTGCTGGTAGAATTTCAGGTATATTATTAGTCACATCCTTTCAGTCAACAATAATCCATTTAATACTTACTATGTGCTGCGCTGGGTAACCCTGCTGGCGTAGTGGTTAAGTGCTACGGCTGCTAACCAAAAGGTCAGCAGTTTGAGTCCACCAGGTGCTCCTTGGAAACTCTAAGGCAGTTCTACTCTGTCTATAGGGTTGGTGTGAATTGGGATCACCACTAGGTTTGGTTTTTGGTATGTGCTAGGCTGAAGGCAGTGGTGGTTCAGTGTTAGAATTTTTGCCTTCCATGCAGCAGGCTCAGGTTTGATTCCTGGCCAATGCACCTGATATGCAGCTACCACCTACTGTCAGTGAAGGCTTGTGTGTTGCTAAGATGCTGAACTGGTTTCAGCAGACCTCCCAGACTAAGATGGACTGGGAAGAAAGGGCTGGTCATCCACTTCTGAAAACTCAGCCAGTGAAAGCGATATAGATTATAATAGGATTCATATTCAGTCATAGGGATGGTGTTCATGGGGTGTTGAGTCATCTAGTGCTACTTCAACAGAAATACGACAGGTGGGTGGCTTTATAAAGAGAAATTTTATTTTGTCACAGTCAAGTAGGCTAAAAGTCAAAATTCAGGGTCTCAGCTCCAGAGGAAGATTTGTTCTGCTGGCTCTGGAAAGGGTCCTTGTCATCAGTCTTTCCCTGGACTGTAAGCTTCTAAGGCACAGGAACCTTGGTCCTTTCCAGAAGACACAGGTCTAGGCACTGCTCCTTGGTGATATAAGGTTGCCAAATCTCTCTGCTAGTTTGTTTCTTTTTTATCTTGTAAGATTGCATCATGGCACCAAACAATCTTACACATTGTGTCCTCTTCCACCAACACATCCTCCCTCATTAGCATTATAAGAAAATAAGAACATCCACCTGGGAAGCCCACATAAGCAATGGGGTTCACATGGAATCCAAACAAGGGAAGTTACCTGAACACATTAGTTAGTGTGTGTAGTGTTCTTATAGCCTGGTGCTGCCTGCAGCTGTTAAGAACATACTAACTAGATGAGAGAGCTTTTGGCTCTTTAAATTTATCCTCAATTAGATTTGAACTGAGAGGTATTTCTACTTTGGGTAATTTCTACAAATAGGTAATGATTCAATGATAAAATAATCTCATTTTTAAGTTTGGGAGATATTTTATATCATTATGATTTTTTATTTTATTTATTGTGATTGAGTGACAGTATACAGTCCAGTTTAAATTTGCCTGCACACCTATGTGCAGCTCCTACTGCTCTCCTGACCTGGTGACAGCACATTCTTCCTTTCTGTTCTATACATGTCATATCCTCTTACCAATCACCTGTCCCCTCTTCCCCACCCTCTGTACTACCTCTAGTAAGAGGCCAGTAGGACAACATCCTATAGATGCACAGAACCATGAAGTATACACACGACATGGTCACTGTTGCCGAGTCCAGTCTTTTCCTGTCTGAGGAGTTGACCTGAGTAATAATTTATGGACAGGGGTAGTGTCAGGTGTAGGGGCCATGCTCCCAGGGGAACCCCAAGGCCTTCAAACCATCAATTGTGGTCTTTTAGTGGAGTTCTCAGGGTGCACCCCTTTTTTATTCTCATGTTGCCACTAAGATGCAACGTTGTGAGCCCCCAATCATGGCTGTCGCTGGTGGTGGCTGGGCACCATCTGGTTCTTCTGGTCTCAGGTTGATGTAGTCACCTATTCACATGGGTCTTTCTGTGTTCTGGGTTCTCTTTCCCCCATGTCATCATTGTCCTTGGCTGACATCTGTTCCAGCTGAGTTGGGACCATTTGGTGTACCTCAGATAGCAGCTTGCTAGCTTTTAAGACCCCAGACACAACTCACCAACATGGGGTACAGAAGACTCTTAACAATAGGCTAGTTATACCAATTGGCCTCGATGCCCTCTGAGAGTATGGCCCCTGGACCCCCACCTCTGCTATTCTGTCCTTGCAGTATTGTTGGAAGAGTATTCGTGTTATGTTGAAGTCCAGCTAAACTGATCTTCTTTCTAGTGTGTGCTGTCACTGATTTCACCCAACCAAATTTCTATCAACTATCTAATCTATGACAAGCCTTCTCCCTCCCACCCTTGCAGCCATCAAAGAGTCTTTTCTTCTGTACGTGAGTCTGTTTTTAAGTCATTATATTAGGGGTCTCATACAGTGTTTGTCCTTGTGCTGCTGACTTATTTTGCACAACATAATGTCTTCCATTTGAAATCAGGATATGAGATGCTTCCTGAAATAATCATTGTTCCTTATCATTGCATAGTGTTCCATTGAATATGCACATAATAGTTTATTCATCTATTTATCTGTTGTTGGACATCTGGATTGATTTCATCTTTTTGCTATTGTGGACTGTGCTGCAGTAAACATTTGTGTGCATGTATCTGTTCGTGTGACTGCCCTTGTCTGTAGGATATATTCCCAGCTGTGGGATTACTGGGTCAAATGGTACATCTGCTTCCAGCTTTTTAAGGAAGTGCCAGATTGCTTTCAAAAGTGGTTGTACCATTTTGTATTCTCACTAGCAGTGTTAGAAGAGTTCCAATTTCTCCACAGCCTCTCCAGCATTTGTTTTGTGTTTTTTGGATCATGGCCAACCTTGTTGGGGTGAGATGATCTCATCATAGTTTTGAATTTCTTTAATAGTTAATGATCATGCGCAATTCGACATGTGTCTTTTGGCTACCTGGATCTCCTCTTTAGAGAAATGTCTTTCTCCTTTGCCCATCGCTTATTTGGATTATTTATCTTTATCTTGTTGATATTTTGTGGAACCTGATAGATTATGGATATCAGACACTGGTCTGACATATAGTTGCCAAATGTTTTTTCCCATACTGTAGGTGGCCTTTTAATTCTTTTGATAAAGTCTTTGGGTAAGCAAAAGTGTTTGATTCTTAGTAGTTCCCATTTATCTCACGTCCCTTCTGTTGATTGTGCTTTGTTTGTCGGATTCTGAAGTCTGTCTACATTGTGTATTAGAACTAACATTGCTGATCCTATTTTTTCTTGGATGAGCTTTATTGTTTTAGATTGGTACTTAGGTGCTTTATCCAGTTTGAGTTGGTTTTTGTATAAGGTGTGAGATAAGGGTCTTGTTTCAATTTTTTGCAGATGGCTATCCGATTTTGCCAGCACCGTTTGTTAGAGAGACTGTTTTTACTTCAGTTTAAAATCTTAGGGCCTTTGTCAAATATCAGCTGCTCATAGGAAGATGGTGGTATCTCTGGGGTCTCAGCTCTGTTCCGTGGGTGTATATGTCTCTTTTTGTACCAGTACCAGGCTCTTTTGACAACTATGGCAATGTAATAGGTTCTAAAGTCAGGTGGTGAGGGGCCTGCCATGTGTTGGTGTTCTTCAGTAGAGCTTTACTTGTCAGAGTTTCTTCCTTTTCCAAACAAAGTTGGTGATTGGTTTCTCCATCTCATTAAAAAATGTCACAGGAGTTTATATTGGGATTGTGTTATATAAGTAGGCTGCTTTGAGTAAAATAGACATTTACATTTTCATAATGTTAAGTCTTCCTATATTAGTTTCTTGCAATAAGGACTTGTAGTTCTCTTTGTAGGGTCTCTTCTTTCTCTAGTTATATTTATTGCTGGGTATTTATTTTATCTTCTTGGGGGCTATAGAAAATGGTATTGATTTGGTGATTTCTTTAGTGATCTATTTGTGGGTATAAAGGAACCCTACTAATTTATGTTTATCTTGTATCCTGAGACTTTTTTGAACTCTTCTGTCAGTTTGAGTAGTTTACCTATGTATTCTTTAGAATTTTCTGCATATACAGTCATATCATCTGCAAAGAAAGAGATTTTTACTACTTCTTTGCCGGTGCAGATGCGCTTTACTTCTTTGTCTTGTCTACATGCTCTGGCTAGAACTTCTAGTACAATGTTGAATAGGAGAGGTGATAGTGGGCATCCTTGTCTAGTTCCCATTCTCAAGGGCAGTTTCAGTCTCTCTACATTCAGGGTGAATGTAGGTGGTTGGCTTTGTATAAATGACTCTTATTGCATTGAGGAATTTGCCTTCTATTCCTATTTTGCTGAGACTTTTTAGCATGAATGGGTGTTAGACTTTATCAAATGCTTTGTGTTATTTATGTGGTTGATCACATTAATTGTTTTCTGATGTCGAACCAACCTTGCATCCCTGGTATGAATCCAACTTGGTCATGATGAATTATTTTTTTGATATGTCGTTGAATTCTATTGGCAAGTATTTTGTTGATTATATCATTATTATGAAGTGTGAAATTAATTGCCTTTTTTCTTCCCCTGAAATAGTGTCCATGGGCTGTCCCTCAAAATACAGTCTCTTGTTCCTTGGCTGATGTAATGAGTGAACAATTAGCAAAGGAATTACAATTAGAAGAAGAAGCTGCTGCTTTTCCTGAAGTTGGTGGGTAAGTAAAATTCACCAGGAAACTATTTTATCAGCAGCTTATTGTAATAGTTTTAGAATTTGAGTAATGATTGCTGTGACAAGTGATTAAGATATCCTTTGTAACAAACAATGCAATGGAAAGAGCACCATACTGTAAGTCCAATGATATTTGAGCTTTCGTGCTGTTTCTGTGTGACTGGTTCTCAGCGTAATCTTGGGCAAACCATTCTGTTTCTCTGTGTTTTAGTCATGTTAATGTAGCAGTAGAACTAGCTAATCTCCAAATTGTCAAACAGTGAGATGGTGTACAGTTTTAAGAAGTGTTTATAGTTTATTAGTAACTATTTTATGTACTTTTTTTTTTTTAGAACACAGCACTAGTAAATTGATGGTCAGTGTTTCAAACCCACCAGCCTTTCTGTGGGAGAAAGATGTAACAGTCAGCTTCAGTAAAGGTGACTGCCTTGGAAGCCCTATGGGGCAGTTCTACTGTGTTCTGTAGCTTCGCTATGAGTTGGAATCCATTGGATGGCAGTATGGGTTCAGCTTTCTTTTGTAGCTTTCTCAGTTCTAATTGGTGTTCTCACAGTCATATATCATTGGTCATGAAGGAAGTGTGAATGTTGTGATGGAGCTCTTTCCCATTGTTTCTTCAGTAGAATTTTAACATTGAAAAGGCATGCCCTACTCTCAAAATTAGTATCATTTGTTTATATAAGCACATTATATTAGTTTGTATTGCCTTATTTTGATAGCACTGCTGAAGGCCCATTTATTACTGGAGAAAACATTGAGACCTCCAGCGACCTAATGCTGGCTCAGATGCTACAAATGGAATTTGACAGAGAATATGATGCACAGCTAAGGCGTGAAGAGAAAAAATTCAATGGAGATAGCAAAGGTATTATGACTCTATTGTAACATTGTTGGGTGGTAGAAAGTGCCTCTAACATACCCTTAAATGAATCTTCAACTATTTTTGCCTTTTTAAGTTTCCATTTCCTTTGAAAATTATCGAAAAGTGCATCCTTATGAAGATAGTGATAGTTCTGAAGATGAGGTTGACTGGCAAGATACCCGTGATGATCCCTACATACCAGGTATCAGTGCTTTTAAATACTGGAGGGAGGAAGGGGGAGTGTCCAGGCTGGAAACACAGGAAGACAGTTTTTCCAATGAACCCTTTTAGTTTTGTGTTTAGCTTTCAATCTGTCACTTGGTAATTTGCTGTTAGATTCATAGGTCTTTTCAGACAATGTTGAATGCAGCAATATAGTCTTTGCTATTTTTATATACTTGGCTTGTCTTAATCGCCTTTAGCAAAACCAGTTCCTACTCCCAAAAAGGGTTTTATTGGAAAAGGAAAAGACATCACCACCAAACATGATGAAGTAGTATGTGGGAGAAAGAATACAGCAAGAATGGAAAATGTAAGTTACAGAAAATATCTGTATCTGAATTGAGAATTTTGTTTGAATAAGTTAAAGGCATGTGACTTTAAGTAAGATATCTGAAATTTCTAAAAATAGCCTTTTTTCCTTTCTGAGGATGTTTAGATGGGAAAATAGCAATACCATGAAAACTCAGCTACTAATAAAAATAAAGTTCTACAATAGTTTTAAGAGATACAGCTTGATTTATGTTGATTCTAAAATTAAGAAATTATTCTTATGAAAGTGGTATCTTTGTTTAATCTTTATCATAATATTTTGTATAAACTACTATCACTAACTGAGAAATAGCTAACAGGTGATTGGGAGATAGGCATGGGAGGGAGAATTACTTTTTACCACATAGGCAGTCCCTGAGTTATGAACATCTGACTTACTGACAGCTCGTGCTTAACCAATAGACTGCCATAAAGCCTATTATATTAAAAATTGGAATTAAATCCAGTAGTTCATAATAGCAAACACATTCATTGCCTTGTGCTGTTCATGAAAACATTGTGCAGCGTGGAAGTGTTTCTTAAATGTTTTACATGCATAGAAAGGTCAAATATGTACTATATACTAAGGAAAATGTTGGACTTACACTGAGAACTGTGTGTACCTTTTTTGACTTACCTACAAATTATAGACAGTCTTAATAACAGGTCTCATTTGTAACTTGGGACTGCATGTGTAGTTTTTGAACCTTTTCAATTTTTTATCTTATGTGTGAACTACCCCTACAGTACTGGAAAAAAAATTAATTAAAAAAGCATTCTTCTTTCACAGTGTAGTTAAAATAAAACATTGAGACTTTGGAACACAAATGTGTGTTAAGAAAGTATATAATTAAATTATATTAACTGGAGAAATATTCTACATCTGACTGAAATAGCGCTGTCCAATAGAACTCTTTGTGATAATAGAAATATTCTATAGTGATGCTGTTCATTGTGGTAGCCATTACCCACATTTGGCTATTGAGCAATTGAAATATGGTGGATTAACTGAGGAACTGAACTTTTTGTTTAACTTTAGATAGTTTAAATTTAAATATTCACATGTGGCTACCATGTTGGACATTGTAGCTCTAGTACATAATTGTCATGGAGTGGGCATAGCTTGCTATACTAACCTTGTCTCTCAACTAGTAAATTAGGAAATTGCACTTCTTTGATGAGAATTGGACTAGCCTTCAAAATATAGTGTCGTGTCCTTTGGCTGCTCTAAAGGCCAGGTACAAAGCATATGCTGAAAGACTGTAGTGTTCAGATGTAATTTTTTTTTTTTTTTCCTGGCATAGAACAAGATTAGTCTTCTGTTCAATTTTATGCCCTATGGGAAAACCCTTTTCGAGTTGCTATTTCTTAGGTGATATTGCTCCCTTTTCTGTTAAGTTTATTAGTGAATTATTTTTCTCTGTAATACCATTAGGTTCTGCTTTTTTAGCATGATCGTCTTTGGAATGAGAAACCAGTTCTGAGTAAAGACTGATCTTTTTTGTTCTGTCCATTTTAAAGCATTCAGGTAATGAGTGTAGCTTTTCTCTTGGCAGTTTGCACCTGAGTTTCAGGTAGGAGATGGAATTGGAATGGATTTAAAACTATCAAACCATGTTTTCAATGCTTTAAAACGACATGCATACTCAGAAGAACGTCGAAGTGCCCGTGTCCATGAGAAAAAGGAACATTCTACAGCAGTAAGTGTTCTTAACTTTTGTGTAATGGAAAGATTTATATTAGCGAACCTGATGTTTTGGGGGAGGAAGCTTCATGTTTGATAATATTGGCTTTTCACATTAAAGATTAAATAATATGCATGTGGATTTACTATTTGTATTTTTTTAGTTAATTTTTAACCACTTATTCAAGGCTAAGATTTTAGTATCTTAATTAATTTGGACTGTGTAGTTGTTATTGCAGCTGGATGTTTCAGGATTATTTTTTTTAAAAGTAGTTACCTGTTATTTACATGTTTCTAATAACTTAATAGTCTAATGTTTTACAGTAATGAAGATAAAAATAATGTCTTTAATATCTAGGGAATAAATTACTAACCCTTAAGAAAAATAAACAACTAATAATAAGTATACTAGGAGAACTATTTAAACTTTGAGAAGAAAATAGGATTTTTACTAAGCTAGTTGTCTTTTTATGGTTTCTTATATAGTCACTTTTAAACACTAGAGTTACAGTCTATGAAAGTGAATTTATCTTGATAACAGTTATAATAGCCTATTATATACACAACTAGGTAAGTTAAAAAATAAAAGTAAAAACTACAAAAAAGTTCTTTAATGTAAGATTGGAAATAGTTCACAAGTATTTTATATATATATATTTTTTATTGTAATTGAGTGAAAGTGTACAATCCAGTTCAAATTCGCATGCCCACCTATGTGTAGCTCCTGCTGCTCTCCTTGCCTGGTGACAGCACACTCCTCCTTTCTGTTCTGTACAAGTCATATCCTCTCAACAACCTCCTGTCCCCTCTTCGCCACGCAAAATGTTTTTTGATGCTGTAGTCATTTTTATTTACAGTGCTTTATCTTTTACAGGAAAAAGCAGTTGATCCTAAGACACGTTTGCTTATGTATAAAATGGTGAACTCTGGAATGCTGGAGACAATCACTGGCTGTATTAGCACAGGAAAGGAATCTGTTGTCTTTCATGCATATGGAGGGAGGTAAATGAGCAAATGAAGTACCGTCATATTAACAAAAGCTTAGCCCCTGTTTTAGTCAGCTAGTGCTGCTCTAGCAGAAAATACCACAGAGTGGATGGCTTTAACAAAGGAAGGTTTATTTTTACACAGTCCGGTAGGCTACATGTCCAATGTCTGCTCCAGGGGAAGGCTTTCCCCGTGTCAGCTCTGGGGGAAAGTCTGGTATTGCATCAGTCTTTGTCCAGGGAGCGTCTTGGCGTAGGAACCTCACATTTGAAGGATGTGCTCTTCTCCCGGTGCTGCTACTTTGATGGTGTGAAGTTCCCAATTCTCTGCTTCCTTCTCTTTCCCTTTATCTGTGTGGGACAAAAGGATTAAGGGCGGGGCAAGCCATACTCTAGAAAAAGTCCCTTTACGTGGGAGGAGGGAGGTAATTCTATGAAGAGATTTACAGTCCCACCCTAATGTTTTAATATACAGCACAGGAAAATCACAATGGAAGACAATCACAATACATTGGGAATCATGGCCCAGCCACATGGCTACACCTGTTTTTGGAGGGACAGAGTTTCAATCCATGACAGCCTGTTCTTCCCCGGTATTAACAGATTTACATAAAACCTAAGTTAGCACTGCATGGCAAGCAAAGTAGTGTTGTTACAGAAAGTCTAGACAGTACAGGGATGTATGAAGAAAAGCACCGTCATCTTAATCCTACCACCCTGAAAAGCCTATTAATAATTTTGTGTGGTGTCTTCCAGTCTTTTTTCCTACACAGATATTTTTTTTTACATTACTGCAGTCTTACTACATAAGATTTTTCCTCTTCTGAATTTATATTTTGAGTTGAGAGCCACATGTTAACATTCTTTTGAAAATAATGTTTAGAGAGTAATCTTGTGAACATAACTATTTAACCTTTCCCTGTTTGTTTCTTTATAAATGTAAGGAGGAAAATTTCATGGGTGCTGAAATTTCTAGTCTCAGACTTTTTTTATTCCTTTGGATTTTAGTGTCCCTGAATACACACATGGAAACTCTTGTGGTGTAGTGGTTACGTGCTATACGTGCTAACCAAAAGGTTGGCATTTTGAATCCACTAGGTGTTCATTGAGAACTGTGTGGGGCAGTTCTCCTCTGTCCTGTAGGGTCTCTGTGAGTCAGAAAGCAGTGGGTTTTTGGAGTATACATACATATTTACGTACATGTACTTACGTCCATATTTCACGAGTCTCTGTTCCTCCCAGTCGTATGAGGCAGAATGCATCTAAATAAGAAGAGCCTAATTGTGAACCAAAAACCCCGGTGCTGCAGTGGTTAAGAGCTTGGCTGGTGACCAAAAAGTCAGCAGTTTAAATCCACCAGTCTCTCTGGAAAACTCTGTGGAGCAGTTCTACTTTGTCCTGTAGGGTTACTATGAATTGGAATCAACTCAGTGGCAATGGGTTTGGTTTTTGGTTTGAGATTCCAGGGAGCCCTCACAGTGCAGCAGTTAAAAGTGTTCACATGCTGACGAGAAGGTCAATAGTTCAAACCTACCAGTCATTCACAGGAGAAAGATGCAACAGTTTGCTTCCATAAAAGTTTGGAAACCCTATGCAGTAGTTCTTCTCTGTGCTGTAGGGTTGCTACGAGGTCTGACAGTTAAGTATGCAAACTTCATTGTTCTAAGTGCTACATACCTCATTGCTGAATATCACTACGATCACCTTTGAAGTACATACCTTGGGAAGGTATGCACCGATGCCAGTGCCTGATTCACCCTTTAAAGCAATTTTGGGACACTTTCTGGAATGGCCACTGCGCACAGCTGCACAGTGGCGAGTTCGTGAACTTAATTGTATAGTGGTTTGTGAGGGAGTTTTTAGCTAGTAAACAAAGAACTGTATTGGGACACCCTACCTACTCACCAAATCTGGCCCCAGTGACTTTTTCCTTTACCTGAAGATAAAGAAAATACTGAAAGGAAGACATTTTGATAACATTCAGGACACCAAGGGTAATATAACAACATCTCTGATGGCTGTTCCAGAAAAAGAGTTCCAGAGTTGCACTGAAGGGTGGATTAGGTGCTGACATCAATGTGTAGCTTCCCAAGGGAAGTACTTTGGAGGTGACCGTAGTGATATTCAGCAGTGAGGTAAGTAGCACTTTTTCTAGGATTAGTTCCACAAATTTGCAGTCCTTCTATGAGAGCCCAGTTGCAACAAAACATTATCACTGCAGCAGAGACACTGCAGCCTAGTGTTTGTATTGTATTATTGGAGAGGATTTAAGAGGCAGATAGCAGGTATTAATGATGAAAGCTACTGTATTTTGACTATTTCCTTTGTATCAGATTCTAATACCTTCAGCAGCATAATTCCCACTTTGTAGATGAGTATCCAAGATGTTTTTGGAATTAGGGAGCTAGTAAGTGGTAGAGCAAAACTGATCCTGGATTTGACCCAAAGCCTATGTTCTTTCTACCATGGAGGCCTTTGATAACTGCTTGGTGGGAAGACATGCTGATTCCCATCTGCATAACTCTGATTACTGCCTTTAAATAATGCTACGCTATTTAAGGAAATGTCTTTTAAAAAAGTCTAACCACATTTTAGATCTTAACCCTCATAACTTTTATTACAAGGACTTAGATTACTGAAGAATAACATGGGAAAGAGAAAAGTTTTAAAAAGTGGAATCTGTTCTGAAATGTACTTACACCAGTAAAATGAAATCAGTTGGTTACTTATCTTTGACAGCAGCTGACCAGGCTGACCACCTCAGCTACTGGTTTACTTTAACATTGTTTGAAAACAAAAGTTTTTACAAAAAGACACAAGCTGTTCCTGTTTCTTTTAGGTTTAAAGAGTTTTTACTGTGTAATTAGGGGATTCAAATAATTATTCTCTTCTTTCCCTTTAGTTTTTAATTCTTGAACTAGTCTCATTATCTAAACAAGACTTGTAATAATTAAAAGTCTTCAAATAAAGATGTCCTACTTTTGACAGCTCCTGGCATCAATATCTGTGAAGCTTTAGCAGGGTTTTTTTTTTTTTTTTGGTTAGTCTTGACAAATAGCTGTGCAAGGTTACATGATTCCACAACTCATAGATATTATTAGTTTATTATCAAAATGGGTGCTCTGTTGACCACACATTTTATGCATTATGTGAAATTTACAGTGCACATAGTCGTCTCACTGACAGCAATTCAATGTTTAATCAAAGAATTTAAGACAACGGTCTGTTGCCCATCTGACAACACCTCTGTGTCAATGAACTGCACATTCCAATGAAAATGTCATCACTCTTCGTCATAGTGTACACGAGAATCCATTCCAATCAATTTCTTGCCAAGCACAAGAACTGGGGCTTTTGTTGACCATAGCGTGGCAGGTTTTGCATCTGTACTTGAAGCTGCACCCTTACAAGATTGTTTTAACTCAAGAACTGAAGTCCAATGACCACAGATAGTGCCATACATTTTCTGACTGGGCTCTGTAGCAATTGGAAGTTGACCCTACTTTTGGCTGAAAAATTGTCTTCAGCTACGAGGCACATTTTTGGATGAATGGTTCTGGGGCTAGGAGAAACCAATGGAGATTCAAAGGCATCCACATCATCCCCCAAAAGTTACTGCTTGATGTGGATTTTGGTCCAGTGAAATAACTGGCCCTTAGGTTCCCAGATGAACAAGGAGAGGCTGTGACTGTCAATGTCAAAAGATATTGGCTATGATGACTGATTAGTTTTGGCCCCATTTGGAAGATGTCACAGCAGCCATTTACCCGAAGTTCTTTTCCGCACATAATGCTATCAGATGTACTTCAAAATAATAAAACAAAACTGTGTCATTTAAGTTCAAAGACAGGACACCCTTATTGGAAGACTCTGTGTTGAAGTACAGTGTTAAGTTTCAAAATGAAGAGAGTGACTTAAGTTTTTCAAGCTGATCTTCATCTAAACATTGAGCATCAATTCATGGGATTATCCTGAGCATAAAAGAGACCATATTTGACAATATCTGGTACATATTAATCATTTATTTATTCCTTAAGCTTTGTTTACCTCTTTCCAAGTCTCAATTCTTGTTGTTCTGAAACCAGGCAAATATAATTTAATGGCACATGGTGATAAATTAAAACTTAAAGAATTAAAATGAAAAATCATCTAAAAAAAGTAATCATCAGCATATCTACCCTTGCTCCATAGATTTTTTCCAAAGATAACCAGTATTAATGTTTTTCATTTGAGTCTTTCAGAAATTTTTATATGTGTCTTTCTTATTTTGTTTATATAAAAAGAACTTACGCTGTATATTCAGGATCTTAGTTTTTTTTACTGAGTACATTCTAAATCTTCATGTGTTATTAGCTGGTACTGCCCATCCAAGTGATGTCAAGTAGGCAGTCAGATAAATAAGTCTCAAGTCCTGGTGAAGGTCACTCTTGGCATAGACATGGGAGAGTTTTCCATATGGGGATGGTATTTAAAGCCATAAATGCTAAATAAACTTTCCCAGGAAGAGAAAGTAGTTAATAGGGAAGCCAGTCAGTGGGAGAATATAGTATAGAGGATGTCCTTGGTAGTTTGATTCAAATTCTGCTCTCTGGAAATACAATTCCTTTCCAGATTAACATCCCTTCATATGTTTAAAAGTAAATGTCTCTTGTTGTAAGAAGCAACGTCAGCTGGACTTTTCAGGGAATAAATGTTAGGCTTGTTTTATACTCTCAAAAAGCTTATGCCATAGCCAGGAGGAGAACATTACAGTAGGAACCCTTATTGAAGATAATTACATAACTGAATACACAGTTACGTGAGGCTGTGTGCTGTAAAAGTAGAGAACAAGACAAGATTATATAGTCAGGCACATTTAGGAAAGATGTCTTAATAAAGTTAGATGTCAACCTGAATTTCAAAAATAAGCCAGAAAACCTATGCTGAGAGAGGCTAGTTGTAGAATTTTTGTGGTGTACTACCTATTTAGACTTTAAAAGTAATGTAGGAAATAATTTATTTGATAGATGTTTATGTGTGTATATTTATGTATGTATCCTTTTAAATTGAAGAACTAGAAGGGTGCTATAAAATTATTTTTTTTATTTTTATTTTTATTTAACATAACTGAGTGAAAATGTGCATTCACGTATAAATTTACTTGCCCCCCTATATGCAGCTTCCACTGCTCTCCCTGTCCGGTGACTGCACACTATTCCTCTCTGCTCCATACATGTCTCATCCTCCCAACAGTCTCCTTTCCCTTCCTCTCCGTCCACTCTCCTTCCTCCAGCCAGAGGTCAGCAAGATGATATCCTATAGATGTATAGAACCATAAAGTGCTTCCAATATATGGTTACTCTGCATTGCCAAGTCCATTCCATTCCTGTCCAAAGAGTGGACCTTTGTTATAATTTATGGGAAAGGGCAGCATCAGGGCAGGGGGCCATGCTCTCAGAGGAACCCCAAAACTGCTGGGCCATCAATTGAGGTCTTTTAGTGGAGATCTCATGATGCACCTCTTTTTATTCTTGTGTTGCCAGTGAGACTCCTCTCTGTGAGCTCCATCGTGGCTATCGCTGGTGGTGGCCGGGCACCATCCGGTTCTTCTGGTCCCAGGTCGATGTAGGCACCCACTCTTGTGGGTCTCTCTGTCTTCTCGGCTGTCTTTACCGCATGTCATTTTGGTCCTCGGTGAGCATCCTTTCCTGCTGAGTTGGGACCATTTGCTGTGTCCTCGGATGGCAGCTTGGCAGCTTTTAAGACCCCAGACGCCACTCACCAATGTGGGGTGCAGAGAGCTCTCTTAGCAAAACGCTAGTTGTGCCAATTGGCCTAGAATTGGCCTAAGAGCATGGTCCCCCGCCCCCCGCCCCAACTACTCTATCCTTGCAGTATTGAGTTAAGATGGAAGAAGTACTCAAGTTATGCTGAAGTCCACTTAATGTTGTTCTTGTTTCTAATGTGTGCTATCACCGCTTTCTCCCAACTAGATTTCTAGTAACTATCTAAATTAAACCCTCCCCCCGACCTTCCCTCCCTCCCCTCCCTTGCAGCTGTCAAAGAGTCTTTTCTTCTGTACACAAGTTTGTTTTTGAGATCTTGCTATAAAATTCTTAATAATGAAAATGAGCTCTGGAGCAGTAGTAAGGGGTGGGAATGAGACTTCCGGGGGTGGTATTCAAAGGCAGCGACTTTTTAAAACAATGTTTAGTTCTTTGAAAAAGGGACAGAGAGGCTGAGAATGGAAAGATTAAAGTTTAAGCAGTAAGGAGATTGTCAATGAGGAGATTAGATAGTATGTGCTCAGAGGTAGTAGGAAATAAAGCTGCATGTGGAAACTAGAAATTGCTAAGAGAGTCAAAGCTAGGCAGAGGGATGTGTGATTTGCAAAGAAACAAGGGAATGTCTAAATAGGGGAATGGCAGGGTGAATCCTCTAGATTGGATTGTATCCTGGACCTTCTAGGTGTTTTTTTTTTTCTTCTCCCAGTGTCGTCATGCTAAGCGTAAACTATTCCAGTGACAATGACTGTATCTTCTCAAAATCCAGCCTGTTCTATGATGACCTTAAATTATTGGAAATTTCTCCCTTTTATAGTGTCTGTGCTCTCTGTCCCTGAAAATTGATTCATCCATTCACCAGTTACCTGAGCAGCTGCTCAGTGCCTTTACTCTGCCAGGTGCTGGTGCTATAGCAGTGAATGGTACCAGGGTTGTCAGAGAATGTGCTTTGCCTCCCATCCAAGACAAGAAAAAAAAAAAGAATCAGATTAATCTTGAAGTGTGTCGTTGGTAGTCCAGTGTTCAAAAGTCCTTGGTAATTCTTCACTACCTTTGCAAATATGTCCAGGTTTCTCACTCACACTTAGAGGCTTCTTAACATGTTTGACTCTATCCTGTCCCTGCAGTTCTAACTTCTGTTATTTCTTCTCTTCAGTCAGATCAATTCTTATCTGAAGAATTTGCTGTTCTTCAAGCATGTCCTGTAGTTTCCCACCTCTGCTTTTAATACTGTGTTCAGATCCTGCCTATTGTTGAGGTTGTTTCAGATACTACCTGGACCATGAAACCTTGCCTTACCCTTCCAGTCAGAAGTGAACTGTGCCGTTTATGGGCTGCTTTTATTCTGTCCTGCTCCTGCAGGCATACTCACAAGGCAGGGACCCCTTTACTCACCTGTATATCCATTAGGGCTGAAAGAGTTACAAAAAACCACCCTGTTTTGTTGTTTTGTTGAGTTTTGTACCTAAATCATCCCAAGTGGACCATAGCCTATTGTAAAGTGCATTTTGTCATCACTCTTCCTCAAGTCTCGTTCCATAGGCATTAAATGAAGACCATTATATTATGGCTTCTTGAAAAGTGGTTGACAATTTATTTGAAAGAAAATGTTTTTTTAAAAAGAAAACAAAAACAGGGTCTTATTAAGAGGCAAGAGCATGCATATACATTTGTATTTCAGAGTACATCTAGTTTCATAGAATATTTTAAAATTGTTTTACTTATGAGCTGGCAGCTTGTACTGATTAAATTTTTTTTTTTTCCTTAGCATGGAGGATGAAAAGAAAGATAGTAAAGTTGTACCTACAGAATGTGCCATCAAGGTATTTAAAACAACCCTTAATGAGTTTAAGAATCGTGACAAATATATTAAAGATGATTTCAGGTTTAAAGATCGCTTCAGTAAACTAAATCCACGTAAGATCATCCGCATGTGGGCAGAAAAAGAAATGCACAATCTCACAAGGTAAAGAAAATCCCTGTGCTGGGAGTCACCTTGGGGAATCACCTGTTTGCATTAGGACTCCTAGCCAGGAAGAAGAGCTATGTTTTATTTTAAATTCATTGAAGGAAGTAACACAAGTCTTTGAAATTCTGGTGTTCAGTAAGTCTTTCTATAAAAAAATATTTCCAAATATATAACTAGAATTCATACTTTTAGGGGAAGAAGCCTTCCCACCCCCCTTTCCTTGGTAAATGTTGGGGAAAACGAAGCCATTCCTTCCTGTTATTTCTTCATATATCTAAAAACTGCTTTTAAAACTGTCCTGCTCAAGAAATAAAAATTCCAGCTTTCAATCAGGTTTAGTATAGTGATTTCCTGTTTTGTTTTAGGAAATGCTTATAGATTCTAGTGTTTGTTAATTTGGCCAGGATAACATTTTATGAGTCAAATTGTATTTTGTTCTAATTTATTAGACTTGTTTCTCAATTTTCTATGCAATTTATTTTTACTAAGAAATTTGTTTTAGCATCCAATTACTAATATTTTTCCCATTAACAAATTTTTGCATTTTCTTAATCTGATGAAAGCATAATTTTAGCTTGTTTTTTTTCCTAAAGATACTTTTAAAAATTGGTAGATAATTAGTAGTTAAAAAAATTCTCAACTTCTAGAACTTAGAAGAATTTCCTAGGGGGTCTTGCTTACTTTCAGTCTGATTTCAATTGCCCCCATAGCCTTTATTATCAAGTGCAACGTCCTTTTGGGATATAGAGCCACTCTCTCTGTAGCCTGAGCTCACGTTGTCCACCTCCTTCTTAAAGATCAGTTTATTGATTTGTACACATTCCCAGTATGGGTTGTATTCTTGAACACCTGCATGCGTCTACACAAACTGCTTCCTGTAAGCAGCACTTCTTGTCGTCTTAGTGTCTCAGTCTGGCGAGTTCCTGTTCTCCCACGTGTTTTAGTCACCCTTCCTTGATGCTGTGTGCTCCCGCAGCGCTTCTGCATGGCTCTGTCAGTGTGTGCCTCACTCTGTGCTCTAGTTGTCTCGTCACGTGTCTGTCATTTCCACCAGACTCGGTTCTTGAAGGACAGAGGCTGCATCTTACAGCCTTTCCATTCCCACATTTCCAGGGTAGAGATTAGTGTGCTAGCTTATTGTAGGTCTTGCTTAGATATGTGTTGGATACATAAAGATTTTCCTCATCTAATCTTATGTTCTTAATCATCTCTTTCTGTATAGAATGCAGAGAGCTGGAATTCCTTGTCCAACAGTTGTAATGCTCAAGAAACACATTTTAGTTATGTCATTTATTGGCCATGATCAAGTTCCTGCTCCCAAATTAAAAGAAGTAAAGCTCAGTAGTGAAGAAATGAAAGAAGCCTACTATCAAACTCTTCATGTAAGTTGAGCTTTTAAAAACATACACATACCACCTTTTCAAAATATTTCTAAACTTTAAAAAGGATTTCCTAAAATAGTATCATTTCAGGGCGATACAACAGGGACAAAGTGAAGTTTGTGAAAGACTGTTAACGTTGGAGAGTTGTTTTTATATCAGTTAATGGGTGTTTTGAATCGTTTTTATAGACTTAGGGAAGAAATGAAAGCATTAGTTGGCATCAGTGACGCAAGCATGAAGCTGTTCTTGAAGCTTCCGTGAAGACATTTTGACATTGCCGTGTTTGCCTCATTGTACGCTGCGGCTCTAAAAGCAAACAGAGTATCTGCTACTGTTGTTGGAAAGTTAGAAGCAGATTTGGCTTTCTAACAAAATGATGATCAAAACTACAAATTGTAGGGAGTGGATTTCTCCACTTGTGGTGGTGTTAGAGTTGGAAGGCTTGTGTCAGAATCTTAAGCTACTTATTTAGGTTTCAGGACAGCAATTGCATTCAGTCTGAGATCCTTCTAGCTTAAGAAAATGCTCCCGATACTGTCATTATTCCTCACTGTTGTTCTAAGTGAACAGTAGAGACTACGTAGAGAGACTGCTGTCATGTCACATAGCAGCTGGTGTGACTATGATCCTGTTATCCAAATTAATCTTGTAAAGTATAGCTAGAGCAGTGATCCAGCGGGAACACAGTGACAGTAAATTCCAGTCCGTTTTGCTTCTTTGATGGGTTGGTTCTGTTAAGCCTGGAAACAGATAATGTTAATGTTGATTTCTGCTCATATGTGGCTAGGAATCACTGTCATCAGTAATGAATATATAATGCTGTGTAACTCATAAGAGTGGTTCTTTCCTACTGCGGGAAGGACTTTTCCACCTTGGAATTATATACACCCCGTAGAAGTCTCAATAGGCCTTTTTTACTTTTATCAAAGGAAGCAGCTTACCTAGCTCCCCTAGTTAGTGGCTCAACTTTGTAAGATCATTGACCAGAGATGAGGCTGCTGTCTTACTCGTATGAGAATCCAGTTCTTCTTGGCCTCTTGATCTGCTGGCTGGCATATGTGCAAGGAAGCAGAGTGTCACACACTCATCTTGCTCTTCCCCCATTGTCTTAGTATTCCCTGACTCTACCTTAAAAAAAAAAAAAAAACTACTCCTAAACTATACAAAGCAGAGGAAATAAAGTCTTCTCTCTTGCTTTGATTTTTATGGAAGTATTGATTCATACCAACATTGTAGTTGTACAGGTAAATTGTAAGTGTTCCTTCATTTCTTAAATGTTTGCTGTACCGTTTTACAGATGATGCAGCAGTTATATAATGAGTGCACACTTGTCCATGCTGACCTCAGTGAATATAACATGCTGTGGTATGCTGGAAAGGTGAGAAGCATATGTTATTAATGTTCAGATTAAATGGCTTAAATGTAAATTGTTCACTGTAAATAAATCAGTGTGTGCTCTACACTTCAATAGGTCTGGTTGATTGATGTTAGTCAGTCAGTGGAACCAACCCATCCTCACGGCCTGGAGTTCTTGTTCCGTGATTGTAGGAATGTCTCACAGGTAGGCATGTAAACGAACATGTCCTTTTGTATGGGACAAAACAGATCCAAATATTTTCTCACTCCTAAGATAAGTAAGATGGATTATAGCCATAGAACTTGAAGGAAGGAATACTGGTTGCTTTACAGATAGGTACAATCTTGAAATTGTATCAGAGTTGTCAGGGTTTAGTGTTAGCAAAAGTTTGATCCCATGCCTCAGATTTATGCTTGTGAATTAAATTTTCAAGAGAATGTATTTCATTTTGACTGTGAGCATTTAAAGCATGGAGGTAGATAGTTAATCCAATTTAATGCAGAGTGCAGAAATGGAAGTGACATATAGTGAGTCTGTGTAATTACTGCCGTCAGTGTGATCATCTGATCACTTACTGAAGGAAGTTAAAACTCAGTAACACAGTGCTGAGTCAAGTTTATTTGCTGTTTTTAAGAGAAATGAATTGTTAGCAACCGATTCAGAGAGTATGGTCTTTCTGAATGACTTAATAACTTTACAGATTGAAAATCTTAACAAGATTTAGTGACTATATTGAGTCTATTCAAAGCAATGCCAGGCAGTTATACATATACCAGTCATTTTGGTAGCTATGGAAGGTATAGTATGACAGTCTAAATCTAGAAGATAGAACTGGTGAGAGGACAGAAAGCAAATAGAACATGAGTAGAGTTAAACTTGAACTGGAAGAATCTATAGGCTTGGAATTCTGGAAGGAGTTCACTGGTGTATTACAAGTATGCTGTTACCAATTTTTAATTTATTGTTAATGTCTTTTACTGTCTTTCTTCTATGTCTTTACTAGTTTTTTCAGAAGGGAGGAGTAAAGGAAGCCCTTAATGAACGAGAACTGTTCAATGCTGTTTCAGGCTTAAATATCTCAGCAGATAATGAAGCTGATTTCTTAGCTGATGTAAGTACTATACAGCCATCCTTGCCTTCCTGGTAATGGGGACCCGGACAGAATAGATAACCAAAACAGAGCTCAGTTTACCCTCTCTTCCCTACAAAAACAAAATTAATGAGAATTTTTTTTTCTTGTGGTGTTATTTTTTCATCCTTTCCAGTCTTGAAACTTAGAGTGAACATAAGACAAAAAGGAGTTCAGAATTTGGTCAAGATGGACAAATAACACATTTCTAGTATACTCTTTATTTTCCTAATTTTATGACTGAGAAAGTCGCTGGTTGACACTACTGAATGACACAAAAGCAGTAGTAACACATGGTCCCTGCCCCTAACTGAACGTAGGTTAGAAGTGGTCATCGCTGAAAATGCCTGGATATTATGATACTAGAGTTAGAGCCAAAAAAAGAATCCTTCTCTGGAGGAGCTCTCATAGAACTGAACAAAGACTAGAAATGAGAACAGCAGCTAATTTAATCCCAGTATTATACTCAGCAGCTTCAGAGAAGGATTATATAGTCTCTTGTTGAACTTCCAACCATGACTTGAATTGGACCAAGCTATGGCCAGAGAAGAACAGGAAGACAGTCGATCCAACATAGGTACAGTTGCTTAGTGAATTGATGTTACTCCTGTTGAGTGAGTATTGGAATTCCCTTTTCCCTCTTTCCTGAAGGCTTTCTTTGTACAGTGTGTAGTTACACATACCTGATTCCAATTGTTAACTTGATAAAAATAGAGTGTGTCTTGACCCTGGTAATGTATTGAAACGAATAACGTACAATTCTGTGTGAAAAGTATGTGTGTACACACACTCGCACACTGTAATTCTAACTCAAGGTCAGCATTGTTAGGAATGTCATGGTTTTCAGGAGAGATAGGTTCAATCTGAAGTATAGTTTCTGTAAAGTGCATTTTGGCAAATGAATATATTAATTTTGCAGATAGAAGCTTTGGAGAAAATGAATGAAGATCATGTTCAGAAGAACGGAAGAAAAGCTGCTTCATTTTTCAAAGACGATGGAGGCCCACCGCTACTGCACACTGAGTAGTAACACCAGTGCCCACCACCTGTCACTGTTCACACCGTGTTGGTTGTCAGCTGCCGGTGGCAGTGAAGTCATGGGTGGCTTGAAATACCGAAAAAAGGAAACATGAGGAGTGTACAGTGGTGCTTCTGTGTTTTTTTTCTTGTAACCCATATACCAGATGTGTGAAATTTTTAGCTCAGCACTGAGAGAATAGAATGTCACTACCTCTCATCTTATGAATAGGATAGTATAATTCTGTAACAGCGAAGGCTACCTATCTGAAATATGCCTGATTGTACATGATTCATGGTATAGAATGTTTTCATGAGTCTTTTTAAAACTTAGTATTTCCCAATGTGGGAGGAAAGGATTGATATGTTTACAGGGAAGGGTGTTGTCACAACATACTTGCCTCTTTCACCTCCCTATTTTGTGTGGCATCTTCCCTTGAGGATTTGACCTAAACTTAGCCCTTTTCAATTCTTTCTCCAGACTTAGAATCTTCTCAAGATTTTAAAGGATTTTTTTTTCTCTTTAGTGGGTTTATAAATGGAAATTCAGTTTCCCGATGGCTGATAGAAATAAAAGCAACATACTTTTTATTGGTACATCGTGAAAAATAACTTGAATGCTACTCTTTCCATATGTTTATCCAAGGGAGGGCATTTGAAGTTCTGAAAAGGACAAATACTGAAAAGGATAAGTACATCTTAACGATCAAAAAAATTTTTTTTTAACTTTCAGCTTTTCTACATTTAGGTAAAATGGTTAGGATATAACTCTTGCTGCTTTGCATTTACAATGAAAGTTATTTGGAAGGACAGAATGTAAGACTTAACCATTTGACATATTTTAATGAAGTTAATGAAACCAAGTTCAGTTTACATTTCATTGAAACTATATACTTACTGATTTTGAGGCAGATATGGCAAGCAAAATAGAAATATTAAATAATCAAATGTGAGGAAGAAGTATGTTTGAAGCAACTCGGGTGCCAAATTAATGATCTACTTTGAATCATCTGACCTTTCAGCAGTTTCCAATGCTGCATTCTGCTTCTGAGAGAAATGTAAGCATTATTCTCTTCTTGTTGCTTTGTTAGGTTGAAGTATATAAACTACAATATAGTGATTCCTTCTGTTACCACTTGAGACCCAGCCTTTTCCTTCTGATAATAGAAAAAAAAAAAGTTAATGTTTTAAAAATACCAAATACATACTTTCTAGAACAAAATATTTATTTTTGTTTCTGTTACATAGTTTTTAACTGCATTTCAGAGAAGTGTGATTGGGGTAGACATTCATTACATTTCTGAAATAATTACTCTGAAAAAAGGTGAAGTGATTATTGATAGAAATTTCAGAGAAGTCTAATTTTTAAAACCTTTACCATTTGAATTTGGTTTGTTTTCTAACATCCTCTGACAAACAGCAGCAAACCATTGCTGTGTGGCATTCTTGGAGTGTGCTGGACATGCTTATTGAAAAATTAAAAATGAAGAGATCATTTTAAAATTTGGTCTTTGTGTGTTTTCTTCCTATTTATTAAGTCCTGGCAGCAGTTACTGTCTGCATAAAATTAGCAGTACTGTTTTAAGCAGCTTCTCCCCTCCTAGTTCTCATAGTTAGATTTTACTCTTAAATTGGTTATTTCACATTACAAATAGGTTTTTCCCCTCTTAAAAATCAGAGTTTAATTCACATAGTGGAAAATACCGGTTTGCTGAATAAATAAATACAAATGGAAAAATACATGAAATACGGAAATATGGGTATGTTGTCTCGCTTTAATGAAAGTGGATACATGATGAGCTCGCTGTATGTTAAGTTACCAGAGTAAGGATCACTATGATTAGGTAATTTTTATTTCAATTTCTTTCTTTCTTTTTTTAAACAAAAGACATGTTCTTCTGATTTTAAATATGGCAGAAGTTTAGAAATGTTACAGTAAAAGTCCTTTGTTTTCCAAAACTGCATGTTCATAGTGTGGCATGCATTCCTGGCACTTTTTCTCCCAGTGTATATTATCCCCACTTGGGGACAGTGATGCATGTGGTGTGTGCACTTTAGGCTTTGCTATATATATATATATATTTATTTATATATATATATATATATATATATATATGAGGTTGTCCTGGTTTCTATCTAGAGGGGAGAGGAGAAGGTGGTGAGGAGGGGACAAGTGTTGGTTGAGTGGATACTGGAAAGAGATTGAAAAAGAAGAGTGAACCCTCACAGGGCGAGGACAGCAGAGTTGCAGAGAGGCAGATGTGGGAAATTGACTTGGATTATACACTTGAACAAGAAATTTGAAAAACAATTCTTTGAACAAAAATTGGGATCAGGTGAGGCAGCTGGTAGTGACATGTTGATCTTGGTGGACTCCCCAAGGAAGACAAAGGAGAAGGAAGAGCCTCTAAGATGTGTCAGAGGGGTGTGGTGGTGGTATTTTGCTGCTCATTTAGGTTCTAGGCATGAGAAGAGATTGTTTGCACCTTTCGAAGTCTGCTTCTCTAGCACTTTAGAAACTGAGAGGAGAAGAAGCTCCTTTGATTGTATTTTCAAACCACATGTATACATACGTATGAGGTTCAGCAAGTCCGCGAACTTAATTGTGCTAAGTGTTACACACCTCATTGCTGAATATCACTGTGGTCGCCTTTGGGACGCTATGCGCTGATGCCAGCACCTAGTACACCCATCAAAGCAATTTTGGAACTTTCTGGAATGGCCATTGTGCACAGTGGCAAGGTGGCAAGTTCACAAACTTCGTTGTATAGTTGTCTGTGAGGGAGTTTTTCACCAATAAACAACTGTATTGGAACACCCTCCCTAATCACCTGATTTGGCCCCCAATGACTTTTTGTTCTTTACCTGAAAATAAAGGAAATATGGAAAGGAAGACATTTTGATGACATTCAGGACATCAAGGGTAATCTGTTGACAGTTCTAATGGCCATTCTAGAAAGTTCCAAAATTGCTTTGAAGGGTAGACTAGGCATTGGCAAGGGTGCATAGCTTCCCGAGGGAGTACTTTGAAGGTCACAATAGTGATATTCAGTAATGAGGCAGGTAGCACATTTTGAGTCAGTGAATGTAATTGGCAGTCTGTGTGTGTGTGTGTACACATACTGGTGGCATAGTGTTTAAGTGCTGTAGCTGCTAACTGAAAAGGTCAGCAGTTCAAATCTATCAAGCACTCCTTGTAAACACTATAGGACAGTTCTACCCTGCTCTATAGGGTTGTTTTGAGTTGGAATTCGCTCAATGGCAACAGGTTTGGTTTTCATATATGTAAAAATGTGTGTGTGTGTGTGTGTATGAAACCCTGTGGTTAAGAGCTATGGCTGCTAACCAAATGGTTGGCAGTTCAGATCCATTAGGGGCACTCCTTGGAAACCCTGTGGGGCAGTTCTAGCCTCCTATAGGGTCACTTTGAGTCAGAATTGACAGCAGTGGGTTTGGGGTTTATATGTATGGATTGGGTTTTTATAGAATTTCCATAAAAAATAGAGAATAATTGAAGTTTTTGTAGGTTCATACTTGGAGACAGTTTACTCATTGGAAAAGCTTTTATCCGATTTCCAATTTGTTTCCTAATTTAGAAATAAAGGTTACATCAAGAACAGCTTTATTTCGTTCTTAGTCCTTTTAAATTTTACCTAAATTTAGCTAGCTTTTTGAGGATTTAAGATCCAGTAAAAGTAACCTCTTACATGTTAATATTTTTAAGTGAAAAAGTCGTTTTTCCAAATGTAGTGATAAAAATGACATTGTTTTACGTTTTGCAAGTTTCTTTAATGTCTGACTTAGTATAGACAACTAAATTCTCATATCAGCTTCTATATTTCATCAATTGCAGTATATCGTTTTATTTAGAGTATATCAGGAAAATCTAGACTGTCTTTAAATGACTTATATGTTTGTAAAACTTCTCAGTGTAATTTTTAATATAACAGATACAAAAGAGCTCCTTGGGATCCTGGGGCAAAAAAGAAAAGTGTTGCTGTAGTAAGTAGAAGCATGAGAATGTATTTAAAAACAACTAAGATTGGCCTGAAAACCAGCCAAATAATCTGAATGTATTTTGTATGGAAGACTTCAGGACCTGATGGCTAGTCCCTAGAGGGAAAAGGAGTATCAAAGATACAAGCTTATTTAAAAAATTCAAATAGTGCAAAAGGTAGAAAAAGGAAAAAAAATCACCCACAGTACAAGGCAACCACTACCATCATTATTTGTGTACACATATTCCTGCAAACAACATTTTGTCAACATGAATTTTTCCTGAAACCAACTCTTCAGACAAAGATTAGACTGGGCTAGAAGACATAATGATACTGGAGAAGAGTGTGCTGCTTAGTTCAAAAAGATGCTAAGACTAAATGTGTGGCTACTGACCAGAGGCGAGATGAGCATAGAGAGTGCCAGGAGTCAGTTGAGTGGACATGGGGAGTAGAGGATGAGAGGAGGAGTTACTCTCACATTGTAGGGAGACAGCAACTAGGGTCACCTAACAATTAGCATATGTTTTTGTATGAGAAATTGAAGTGTAAACTGGCACCTAAAGCTCAATTTAAAAAAAAGGAGAGCCATTACACTTGACACTGAGTGAGACTTCTTGGTATGTACATAACAAGATATAAAACTGATAACATGGCAGAGAGGGCATGAAATTTCATTTATACAAGCAACATGAAAAAAAAAATTGAACAGCAAAATGCAAAGCAGATTGGGAATCTGATACGTAGTCAAGTATCTGCCAGTAAACAGCCATACCTTTCTAAACTTCATTTTAAGAAAATTAAAACCTAAAAAGGATTTAGAAAGTTCAGAGGAAGTAAAGGCCACCTGAAAGCCTGCTAAGCAGTGAGAACCACAATACGAATTTTAGTACTCTTCCAGACATCTGCCAGACAGTGTGCCAAATAATGAAAACAAGACACGAAACGACAATGCTTACAGCTCAGTTCAAAAAGTGCTGTGTATAGGTCTTAGAAATCTTTTAGCTACTGCAGGAAGAAAACAGGCGTGTGAAGTTCTTAAACACCAGAAGTGAACGAGGAGCCTTAGTGTCTCAGGAAAAAGGCCTAGAGTAAAACAAGAAAAAAGAAAAACTGGGGACTTACTCCTGACTAACACCCAGGGGCAGTCAGGGCAGGGCCATCACCGTGGGTGGCACAAATGGTTTTGCTTAGCTACTGACTGAAAAGTTGACTGAACTCAACTGGAGTGCCTTGGAAGAACGGCGTGGAAATCTACTTCCCAAGTGGAGCACAGCTCTACTCTCAAACGCATGTAGTCTCTGAGTTGGAATTGACTGGATGGCCACTGGTACACTCCGTTCACCTACTCCTAGAGGAGAGCCTCCGCAGGGCGTCCTGTGGAAAGCAAGCTTGACATCTTCCAGGACTGCCGGTTTTTACCACCAGACCTGAATGTATTTAAAAAACATCTTGCTCAGCTTCCCAGCTTATCCTGATGTTTCTACTGAGTCTCAGCTTCTGAGCCAGCACTTCTGAATCACCAAGCGTCACACGCACTCCGCTGTGCTCTCCTTCTACCCAGGACTTCTCAAGTTCTAGCAGCATGGGGATCTCTCCAGTGCCTTCCTGAAAGTTCAAGAGCACCTGCTTCCTCATAACCTTGCTAGTACTGGATGTTAAATTTCTAATCTTTGCTAATATGATAGATGAAAAAAATTCATCATTTTAATGGTTTTTATTTCATTTTTGTTAGGTGCTGTTGAGTCAGTTGCAACTCATAGGGACCCTATAGGACAGAAGACAACTTCCCCATAGAGTTTCTAAGGAGTGTCTGGTGGATTTGAATTACCAGCCTATTGGTTAGCAGCCAGTCTCTTAACCACTATACCACCAGAGCTCCTTTGTTAGTGATGTTAAACATTTCTTAATGCGCTTTGGCCATTTGTGCATCTTGTGATGTCTGTTCAGATTCATGGCCCATTTTTATTTGTAGTTGTATATCTTACTTGTGACGCACTTGTTCTATAGGACATTTTTCCATACTTAGGCTAGTAAATAGTTCTGTGATACTACAAATGTTCTTATTGTGCTATGACAAATAGTGTTTCCTCAGCTTGTTTCATCTGTAATTTAGTCATGCAGATAGTGCAGATAGCATAGAAGAGAGTTAAGAGCACAGGCTCTGATTCTAATTGAGTTTGAATCCAGGCTCCAACACTCACCATCTGGGTAACCTCAAGCGACTTAGTTTGCTTTTATGAGTCTGTTTCCTTATCTGTTAAACACAGAAAGTAGTACCTACCTCTCAGGGTTAATAAGTATAAAGCACTTAAAACAGTAGCAAGTAGATAGGTGGTTGGCCTCTGACTTGTGGTAGCCCCAGGCACAGTGGGATCAACACATTGTGATCGACAGGGCTTTCATTGACTGATATTTTGGGGAAGTAGAGAGCCAGGAGTTTTAGTTCAGCTCCCTGCAAATGTGTTCAGCGACTGAGCAACAATCATGGCAGATGAATGGTGGCTGTGCTTGAGGTGTGCTGGCCTGAAATCAAACCCAGAGCTCCCACATGGTAGGTGAGAATTCTACCACTGGACCATCACTGCCCGTCTAAGTGCTGTATTTATGTAAGTGCTTGCTATTTTATTGGTTTTGTTGCTATGGCCAAGTGCTGTCGAGTCGGATAGTTTTAATTTTTATGTACTCTTGTCCATCATTTGCAATGAAGATGTCCTCGGTTGTGCAAAATCCCATCATACCATCTCTGGCATCATTTTATCACTAAGGCCATATTTTCCAACTACCAATCCTTCTTCTCTGTTTCCAACTTTTGCATTCCAATCATCAGATTGCAGAAGTTGGCAAAAATCTTCAATTTCTTCATCTTTGCCCCTAGTGGTTGGTGAATAAATTTGAATAATAGTTGCATTAACTAGCCTTCCTTGTAAGCATATGGATATTATCCTATCACTGACAGCATTATACTTCAGGACAGATCCTGAAATGTTCTTTTTAATGATGAATGCAACGCTGTTCCTCTTCAAGTTTTCATTCCCAGCATAGTAGACCGTATGATTGTCTGATTCAAAATGGCCAGCACTGGTCCATTTCAGCTCACTAACGCCTCGGATATCAATATTTATGAGTTCCATTTCCTTTTTGGTGATTTCTAATTTTCCTAGGTTCATACTTACTATGTTTCATGTTCCGGTTCTTAATGAACCGGAACTCATTTTGAGTCATACCACATCAGTAGTTGAAGTTCCCAGAGGCTTTACTCTATCCTTGTTATCAAGGTCAACTCTACTTTGAGGAGGCAACTCTTCCCTAGTCATCTTTTAAGTGCCTCGCAACCTGGAGGGCTCATTTTCCAGCACTATATCTGACAGTGTTCTGCTGTTTATCATAAAGTTTTCATCAGCTAATTCTTCTCAGAAGTAGATTGCTGGGTCTTTCTAGTCTGTCTTAGTCTGGAAGCTCAGTTGAAACCTGTCCACAGTAGTTGACCTTGCTGGTATGTGAATACCGGTGGTGTAGCTTCCAGCTTCAGAGCAACACACAAGCCTCCACAATACAACAAACTGACAAGTAAGGGTAAACTGAGAAGCTGGACTGTATGAAGAAGAACGAGGCATCAAGATTGGTGGAAGGCTCATTAACAACCTGCCTTATGCAGATGAAACAACCCTGCTTGCTGGAAGAGAAAAGAATTTGAAACACTGATGAGGATCAAAGATCATAGCTCTCAGTTGTTGGATTACATCTCAACATCAAGAAAACGAATATCCTCACAACTGGACCAGTAAGCAACATCATGATAAATGGAGAAAGTTTTGAGGTTGTCAAGGATGTCATTTTACTTGGCTCCACAATAAATGCCTGTGGGAGCAGCAGTCGAGAAATCAAAAGATGCATTGCATTGGGCAAATCTGCTACAAAGGATCTCTTTAAAGTATTGAAAAGTAAAGATGTCACCTTGAAGACTAAGGTGCACCTGATCCAAGCCATGGTATTTTCAGTCTGGTCATATGCGTGCAAATGCTGGAAAATGAAGGAAGGCAGAAGAACTGATGCCTTTGAATTGTGGTGTTAGAGATGAATATTGATTATACCATGGACTGTCAGAAGAACAAACAGATCTGTTTTGGAAGAAGTACACCAGAGCGCTCCTTGGAAGCAGATGGCGAGACTACATCTTACATACTTTGGACATATGGTCAGGAGGAATGAGTCTCTGGAGAAGGACATCATGCTTGGTAGAGTGGAGGGTCAGTGAAAAAGAGGAAGAGACTTAAAAGGCTGGATGGACCCAATGCCTGCAACAGAGGGCATGAAAACAATCATAGGGTGAGGTGCAAGTCTGGACAGTGTTTTATTCTGCCATGCATAGGGTTACTATGAGAGCACCTAAGAACAACCACCACATGTCCCTCATGCTTTTCCTTAACGGCTTTTGGTTTGGGTGTCATGTGAATAGTAAAGCTTAATGGTTCTGTAAGTACGTGTCAAGTGATGGCAATATGTCACCATTTGTTGCATGCTAATTAGGCACATTATGCTATTTTCATGTATTGTCTCAATCCTTACAACAGTGTTTCCCAGTTTCACTGAGAAGAAACAAAGGCATAAAGAATTACTTGAATCTATTCAGTGACAGGGCTGAGATTCAAAACCAGGTCTCGATTCAAAATCTAATTTCTTAACATTATTTATCATATACCGCTACAAAGCTACCTGCAAAGGATATGCAGCACAGACCTTTAAAGCTTCTGAGATGTAGGGTTGTTTGTTCCACACCATAATTTAGCTGATGCTCACTGTTGCAGGCACCTGTCAGCATCATTAGTCACTAAGGAGATGCAAATGAAAGCCATGAGATACCACTTCAAACCCACTAAGATGCTGAATATTAAAAAAGAAAATAACGAGTGTTGGCGAGGAAGTAGAGAAATTAGAACATTTGTCCATTGCTGGTAGGAGTGTAAAATGGTGGAGCCATTTGGTGGTTTAACTCAAAAAGTTAAACACAGAATTATCAAATGACCCAACAATTCTACTTCTAGGCATATACCCAAAAGAGCTGAAAGCAGAGATTTTACTCTACCTGAGAGACAGACTGGGGTGAGATGGCCCCTGGTCCTCTGGTGAATGTAAAACCCGATTTTTAGAAAATATTTAAATTATCTTCCAAACAACTAAATGTGGTTATGAGGACAATGTTTTGAGATTTCACCTTAGAAATGCAACTTTTTTCTTTTTTTGTTGTGATTAAGTGAAAGTATACAATCCAAGTTAATTCTGCATGCCCGCCATCTGCAGCTCCTTCTGCTCTCCTTGCCTGGTGACAGTACACTCCTCCTTTCTGTTCTATACATGTCATATCCTCTTAGTCTCCTGTCCCCTCCTGTCCACCCTCTCCTCTCCCTTCTAGTAAGAGGCCAGTAGGACAGCATCCTACAGATTCATAGAACCGTAGAGTACACACACCATATGGTCACATTATGTCTCCGAGTCCAATCCATTCCTGTCCAAAGAGTTGAGTTGACCTCAGTAATGTTTTCTGGTCAGGGGCAGCAGCAGGTCTAGGGGTCATGCTTCCATGGGAACCCCTGGGCCTTTGGGCCATCAATTGCTGTCTTTTAGTGGAGTTTTTGAGGTATACCCTTCTTTTTCTCATGTTGCCACTGGGTCTTGACATTGTGTGCCCCATCATGGCTGTCTTTGGTGGTGGCCAGGTACCATCTGGTTCTTCTGGTCACATGTTGATACAGTCACCCATTCACATGGGTCCTGTCTTCTGGACTCCTTTTCCCTCATACTTTTGTTGTCCTTGGTGATCATCTGTTCCAGCTGAGACCATTTGGTATACCTCAGATGGCAGCTTGCTAGCTGCCTGATGCCACTCACCCGTATAGGGTACAGAAGAGTCTCTTAGCAATAGACTACTTATGCCAGTTGGCCTTGATGTCTCTTGAGAGCATGGTCCCCAGGCCCCCGTCCCTGCTACTACTCCATCCTTGCAATATTGGGTTAAGATTGGAAGCATTTTTAGATTGTGTTGTAGTCCAGTTAAGTTGCTCTTCTTTCTACTGTGTGCTGTCACTGCTTTCACCCAACCAAAAGAAATGCAACTTTTTGTTTCTGATAAAAGTGAATTGTAAATATTAATAACATTTGGATTGTTCCAATTAGTATAATATTAAACTTTCATTTTTCTCTGGAGATCATACCAAGAGCAGTGAAAAACATGTGAGCAATGAAGTGAAATCGAAACAGACATTTAGCTTTGTGTTCTCTCCTTGATTTATTATTTAAAGAAACAGCAGAAACTTCATCTGTTAACACAAATAAACACAATGAGGAAGTAACAAAGGAAAAGCCTACAGATAAATCCTCTTGATAACAGATATAATAAGGTGGGTACATAAAAAAGATGCAAGAAAGTTCTCAGCTAATTCTACCTTTGGTCTGTCATTTACAGTGCCTCCCAAGCTGGCAGTTGTCAACTCATGGTGACCCCATGCAAAACAATAAAACATTATTTGATCCTGCAACTACCTTCAGTCACTGACATGCTTGAATCCATTGTTTCGGCCACTGTGTATTATGAGTGCCTTCCAATCTAGAGGAAACCCAGGTGGTGCTCCTTGCAAACGATGGGGCAGTTTTACTCTGTCCCATAGGGCCCCTATGAGTCAGAAGTGCCTTGATGGCAGTATTTTTTTCCTCCAACCTAGAAGGAGCCCTAGTGGCACTGTGGTTACAGCTGATGGCTGCTTTTAAAAGAAAGGTCAGCACTTTGAACCTACCAACTGCTGCCTGTGGAGAAAGATGTGGTAGTCTGTTTCCATAAAGATGTACACCCTCAGAAATCTGATGGGACAGTTCTAATCTGTTCTATAGGGTCACTATGAGTTGGAGTCAACTTGACAGCAGTGGGTTTCCAGCTCTGTCCCCTTCCCTCACCCTCAATCTCTTTATTCCTCTCAGAGGACAAGCTTCTCTAATCAGCTATTGGTCATTCATTGGCTGTCACGTCCCTTTTTCACTTTTAACTGTCTCCAGTCTTTACCCCTTCTGTTATGGTCTCCTAGAGAAGCACGAAGATCTTCCCTGGGGATGAATACCAAACCAGCCAAACCCATCTCTGGGAGTAGATCTGAATTCATATTCAGCATCTATTCACCATATATAATACAGCAGAACTGCCCCATAGCTTCCTCAAGGATTGGCTGGTAGATTCAAACTGCTGATAAACCATTGTGCCATCAGGGCTCTAGGGGATAAATAAACAAAAATCCCAAACCCACTGCCGTGGAGTGGGGTCTGATTCATAGCAATCCTAAAGGTCAGAGTGGAAGCGCCCCATAGACTTTCCAAGGAGAGCCTGGCAGATTTGAACAGCTGACCTTTTGGTTAGCAGAGGTATAACTTAATCCACTATGCCACTAGGGTTTCCAGGGGATAAATGAGGAGGACGCTTTTCAATGCACCTTACTAGACTTCTCAGCAGCATCTGTCAAGGGTGACTACAGAGCCTCCTTCTGCAAACAATCTCTTTTTCACTGAGTGTCAGAGATAACATGTTCCCCTGGTTTTCTGCACTACTCAGACCGGCTCTTTGTGTCATTTACTGACTCTTTACTTTATGCCCCTGTCTCATCCAATCCCAGGATATCAAATACAATTTATACATTCCAATAACTCCCAATTTACATCCCCAGTCTCAGGGGCTCCTCTGATGAGCTTCTGACCTATAAATATCCATCTGTGTTTAGATACCCTTTCTCCTCACACTCACGTGTCTAAAACGGAACTGTCACCCATGCCCAGGTCCCTGCCAACCCTTTCACGCTTTAGGTCTTAGAGGATGGTGCAAAGTCCACTGCTGATTCAGGAGAGACACCTGGGGCATCACGATCCTTTTCTTCTTCTCACTATCTTCTCTCCTATCCCGTGAATGACGAGCACACCGTTACCTCTTACCCTCCCCAAGGTTTTCTTAACTCCAACTCATCCCCTCCAGATAGCAAAGCCATTCAGGCGTGGCTATCTGGACCCACTCTACGTTAGCTTCTCCTGTCACATGCTCACGGCGCCCTGGCTCTTTAAGGTGGTGCTCGCCTCTTCCTACTACATTACAAGCAGAAGCGGCGGCCCCGGAGAAAATCCCATCGCCGGGGAGTCGATTTCAACTGACTGCGACCCTACAGGACAAGGAAGAACTGCCCCACAGAGTTTCTAAGGAGTGCCTGGTGGGTTCGAACAGCGAGCCCTGGGTTCACCACCAAGGCGTCTGCGCCCCAGGAGGAACACCGTAATCCTCCCTGAAATAAGAGGAGCGTTCGCAGACCGCCCGGAAGTGGCCTGCCGCGAGCCTAGCGGGCCCCCAGGCCGCGAGGGCCAGACCCGGCGCGCCGAGGAGCGGAGCGGGGAGCGCGCCCAGCGGACTCCGGGATGGAGAAGCCCGCGGCGCCGCCACCTGTCCTTTCCGGTTACGCCGCCGTAGTTCGTGGCCGGGTCCTGGGAGCCCCACCGGGACCCTGCCCTTCGCCGAGCGTGGGGGGCCGCCGACAGCCGGTGGGCCCCCGACAGCCG
Source organism: Heterohyrax brucei (assembly GCA_028571685.1). NCBI lineage: Eukaryota > Metazoa > Chordata > Mammalia > Hyracoidea > Procaviidae > Heterohyrax > Heterohyrax brucei. The sequence continues at coordinate 23,527,732 of CM053152.1, forward strand.
GTGGGCCCCCGACAGCCGGTGGGCTCCCGACAGCCGGTGGGCTCCCGACAGCCGGTGGGCCCCACCGCTGCCGGCCGGCCGTCGCCGGCTTAAGCGCGGCGGCACCGCGGGTCACGTGTCGGGAGGGGTGGGGGCGTGGCCCCAGGAAGCCGCCTCCGCGCCGCGCCGGGAGCCTCGCTGCGGCCGCCGCCAGTCCGCCGGCTGTCTTCCGCCTCCCGCGCCTCGCGCCCGCCCGGCCCCGCACTGGCAGCCGGCCCAGGACTCCCCGCCGTCGCCGCGGGGCCCGTCATGGGCGAGGAGGACTATTACTTGGAGCTGAGCGAGCGGCCGGTGCAGTTCGAGAAGGCGAACCCGGTCAACTGCGTCTTCTTCGATGAGGCCAACAAGCAGGTTCGGGCGGGCCCAGAGGCGGCCCCGTTTCCTCCCCGCCACCGGCGAGGCCCGGGCTGCGGTCCGCCGTGCCGGCGCCGGGAGGGGCGCTCTGCGCGCGAAGCCGGGGCCCGAGGGACCAGGCCCGCGCCCGCTCTCCGACGCCGGCGCCGCTTCTTGCCGGGCACCCCCGGAGGAGTGGTGGAATGGGCGGGTGCTTCCTCAAGGAAAGTGGAAACGGGGACGGGGGAGCAACTCTGGCGCGTGGTCCCTAGGCATTTTCAGCATCTTATTTTACTTTTTTTTAAAACTCATTATTAGACACACAACCGAGAATTTAGGCATTGAGATTTGTTTGCATTATCCTCAGAATTTTGTAAAGGTCCCCAAGGTTCTGGCCGGCCTTCAAATTTGAATCCTCGAGGACCCCACATCCAGCAATGCACCCAAGGCAGCACTTGCAGTGGTCGGCTTTTCTGTCTGTACTCGCATATTTCTGAAAATTCATGTGAACAGCCAATCCTCAGACGGATAACTTGCCGTATTAGTTTAGTTGAGCCAGGGGCGGTGCGTAGCTGTAATAACCGTTTGTGGGTTGTATACGCCTAGTTCCTTTCCAAGTTCAGACCACTAACGTCGCTGCTTTTCCCTCTTAGGTTTTTGCTGTTCGATCTGGTGGCGCTACTGGGGTTGTAGTCAAAGGACCAGATGATAGGAATCCGATTTCATTTAGGTAACAGTACTGATGATTTCACCATGCAAACAAAATGCTGTTCTTCTGTTTCTTGTTCAGAGGTGGTTTTGAAAATGTACCCTTTGCCACCCCTGAGCTGTCTGAAGGAAGAGTGTGTGTGTCAGGTCCCGATTTGTAGAAGAGGGAAGCAGACTCTTGATGTGCAGTCTTGGTGGTAGATACTAGAACTTGCAGTGTGAAATGTGTGGAGTAGTTCCCTGTTGACTTGTGAAGCTCAGTACTCTAAAGTAGGACACCTTCCTGGGGCTTGAAAGGAACAGTGCAGGGCAGTGAGTGCCCTGTTGCAGTTTGTTGCCCTGGAGAGGGTATTTATTTCTTTGCTTAGCTTAGGTCTCTCCAGTATGTTTGGTAGATGGGAGAGGAGATTTCTAGGTTAGTGTATCCCATGTAATAGTGTCTGTTGAGAAAATCGTGGCTTCCACTATAATCAAGGCCGTGGATATTTCAGTGAACAGGCATAATTATAAGTAGCAGCCCCCTCGCTTTTAGATGTGTCTTGCTTTAAGTGGTAAAGTATCTGGCCACCTTAACTCTTGTGATTACGGAAGGGAAAAATGCAGGCTCTCAATTCAGTGGTGACTTTTAAAAATATTTTAGCAGTTAGCTTGTGTTAATAGGAAAAAGCTTCTGAAGTGGAAAAATGAATCAGCCTCTTAGCTTGTCAGTTGTTAGGCAGATACTGACTGCAGCTGCTGTGCTAGCCACTAGGCAGATGAAGGTTTGGGATGAGCCTGGTCCCCTTTAGAGGAACCTGTAAATGATGGAGTGGGAGACCAGGGAATGGACAACACTGTTCAGTGTGACAAATGCTGTAATGGAGCGCTCTTCAGAGGGCCGTGGGAACACAGACGTGGTGTTTATCTTGGGATGGGCTAGGGCAGACCCCTGCTCGGGAGAGGGGAAGACCTAAACGTAGAGCAGGGTTTTAAAACACAAGTAGAGTTTCTGGAGGTGGAAAAAAAGGCAGGTCTTTTAAGTCATACCGAATGCATAGGTAGAATCTGCAGGATGTTTGGGAATGTGCAGATCTGTGTGACTGAAGATCAGGGTATCTGTGCAGAGATGGGCTGGTTGGACTGGATATATTCTGCCATGTAGTCAGGCCTTTATAATGTGGTTGGGAATTTTTGTAAGGTGGGTGTGATCATCAGTCATGGGAGAGTGTTGTCAGTAACATTGAAGGTGAGTTAGTTGGGAGCACACCAGGGTTGGGAGGACGTTAATACACACCTGCCGTAGTCTGAGGCAGAGGGAGTGAACACTTGAACCAAGGCCACGCAACAGGTCTTTAATAGGCGGTCAGAATGTCATGGGCAAGATGAATTGGTCAGTAAGATGTGGAAATGAGAGTAACCCTGTGATGATCCATATTTAATGGCTAGGGAAGGTTTGAGGAAGATGATACTAAGTTAACTTTTTTTTTGGTTAGCATTCTTCTTTTTAAAGGCTTTAATGAGTCGTAATTGACACATGATGAACTGCACATATTTAACTTTTGTAATTTGGTGAGTTTAGGCATAAGAAATCATAACCATAATTGAGATAATGAGTATATCCACATCTTCAAAAGTTTTTCTCACATTCACTTTCGAGCTTGTGTTTGATGTGTTTGTGAGGCCCTGGATGTAGGTGAAGCCAGTTGGCACATTGTAACTGGTAGGCTGTGCAAGGAAAGTCAGATGGCTCTGTAGAATACTCTTTCCAGAAGCTTTGCTGAGAGGAGTGATGGAGTGAAGGACACAGATGGCAATAATTTGTGCAGAAGATTGTGAATATATATGTATGTCTAAAATAATTCTCAGATGACAAATGTGTTGTGATGGCAATTCTTCAATTCCTTATGGTGTGTAGTACTGCAAATTTTTCCAGCATGTTGGCTAGCAGGTTGGATTTTATTGAAAAGAGTTCCTGCTGGTAGCTTCAGAAACATGATTTTAATTTTAAGCTGAAATTTGTTGCTTCCTGAATACTTATTTTGCCTTTTGTCTTCTCAAAAAGTGATAGCAGCTAGAATTCTGTTCTTACATTTATCTCTTAATCTTCTTAAAGAATGGAAGACAAAGGAGAAGTGAAATGCATTAAGTTTTCCTTAGAAAATAAGATATTGGCTGTTCAGAGGACCTCAAAGACTGTGGTAAGACATATTTTTAAATGTAGCATAAAGAAAGCATTAGAAGTACACTGGGAAGAGAATAGATTATAAATTCCAGTCTTAGTGGAAATACCATTTTAGTTGAGCCTGTTGGGACTCTTAAAGATGAGAAAGAATTTTGAATGAATAAGCAAAGACTGACCTTAACTTGTCTTCTTTTTGACTTAATTCATTTTAATTTTAAGTAATTCGGAGCCTCAGCTTTTGTATTAATTGATCTCTAGCAACATAGATTCACTACTCAAGTCCCTGAATATAACAAGAACAGCTGATCAAAGTTGGAGAGGTCTGTTGGTATCTTAATTGTCATGAGTGCTCACAAGCACCATGGAGTAGAGAAAAACTGTTGGGAGTGATGAATAGAATGCTGTGCTACTTCTGTTAGTATTGTTAAAATTCCTGCAATGCCTTTATACAGTATAGCAGCACAGTTCTCTAAATTTTCAAAGGCAGTTTCAAACTCTAAATGAGCTGGTTATTCGGATTGACCTTTTTTGTCTTTCCTGTCTTCAAGCTTTTATAGATTTTTCTTTTCTGACCATTTCTTGACATTCCTCTTTTTCTTTTTGTCTTATATGCCCAGTAGGTTGGCAGTATGCTTCTGATTCAGATCCCTCCGTGTTTTTTTTTTCTTCCAGGATTTTTCTAATTTCATCCCTGATAGTTCTCAGCAGGAGTACACACAAGAATGCAAGGTATGAGCAGGGACCCTCCCTCAGCGGGTTGCTTTGGCATGGGTTGGCAGTTTGGTGGAGTCAGTGTAGTATGGTTATGGAGCACACACTTGGAATTGTTCTCATGCTGAGGATGAACACTTGTCAACTCTGTGGTTGTGGACAGTTTCTTAGTTTTTGAGCCCATTTCCTCATCCCTGAAACAAAGTTGGGAGGATTACTTGGTGATGGGTGTTAGGCATCAGCGATGGCACAAGTTGGGTGCTGCTGTGGCATCACTTGGTGCCTCTCCGCACGGCTGGTGGTGTCTCTGGGTCAGCAGCCTTGGGCTTCTTCCAGAGCTGCCTTGTGCGGAGGCTTTTAGAGGATGAGTTCTTTTTCCTTCTGGATGATGTTTTCATTCCTCAGTTTTTTGTCCTTGTGGTGTCCTTCCTTCCTTTACGTAGGTGTAGGTTCTAATCCACAGTAATATGAGCTTAGCTCAGACTGGGAGTGTGGCATCTTAGGGAGCTAACAGAAGCTGCTCGTGGATGGCTGTGGCTTTCTACAGCTTTGTAATGGCATTGCTGAGTGGAGTTCAGGGTGGGCTCCTCGATATGGAAAGGCCCCAGAGTCAAATGACTGAGCCTCTCACAGATGCGTAGTTTCTCTGTAGAACCACATCATCATTCTGCTTGGCCTCAGGTTTGTGGCACTTTCGGTCATCACGTGAGCCCAGTGTGGTCTCAGGGTTCCGGCCCCATTGTAGTCAGTTCTCACTGAAAGTCATTAGCCATTTATACTTTAATACTGCTAGTTTTTGTAATGCAGCTGACTAAGGAAATGCCAACCATATTCTGGCTCCTAAAGGAAGAAGTTGATACTTGCAAGCTTTGGTTTAGTTACTTTCCTACAAACCTCAGTCTTCTTCCTCTGCTCTCTTGACTAGAAGGAATAAAGATCCAGGTACTTTAATGAAGAGTAAAATCAGGGCAAACTGTTTAAAAGAAAATTCAGTTTACTAATGAGTAGTCAGACCTGGGTAACTTTTACTAAAGGCTTAGTGATGTAAACAGCAGAACATTTTAAACTTTTCAAGAGAATTACATATGATAGGCTTTAGTAATCTGACAGGAGGTATCTAAAAATAAGTCTTTCTGCTTAATTAAGAAAAAAAATCTTTCTGTAATTCTTTTCAGACCAAAAATGCCAATATACTAGGATTCTGCTGGACCAGTTCTACTGAAATTGTCTTTATAACAGATCAAGGAATTGAATTTTACCAGGTATTATATTTATCATTTATGTTTGCTGGTGAAATTTCAAGAGTAACAGCTTGGGAGGGCCTAATTGCAGGGCTGAGGGCTGTGGGGACCATGGTCTCAGGGAATGTCTAGCTCGATTGGCATAACATAGTTTGTAAAGAAAATGTTCTGTTTTCTGTGAGTAGCATCTAGGGTGTTAAAAGCCTATGAGCAGCCATCTAGGATACTTCACTGGTCTCATCCCTTTGGGAGCAAGATACTCCACTGGTCTCGTCCCTTTGGGGGCAAGGAAGAATGAGGAAAACTAAAGATACAAGGGAAAGATTAGTCCGAAGGACTAATGGACCACATCTGCAACGGCCTCCACTAGACTGAGTGTGGGGCAACTAGCTGGTACCCAGCTACCACCACAGACTGTTCTGACAGGGATCACAACAGAGGGTCCTAGACAGCTGGGGAAAGATGTAGAACAAAATTCTAACTCAAAGAAGGAGATCAGACTTGCTGGCATGACAGGAACTGGAGAAACTCTGAGAGTTATAGCCCCAGACACCCTTTCAGCTCCGTAATGAAGTCACTCCTGAGATTCACCCTTTAGCTAAAGATTAGACAGGCCCATAAAACAAGACTGAGAGGGTACAGCAGCCCGGGGGCAAGGATTAAGGAGGGGACAGGGAAGCTGATCATAGGGAGCCCAATGTTGATATGTTATGGGGTGGTTAGCCAGTATCATAAAATGGTGTTTAATGAGAAACGAGTTTGTTCTGTAGACCTTCAACTGAAGTACAGTGAAAAAATAGAGAACAGCAGTTTGGCAGCCTGTTGCATTCAGCATTACATGGATATTGTGGGATTCTGGAACTTCAGTTTTTTGCTTGAAATTTTAATTTTTCCTGATGATAAATGTAGTATCTATTAAAAAAAAAAACAGTTCAAACATTACCAAGATACACTATATGGAAAGTGAAGCCAGCCAAGTGCCGTCAAATAATTCTTTGAAATAACTTGTTATTGTTAGATGCTGGCAAGTCAGTTTTGACTTACAGCAACCCTGTGTACAGTAGAACAGAGCACTGCCTGGGCCTGCGCCATGCTTGCAGTCAGTGTTAGGTTTGAGCCCACTGTTGCAGCCACAGTGTCTCTGCATCTCATGGATGCTGTTGCTCTGTAGCAGGTATGTCCTTCTCCTTCTCCAGGGACTTGTCCCTCCTGATCCCATGCCCAAACAGAGGTGCAGCCTAACCACCCTCACCTCTAGGAGCACGCTGCACCTGCCGCAGGCTGGAGTATTTTCAGTTGCCACACATGAATGTGAGTCACAGATAACCAATAAGGAAGACTGAAGAACTGATGCCTTTGAATTATGTTGACCAAGAATATTGAAAATCTACCGTGGACTGCTGATAGAATGAACAAATCTGTCTTGGAAGAAGTACAGCTAGAATGATCCTTAGAAGTGAGGGAGGCAAGACTTCGTCTCACTGAGTTTAGAAATAACTACTGTAACTATTTTGGTGTATATTCCTCCATCTCTTTTTCACATGTAACAAATTTGTTAAAAAAAAAAAGGGAATATTGTGTCTAAACTGGTAGTGCTTACTTTTTTGGCTAACAGTGTATCTTGGAAATTTTTCCATATTTTTTGTAATGTCTGAGTACTATCCCATGGTGTGGATATACTGTAAGTTATTTAACCAATTCCCTTTAGAAGGGCATCTGGCTTGTTTCTATTTCTTGTGATTTCAAGTTCTGCAGTGAATGTGCTTGTAAATATTTCTTTATATTCTTGGGTGAGTTCTTTCTTGGAAGGAGGATTACAAGATAGGTCTGAATATCTAAAAAGCTGAGCAGATACTGCTAAATTTCTTCTAGAAACGTAATACCTTCACTAGATGCAATTTCCATTCTCACACCTTCGCTAGAACTGAGTATAATCAGTAGACCTTGGCCAAAATGAAATGTGGAAATACATTGTACTTTGAATTTTTCATGATTAAGGAGCTAAGTATCTTTTCTTATAGTCATTGTCCATTTGTGTTACCGGTGTTGTGAACTGCCTGTTCTGTCTTTTAATATGTTTCAATGGCCTGACCCATGGAGAACGTTCTGAGACCTGTAAGTAGAGCTAGTGTAATGGACGTTATGACTGTCAGCCTTTTAGTCTGATGGCCTAATGTAAGCAGCCTGTCTTAGGATCTTATGGATGGAGGAAATACAACCATGTACACAAAACACAAGATGTGATTGCTGTGGCGCTGTGTTGTTGGGCTGTCATCATAGTCTTTGTAGTGGCCAGCAGAAATGATGCAAACTTGAGACAGATCTCAGGTACAGAAACAGGATTTATGCAAATGATAGCATGGAAAGGGCTCTTTGCTTTACAGAAGGCTTCCTGTAGTAATCATTTAAATGTATGCCTTTCTGTTCTTGGGAAAGTCACCTAAGTGGTATTCAGATCTTTTACTTTAAGGAATATGTTAAAAAGAAAGGACTCTGTTTTCATGGTTGTCATTAGTGCCATCCCCTTGGACCGCAGCTCACAGGGACCACATGCACAATGGAACAAAACCTTTCAGGTCCTGCTTCCTCCCTGTAGCACATCCCTGTTTGATTGTACTTGGATCATGAGCTGACCACGTGCCTCCTTACCCTGGCTTTTAAGTCACTTTCTTGGTACAGTGCTCTGTGCAAGCATCAGTAACTTGGCGGCAGGTGGCTGTATACAGTGTGTCTTCATGGATCAGGATATTTTATTTAAAATGCACCTTGATTTATAAAACATTTGTGCACAGAATCTGATGAACACATTCTGGAGTCCAGCTGGAGACCAGGTGGAAGGCTGGGGTGCACAGGCTGGGAGATGGGGCTCAGTGCCCAAGCTCTGGAGCGATTCGTTTGTCTTGACATTTTTGTTATGAAGGTGACTTTTGTTACTTCTTGCAGTTCATATATGGCACTGGGAAGGCCACGGGAGCTTTCGTAAATCACCAGAGTCCCTAGCCGCTTTGAGCCTTCCTTTCCTATCTGTCAAGTAGAGCTAATGGCAGATCTATTAGGGTTATTTTAAAGAATGGAGACAAAGCGCTAACAAGAAAGGGTAGCTGTAATGAGTAAAAGAAAAAAATTCTGTTTACCTTCTGTATTTTTTTGCTTTAGTTGACTGCATCAGTGTTCTGATGTTTCGTATTTTTAAGAAGTTTTGTTTCTTGAACTCTGCTTCAGGTTTTGCCAGAGAAACGGAACCTGAAGCTCCTGAAGAGCCAGAACATCAATGTGAACTGGTACATGTACTGCCCTGAGAGCGCTGTGATTCTGCTGTCCACCACTGTCCTTGGGAATGTTCTGCAGCCTTTTTATTTTAGGGTAAGAGTAAGCTTCACTCAAAAAAAATGAAAAACTCTTTTCCCCTATCCTGTTCCTCTTCCATCCTATTGCGTCAAGCGAGTTCCTCTAACAGTAGTGTTATCACGTCCACCACTAGAGGGCACTTGGTCCCATCCCATTACCTGCCCAAATGACCCTTCTGTGATAAAGGCCTGTACTGTATGTAAGGGGACGTTGGAAAGGATGAGAGGACACAATGTGTGTACATTCTGTCTTTAGAAGATGCTAGAATACCTAAAAAAGAAAAATGAAACCCATTGTCACTGAGTCAATTCTGACTTATAGTGATTCTAGAGGACAGAATAGAACTACCCCATAGGGTTTCCAGTGAGCAGCTGGTGGATTTGAACTGTAGACTTTTTGGTTAGCAGCCTCAGTTCTTAACCACTTTGCCATCAGGGTTCCAGAGTACCTCAAGGGTTCTAATAAAGTTTTCCTAAAACTGTGTTTTTCTCCTGAACAGGCTGTCACTATGTCGAAGCTGCCCAAGTTTGAGATTGAACTACCAGCTGCACCTAAGTCAACAAAACTTAGCCTTTCTGAAAGAGATATTGCAATGGCTACAATGTATGTCTGTCTTTGGAGAACTCCTTTTTGTACTTGCTTTTACTGGTAGTCTTGGAGGGAGTGCCCTGTAAGCACTGCAGTGATGTCTTTCCTTAGGTAGAACACATTGTAAAACAACTCCCCTTTTCCCTCTGAGAAGCTGAATTTTATGAATGTCAAAATCCTGTTGTCTTTTTGACAGTCTTTTAAAATTTTACTAGCTTTGTGGTCTCATGGAAGCTTTTTCATCTTTTTAGGCTGATAAAATGAGAACATTGAACCAGTTTATTTCTTGGATATCATTCAATTTTAGTTTGTTTTTTTTTTAATCTGTGAGTTGAATCTTATTAAATTTTTTTTGCTAAAGTCTTATAACTGGAAAAATAAAAGAATTTTATAATTGGTCAAAATAAGAAAACATTGTTTTTGATCTAACAGACATGGAACTGAATTATTGGTGTACAAAGGTATATTTTCATTCAAGAAAGTTGATACCTGTTTTTAAATTATGAAACTTTTGAACATAAAAATAGAGACTAGTGCAAAGAACAATCTACCCCATGTACCCATAACCCGGATTCAGCAGTTATCAAATTTGCTTCTAAATTACTTCTGATTCTTTAATGACCTAAAACAGTGATTTCCAGACTTTTAAAAAGTTCTTAGCAGTGGATTTTTTTGTCTTTGAAGAATATGTTTGGCATCCCATTTAGAAAACAAAGTGGAAACAGTTCTCTGTGAAGTGGAGGTGAGAGCTAGACTTCTCTAGGCGTCCCTGTGCCCTGTAGCTATCCCTAGCAGGCTGAGCCGTGTATTCTCGTGGTGCAACATGTGAAAGCCCCTGGAGCAGAAACTGTTCAGGCACTGCTCATAGCAATGTTTATTAGATGGAGCCTTAAAAATGATTATTCAGTATATTTTCAAATTCAGAACATTAGAGGAAAGGAAATGGATTTAGCTGGTCACTGAAAGATAATCATTAACAATATGTATTTCTTTGCACTTTGTTTTTTTGATTGTGCGTGGGTCTGTGTTTTTATTTCCAATAATTATGAGCAAGCTGTATTCAGTTCTGCATTCCTTTTCCACTTAACTTTATAATAGTTTTTTTCTGATTAATTTTACTTTCTTTGTAAACATTTTCATTGGCAGCAAAATATACCATTAGTGAATATCTCATTTCACTGTTTACAGTGGAGGGATTTTAAATGGCCAGATGACTGTCTACTTGACTGTGTCGTTTATCTGTTCTCTAATTAGATACGGACAGCTTTATGTCCTCTTCTTGAGGCATCATTCTCGGACCTCCAATAGTGCAGGAGCGGAGGTAGTTCTGTATCATCTGCCACGGTAATTTAATGCTTGCTTCCTTCCTTCTCTGATTTTAAAATAGGAACTAAAGCTGGTTGCTCTATTTTTTTACCTTTCTGTTGTCTTACAGAGAAGGTGCCTGTAAAAAGATGCACATATTAAAGTTAAACAGGACAGGCAAGTTTGCCCTGAATGTGGTGGATAACTTGGTGGTCGTCCACCATCAGGACACAGAGGTATGAGTTGTGTGACAGATTCTGAACTGTGTCTTTACAAGTTAGGACTGTTTCAGAGAACTGTGAAAACCACCAAACGTACTTTCTTTCTATGCTAAAAATTTTGGTCTTCCAAGTGGAAACTTGGGTTTTGTATTCTAAATGGTCTTGAAAAAGCAGTGATTCCCTACCAGTTTGATTATTTTAACCAAATTGCACCTTAGGGGACTTGACATCTGGGATCTTTGTTGGGTTGAATCACCTAAACTGGGAGTTTATTGTAGAACCACTGTGTTCCATGAGTTGTGATTACAGAGGATGATTGCTTTTTGAAGCTTTGTGGCTCAAGGGAACTAGAATGGATCCTCCTTTTTCTAGACTGTTAATTGGGTGAACCGTGGTAACAAGACACTTACCTCCCACTGTTGGGTGGTGTTCCCCATATTTGTATTTGACTGATGAAACTATCATTCAACTATCATTCAAAGGAAACATAAATATCTGTGAGAAAATGAAAACATAAAATAGAGTGGTGGTGTTCCAACAAATTGCTCCTCGACAGCAAAACTGTAGATCCTCTAAACTGAGCTGAAATAGCAAGATATGAAGTAATGAAACAGATAGTTGAAGTCATGATTTGTTTTGGCATTGGTCTTCTTTTTTTCTACCTCAGACGTCTGTCATATTTGACATCAAGTTGAGGGGCGAGTTTGACGGGGCTCTTACCATCCATCATCCTGTGCTTCCCGCAAGATCGATTCAGCCCTACCAGATCCCTGCGGCAGGTGAGACAGGATCCCGGGAAGGAGACTGGTTCTTCTGCCACATCTTTAACACTCTTGCCATCATCTTTCAGAATGGCAGGAGCCCTGGTTGTGCAGTGGTTAGAGCTTGGCTGCTAACTAAAAGGGCGGTAGTTCGAATCCACCAGCTGTTCCTAGGAAACCCAGTGGGGTTGTTCTGCTCTGTCCTACAGGGTCACTATGAGTCAGAATCAACTTGAGGGCAATGGATTTTGTTACTTAAAAAAAAATTCCTTCTGAATCCAAAAGCTTTACGTATGTTGCTGTGAAAGGATTTTGTAAGATAAACAAATTTTCCTTTAAGAAAATAGAATACTTTTCTTCTGTGAGTTTTAACATGTTGAATTGTGATTATGCATTGAAGCTGGTATTTTCCTAAAATGTTGAGGGAGCCTTGATCGTTTGCTGCCTGCGCTGTACAACCCTGCAGCTAAATTTGGCTGCTTGTGACTCTTATTTTTACCTGGGGTCACTGCTCCCCACCTTTCTTATATTCTCTGTCATAGTTACAGTGAATTCTGCCACCTTTTCTGACCAGTGGTCTGGTGAGTGCTTAAAGCAGTGATTCTAGGGTTATTCTAGATTAGTCCTTCCACCTGGAAAGGGATATGATAGGGAGTTAGAGGGGAGGCCAGAATTTCAGGATCCAGGAAAGAGACCATTTGGTTTCCTATCTCTTTTCCAGTATCAAACAGAACTCAAATAATATTTAGTACTCTACTCCTTTAAAGAAGAATGGAGTCCAGTGTTAGCTCTAAATGTTTGTAAACCTCGCTAAGAAGGTTCACATTTGGAACTCTGATAGCAAAGTTCTGTTAGTAAAAGGAATACCTATTAAGAGAGCATTCAGTGGGCCTGCCCAGCCTGCAGTCAGGACTTCATGGACATTTTCCATAGGGATTCAGAATCAGCCTAGCCAGAGTTTCCTGCTTGACTGGCTGCCCAGGGGGGTCTTGCCAAGCTTTGTGCCTAGGGCCATTGCATGATCAGCCAGAAGCTTACCAGCTTTCTGGTGGCACAGCTAGGGAGAAGGGAGCTGAGCTGGTTCTCACAGAACTCTGGGTAGGTCCTTTGACCTCTTTTCTGTTCAGTGTCTTCTCCCTGGATAATAATGGTGTCTTGAAAAGAAGGGATTGTGTCAGATGATTCTCTTGCATTTACTACTGACATGGTGTGAAGGTTACCTTCTGGTGAATTAGGGGGAAAAAGGCTTCTCAACACTTGAAACCTTCAGCTCTGGCTGTTGAGGGTCAGTTGGAAGATAATCAAGTTCTGAGTGGCTGGTTTTAATAAAACAAATGTCAGATATGGTCAACTGGAGCAAAGATCAGCAGGAAGAATTGCAGATTTTGGTGACTCCAGGCTTCCCGAGAGTGTGGACTGGTAAAGCATTTTTTTTAACCCTGGTAGCTTTAAAATTTTTTCCATACTTTAGTGATAAAATATGTATATAAAAAATTTTGCCATTTCAGCTAAGTGCTCGTTGATTACATGTACCATGTTGTGCCACCATCACCACTGTCCAGTTCCAGAAGTTTTTCATCACCCTAAACAGAAGCCCTTTCAGCAGTAACCCCACCTCATAGGCCCCTGTGACCACTCATAAACTTTTGCACCCATGCGTTTGTAAGGCCAACAACTTTGTTTTGTTTTTCCCTTAGTAGATTGTAAGCTCCTCGGAGGCTTACAGCATCTTAGTAACTTGTGCAGCTGCAGTGCGTGTGTTCTCCAGGACACATGAAACCAGCAGCTTGGCTCGGGATGGAAGAGCTAGCTGCCCTTTTTTCCTGTTTGTCATTGGCTTGTTAGTCAGATGACTTCACATTAGGATCTCCTTGGGAGTTTTGACGATCAAAAGCGACCAGGCTGTCACTTGCTAGTGTTTATATCACCCTCCAGGGCAGCCAGGGTGAGAACCACTGGGTAGACTGTCACCCTGGATTTAGAGTGCACATGTATTTTTGTCAGCTGTCAGCTTGGCTTGCTTTCAGGTGGTCTCAAAATGAGGAAACTCTGGTGGTGTAGACTGGTTAAGAATTTAGCTGCTAACCAGAAGGTCAGTGGTGGAATCCACCAGCTGCTGGGAAACGCTGTGAGTGATTCTGCTCTGTCCTGTAGGCTTCCTTGAGTTGGAATTGACTTGATGGCAATGAGTTTGTTTGTTTTTGCCTCAAAATGACCTCCTTTTCCCACCAGCTGAAGACTTGGAACAGAACTGGTCAGTCAATAGGGTGTTGCTCAGGTTCACCTCGGGTTGCATGCAGGACACTGGGCTGCAGGGCTGGTTGTTGAGTCACTGTCAGGCGAGGCTTTTATGGGTCTCAGCTCCAGACAGATCTCTCTGCAGTGGGAATAGAGCTAATTATGTAGATAATTAACCCCCAGAACATGTTCATTTGAATATTCCCAGTAATTATCTGGGTGTTTGCTTTTGAATTATCCTGGTGAATCTGTCAGCTCTTCAGTGCGCATGTGTAAATGGTGACAGCTCCTCTCTGCTTAAGGAAAAACCACTTGTTTTTGATGCTCTTCCTTTCCTGGGAAGACATTTTCATGGATCAGTCCCTAGATTGTTCTCTGCCTGATTCCCTTTCCTTCCCTGTGTAGTAGAACAGTTCTTATCTTCCTGATTTATCTCCAGTTGAATAAACATTTGTTGATGCCTTGACAACTGTTAGACTTTACACTTCAGTACTAGCATCTGCAGCCTTTTCTGCCTGTACCATCAGGCCCTGCGCATTTGTTTTCTGTTTGTAGGTCCTGCGTCTGTGACCAGCCAGTCTCCAGTTCCCTGTAAGCTCTGTATCCTTTATAAAAGGCCATTGGGCCTGTCTGCAGATGTGAAGTCGGCACCCCTTCATCACCCAGGTTTCTACAATGAGTAACCTGGAAGCTTCACCCGAGTCAGCTGTGACAGGTTTGGGAGCCTGTTCCCCAGGGAGGTTTCCAGACCATCTAGGCCCAGGAGTTCAGAGGAGCTCCACCAGTAACGGGGCAGGACGAGTGCTGTCAGAGCAGTTTGCTTTTGTTTTCATAACCTCCTGGGTCAGAATTTCCTATAACACACAGATTCTTCATCCTGGATTGTCTTCCAGCCTGACATCATCATTAGTGCGAGCCAAGGTAGGTCACAGGTCGTGTCAGAGAAAACAGTACCAGCCAATCATGTTTTCAAGGGAAATGAATGTGAGAAGTGATGTTTCCCACAAACCGTGGAAATGGGATTCTTTCCTCTGTCATGTGTGTATCTCATCATGAATATATATTGTTCTTACAAGTCAAACAACAACTAAGAATGGCCACTCCCTGCTTTCAGTCCTTTACTGGCTGCCCATTCTGAAAAGCCAGGCCACCACAGTGCCTTGTGCTTCCTGCTGTTTGTCCACTAGTACTCCCAGAGGGCCCTGTGCCCTTTGACATTTTGTGTGTGCCCATAAAAATGGCTGTTAGTTGCCTCTTCGTGGGTAACCAGCTAGTGCCCTGTCCAGCTGCTGGCATACTTTCTGTATTAGTCGTTTGTCTTCACCTTATGTTCGTACCTTATCCACTGGGCCAGTGTTTATCCAGGAGAGAAGCCAGCCCTTGTGTCCAGGGCTTAGGTCCCCAGGTCATGCAAATGGCTTGTGCTTAACTACTAACCACAAGGTTGGTGGTGTGAACCGACCTAGTGGTGCTGTGGAAGGAGTGGCAGTCTTTCTTCCACCAAGAAAACCCGGTGAAACAGGCATATTCTACAATATGCGAGGTTGCCGTAAGTCAGAATCCACTCAGTGCTGGTGAGTTGGGTGTTTGCCCTAGGCATCTGTTGCGTGCTAAGTCAGCCCTTGCCCCTTTAATCTAGAACGATTCTCGCTGTGTGCCAGCTTTGGGAGAATTGAGAAAGGGATCACTCAAATCACTTTTTAGGTAGAGCCGAAGTATCTCACGGAACCCCAGCTGAGAAAGGCTGCACCTGTGTCTGCTGTTAACCAGCAGTACAGGTGTTCTGTAGACTCATGGATTGCTCAGGGGAAGAGTCATGAAATTGGGTTGAGAGTCCTTAGCTAACTCCTAGGCTAATGGGGAGAAACCAAAACACAGGACTTAAGTTACTGCCACATGTCAACAGCCTGTTCTACTTTGAAGGGTCAGGAGACAACTGTGAGGAAAGGACAGCTTTGTGCTGCCAGGGACTTGTCACCCTCTGTATTTAGGGAGCTAAAAACACTCAGCTGCTAACTAAAAGTTTGGGACTTTGAACCCACCTAAGCAGCTCTGCAGAGGGACTTGGAGATACGCTCCCTTAGCCTAGAAAATCCTATGAGGCAGTTCTACTCTGTCACATGGGGTTGCTCGGAGTTGAAATTGTCTTGGTGGCACCTAACAACAATCTTTGATACACCAGAGTATAGAGATTACTTTATGGAAATGAATCAATCCAACATTTAGAAAGTTTAGCTCCTGTTGTCCAGCAGATTCCTGACTATCTTAGACTGCTTTGGTATAGTAAGAAGTCACTGTGTTTTGCCGTCTTTTCCCCTATGAATGTTGAGGGGAGCTGCTTTTATGACTTCAGTTCTGGCTTGCATCCATACTGTTCAGTTTGCTGCCTCTTAAATCCAGGTTACCTGTGGAATCTCCAAGTGAAACTTCAGCCCATAGTAAACCTCTTGCCAGATAAAGGAAGATTGATGGACTTTCTCCTCCAAAGAAAGGAATGCAAGATGGTCATACTGTCTGTCTGTTCACAGAGTAAGTTGATGAGATCCTTCCCTGCTGGTCTGTTTTTCGTGACAGGCTCGTGCTACCCACTGCTGTTGATTAGGAGGTGGACCACATTTTTATGTCTGTAACCTGTAACTTCATCTTTCACTTCAAGGATGGCTTATTTTTCCTCCTGGAAAGGCAGCTAAATATAAAAATGGTGTATGGAGATTGGGTAGCAAAGTACGAGGGTTCCAGATTAAAGCAAACCTACACAGGTAGACACGAGAAGGTTGCACCCCCAGCTTTAGCCATTTTTTGGTCATTCTTTAAATAATCCAAGACACTATTTGAACAGATCCACTTTAGCAGTCTTCTACTGATAATCAGCTGCCACAGCGCTTGTTTTCTAGTAGCCAGAAAGGTAATGTGACCTCCAGGTTTCAGGTCTCTAAAATACATTCCTGCAAATGCTCTGTATGAAGTTGATAAAGCTGGTCTGATCTGTGTGAACATTGTATCCTTTCCAGTGCTAAGTGAGCCAGACCGAGCGACACTGCCTATGGTAGCCACTGTTTTTGATAAACTCAATCATGAGTATAAAAAGTACTTGGATGCCGAGCAGAGTTATACTATGGTAAGTTATATATAGCATGACAAAGCCTCCCCACCTGTATATTTTCTAAACAGTTAAATGTAAGGTTATGGTAGAATGTCATCCCTGAAGTTTGATGCTTACCGGAGGGTAGATTGCAGTGGTGGTGAAGAGATGTTTTCTCAGTTCCTGTACCTCACAAGTTTGTGGCTGCATCTCATTGGCATGATGTCCACATCTGATGTATAAGCTTACATGTAGTTAGATCCCTGAGCTGCGTGCTTCATAGATGGGGGACTGGTTCTCAGCTTTGCATTCTTTTACACATTTTTCTGCAAAGCTAGTGAACTAGAATTGTTTTATCCCATCTTCCTTTTCCTTTTAGGGTAGTAACTATAAAAATAAGATTTGCCCTGGAATTCAGTCTCCTGCTAAGACAATGATGATTATATATCAGCATTGTGTGTTTAATGTAGTTATCAAAATGCTTATCATGAAGGACTGATTAAAATTCACATGGCTCATTGCTAGGTTCAGCTGTACTGTTAATACAGCGTAACTCCTGAAGCTAAAAATAAGCGCAGTTTTGGACAAGTGGAATGAATTGTTTTGGTGATCTGATTAGTTTCAAGGCTAAAAATGCCAGTGGCTGTTAAGCCATGAAAAAAGTCCCAGAACCTCACTCCCCATTAGCCACATTCCAAGATCACAGATCTAAAGGAGGCCTCTAAAGAAGGTCAAGATTCCTTGGAGCACCTCTCTGTCTCTGTGGCAGTGCTGGATCTGGTGAGAGGGATGGCTGAGTGCTTCCATATACACCGTCTGTTGGTCCGGCTGTCAGTGCGTGCAGCTGCGGGAATTGGTCCGGAATGGCCTTTTCTCAGCTTTCCTCCGCTGTGGCACACTGAGTGTGCCCTCATGTCAGTACTGGCAGCATCTGGGGCCTCTGAGGCATGCAGTCTCAGGCTGCCCACCCCTACCTGCACTGTAAGAGGATCACCAGGTGATTTGAATGTGCACTCAAGTTTGAGATCTAAACCACTTTTAAAAGTTAAACAGAATCATCTTCAGAGCTTGTCTGTTTGATAGTATTTGGGGAGTTCTTGTTTGCCATTTAAAAATCCAGATAGAGGCTTGTTACAAAGGGGTACTCCACCTATTGTAAAATAAAACAGGGGTGCAGCAAGGTGTCTTGTTTTTATTGAATAACAAATGCTGGATTAGTCACTGATAAAGAAAATTAGTTGCTTTAAAAGGTGAAAGTATGATCTCTCTTAAGAGACTACAGTTCCTTGTGCTTTTTTAGTTGTACCCACCATGGGCAGTAAGTGTTTTCAAGACGACTGACTGCCTGCCTAAAACTCGCCCACCAACACAGGGAAATAGTTTTACCCAGGTATTCATGTCAGGTTCACAGCTTTTCCCTCAGGAATGCAATCTTTTGGGGTTAAGTGTAAAGCACCATTTACGCAGAGGATGATTAAGGTCACAATGTGTATTGATTATTAGGCAGTAGAAACAGGGCAAAGCCGGAGTAACCCACTTCTAAAAAGGCCCGTGCGGACGCAAGCTGTTGTTGACCAGTCTGACATGTACACCCACGTCCTGTCTGTGTTCACAGAGAAGAAGGTCAGTCACTGCTTTCTCTTTCCTCTGGACTAAGGGTTCTGAAAACCAGGATCTATTTGAAGGGAACTGGGGAAATGGGTACCACCCATCACATGGTTAGAGTAAGTGGAGTTAACTCGGGCGAGGGCCTAGCACTAATAGTTTGGCTTCTGATATTCATACCACAACAGATACAATTATTATTGAGCAGGGAGGCATAATTCTGAAGGGATTTGTGGAAAACCAGCTTACCATTAGCCCGGCTTAATATGAAAGAAGGGGAGATGGGTCAACAAGGAGTTACCACATGTCACCCCTCGGTGACTCCTAAAAACTTTTTTCTTTCTCTAGGAGATGCCGCATAAGTTTGTGGTGGCTGTACTGATGGAATATATTCGCTCACTAAACCAGTTTCAGATTGCGGTACAGGTACTATCAACAACTGTCCTCCCCAGTTAGGGGGGCAGAGAATTGAAAACAAACACCCACTGTTGCTATCTTAGAAGATGACTGTCTTTCAAACCTCTGGGGACTTACACACCTAACTGGGATTCCGAGTGACTTTCCTGACATGATCCCTCTGTTTTTAGTTGGAAAGAGCAGTACAGTACCAGGGTGGGCTCTTCAACTTGTACAGTGAGCACACCTGTGTCGCTCACTAACCTTTTCAGCCCGTCAGTTAGAACAGCTGCAGCCCTCCACAAGCTGAGTCAGTGTGGGCTGAGTGATGTGGCAGCTTGGTCTCCTTCTGCTTTGTCCTCAGCATTACTTACATGAACTGGTCATCAAAACCCTCGTCCAACACAACCTGTTCTACATGCTGCATCAGTTTCTGCAGTACCATGTCCTCAGTGATTCAAAGCCTCTGGTATGTCTCTCTCACCAGATCGCTGCCCGTGTATCAGTCGCAGCTACGATCTTAACCTTCTGACATCTTAGCTGAAGCTAGTCTGAAATTTCTCTTTTAGGCTTGTCTGCTCTTATCCCTAGAAAGTTTCTACCCTCCTGCACATCAGCTGTCTCTGGATATGTTGAAGGTAACGTGGCCACATCAAAGTTTTAGGCTTCCACAGTGTCTGCCTGTTGCTTGAATTTACCTGGTGTTCTTTTCCTCTTTCCTAGAGACTTTCAACAGCAAATGATGAGATAGTAGAAGTGCTTCTCTCCAAACATCAAGTGTTAGCTGCCTTACGGTTCATCCGGGGCATTGGTGGACATGACAGCATTTCTGCCCGGAAATTCTTAGATGCTGCAAAGCAGACGGAAGACAACATGCTTTTCTATACCATATTCCGATTTTTTGAACAGCGAAATCAGCGTTTGCGAGGGAATCCTAATTTCACACCAGGTGAGACTATAGTAGCAATGAAGAAAAGCCCTGGAGACAACCGCCCAGCCAAATAGTAACAAGTGGCATTATTACTGGGCCAGCAAGCAGCTCACGTTACTGCCTTCTGTTAATGGGTGGTAAGGGTTAGCTTATTTTTACCGTAGTAACAGCCTACTTACCCCCAGCCATTATCTGCAGATCGGTGAATTAGAAAGCAGTAAAATCTGCATAAAGTCCTGGAGCCTACAGTAGGAGTGCTTTTGGGTAGGGACATTCAAGACCAATTCTGGCTACCTGGATGTAGCCTTTTCTGACAGATCTTCAGATGTCTGTTTCTGAAAACGAAACGTGTCCATTGATTTTAACTCAGTGATCCTATAGGGTGCAGTAGAACTGCTCCATCAAGTTTCCAAGGAGCACCTGGCAGATGTGAACTGCAGTCCTCTGGGTTAGCAGCTCTAGCACTTAACTGCTAGGCCAGCAGGGTTTCCGTCTCTCTCTGAAGAAGCAGTAAATATATTAGATAGGATGGTGACTAAGGGTTTTTTACATGGCCTGGGGTTTATCACTTCAGTTTGAGGCAGGAAATACTGGCTTAATTATGCTCATCTTCAGATAGTTCTAAGTTCTAGTTCTAAGAGCGAAGTTGTCTTTTTCCTTAAGATGGGGGAAGGACATGTGACTTGTTAATCATGTCATGAGCATGACTGTGTAGGTTAGTGAACTTCTATAGGTCAATTAGTATGCAGTGCAGGATGACCTTCAGTTACCACAGTGACAGGTCAGTCTGCTATGAGCTTCTTTGTCTCAGAGTGGACAGTACTTCACTGGGGCTCCCCTGTGAAGTGCCCAGTGGCATAAGCTGTATGTTAAGTAGAGAGGTCAACGCGAAGATTAGGAAAACATAAGTATTTCACTAAAGAAAAATAAATTAAGCCCCACTAAACACATCTGCGAGCTGCAAAGGATTCATTCTCGCCTTTTCCTCCTTTTTATGTGACATCTGTTGATTCATTCTGTATTTTCCTTATAGGAGAACACTGTGAAGAACACGTGGCTTTTTTCAAACAAGTTTTTGGAGACCAAGCTCTCATGAGGCCTACCACATTCTGAAAGAAATCATTTCCTAGTCCCTCCCTCCATCCCCCAAATATATATAAAGTTAATTTATTGCATTAATAAAGCTCTTTAAACTACAAAACGTTGTATAACAAAGTAGCTCTACAACATCCTCAGTTACTAAAAATACAGTATAAGACTCCTTTCATGGCTTACTCCTAAAAAAAAGGAGAGAAATTGCATTGATTGGCCTTGAACAAGTGTCAGTGAGCATGCCATGTTCACAGCCCTGCCAGTGTCACCTTCAGCTTGCCAAAGGACTAGGCTTCCTTCCTGGAGAAGCTGGAAGAGGCTTTTGTTCCCTGCGGCTGGCTGCATACAGATTTAGTAATACTGCTTAAGTCAGACTTGCATTCCTGAGTTTAAAAGCACTACGTCGGGAGTTGCTGCTGCTTGACAGCCTGATGTTCATAACATCCAGGGTTCACTTCGGCTCTGTGATGTGGATACTGTCCAGTGGTAAACCAAGCGGCCCTTAGACCAAGGCAGAGTCACCCAGTTCTTTGAGAGGGCTAGAAATTAAGGAGTCGTTCCCTTTCTGTGCCTCTGTATTGCTCTTGAGTTGCGCTACTTTTGGCTTTATTTATTGATGGTCCTGTGAGAGATGAAAAGAATTCTTGTGTCATTAGGAGAAAACCAGGTAACACGTACTGGTTTATAAGAGAACCACTGTTTCTATTCCCTAGAGGTTTTAACAGCTTCATCTTAATGTACCATTTCAGTGCTTCCACTTAGTTACAAAGCTGTATAAACCCAAAAATCAACTGCCATCGAGTTGATTCTGACTCACAGTAACCCTTTACGACACAGCAGAACTGCCACATAGTTTCTGAAGAGCACCTCGTGAATTCAAACTGCTGACTTTTTAGTTAGCAGCCTTCGCAGTTAACCACTGTGCCACCAGGGTTTCCAATAAAGCTGTGTAAGTCCTGCAAATGGTACTTGTTCCCCTTTCAATCCTCGATCATTCATGCAAGTTGGTGGGGCCACAGAAATGAAAAGTGCAGAAGGGCAGCTTCAGAAGCTGAGTAGTGGAGAAGCAGCTGTTGCTAAGAACGGTACACTAGAGAGGGACACAAAAGCATTTCTGCTGCTGCAGTGTTCGGACCAGCCTGGTGTATGCTGGCCATCATCTCAGTAGCAGGGAGCTGCCGCCCCAGCCTGCTGACCTTAGAACTCATTTGAGGGTTCTTAAGAGCCTTGTGAAGCAGACAAGTCAGGCCTCCAGAGAAACTCTTAGCCATTTAAAAGTGAAGTAGTTTGGACAAGCATAAAGTGGATGTTTTTTTCTCTTGGGATGGAAGTACCACATAACAAATGATGTTTAATACATTTAAGAGAGTGCTTCAAGGTACCACCGCTTCCCTTTGTAATGTGCTCCCACCCATTCACAGTGGAGGACTCTTACCTATATAACTGAGTAAGACAGGGAGGAATATTAATCCATGTGTGACTCCCAGTAAGACCATAGCTAAATACATCCTGAAGTAAAATATCTGGAAAATTTGAGATTTGGCAAAGGCCAACACCACAATCCCAACAAATTTTGTTAGTGTGATTCCACTGAATACCTAAAAGAAAATACAGTGTTAGAAACCACTTTTACAGTCAATTACAGCTCAAACATTTCCTTACACAGGCATCTCTCAGTGTTCAAGGTACAAAGTACTGAGGTATTAATACAGGTACAGGTATTACATCAAGTATTTAAAGACTGAAGGCTGAGAATTCTGCCTATGATACTGTATTCTGCTTCTAAACTGAGGTAATAATCTTTTAAGTAAAATTGTTCTGCTACAAAAAGTTTTAGCTGTTAACTCTAACATTTTTTTTAAGTGGTAATGTGATGCTTGAGATTTGATATCCTAGTTGACAGCCTCAACGAGAGAAGTCGAACCAAGATGCCCCTTTGCAGCTGCCCCTGGGGCTCTGGCACACAGCTCCCTGCTGATGAAACACAAATCACTGGCCTGCATTTTAAATGGAAAAAGACTTGTAGCTCTGTCACATCTAACTTCTCTGTCATCCTCTTGCTTCAGTCATACTGCCACCTAAAGAGAATTCCCAGAAGTCACTGTAGAAAATGAAGGTCTGACTGGCCCTAAAAACATGCACTTCTCAGGAGCTGCTTTCTAACTGGAGCTCCAGATCCTGTTTGACTGCTGAACTGTAAAGTGTCTCCTGAGATACTGCACTGAGTTGGCTGAACTTGCAGCCCAAGTACTCACCGAGCTGCCCATGTGTGACAGCGCCTCCTCTGCACGGCCCACACGGCTGCTCTTGGTGCTCACGGTGAACGCCCTTGTGATGTGGCTGCAGAACTCAACGGAAATACCACAGCTCTGCAAGAAAGCACCTTGTTTAGGGCTGTTCTTTTTTATGTAGAAGTCTTAAACTGACCTTCCTTCCCAGGGTGTGGGCTAAGAGGGCAACCTGGGTGGGACAGGAGCCCTGATCACCCTCTGACTCATCCAAAGCTCTTTATCACCCCACTTTAAACTGCACCAGGAAGCTTTTGGGACCTTTCGACAGAACCCTTGACTTCGATACGGGAGTTATGGAACGCTTTTAAAGGTTGCCCAGGCCCCACCAGGAGACACTGTCGTTTCTGTAGCTGGCTTTGCCGCCACTCCGCCAAGGCGGTGTTAATAATCGGAAAGCACATATGCGCTGTTTCCTGTCTTCCAATAACACTTCTCATGTTGACAACTTCAAGACTTTAGTCCCATTAAAAAACACCTGGCAACTACACAGGAGGCAAAATTACTGGTCAGAAAGCCCCACAGGGGTGGGAACCACTTTTGTAAGTAAAAAATGAATGCCCTGCTGTCACAAGGCTAGCTGCTTCAGCAAGCTCTTCAGAATAACAAAGGCAGAATGCCCAGGCTAGACCATGAAGTCACATTTCCATTGCTATATTCACTATTAACAGTGCTACACTACCCCACAAATAAAGGGATAAAGAGGAAAAAAATGAACTAGACAAAGTAGCGTCAATGTGTGTCTGCTCCCACATACACCCCCCACACCCAAGTGCCACCTAGTGCTCATCCTACCTCTCAACATGTGCCATGAAGAAGAGCCTGACTGGACACTCGGACTCTAAAGCTCACACTGAATCTAAGAAGCAATTCACATCAGTGACACAGGAGTCACGGACAAGCTGTGAGTGGAACAGAACTCACCATAACCAAGTTGACCAAGGACACAGCATTCAAGCTGATGCCCCACAGCCACATGACCCCAAACATGTTGACTAAGATCATGGCGATGGTGACACACATGATCACTGCAGACCACAGCTCACAGCCCAGGAGAACAAAGGTCACCAGAAATATTGCTCCTAGGGACACGCCGAGGTTAAAGATAGTGTCATCAATAATGGTCAAGTACTGCTCATAGAAGACATAAAACACACTGTGGAAAGAAGGAGAGCAAAATGCTGTGAAAGCTCCCCCTTCTGGAGGCCCTGCTTTTCATCTTGCTACCCAACTGTAAAACTCTAAAACCGCTGTGACTCATCCTTGCAGGAAACCTGCCTGGTTGAAGACTCACCTAAGGCGATTCAACTGGACTGACGACTACTAGACACCCACAGAAGGGCCTGAGAAGGATCCAAAATGCACATTTTATATGAAATTTTGAGTCATAAGCCCAGTCTATTTACAAAAAGACTCCATGGTATTCTGTAAAGGTAAGTCCTGATTATCCTGAGAACAAACTCAGACCACTTGCAGTCCATGTAGGACCTTCGGAGACAATGCCATTTTTTTTCCCCCCCTGCAAAGTTAACCAGTTCTTTCCAGGAACTGGACACCTGCTCTGAGAACTCCCTGTGCTCCAAGACCAGTCAGACCAGAGAAGTGGAAGGGAAGAAGCAACAATCACTTGTTTCTTCTACTTTTATTTTCTAAACTCATTATTTCACATATAATACTTTCCTTATGAAGAAAAAAAACCCAATAAATGAAAAAACTGTACATGAAAGCACAGTTCAAGCTATTACCCACCAGGGACGCCAGATGGTTACTGCTGAGAACATCAGCCTGCCCCTCTCTGTGAAGCCTTGCCCGGCCCTCAGGTGCCTCTACCCTAGAGTTAACCGCTCCCTCCTTGTTGCATTTGCTGTTTGTCTCTTTCACATTATGAGGGCTGGCACACACATATTGTTTTGTGTCTCCCACATTCAGATCTCAGTGGTTGACTCTCTCTGCCCAGCTAACAAGTTGCCTTGATATAATTTGCCTGTGCTCAAGGTGGTGCAGGCATTGGTCAAAATCCAGGTCATGGGAGCAGAGCTATAATCACCCTGACAAAGGCACCACCAAGGAGAGGGCTTTCCCTAGAAGCCCGCATTCATGAAGGCTGCTTTACCTGTACGGGAACACACGGTAATGACTTCCGTTAATGCCCATAGTCTCGGTGATGTTATTAGCTACCAGTTGGGCTTTCTTCAGGGCATCAATGAAGTCAGCAGAGGTCTGCAGCACAGTGTGGTAAGTCATGAAATATGTGGCTCCGACACTTGTGTTATTGCCAAGGATATTAACTGCCGAACCGTACGCAGCATGTCCCCTAAGAGAAGAGTCACTGGGTGTCAGAAAGCCAAGCCATGCAAAAGATCTGCAGGATATGAACACTCCAGGCTAACTGAAATCCTAGACTCAGCAACAAATCTCAGTGGCAGAGAGGCCTGCTGATAAGGGAACCATCGAGGTTTTCACTTATTCTTTCTGAGACTCTTGGCTGCTTTTGGTTTCTTTGACATGTCTACATTCACTCTTAAGTATCTTTCACAGTACAATCAACAGAGCATAAGCTCTGCTTTGCAGGTCTTTTTTCAGGATCTAGTCAGGCTTGCAACCACATAATTGTTTTCACACAAAGCTTGCTCAGAAATGCTGCATAAGAGAAGGCAAAAAAGTGCAAAGGCCCTGAACTCCAACAGCCTTGGGTCAGCGTGGCACTTATTAGCCATGTAACTCTGGATAAAGATATATAATCTGAGCTTCAGCTTCTTCTATAAATGAGGGTAATACTACCTACTCAGAAGGCTGTTGGGATGATTAAATAACGTCAGTGCCTGGCCCGATCCCGACCCCTCCATAAAAGGTGGCTGTTGCCTTCATAAGAAACAAAGCCACTTCCACACAGCCTCCAAAGGCTCCAGACGCTTTTATGTGGACTCTTCCTTGGTTTATGTAGGCAAAGCACTCAAGTCTGCAGGCCAATGCAATTGCAGGATTCATTTCTATTTTATTTGCAGGGCTAGTCCTCTCATGGTGTCTAGTACAGATCTCCAGAAGAGCCGTGGTGTATGAACGAGTAACGGAGGTGAGTCTGGGCAAGCATGTGTTCTTAATAGGCATTTCCAGGGTTTATCTAATATACATAGGGATACCCATTTCCTCCTACAAATTCTTCCAAGCAGACCCCCAGAGACGTCTAGCCACTGTCACTGTTTTTATACCAGGATATCCTGATCCCACAGATGACGGCAGCCAGGGCTGAATGGGGCACCAAGAGGGCCTATCACCTCACATAGCTGGACAGGCCGCCCAGAAGCATGGATGGGGCTAGACAACGGAAGCCTTCATCTAGGGTGACATAAGCGAGCAGGATACCCTCCCATGTGCCTGTCAGCATAACCGACTGGACCGGGACCCTTTGGACTCTGAAGGACAGTGTGCTCACCTCTCCCTGCTCTCCTGTCCGCCAAATGCCTGCATTCGGGACTCAGAGGGAAGCCTAAGAAGTGGATACTCAGATAGGCTGAAATCAGTTGAAACCTCAGAGGCATTTTCTTGACAAGGAGTCTTAGGTTTCTCTACTTGCTCAGAAAGACTGGGACCGAGTGGGGTTGCGGACAACCGAGCACCTTGCCCACAGAACTGCTTTTCACTCCCGCCCTCTGCTGGCCCAGCTGTCGACCACCGTGGACAGGGGAGGCGGCCATGCACCTGAAGCGCCCCGGGTCACTCACCCTTTGCCACACTTGGGGTTAGGGTTGTCAGAAAGGAACATGGGTAGGAACTCCATGAAGTCTCTGCCCTGGGGCCGCTGTCTGCCCTCCGGGGTGAGGGGCCGGCAGCGCACGCAGGCGGGGTCCACCACTGGCAAACACGGGGGGGTCACAGGTCAGAAGAATGGGTCTCTAATGTCTACTCAGTATTTTATTTCTATTTTTCATTCTTTTGCAGATACAGACTTACAGAGCAAACTATCTTCTCGTTAAACAATTAATACACATTGTTTTGTGACATTGTTTACCAACCCCACAACACGTCAGCACTCTTCCCTTTTCAACCTTGGGCTCCCTATTTACCAGCTTTCCTATCCCTCCCGCCTTCTACCCTTTGGTCCTGGGCTGGCGTGCCCAAAATGACAAGCCTTCTCTGAAGACCGGAGTCCCCGTATGCAGCATGAAGGGTCAGCCTGTAGCCCAGCAGGTGTTGCTGTCTAGGACAGGAACAACACCAAGTATTTCATAGTGAGCAACTAAGGAGAAGGATAATGACAAACACGTTGAGACCCAGTGCTGGCAAATAAACAGGCAAAAACTGAGGTGACAGGCAATTGTTTCTGAAGCTAGAAAACAAAGGGAGAGGAGCTGAAAGTACCTGAGGCATTGCAGAACTCCTCTGTGATATTGGAGACTCGACAGCAAGACGACTGAGGCTTAACCCAGTCGAAATAGTCATCAATCCAAGACGAGGGAGCAAAGCCTATTCGGGTGCTGGAGAGAAGGAGAAAAAGTTCACTGACCGGCCCTGGAGTGGGGAAGCCTTTCATTTCCCTACTTTTTCTAGCAACACAACTTCATCTTCCACATTTTACACCATTGCAGAGTTAGATTTTAAAAAGCCACATTAAAACTTCATGGGAAAACTTCAAAGTATCAAGTAGTTAGCTAATTCTTTTAAGAGGTTTTGTTCAGGTAAACTTAGACTTAACACAGGTTTTGAGTGAAGCCAGTTTTTCTATTTGTGGTGAGGGATTTCAGGCCTGAGCAGACTCTGGCAGACAGCACTTGCTGTGGTATGAGAGGACCAGGGGCACTCACTAGCTATCCAGTTCGGCTGCGTTAAATAACTGCTGGACCAGGGAATCGTTGTTGCAGCCCGTGCCGCCGCACACCATGTTCTGTCCTTGCAGGGACGTATAGTCATGCCCTTCCTCCAGGACGAAGTACACAGGAGGTCCCGCGTGGAGGTACTGGCTGAGGGACTTGAGGTAATCTATTACATAAGAGTCCTGGAGAAAGAGTAAGGAAAAGAAAGTCACACTAAAGCTCTGACAGTAACTAAGCAAGATGATGGAGAACTAGCTGGGCGCTGGGGCTACCGGCTGAGACAGCTTCATTCAGGACACCTGACTTTGCCCCAGCCAGTCTGAGCTGGCACCCCAGCAAGCCCCTCCTGTAGTCCCACAGTCAGAGGGGCATCTCTAAGCTAACCAATGGGCAGCTCAGAGCGCAAGACTGAGCCCAGGGGCTGCCTGAGTCCTGAAATCCAAGGCGGTGGTGTACGCACAGCCTGGTCACAGTTCGCACCACCTGGGTGAGCTCAGCAGCACTTGTGTTCAGAAGCAGGCAACAGCCTGAAACTGCAGCATGCATGCTTTTAAAAAGTAAGTTAAAATAAAAAAGAAAGCACCTTACATCTGGCATTGAAAGAGACTGATTCAATCCAATTTCTACTTTGTTCAGCACTGCAATACTGAATGACAGGACACCCACAAAAATTGCTACCTGGAATGAAAAATGGGTTAAGAGACACACAATTTAACCATCATCATGAATTTAAGAACATAAAATCTTATGTACAAAGAAATACTAGGACTTTGCTAAACTAAAAAGTAAGTTTAAATGATGTGCCAAGAAAAAAGGGAATACGAAATAGCAGCTAAGGTCACAGTATCTCAGATCCAACTCCAGAGTTCAAATCCTTGCTCGGCCACTTACTAGTTGAGTGACCTTGGGCAAGTCTCCTAAACACACTTAGCCTCTATTTCCTTATCAGTAAAACAGGGAGAAAAAAAGAGAGACCTACATCAGACAGTTGTATGAATTAAGTTAGATAATCTGGATTTTAGCACAAAAAACCAAAGTCCCTCAGCACACTCAGTAATATCGAGCTCTAAAGGGTCTTCCGTGGTTGCCAGGGATTACAGGTTAGGGTGGGTGTTATCACCAAGGGCTGAAGAAAGGAGATGATGTGGAGTGAGAACAGTTGGGTATCAATTCCAGTGGTGGCTACAGGACTCACCATACGTGATAAAAATGACACTGAACTCTATGTACATATTGTACCAATGTCAACTTCCTGGTTCTGATCCTGCCCTCTAATTATGTAAGATGCAGCCACTGGAGACTGGGAGAAGGCCAGCCAGTTCTTTCTGCACCATTTTTGCAAATTTCTGAGAATCTACAATTACCACCGAATAACAAGTTAAAACAAATAAAACATGACTGACAAAAACTAGCTAGAAAAACATTTTATGTATTTGAACATGTTGTTGTGTAAGTATTTAACAGCTGTCAGAAGTGCCTGCCCAAGCTGATTTCTTAGATGACATGTGACAAAGCAGTCTGTGGACAAAAAAGACCAAAA
The DNA here is from genome assembly GCA_028571685.1 of Heterohyrax brucei. Classification (NCBI taxonomy): domain Eukaryota; kingdom Metazoa; phylum Chordata; class Mammalia; order Hyracoidea; family Procaviidae; genus Heterohyrax; species Heterohyrax brucei. Next base: position 23,557,131 of record CM053152.1, read on the forward strand.
CCACAGATGCGCTCCTACCACAATTGGTCGCATCCAGTCCTTAAGCAGAAGTGGGGAATAAGAGTTTTTAAAGAATCGAAACAAATAGCTCTCAGAGGCTTGGACTCTTGTTCCATCATCAGCACCTCTCACACAGCAAAGGATGTCCAGCTGATTTTTCTGAGGGGACACAGAGAAACAATGTCAGGGATAACACCCTCTGCTTGTGTCATCTAGATTCTAGACTCCCATACATTATAATCCTGTTAGCAACTTACCTCCTGACGCTTGATGTCTAACCCTAAGAGACTCACAAAGCACGTAATCTGAAGGAGGAAGTCGATGAAGACAGCCATTCCCGCAAACAGAGAGAAAGTATGAACAGCTGGCATCGTTGACAAGCCTCCTACAAGGAGAGACAAGCCGCTGCATCATTTCCACTTACAGCAGAGGACTCCACGTATGCCGGACAGTCACATGTCCATCTCATACATATGAAAACACGGAGCCAGACGGCCCGTGAAGGTGTGTTGTACAAGCCGATGCAGAGCTCAATCCTGAGCTGAGAGGAAAGCCCGTAAGTCCTGTTTTTCAAAAGGGAAACAGTACCAGAAGCACCAGGGAGTTGTTAAAAATGCAGATTCCTGGGTCCCAGCCCTGTCCTACTGAATTAAGCCATGATGTGAATTCAACTCCAATTCTACTATTTAAAAGGCTCTGTAGGCAAACATACATACAGTATGATTGGAAACCATTAATATAGGCCTTTTGAAAATTTTTTTTGAAGATTTTATTGTGCTTTAGGTGAAAGTTTGGGGACTGTCTTTGGTTCTGTAGTACCAGGGTGTCCAGGGGCCATAGTCTCAGGGGTTCCTTCAGTCTCTGTCAGACCAGTAAGTCTGGTCTTTTTTTGTGACTTTGAATTTTGTTCTACATTTTTCTCCTGCTTTGTATGGGACCGTCTATTGTGATCCCTGTCAAAGTAGTTGTTTGTGGTAGCTGGGTACCACCCAGTTCTTCTGGGCTGAGGCTGGCGGAAGCTGTGGTCCATATGGGCCGTTAGTCTTCTGGGCTGATATTTTCCTAGTGTGTTTGGTTTTCTTCACGTAGGCCACTTCTTACAGTACCTTCTGTCTTTCATTCAAAGAGGTGCAGCGTTTCCTATCTGTCGTTATATCAGTGTTAGTCGCTCGGTTTAGTTACACTGAGGGGCTCCAGAGCCAAAGCGCTAGGTAAGAAACTGCATATTAGCAGCTTGTAGGCCAGACTGGTCCACACTACACTGATCTTGGAAACCCTGGTGGGGTACCAGTTAAGAGCTACAGCAGATAATCAAAAGATCAGCAGTTCGAATTAACGGGTTCACCCTGGAAACCCTATGGAACTGCTGTACTCTGTCCTACAGAGTCAATATGAGTCAGGACTGACCCAACAGCAATGGATTTTTTAGTATACTGGCCTGTTTTAAGACTAAAAAAATTTGTCAAATAAGTAGCCGATATTTAAAAGTGAGACTATAGACAAAAATCTAGATTTACAGCTTTACTTGAAAAAAAATCAGCCTGAACAGCACTGAGTCAGCAACAGGCCCTGCCTGTTTCAGCGGGGACCCACGAGCTCTAGATGCCACAGTTCCCAGTGCTGCGAATTTCCATCCCAGAGTCACTCCACCCTGAAGCAGGACATGTGCAATGTGTCATCACAATTGCATTGTCTCATAATTGTTGTTACTGTCAGACGCTACTAATCCTGACTCATAGTGACCCTCACGTGACAGGGCAGAATCGCCGCATGGAGTTTTCTAGACTGTAATCTTTACAGATGCAGACTGCTAGGTCATTTTTCTAACAGAGCTGCTGTGTGGGTTTGAACAGCCAACCTTTAGTCAATAGCCAAGTGCTTAACTGTTGCACTGTCAGGGCACCTAAGAAGAAAGTGACCGTGAAGGGACACAAACCATTAAGCCCTGTGATCCAAAGCCAGACGTCCTACCTTATAATAGAGGTAAAAAGATTTTTTTCTCCACCAGTGTCCACTGAAAGGATTGTAATGGTCACAGGTTTCAAATGCATGCTGCTTTGTGGAAGTGAAGAATAATCTGTTATCGTGTGTCTGTGTTAGAAACATCACCTACAATGACCCTGTGTCAGATGACCTGTTGTCTGTGAAGGCACTTCAGCTTCAGTCACATGCTGCATATCTTTGGACTTCAGTGATTCTATCCAGCCTCCTCCTGAGAGGATACAATCACTTTCTTCTTACTACCTTTCAGAAAAGGGGCAGACAACACGCTGAAGAGCTGCCACCCAGCTCCCTCCATGTTTACTCTGGCTCCTTGTATTGAAGGAAGAAAGATTTAAGAACCTCTTAATGGGAGCCCTGGTGGCATAGTGGTTGAGTGTGGCTGCTAAAAGGTTAGCAGTTCAGTTCACAGTCACTAGCTACTCCTTGGAAACTCAACAGGGCAATTCTATTCTCTGTCCTATGAGTCAGAACTGACCCGATGGCAATGGGTTTTGGTTTTGCTCATAAATGAAGCTGTTTTTCCTGTGAGCTGTGTAGACAGGAGAGGAAACCTGCCTCTGAGAATAACGGCAGGAGGGTTTCAGGCTGCAATCCAATGTCTATGGGTTTGAACGTTGCTGCTTACAGTAGTGTGTGCAGGAAGACTGCAGCTATACAAAAACACCATTTCCAAATAGCAACACTTGCCATGGGTGTCAAAAGACAGGATCAGTAAGATAAACTCTAGGTGTTTGTCATCTTAAACACCAATACTGACACTGTCGTGAAATTTAACATGAGAAAGACACATGTGAACTAATACCCAGGATACCATCTCCAATTTTTCTTATGGCCCACCAACAAACATTTTTGACTACAGTATTAACCTTAGAAAACGATGCAACCCAAAGGGCATATTCAGACAACCAGCTTTTCCCAGGCTCAGTTGACTACAAGACTGATAGAATTCAAAGACTAATTACCTAAGAAAAATGCTATAGTTTCTGAGAAGGATGACAGGAATATACTAGGAGCCACTTCCCCCAGGACCCTGCCCACTTGCTGATCTAGTGTTTCTCCTTGATGACGTTCATCTCTCTAAAAAACAAAAACAAAAGCACATTATGTTTGCAACATTAAAGTTTCTCTCCAACAATGTCATGCTCTTTGCTGCCTTGTGCAAATTCAACAGTAAACGGACAGCAGCAGCTACTTACAGTATATGCTTATAAGCACAGTATAAACGTTGGTGGAAGACCCTAAAATTCTCATGTTCATTGATTCAGAATATTCCTGCACTACTGAGCCAGGCAATTGCTGAGAAACAGACTGGATCACATTATCAGAAAAATGAAGGCACACAGGCTGCAAGTGGTTGGATCACTCAACAGCCCTGTGCCACTTCACCAAGTCTTGACTCAGGCTAAAGACAAGGCGACCATGGGAGCACCAGCCAATTAAGACCATTCTCTACAAAAGGGTGTGTCTGCACTTTTTCTTTTTAGTAGTACCTTTGAACAAATGTGTCATTCTTCTACACTTAGTCAAAAGTAATTTTAGTAGCATTTGTACCCAACTATTTCTGAAAGCTGTTAGCGCTGCATGCACACATGGGAAACAGACACTATTTAAAAAACAGATTCTCACTTTGTACCTATTCTACCAACCAAATAAACTGGTGAAATTCTTGGTCCCAAAATGTATAGAAGAATCATGGATCCTGGCTTTCTTAAGTGCCACAACTGGGAGAGGGGAAGGAGAGGAGGAAGTGGGGAGGAAGGACGGAAACCCTCCTCTTTCCCACACTCACAGTCACTCTACTGCGAGCCAAGCAGCCAGTGACAGACCCTGGGGCCCGGAGAGAAGTGGCACTGTGAGGATGTGTATACACACCTGGTAGGTCTGCACCAGAATGAAGATGTTGTCCACCCCCACGGCCAGCACGAGGAACGGGATGACTTCGATCACAATGAGGGTGAGGGGGATCCCGATGTAGCTGAAGATACCCAAGGAACACACCACGGAGCTGAGCACTATCAGGATGCCTGCCATGCCCAGGGAGATCTTCGAGTCCACCTGGGAGGTGCCAGAGACACATGGTATTGTTTAGGGACCTACAGGCTGCACAGAAAGGGGCTCTTCACTTTTATCCAGTCTAGATGAAAAAGCACAGTGCTCATTCCAGAGACAACAGGAAATACTGTAAGGTTTCCAAGCAGTGTGTTTTATGAGCTCACATTCTTTGTTTTATTATGATTGAATGAAAATGTACATCCACACATAAATTTGCATGCTCACCTATATGAAGCTCCCCGTGCCCACCCTGCTCAGTGACAGCACACCCCTCCTCTCTGCTCCGTACACGTCCCATCTTCCCAACAGTCTCCTATCCCCTAGACTCCACCCACTCCCCTTCCTCCAGCAAGAGGTCAGCAGGATGACATCCTATGGATGCACAGAACCGTAAAATTCCCACAAGATACGGTCACTTTACGTCACCAAGTCCAATCCATTGCTGTCTGAAAAGTTGACCTTCATTTTGATTTATGGACAAGGGCAGCATCAGAGCCAGGGGCCATGCTCCCAGGGGAACTCCGAAGCCCCTGGACCATCAAATGCGGTCTTTTAGTGGAGATCTCAGGGTATTTATTCTCTTGTTGTCAGTGAGACTCAACTTAGTAAGCTCCATCATGCCTATCACTGGTGGTGGCCAGGCACCATCTGGTTCTTCTGGTCACATGTCGATGTAGAGACCCACTCACATGGGTCTCTCTGTCTTCTGGGTTCTCTTTTCCCCAAGTCTTTCTTGTCCTCGGTGATCATCCGTTCCTGTTGAGTTGGGACCATTTGCTGTACCCTCAGATGGCAGCCTGGCAGCTTTTAAGACCCCAGACACCACTCACCGATGAGGGGTGCAGAGAGTTTTCATTAGCAAAATGCTAGCTGTGCCAAATGGCCTCAATTTCACCTGAGAGCATGGTCCCCGGCCCACTGCCCCAGCTATTCTGTCTGTCCAATATTGGGTTAAGATGGGAGGAGTACTCAAATTGTGCTGAAGTCCAGTTATTACTCATCTTCTTTCTAATATGTGCTGTCACAGATTTCACCCAACCAAATTTCTATTAACTATGTAATGTAACCCTCCTCCCACCTCCTCACCCTTGCAGCTGTCAAAGAGTCTTTACTTCTATACATAAGTCTGTTTTTTAAGTTTTTATTGTAGGGGTCTCATATAATATTTGTCCTTTTGTTGCTGACCACTTTCACTCAGCATAATGTCCTCCAGCTGAAACCAGATTAAGAGATGTTTCCTACAGTCATCGTTGCTCTTTATCATTGCAGTGTTCCATTGAGTGTACATACCATAGTTTACCTATCCGTTCCTCGAGCTCACATTCTTACATGATCAACTGGACAAATTAGATCAAGTTGGACTATGTGATATAAATGTAAAAGTTTAAGATAAGATAAAACACGAAATCGAGGTCAGCTGGCACAACTAGCGTTTTGCTAAGAGGGCTCTCTGCACCCCACATTGGTGAGTGGGGTCTGGGGTCTTAAAAGCAGCCATCCGAGGGCACAGCAAATGGCCCCAACTCAGCAGGAACGGATGATCACCGAGGACCAAAATGACATGGGGTAAAGACAACCCAGAAGATAGAGAGACCCACATGAGTGGGTACCTACATAGACCTGGGACTGGAAGAAACGGATGGTGCCCGGCCACCACCAGTGATAGCTGTGATGGAGCTCACTAAGTTGAGTCTCACTGACAACACAAGAATAAAAAGGGGTGCACCCTGAGATCTCTACTAAAAGACCACAACTGATGGTCCACTGGCTTCAGGGTTCCCCTGGGTGCATGGCCCCTGGCCCTGATGCTGCCCTTGACCATAAATCATAATGAAGGTCCACTCTTCGGACACGAATGGATTAGACTTGGTGATGCAGAGTGACCATATACTGGATGCACTTTATGGTTCTGTGCATCTACAGGATATCATCCTGCTGACCTCTGGCTGGAGTAAGGGGAGTGGGTGGAGAGGAGGGGAAAGGAGACTGCTGGGAGGATGAGACATGTATGGAGCAGAGAGGAAGTGTGCTGTCACTGGGCAGGGAGAGCAGTGGAAGCCTCATATAGGTGGGCATGTAAATTTATATGGGAATGTACATTTTCACTCAGTCATAACAAAAAAAAAAAGATAAGCCAAAACACTAGAACTAAAGAAAACAAATGCAAAAAACAGAGCTGTTGCACATAACTGAAACAAAGGGACATCTAAGGCAGTTTTGAATATCATGCATTGGCAGCAAGCGCCGGAAGCGGGCCCCCTCTCCCAACATGAGGATCAACGAGGTGCCTTCTGAGAGGGACTTCACAACCCCCTAGGTTTATGGAATTATATTGGGACAATCTGACCAGGAACTTCTGAGGAACAGAGATCAGAGAAATGGGTTTCAATGCAGCATGCCTAATAACACTGAGGCCTGCCCAGCTTCACTGGCTTCCCCCTAATTGCTTTCCCCCATCCCTTTTCTCCACATACACAGGTTTACAAGCTAACCCTTGAAAGGCTTTCCAAGGACAATTCTCCACATAGCCATTAAAACTACACAAGCATCTCAACTGATAACACCAAAGAAACATCTTTCTTAGTGCAGCTGGCTTAATTAGGGAATGGCAGGCTCTTACTATCTGCACAGGAAAATACAAATAAGAACTTAGAGAAACGAACGGAGACACCCAAATGGTGAAGCCTTGAGAAGTTTACCCCTCCGTACCTTCCACTCTGAGGTACGAGTAAAACCATTAATTGTGTTCCCTGACATTTAACACCTGGTTCAAACCATGATCCAAAAAGCCTTGGCAATTAATTAGAAGAAGAAGACACGAAGGGTCACTTTCTTGTTAGCCAATAATGATGGGTCAGTTTCTTGTTAACCAATAGTTTATATTATGAAGAAAATAGGGTGACCAACTACGTCACCTCACCTATAAAAAATAAAGACGGACAGCTCTCGACACAGAAGAAGATCTCTTGCTCTCTGGGTCGGGCTGACTTAAACCAGAAAAGTCCTTCCTGTCTCCTTTGTTCATTTCCCGCCGTGCCTTCCCTCCCTCCGTGCGGGACCCTGTACAGTGTTGGGACTGGCTCCTGGCAAGTAAGTAGGGAGCCAACAGTGGACTCATTCCCAGCAGTGACTGTGAGGATGGGGCAGGACTGGGCAGGGTTTCGCTCCTTCTGTTGCACACAGGTTCACTGTGTGTCAAACTGACTCCGTGATGTCCAACAATAATAACAGCAGGGACAAAACTGGCCAACAGACACTCGCAATCACAGCTCACTTACCAGAAGTCTGCTGCAGCTTTTGATGTGACCCAAGGCAATGGAAATGTACAAAAACATGATGGCATAGCTAATGACAACAGTGAAGACATCCCCGCGACTTTCACGGTTCAGCTCGTCTTCAATACTTCGTTCGGCAGTGAAAGAAATGGTCAGATTTGGGTTCTTGTAATTTTTCACAAAGTTAATAAACCTAAAGAGGAAGTAAGATTTTGTTATTTGGAGGGAAGACTTAGTGACAGCTAAACACGAAACATCCTCCCAACCTCAAAGCCTCAAAAGTCATGCTTATTTAACCGCCTTCCCACATCAGGGTCGCCTACACTGAAACCAGCTCACAGCCACAGTTCAGACATGCTGAGCTTCCTGCCATCACGACACGCCAAGGAGACGTCTGAAACCCGCTCTGATGGCCGCACAGCACGGCGAACATGACGAACGCTACTGAACTGTACATGCAAAGACGGCTAACATGGCAAATGTTTCATTATACATATCTCATCTCAATAATACAGCTAGTATTTTCCCTATTTTTTTCAAAAGACTTTCAAATGAAGACTATTATAATAAACATCTTGTCTGCAGAACAAAATGTAAAAAGAACACAGGGCATAGAGCGAAGAGTAAAAGACTCCTGTCCTCCTCAGTGCCCGATTCCCATTCCCTAGTGGCAACATCCACAGTCAATTTCTGGAGTCATACACATGGTACTTTTCCTATGCATGGACAACATGTATAGTACATATTTACCTAAACATGCTGCCTACAACTTTTTTATTTAATACATCCTGGACTACTGAGCTACCTCACTTTTGCAGTTGAAGTGATTCTAATGCCTAGTGGCTTTGCAGGACAGCGGAACGGGCCCATAGGATTTCGAAGGGTGTAATCATTACAGCAAGCAGGCAGCCACACCCTTCTCCTGTGGAACAGCTGGCGGGTTTGCACCACAGACCTTTCGGTTAGTAGGTGAATGCTAACCACTGTACCACCAGTGTTACCTCCTCCCTTTAATGATATTCTATGGCACAACCAAGACATATTTAACTTTCTTGTGAGGAATACACTCTTACGCTGCTTTTAGTTTTGCTCTTAGAAAACAATGCAAGAACAGTTTTACAAACATACTTGAGCATTCTTATGCAGGAGTGTCTGTTTAAACAGTTGGCTTACAGATAACTTTGTTCACAGATTTCTTAGCATTACTACTGTCAATAAAAAGTGATGATTACGTAGATCCAAGGTTGTTTAACTTAAGAGAGCCAAGAAAGTGCTCGCCACAAGCATCTAGCTTCCAGCAAAGGAAGGGCTGTATGTTAAGACCTGCATTGGCAACTCACTCTCTTTCCCAGGCCTGGGCCCTCTGCAGCTTCTCTGTGTCGTTGTAGTAATTACTGACAGGAAATGTAATCACAAGGGCTGTGGCATTATTGTAGTTTTGATCTAAAAAGGAAAAGTGTGACATTGAAAAGATGGTTACAAGTGTGCAGAAAACTAGATAAAACACAAGAGAGGATGGCCACCCAGCTGCTGACGTCACTCCCTGAGCTCCAAGGACGTAAAAGAGTTCAAGGAAACAGCCTGTGTGTAGTTCAGTTAGTGAAGAAAACGGATTCTCTATCTGAGGCAGGTAAAGCTAGAATTCAGGAAGAATAACTTATTTTTTTAAACACAGTATATGTATCATAAAAATTACAAACCAAGCAGAACAGGAGTCAGTGAAAAGTGTCTCTCCTTCCCAGTCCCCCTTTAATCTCCAACATCTCCTTCCCATAGTGACCACCTAGCATCTTCCCAGAGATGCTCTATGTCCACACCAGCAAACATGTGTATTCACTCTTCCTGTGTCCTTCTCATTTACACAAACAGTAATGTACTGCTCTGCACCTTACATTTTAAATTCTGCGCCATGGAGATTGTTCCATTTTTGCACACAAGGAGTGTCCTTATTCTTTCCTGCTGTGTAGTATTTTCTAGTATAAGTTAACCAATCTCTACTCCATGGGCATGGTTTGCTGTGTTTTTTTGTTATAACAAAAGTACACAGAATAACCTTATATTTGTTTTAAAAATATTAAGTACACATTTTTAGAATAAATTCTTACAACTATAATCACTGACTCAAAAAGTACCTGTATTTCTCATTTTTATAAACTCTCCCAGAGTGTCATCCAAAGAGGCTGCAGCATTTTTAATTTCTGTATTTGAGAAAATATTTATTGTGCCAGGCGTTATTTTAGGCACCAGGGATTTATCAGTATCTAATGCAAGAGAGAATAACGCCTGCCTTCCTGGTGCTGACACTGTCATAACCAATTTACTCCCCACCAGTGACACAGAGGTCCCCACCCTTTCAGTGACACAGGATTTTACCAAATTGTCACAGTTTTGCCAGTGTGTCAAGCAGAAAAGCAGAATGAAATCCAGTGTACTAATTAGAGTGACGTTGAGCATTTTCCCAAATCAAAAGCTGTTTGTCATTTCATCTTTGGCTAATTTATACAATTCCATACCCATTTTTATTTTGGATTGCAGAATTTAGAAAAAATAATACAAGCTCTTTATATATTAAAAATGTTTGTCCATTATACAACTTCTCCAATTTGTCCTTTTTTATATATATATTTTATGACATTTTTCATCCACATAGGAATTTAAAATTTTTACGTGGTCAAATTTGTGAGCCTTTCCTTTTAGCTTCTGGGGTTTCACGTTTTGTCTGGAAATATCTTCTCCATTTTAAGATTAAAAAAAAAAAAACATTGCATTTTCTTCTAGCTATTTAATGGTTTTACTTCTTACATTTCAATCTTTGATCCACCTGGAATTTTGGGGTGAGGGCGGGGTAAAAGGAGTAAGGTAGAACTTCAGCCTGCTTTTTTGTCATAAAATTAGCTAGTTCCAACATTATCTTCCCCCATGACTTGGAAATACTATTTTATCACATGAGGCAGCAAACCAAAAAACAAAACAAAATCCACTGCTGTCAAATCAACTCTAACTCACAGCAACCCTATAGGATAGATATTTACCCCACAGGTTCTAAGAAGCAGCTGGCAGAATTGGCACTACTGACCTTTAGGTTAGCAGTCAAGCTCTTAACCACTGTGCCACCAGGGCTCCATATTTGACACACTAAATTTTAAACACAGGTTACAACACCTTCCTTCTCATGGAGGAGGTGGGAATCTATTAGGCCTCACTCACTGGGCTGGAGAAAACCTTGTTGTGCTGTGTGTAATGACTTCAGATATCAAAAGTGCCACACGAATCATCACCCCACATGTCAAGTACAATGTGTTCTTATGAGCTACAGGACCAGATCTTTAGATGCCCTATAAAAGCATCTAAATTTGTTTTTTGTTTCTTTCTTTTTCTTCAATGAACAACTTTATTCTCTCACAGTCTAACAGACTAGAAGGCCAAATTCAGGGTGTCAGGTCCTGGGAAAGGCTTTCTGTCAGCTCTGGAGGAAGGTCCTTATCATTGATCTTCCCCTGAACTACGAGCTTGTCTGTTCAGGAACCCTGGGTCCGAAGGACATGCTCTGCTCCTGGTACTTATTTCTTGGTGGTGGTGGTGAAGTCCTCAACTCTCTCTTTGCTTCCCTTTCCTCTTCTCTCTTTTTAAATGTGTTTTAAGTGAAAGTTTACAGTTCAAGTCAGTTTGTCATACACAAATTTACACACCCTTTATTATGTGAACCTAGCTATATTCTCCACCCTGCGACAGCACACTCCTCCACCCCGTATTTCCCAAGTCCATTAAACCAGCTCCTGTTTCCTACTGTCTTCTCATCTTGCCCCCAGACAGGAGCTGCCCAGTCAGTTTCCTTTATCTACTTAACACAAGAAGCACATTCTTCACCAGTGTCATTTTATGTCTTGTAGACCAGTCTCTCATCTGGTTTTCATGATAAAATTAGCTAGCTCCAACATTATCTTTTCTCTATGGTTTGGAAATACCATTTTATCATGTGAGGCACCAAACCAAAAAACAAAGCAACACCCACTGCTGTCAAATCAATTCCAACTCATAGCAACTCTATAGGATAGAGATCTACCCCACAAGGTTTCTTTGTCTGAGGAGTTGGCTTCTGGGATGGTTTCAGTTCTGGGCTAACAGAGACTCCAGGGGTCATGTCTTCCAGGGACCCTCCAGTCTGTGAGACCATCAAGTCTGGTCTTTTTACTAGAGTTCGACTTCTGCACATAACTCTTCTCCTGCTCCATCAGGGGCTCTGTTGGGCAGTCACAGGTGGTACCAGGTACCATCCAGTTCTTCCAGTCTCACGCTGATGCAGTCTCTGGTTTCCGTGGTCCTTTCGGACTCTTGGGCTGTAGTTTCCTTTCCTCTTTGTTGTTCTTCACTCTTTTGCTCCAGGTGATTTGAGACCAACTGAACAGCTGAATTCTTAACTAACTGGGTTAGAAATAAAAATGACTCTGTCAACCTTGTTTCTCCTTCTCCAATATCTCATATGTTCCCTCTTCTCTGCTGCAGGGATCTTAACCTGAAGACCAGCATCTTCAGGGGTTCCACAGACGAGCTACAAGGGCTCTAGGAACTGCCTGAAACCGAACAGCACAGTAAGCGGATGTGCAAAACTGCACTGTTCTCGGAAAGGGGATCGTAGCTTTCAACAGCTTCTCGAAGGCACAGGTGAGCTATAAAGGTTAAGAATAAAGAATCCACTTTTTAAAAATTCACAATAAATCCCAAAGCCAAGGACAAGAGAAATATTTGAATTTCAAGAGATAAGGAATTAATAAGAAAGCTCAGTTACTGAAATTTCTAGAATTATAATTTGACTGCAAATGGCATAGGCAAGATTACATAACCTAACAGGAAGAGGAAGGCTTTCCTACTTACCATCATAGCCTCCGAGCACAAGCCATGGGAACACAGGTCCGCCAAAAGTACCCAGACAAGGATCATGGAGCAAGCTTGTATCATTCAGAGACGAGGGAGCCCTGTCGGAAAGTCCAGAAAATGCCTCTTCATTAGAAGTCTCAAGACATTGCAAAAACCTAGGTATTTATACAATAACCTCTTTTTGAAGCTTACTGTATCTTCTGCACAACTTGGCCCTAAGGTCACTAAGTTGAGTTCAGCTCAGTGCATGCATTTGGGAGCTCAGAATTTATTGATCAAGAGACTGACAGATATGACACGGTGCCCTTGTGTCACAGTGCAGGGCACTCTGGGGATGCAGAGCGGGCAGCAAGTTACACGGGAACTGTCACCAAAGACAGACCAGTGGAGACCAGACCTCCAAGGGCAAGGGAGATACAGCAGAAGGGGACGTGAGGAGGGCAGGCCACACACTGCAATGGTGGCAGGTGAGGCAGGGAGTGGCAACAGGTGTGTGGGCAGAGCACAGTGGTGAAACATAAGACAGCCCGTCTGTCCACTGCACAGAATGCCCACACGGGGAGGTGTAAATGAGGAAAGAGATGCAGCTGGAGTGGCTTAGGTACATGGAAAAAGAGGCTTTAAATGGCATGCTAAGCAGTCTGAATTTTTATCCTGCAGGCACTGGAACAATTGAAAGATCCAGGGGAATGGGTTAGCATAAAGTAATTCCTGGGGGGTGGGAGGAATGGAAGAGGTTTCCGAAGTAGGAAAGACAGGAAGTAGACAGGCCAGTCAGTAGGTCTGCAGTGGCCCAGACAGGAGATGGAGGGATAAGCAGAGCAGCAGTGCAAGAAGGACAGACGGACCACCAGTGTGAGGGTGAGCACAGGTTTTCAGGCTGAGGTTCTCACCTGTAACCTAGATGACCATCTTTCAGGGTTGACAGAGGACAAGGCTGAGGCCCTCTTGGCCAAGGAGCCTTCAAGGCTGAAGCCGGGGGCCAGTCCACCCCAGCCCTTGGCCTGCCTCTCTTGCCTATCCCAGACTGCAGAGATCACGCAGAGATAAAGCTCTGTGTTCAGTAACCGGAAGATGCTAATGCCGGCAAATGGGTGTGGCATGGGAGGGAAGCAGGCTGGTGCCAGGGCGGGGTGGGCCGGGTGCGGTTCCTGCAGGACTGCCTTTGGAAACGCGCCTGAAAAGGCTGCAGAGGACGCACAGGCACAACTATGGGCCAAACACATTCCTGACACCCAGGAGTAGTTTACAAGAGTTGTTTACCCACCTAGTAAAACCACACCCGTTGATAAAACATCTGTCTTGTGTACCTCTCCCCTAAAAGTTTCTTTTTCTTTTGTAAAGTACAGAAAGTAATTTTCTCCAAATACAGAAATCACATAACATTAAAAATTTTCCCAAAATTTACCATGCCTCCCTGATACTATCTACTCTGTTGAGAACCCTGGTTTAGGACATATGGATACATATCTATTGAAGCAATCTCTTGAGTAAACACAGCGCAAAGGCCTCAAGGGTCACATTCAAACAACCAAGACACTCAGAACCTGAGGTCAGCACACAGAACAGCAGTCAGAGAGCTCAGCTCTGAGACGTGGTTAGGTGAGCAGCATGCTCAAAGGTGGCATGGGGTACTTTCTCTGTTCCTATCTTGAAGCCACGTTAACTTGTCTCTAGGCCAGGTAAGGTCAAGGAGCAGAGACAGGAGGTCACTGAGATAAGTCTGAAGGTCACCCCACCAACTGCCATGTGCAGGTTCTCCTGGTGATGAATTCAAACTATAAACCCACCCTGCCCGGTTACACACCTAGCCTACATGACGCAGCTTCAGGTCACCTGACCTCAAATTCTTGCTCCTGCCTCTTGTGGGGGGGGCTACACATTTTAAAACAACTCAATATCATGACATCCATTTATATTTAAAAGGCAAGAAAAAGCAATACTGGCTTCTATTTTTGTACTATGAAACTAGCTCAACAAAACCTTAACCTGGCTGCCATTGAGTTGATTCTGACTCACAGCAAGCATACAGGGCAGTGAGAACTGCCCCATAGTTTCCAAGGAGCAAGTGGTAGATTTGAACTGCTGACCTTTTGGTTAGTAGCCATAGCAGTTAATCACTATACCACTGACGTTTCCAATAGAACCCTAGTGGCTACTAAACAAACAACAAATAAATGGCAATCAGGGAAGGGTAAGACAGTACAAAATACAGGGGAAGCCAGCCCATCCTGAACAAGGGAAGGTCATGGAAGCTTCACAAGACACATCCAAACTCCTTGAGGGAATGAACTGCTAGGCTGAGGGCTGTGGGGACCACAGTCCTGGGGAACACCTAGTTCAACTGGCATAATATAGTTTGTGAAGAAAATGTTCTACACTCTACTTTGGTAAATAGTGTCTAGGGTCTTAAACCCTGTGAGCGGCCATCCAGGCGGCTCCATTGGTTTCACCCCATTGGGAGCAAGGAAGAATGACGAAAACTAAATAAAAGGGAAAGATCAGTCCAGAGGACTGAGGGACCACATCTATGGTGGCCTCCACCAGACTGAGTCTGGCACAACTAGATGGTACCTGGCCACCCTCAAGGACTGCTCTGACAGGGGTCACAACAGTGGGTCCTGGAACAGAACTGGAGGAAAATACAGAACAAATTCTAGCTCAGAAAGAAAGATGAGACTTGCTGGCCAGGCAGGAAACTGAGAAATCCTCAGAGTACAGCCCCACTTTCTCAGCTCAGTAATGAAGTCACTCTTGACATTCATCCTTCAGCCAAAGATTAGAAAGGCCCATAACACAAAGGGAGACTGAAGAGGCAAGCCACCCCAGGACAGGGACTAGAAGACAAGAAGGGACAGGAAAGCCGGCAGTAGGGAACTCAAAGTCGAAAAGGGAGAATGTTGACATGTTCTGAGGTTGTTAACCAGTGTCACAGAACAATATGTGTACTAACTGTTTAATGAGAAACTAGTTTGTCTTGTAAATCTTCATCTAAAGTAAAATAAAACATAAAAAATTGTGGGTTATGTAAAAAAAAATTTCTATTGACAAAAACCTTAGGGGGTGATGTGGGACATGATGCTGTGTGCTATCAACGGAGGCCTGAGCTCAAGGTTGAGAGGCGCCCGCTGTTCCTTCATCAAGAACCACACGAGCACTGCCACCACAAGGCGTCTGTACTTGCTGCTCGCTCTGTCTGCAGCACGTCGCCCGTGGAGCCCATTCTCGCTGCAGGAACACACCCTACTGCTTCTAACCCCGTGACCTGCTTTATCTCCTGGCACAGTACCCCCTCTACTAATGTTGTATATTATATGTTTGTTTGTCCTTTGTCTCCCTTCATTAGAATGTCAGCTTCAGAGAGCAGGGCTGTAATCTGCTTACAGCTGTCTGTCCAGCAAATTGTACCAACAGTGGGTACTCAGATATCTATGGATAAACAGTTATCTCCCTGAAGTGTAATTTCCCAGAGGTAAATGTGTCTTGGCTACTTACCGCACACAGTACAGGAAGTGTGTGTGGTAGTCTGCATACACATAGAACTCGTCCCCTACATTGTGGTCCAGCACTGAATGACTGTTCTGGAAGTAATTTAACACACTCAGAATGGTGCAGTTCTTGTTATACGGTGAGAGTGGAGCCAAGCAGATGTCCTGAAGCGTCACAGTCTCATTGTTATATGATGCAGTAATGTTTTCAATGGCTGCCTGTAAGTCAAGAACCTGAAAAGAGAAAAAAACAAGCCAACCCAGACAAATATCAGATTTTTCTGATTCTGACTAATGATGGCCCTGAAGGGTCAAAAGAAAAAAGTGTTTTGCTTCCTAAACAGAGGCACAGAGAAAGGCACACTGTGGCACAGTCTAATGACACTGAAAAGCCAACTCAGGGTACAGCAAAAATAAAACATAAAGAAGTATGGGTTACGTAAAAAAAAATTTCTAGAGTCTAGAGAAGACTCTGATTGGGAGCATCCATCCAGAGAGATGGGGTGTGGTCCTTCACTATCAGGTACCAAACTCAAACCAGGCAGACATCAGCATAGGACACATGGCCCTCTCCCATTCCGCCCCCTCCAACAGTGACTGACACTGTCAGAGGGGAGATGGATTAAGACCCCCGGCACTCTCAGACCCTCCCCTTCACCACCAACACACCACACACTGCCATGCTACATACTGAAGTTAATGATGCATATTCCAGTATTTTCTAATACAGAATAAGCACCTCAGAGACTATGTTGCTCATCTTCTGCACAAACCAGGTGTCTTGATAAACTTTTGATGAATATGTACTGAACAACTTAGGGAAAACCAACAGACAATCACAGGGTGAAGAAATGATTCTATTCACTACTTGGGACAGTTTTTTTGTTTTTCAAGTTATTAAGCCTTCTGTAGGGGAGACCATCAGTTTGAATCTATCAGCTGCTCCTTGGAAACCTGATGGGGCAGTTCTACCCTGTCCTACAGGGTCACTATGAATAGGAACTGGCTCCACGGCAGGTTTGGTAGGTGAGGGCAATGTTTAAAAGAAAACGTCATCGCGGGATCATCCCATTGAAACAGAAAGTGGGATGCAGTGTATTCACAGGCACGGCAGGTGAGTGTTCTACAGGAAGACACGAAGGCTTAAATGCCATTCTAAGAGATGTGCAATGGCATCTCATCTCATGTGCACATCCCTAAGATGGCCAGTTGGTCACCCAAAGACTCCTGTATGTGGATCAATGATGGCCCTGTGACCTTTCCTACAGTGCCCCGGAAGACAGGGAGGCTTCATTTTTCTGAGTCCTAGTATATTCTTTTCAGTTACCGAAGGAAAAAAGAATTCCTAAGTGCCTAAGGTGAATTCTTCATAAACACACTTTATTTCCTCAATCTTTATAAAAAGCAAGACCTACCTCTGTGAAGGAAATACAGAAGTGGGCTACAATACGACTTTCACTGTATGACTCATCTTCTTGAAAAGTTAAAAGTGCCCTTACTTTTACCTTTCAGATTCTTAGTACATGCTGCTGCATCTGGCCCAAATCCACAGCAAGCAGAACTGGTCAGGACACCACCAGGTCCACCCTCCTCCCCGGGACTGATTTCTGCAAACAGCAGGTTACCTGGTGCAAGATTTCTATGTTAAGTGGAGGTCCAAAAGGCACATCGGCACCCGAGGGGTACGGCTGGTAGGTGTGCTTGGCCGTGTGGGGGGCTTGGATGATAAGCTGCTCTGTGCGGAAGAAAGGCCCAAAGTGTGTGTCGAAGTACTCCTTCTCCTGGCGCGCCTGGCTGCTGGGGGCCGACCAGAGGTCGATGGGGTTGGTGGTGACCCGCAGGAACACCAGGCCTGAACAGCACACGCCAATGAAGACCAGGGAGAAGAAGACGACACCGCCAGGGTTTCGGACGCAGAAAGCCCCCCACTGTGTGAACAGCCGCCTCAAACTGCTCTCAAAGGCTGCACCGAGCGGGCCACAGCAGGATGCTGCCCCTGGAAGAGCAGGAGAGGAAGGGAGGGTGGAGGTTAAGAGCCAAGCCATTCCTGAAAGTTGGAACAGGGAAAGCATTAGCTAGCACTGCAGACGTCAGTCCCCCGAGCCCTCACAGGACAAAAGCCTGCCTGGCTGTAACCATCGTCTGCTCAGTGACACCCCTGCACCACCACCCACCACAGTGAATGACAACCCTACCCACAGAGGAACAATGCTCACACAGAAGTCTTCCTGTGAAAAGTGAGATTCTCGGGCCACTGCCCACAGCAGCGCTGCCCTCGTCAACCCTGCCCTGCTGCTCCTGCTCTCAGCTGGCCAAGCCCTCTCCTTTACTGCTCTTGTCCAGCCGACAGCTAGGTCATTTTACCACTACTCACTTGTTTCTGACCTGTCACCTGGACTGGACTGCTGATGCCACAGAGGGAAGGCCCCCTCTGTCCTGATCACAGCTGTGCCCTCAGCACTGGCACCCTGGCTCACCCACAGCAGCTCATAAATGTCAGAAGGGAAAAGACACTCATGCGAACATCATCCAAAAATGCCTACCTTTGTCACTGGTATTGACGGAAAATGCTATATTGCTGTCAATGGGGGTGTACTCAGAGACAAAATACCGTTTTCTGAAAAATAAAATTGTGTTAGTAGTATTAGGGGACTTAATCACAATGAGGCTGTTACGCTCACATTCCCATCACCCTATTCAAAGCTTACTTTGTCCTTCTCTTTTCTGCCTCTTCCTTAATCACTGCCTAAGCCCTAAATCCCCTTGCTCTGAGTCCCTTAGGCTCACTGATCTTTGGAGATTTAAGAAGATGTTTTTTTAAAAAAGGCCCCAACAAACTACTAACGAGTAATTTCACCATGTAGTCTTCCTTTATATTTACAAATTTTAGGCCCTGGTGGTGCAGTGGTTAAAATGTTTAGCTGCCAACCAAAGTGTAGGCAGTCTGAATTTACCAGGTGCTCCTTGGAAATGCTATGGGATATTTCTACTCTGTCCCGTAGGGCTGCTATGAGGTAGGAGTCGACTCTATGGCAATGAGTTTATTATACCATCATTGCCAGTAGCAAGGAGCACACCCACCGTACGAAATCATGGTTTCTAAACAACAGAAGGAAAAGGGCTCCTTGAGGGAAAGGCTGATTCTGCAGCTGGCTCACAGGAAATGGGCCTGGAACACATTGGATGCCAGAAAACAAGACCGTGCTCCAAAAGGGATGAGAGCACACCAAAGACTCACAAAAGCCAGCCAGAAGGTGCTCCCAATGACCAAAACTGGAGGAAATGGAGTAACAAAATAAACGTCAGGACTGGATACAGCCACAGAGTCAAAAAGGAAATCCATGACCCCCACACTATGTAAATAACAGAGTCAGTACATAAATGAGGGAGAACGGCCTGCTCTTTATAGAGAATGAGGGAAATCCAGTATCACCACCAGGCGAACATCATAACTGCTACAAACATCCCCTGACTGATGCTCTGATTAGTGTATGCAAGTTTAAGGAGAAACAGCATATTAGCATAGTTTCAAGATCTCCTCCAAGACACTGATCACTGCATAAAGAAAAGTCTTTAACTTTGCTGCATACAAAGCTAGAAGACACCACCTTCCCCAACAGATTAAAGCTGGTATTATGGACTGAAGGGTGTCTGCAAACCTATGTGTCAACTTGGCTAGCCAGTGATTCCCCAGTGTTCCGTGACTATCCACCAATTTGTCCTCTGAAGTGCTTTTCCTTGTTGTAAATCCTACCTCTGTGATGTTAGTGACACTGGACTCAAGCTACAAGACTGGACTGCGTTTTAAGTAAAAATGCCTACTCAATCTGCACTCTTGAGGTGTCAAGGTTATGAAAGGAAAGACCGGAGATTAACAAAACAAAAAGTGAAATACGATGTGGAATTCTGGACTAGATCCTGGAACTGGGAAGAGGCCTTGGAGGAAAAAGTGATGAAATCTGAATCAAGTCTGCAGTTCAACTACTAATAGTTTACCAATGTACTTTTCTTGGTTTTGGTAATTGTCCTGTGGTTTATATAAATTGTGAGCCGTGGTGGTGCTGCGTTAAGAGCTTGGATGCTAGCCAGAAGACTGGCAGTTTGAATCTACCAGCTAGCTGCTCCTTAAAACCCCTATGGAGTGGTTTCACTCTCTCCTGTAAGTTGCTTGGAGTCTAGTCAACTCAATGGCCACAGGCTGTAAGTTGAAACTTTAGAGGAAGTTGAATGAAGAATATGCATAAACTCTGTGCTTTTTTTCTAAATTTAAAATTGTTTCAAAATAAAAAGTAAAAAAAATGTTTTATTCTGGGGCCCTGGGTGATGCAAACAGTTAAGTACTTAGCTACTAACTGAAACGTTGATGGTTCAAATCCACTCGGAGACAACTTAGAATGAGTGCCTGGCAATCAACTTCTGAAGGATCACAGCCATTAGAAAATACACAAACAAAATAAAGCACTGTCCTAAATCAAGATGCAAATATCTACAAGGAGCATTGTATTATATCTAATTAGAAATGGAAGGGACCAGAAAAACGGGATGTGAATCAGATTCAACACTAGTGAAGGAGTGGTCAACTAATTTCAAATGCTTGCAAGCCTAAACAGGCCTTTGAACATGTACTAGTTGCAGGATGTAAGCAGCTCACGGGAGGGTGTTTATTAATGATGACACTTGTTTCCTGTTCTAAATAACCAATGTCTGCCAAATAGAAAGCTAAAAGTGCCACTGTGTACTTCCTGCCACAGAGGATGAAAAACCTGCTTACCTGTAGCACCACACTGCAAAAAATGCTCCAAAAAAAACAAGCAAAAACGCCATGTAGGTGAGCCACATGATGATGTACATGGCATCCAGGCCAAAGATCATCCAAGGCATAGGAGGGGGCGGGGGCTGCGGCTTGGGGCCACAGACAGCTGAGCAATCCTGGCAGCTGCAGGGCCCTGTGACCTCATCCACAGCCTCACTACAGTCCTTGGTGGCATTGTTCATGGGCTCCATCCCCAAAACCGGAAGGTCTACAGAAAGAAACTATGGTGAGTGAATGTCTCTCCCCACAGAAAAAAATTTTCATCTTAGATTGTATTTATGCTCAATAAGCGCACCAAAATACGTAACGCAAAAGTAAGAATAAAAAGTCCAGTCTTTGTTTGATAAAACTGTTAATGCTGCTTAGTCGCCTAAAATTTTAAGTTACCTCAGTACCTTAGTACATGGGGTTTTGTCACTGAGAACTGAATACGCTGGCTGTACCCACGATAAACCTTAAATCATGTCCCATCTCTACAGAAGAATTAGTCCAATACTATAGCAGAGCTTCTGAAAGAGGCTTCACAGCACTTTCCAGCTTCTTCTTTTTGTAATAGCTTACTCTTTCAGTTATGCAGAAACACCTGAAGGCAACCCTTTTCCTCTTATACTCCCATCACCCTCTCCTAAACAATTTCTGGCACAATGCTACCTCTCTCTAGTTCCTCTCTCACTGGAGAGACACTCCAGGAACTACATTTGAAACTGTCATGCTGATGACTGGATTTGAGCTTCCAAATAGCATGAGACCAGCACCAAACTTGGGAACCTTTATCCTCACCTGAAAAAATGGGTGTGATGGTGAAAGGCGTCTGCCCGTTATCCTTGCTGAACATGTACTGAATCCAGTTGGTGGCATTGCAGTCCTTGGCGTCCTTCCCACACAGCAGCCCCAGGGCTTTGTCATTACTTGAGGGGGCCTCCACGTCTCTGCAGGCGTTGTACATGGCTAGAAGAGGAGCCCCAGGGACAAGACTGAAAGCTGGTGCTTGCTTTAATTCACCTGTGAGGTCTTACAAAAGGAAGTGCACACAGGAACACCAAATTCCCTGTGGCCCACAACCAGAAGCCACATGAGGTGAGCTGCCTTGGATGCAGGACAGCAAACACAAAGGTGGAACTGAGATTACCTTCAAAATGACTTCTCTCCTTGCAAATAATATTCTTGGCCAGAATACAAGTAACTTAACCGTAGACCACAGACAGGAAAGGTTTTATTAAGCCATGACGTTCTTACATCAGTTTGGAGAAGTAACGTGCTACACACTGCAGACAAGAGCACGCTCAAGCTCAGGGACAAGGAGCTCTGAGCCTGACACCTCTGCCACCAATGAACTGGGGGCTCCAGAAAACTTCTGGAGATTTAGGGAATTCATGGGGAAAACTGGTTTCAGGGCAGAGGTCACATGTGAATAAGCCCAAAAGCTATTCTCTTTTTGGTTCTATCTCAGTATGTATAAAGATAATACACATACCAATGACATTTTGCACATAAGGGAGTAGCAGTAATGGGTCCTGTGGTATGCCAGCCCCTGCTTGCTTAAACTTTCTAGAATCTTCTTTGCCTACCCTTTAAGATGCTTATAAATTCATTTTGTTTGGCCTTTACTCTTAAACAGCAGTTAGTTAGAATGATCATTATCTCCCAGAGAACCACCAAGATACTATACCACTGCTTTCTGGACTCTGTAATTGCTAGTGTGAAAAATCTCTAATAGTCACTAAGATTTATTTCTTCTCTCTAGTTGCTTTTAAGAGATCCACCTTTGGAGTTTTATAGCTGTTGTAGATGGGGCAGTGGTGCTTCAGCGACAGAATTCCATGTGGGAGACTCAGGTTTGATTCCCGGCCAAGGCACCTCCAGTGCAGCCACCACCTCTCTGTCACTGGGGGCTTGAGTGTCACTCTGATACTGAACAGGTTTCAGTGGTGTGTCTAGACTGAGATAGACTAGAAAGAAAAGCCTGATGATACACTTTCGAAAATCAGCCACGGAAAACCCTATGGATCATGATAGTCCCGTTCTGTCATGCACAGGATGGCTGGGACCTGGGGTTGACTTGACAGCAGCTACCACCAAAGCTGTCTTTAGGTGTGTCAATTCTTTTTCAAGTTACCCTGCTTTACAACTTATTTTTAACTAAGTTCTTAAATCTGAGGATTTACCTCTCATCCATTCTAGAAAGTTCTCCGCCATTATGCCTTTGTTTATCGCCTCTTCTCAATTCCAGTTTTTGTATTTCTGGAATGCCTCATTTTATCCACATGTCATTTCTTTAATGGTTCCAGATCTTTGCATCTCTGCACTGTTTTCTGGGTAAGTCCCTCACATCTATCTTCCAGTTGAGCATCTGACTTTCAGGCTTTATTTTATTAAATATTTGAAGCTTACAGAAAATTATGGATACTGATATAATTCATATGTACTTTTATATACACAAAACAATATGTGTACTGCTTAATAAGAAGCTAGTTTGCTCTATAAGCCTTCACCTAAAGTACAATTAAGAAACCACAGACCCCTTCCCCTCCTTTACCAACTGCTCTACCCTTCCACCTGTTTCATCAGTCCTGCTGTATGTAATTCACTGCAGGAGTTACACAATTCATAGCCACTAGAGCCAAAGTTTCACGGATTATTAACAAGGTACACAAGAGCAAATCTGCACATACTGAACTCCTCCGGGTGGGGAAATTACGGCTAGGAAATGGGTTAAAGTGAATCCTTTTTGGAGACTGTCTTACAGGTTGAGGAGGACACAAGCAAAGCAAAGACTCTCATTTCACGGCCACTGGAATTGAAAAGCGTTCCTTTCCACACTTCGACAGGACAGAAAAGAACAACCTGACCTCTGTTCAGTGTGAAAAAGGAATAATTACAAGTTTACTTACCAGTGGCAAAGCTCTCTCCAATATAGTACTGTAACTCTTCTACATTTGTCTTTGTCTGGTTTGTAGATGGATCAACATAATCTTCAGTTGCTGTAACATTCAGAAACCAACTCTGTCGAGGGCTACACGTCAGCTCACAAAACAGGTTCATTAGGTTATAAAAACAGGATGGACACCTAAAGACAAAGTCAGTCATTTTATACAATTTCACAGATAACAGAGACAGCAAAAAGTTGACTTAAAAGAGACAAAGAATAAAATTTATTGTAAAGAGATAAATTACCATGAAAACAGACTAACCTATTTCTAAACCTACAAAGTCATGTTAAAGAGACCTCTTTAAAAACAGCTGTAATTGTGTTTTCTTCAGGTCTAATTTCAAAGAGAAGAAACGACTAAATCACTACTTAGAAAATCAGTTGCCCTCTACTTTTCAACCATCTAGGTTCTGAAGCAAACAATACTTTTTTTCAATTATCCAAAAAAAATTTTTTTAACAATATAAATATAACCGTATTTTGGAAAATCACTCTAGGGGTAAATAGTTTTCTAACCTTTTCTATGAAAGAAGCTTCTTTTCATGTTACTATATACAATCTGGAAACCCTGGTGATGCACTGGTTAAGTGCTATGGCTGCTAACTAGAAGGCTGACAGTTGAAATCTGCCAGGTGTTCCCTGGAAACTCTATGGGGCAGTTCTATTCTGTCTATATGGTTGCTATGAGCTGGAATCAACTCGATGGCAGTGGGTTTGGTTTTCGCTTTATATGCAACTTAAAGAGCCCTGATGGTGCAATGGTTAAGTGTTTGGCTGCTAACTGAGAGGCTGGCAGTTTAATTCAGCCAGCAGCTACAGGGTAGAAAGGCTTGGTGATCTGTTCCCATAAAGATTCCAGCCTCAGAAACCTCACGTGGCAGTTATACTGATATACTGGGTAGCTAGGAGTCAGAATCAACTCAGTGGCACACAATCATATAATCTCCACAATCATAAATGCTAATGGCTGTATAGTATTTCATGTAGTAGGTTGCTTCTTATTACTTGCTATTGTAAAGAAGGCTTTGGTGCCTCTGATAACAACATGGAAAAACATGGCTATCTTTTATGTTTGTGTCCATCATGCTTCATCTAGGGTCAGTGCTCAATAAACGTGTTTCGACTGAATGATGCCCCAATCTGGCGTCCTCATTTAATGTTCACCAGACTTCTAGAAGGCAAGCTTGTCTGATTATAGATTTTCATTTTTTGGATCTATTTACTGTATCATGTGTTGTTCCCAAGGAACAATTTAGTGATGGTTTTCCACTCTCTACTGTTAATTTAAACTTCTGGCAAGAAGCATGGTCTCCACAGTAGAAGGTGATTAGTATTCTGTCACTTGCTGTATTTCCTGCATAGATAAGCACTTTGCCCCTCTTCAGAAGTGCTTCACAAACACTGAAGTCTGACAAACTGAGAAAGATGTCACAACCTGCTGTTCTAAAAGAACATTCAGGCTTGTCGTTTTACACACTTGAGAGCTGCTGTACAGGCCTAGACAAGACTTCTGATTCTATAACCCTTTATTCTGCTGTGGAAACCCTGGTGGCATAGTGGTGAAGCGCTATGGCTGCTAACCAAGAGGCTGGCAGCTCAAGCACCCTTGGGATCCCTATGGGGCAGTTCTGCCTTGTCCTGTTAGGTTGCTAGGAGTTTGAACGGACTCAGCAGCAATAGGGTTAGTTTAGTTTTTTTGAAAAACAACAACAACAAAAAACCACTGCTGTGGTCACAGAGAAGAGGGCAGGAAACTAACTTGGATACAATTATCCAGCCAACTACACCAGAACCTGCTTGTTAACAGTTAACCAAAGTCCAGCTCTAATAAAGACCAGGGCCCTAGCACACAGTTTCACCACAACAATCAGGAACAATGCACAAGTCAGAGAAGGGGAGGCGATGTACATGACTGTAAAATGAGGGTCCCAGGCCAGAGACTCAGTGGCAACCCCAGGACCTGCCTCCCGTAGTGCACAGAGCCTCAAGCCTGAAGGAACCCATACTCAAGTGTAGATACTCTCTGGAGTGAAGGATTTTTACAGGTGAACCAAGTATCAACTCTGAATGTAATGGGAGAGAGAACCAAGTCTGACAGTTACTACTTTGTTTCTGACAAGTCCTAAGATTGCTTTCTTGAAAAAGTACAAAACAAAACGAAAAACTAGATTCTTGAAATGAAATCAGAATGTTACTAGTTAATACGTACCTTAAAAAAAAAAAAAAGAAAGAAATTGTTCTGTTTGCCCCAGTAGTCAACTTACCTGGACAGAAACTGCAGAGGCAGCTGCAGATTGTCTTTCAGCGTCCGAAGCTGCTGAACATCACAACAGAGACTGACATTGTCAAAGAAGAATCCCGGGCACAGCTCCTTTTGGGACAGCAAGAACAGACATCAGAGCAGCAAAGTTACAGGAACGGCAAGTATTCCTCAGTGACATAAGACAACCTCATTTGTGCAATCCTTTTCAGGTACACAAGGGTGATATTTGCAAAGTTATTGGAGAATTCTTTTAAAAGGCAATCAGTTTACTGTTTACAAGCCAGAGATTTATAAGTAGAGGCAGCAGCAACATAGCTAACTTTTCAATTTTGCACAAGCTTGCTCTCTTCTCTTGATTTTACTTCTTCTGAAGTTTTAAAAAATATTTTTATTGTGGTGAAAATATATATAGTATTAAAAAAGAACAATAAAAAAGAACCCTGTCTCACTGGGTTTCCTAGGCTGTACATCCTCAAAGAAGCAGACTGCCACGTCTTTTTCCCATAGAACTGCTGAAAGGTTCAAACTGCTGACCTTCTGGTTTGCAGCTGAGCACTTAGCCACTGCGCTACCAGAACATCAGAAAACAAAAAGAGGCAAGAATAACGCACAAGCCAGAGAAGAGGAGGTGATGTACACGACTGTACAACGAGGGTCCGAGGCCAGACACTGAGTGGCAGCCCAAGGACCTGCCTCCCTTAGTGCACAGAGCCTCAAGCCTGGAGGAACACACAGTATCAGAAAACAAAAAAAGACAAACTGCTACTGTTAAGTTGATTTAAACTCACAGTGACCTTATAGGACAGAGGAGAACTGCCTCATAGGGTTTCCAAGGTGTGGCTGATGGGTTCAAAAAGCCAATCTTTTGGTTAGCACCCAAGCCATCAGTGTCCCATGATATATAGCAATTCAACAATTTCACATGTATAATTCAGGGACACTGGTTACATTCAAGTTGTATAATCATTCTCACTGTCTCTTTCCAAACTATTCCACTACCACTAACAGAAACTCAGTCCCTCAAAGCAATTACTCCCCCTTTCCCTTCCCTTGGTTAACTATTAATAATGTTTGGTTTCCCAATGTTTACGTTACATGTGTGGTATCATCTAGCATTTGTTGTTCTGTGATTGACTAATTTTGCTCAGCATGTTTTCAAGATTCATTCATGATACCGCACGCATCAGGATTTCATTTCTCTTTATGGCTGAGTAGTGTTCCATTGTATGTATATATCATGCTTTGTTTACTCAATCATCTGCTAACGGACATTTCAGTTGTTTCCACCTTCCAGCTACTGTGGAAAGTGCTGCAATGAACCCTGGCACTGCTGTACATTATCTGCTGGCATTGCTGTGTTCAAGTCTCCTCAGTTTATACCTAAGAGTGGGCCTTAGGTCTTTTCTGTGTTTACATTCAACCTCAGTGCTGTCTGCTATTTTCATTAGTTACTGCAGGCAAAGACAAATGTCTTTAACAATTCTGATGAAAGAAGCAAGTGAGCCCAGAAGATCTACTCTGTCAACTTGATTTTAATTGTATAGGTCCCTAAAATCAATCTCCTCAACCTGCAACTTTCAGCTCTTTTCTAATATCCCTGTGTACCAGGAAGGATAAAAGGACAATCTTGGTAGCAGTCAAAATTCATAGGCTCTTTGTGGAAAACACAGGACTTGCCAAAATAAAGAGAGAACAAGGAAGTTATAGCTGCTCAACACTAGGGTCCATTCAAGTACAAAAATCTTGGAACTAAAAAAGGCTAATTTCTAATCTATTTTGTGTAGAACTTGAAAAGGACATTTAAGAAACCAATGTCAGTCTCTACATAGTAATCTGCTGCTGTGAAATCTCATGAGATACAAAATCAGTCTGTGAACAATTAAGCCTCAGGAAATACCTTCTCTGCCATTATGTGCTTGGTAAGATAAAAGTCCTCTCATCCTGTAGTAATATTTAAGAGCTACTTACACAGGATCTCTTGGCCAATGTTTTATGTTCTCAGTGTCCCAGGTAAGGAGCTTACCTGCACCAAGTCATACCCATCCTTCGGCAACGGTTTTGGTGGCCCAGAGTATTTGCAATTGTACCTCTTATCTCCAGCTGCAATCCCACACTCTCCATACCAAACACAGGACTGGGAAAACACCTATAGAAAGTCAACACAAAACTGTTACCAGGGTCTCAATACTAAAAAACCTTTTAACAACAAAAAGAGCCCATACAAGCACAATTACAGAACCTTTGAATGTCACTTTGATGACTAAGGTGTGCCTGAACCAAGCCATGGTATTCTAGATTGCCTCATACACATGAGGAAGCTGGTCAGTGAACGAGGAAGATCTAAGAAGAACTGAAGCCTTATGGTGCTGGCAAAAATACTGAATATACTACTTGGTCATCTAGTGCTGCTAAAAGAAATACCCTAAGTGGATGGCTTTAAAAATAGAAATTTAATTCTGTCACCATCCAATAGGCTGCAGGTTCAACTTTAGGGCATCAGCTCCAGGAAAAGGCTTTCTCTGCTGGCTGTGGCAGAAGTCCCCTGTTGTCACTCTTACCCTGCATTGGGAGCCTCTAAGGTACAGGGACAAGTCCTTTCTGAAGGATCTATTCTGCTCCTGGCACTGCTTCTTGATTGCATGAGGTCTCCCAACTCTCTGGTTGCTTACCTTTCATTTATATCCCAAGAGACTACCTCAAGGCACAATACAATCCTACACACTGAGTCCTAGCCACCAACACAACTGCCACACATCCTTACCCATTAACATCGAGGCAGGATTTACAACACATAGGAACATCACACAATACCAGTAATCATAGTCTAGCCAAAGTGCTATACACATTTTTTGGGGAATTCAATTCAATCCATGACAACTATAGACTGCGAAAAGAAGAAACAAGTCTGTCTTGGAAGAAGTACAGTCAAAATGCTCCTCAGAAGTAAGGATGGTAAGACTTTGCTTGCCTCATGTACTCTGGGCATGTTATCAGCAAGGGGCAGTCCCTAGAGAAGAACTTGACGCTTGGTAAAGCAGGCTCAGAGAAAAAAAAGAGGAACCTCAAGGAGATGAACCAATACTGTGGCTGCAACAATGAGTTCAAACGCAGCAGTGATTGTGAGGCTGGCGCAGGACCAGGCAGGGTTTTGTTCTCTTGTATATACAGTTGCTAGGAGTTGGAACTGACTGGATGGCACAATTTTACCTTCAAAATGAAGTGATGGCAAGAGGTACTCATTAAACATTTTGAAAAATATTAACCAAATGCATCAAGCGGCTTTGTCAAATAACTTGGTGGAGAAGTATGTAATCGAAGTCACTTATTGACATGCTTTCAACCTTATGCTACACTGTTTGCTGATATGAGGATGTTACAGTTTCATGTAAGATCAGTACGAATTACCAGGTAGAGAAAGACAGTGTGTGAGTTAGTAATTAATATGGCATTAATCTGAACACCTGCACAACAAACTATACAAACTCTAAGCAATGAAAGAACATTTCCAAATATATTTAGGTTAATTAATGTCAGTACCACATCAGTAATATGAAGAACAAAATAACAAAAAACAACAAACCCTAAGCAAGAATGGAGGTGCACATCTGAATGTTTCATCTTGAGACTGAAGGAGAAAACAAGGAAAGGTGCTAACTTTACAGAAAATCACAAAAGCAATCTTAAAAGAAATGCTGAAAACCTGTTACAGAAAGATTTCTCTAGAGCCATTCATACAGCCCATTTGAGAGTCACAAGGTTGTCAGAAAATTCAGAAGGGGGAGGGGCAGTTCAGTGCAAATCACTGGATCAGCATGTAGCTCTAAAGGGTGTGCCCAAAGCACCTCTGAGTCCTTGCATCACAAAACCACGGAGCACTGGCAGCCAGAGAGCCTTGGTTTACCATGTCTGTCAGCTGGGAGCCCAGGATATTGGGAAAGAAACTTGTGCTCCAACAGGCCTAGTGGCAAAGCCATTTTTAAAAAACTGAACAGAAGCAACGGTATGAATACTGATTCCTGGCAGTGACAGTACCACACGACTTTAATACACGTGCAAAGAGCCAATTCAATCTGTGATGGCCCTTGGGCTCAAGATACCTGACTTATGGTGACCCTGTGGGACAGAGAAAGCCTGCCCCACCAGGTTACCAGTGCTGTAACTGTTACAGAAGTACACTCTACATCATTCTCCCTCAGAGCAACTGTTACCAGCCAAGCACTTAACCGCTGTGCCACCAGGGCCCCTAAAGGTCAAGACAGAAATCCTGTCACAATCCCTGAGGCCTCAAAACCACGAAAGAAAAAACACCCAGGAGGTTGAAGTGGGAATATGTGTAGGAATCTAGTAAGACAGAGGTCCCCGTCTGCAGAAAATTCCACTGCACTAAAGCAGCTCGCTTGTCACACCCCAAAGCTGTACATTAAAGTCCTAGTTCCTTTGCCTGGCATGCCCCATAGCTGCACAATTCTGGTTCCTCTGCCTGGCATGCCCTGTAGCGTCACATTAAAATCCTGGTTCCTTTGCTTGGCATACCCTACTGTTCACATTAAAATTCTTGTTCCTCTAGGCTTAACTGCTGCCCCAAACTGAAGGAAACTGGGGAAAACTGGTTTAGGAGCCATGCTGACATTCAAGATAACTTTTTAGTTCATTAAACACCTCATACGTGGTAACTTCCCCGCCTCTGGGTGCAGTTTCACTGTCCTTTTCTGAATACATTATGCATGACATTATATGTAAAACCACGTCTGTGTAGTTTAAGGATGTTGCTAATGCACTTGTATGAACTTTCTACTTATCAGCCCCTTAAAAGCAACTTCCCCCTCACTGTTGCTGAAGAGTCTTGGTGGCAGCAACCCCAGCTGTTCCCTTCTGTGCACAACTAAGCAAAGCTCTCCCACTCCGATCTACCGGCTGAGACGATTACACTGAGCAGAACCTGGGGTTTCTACCTGGCAACACTACAGAGTCTCTTAATTGTGTCTGAATTCATTCTTCAGACACTTTAAAATACAAAGTATGATATACCTCTCTCTTGGCTCAAAGAGTCATACGTTTGGGCCACAAGGGAGAGAAACTTCATAAATGAGAAGTGACAAGCATTGAACAAAAGCCACAATATCAACCCTTTGGGAAGAAGTTGCAAATCCTACCAGTATTTTTATACAAAGAAATACATGATTGCTATTTTCATAAATTCAATGATTCTAAAACCCTGCTTATTCTTATGATGCAGGGAAAGTAAGGAAACTCTGAGTTTCCAACCAGAAGTTCACTATCTTTCAGAAGTGTAAAAAGACAAAGGCTAAGCAGACACAGGAAACTGCAGATGTTTACACGTGATTTTAACACAACAAACCCCTCCCACAACCTCTCAGACTTTTCCACAGACCAACAGGTCAAGCAGGTCTTGGGCTTTAGGGGCATCTGACATCTTCCGGATGACTGAAATCCAGTCAGCACACCCCAGTGGCATGACAAATGGGACAGGTGTTTGGAGTCTCAATATCCCTTCCTTAGTACTTGACCCCATACAGACAACATGTCCCAGTGGTGTTCATTTCCTCTTCACAAAAATCGTCCTTTGACAGCTTACATCATTTATTTCAAAGCAAAGTTCTGTTTCTACCTGTTTGGTGGGAGAAAGGGGCAGCACATGGAGTGAGGTCAGGAGTCCTGGGTCCTGAGCCTCCGTGCTCAGGAGACTCCATACAGGTTCTTGTTGAGGTAGAGGATACTGATGTATATTCCTTAGCCTTGCTGAGGCAGTGTTTGCCTATCTGCGGAAGGAAGCTGATAATCTCTATCTCACAGGTTAGGTGTGAAGATCAAATAAGGGACCACAGGTTGAAGCACTTACTAAACTAGAAAGCATTATACAACTGAATGCAAAGAATCACTGTTAATGTCGTCCAGTCATGTGGAACCTCAGTTAAATCCCAAAGTTCTTAAGAAAATGAAAACATCTGAGGATCCTCTTGGCCCAGGAAATTTGAGATTGACTCAAAGTTCTTAGGTTTGCTTCCCCAAAGTCACTGTGCCTCAAGAAGCAACCGAAAGCCAGTGGGGTTCAAATACTTACTGTGTTTGATGCAGCCTTTCCAATTGGCTGGTTCCAGTATGAACCCCTCCTGCCAAGCCCAGCCCAGCCAAGCCAAGCCAAGTGCTGTCAAGTTGGATCCAACTCACGGTGACCCTAGGGGCCAGGGTAGAACTGACCCTCATAGTATTCGAATCTGCATTTCTAATAAGCTCCTAGGTGATGCTACTGCTGCTAGTTACGAATCAATTCTGAGAATCACTAGTAGAGAAACCCACTGCTATTGAGTTGGGTCTCAAATTTATCATACAAAAGAATCACCCAGGGAATCCTGTGAAAACTGTAGATTCTGACTCAGTTTCTTTGGGGAGCTGGAAATGCAAACAGTCAGCAGGGTTGGAAGCCCTGGTTTAATGCCATTACTTAACCAACATTAGATGAGGTAGGTGTTACTATTATATGCATTTTATAGATCAGAAAAAAAGGTATAGAGGGGCTAAATAACTTGACTAAGGTCACGTAAATTGTGAGAGGGGTGGGATTCAAAACAGACTCAAAATAAAATACAATGAGCTGTGTTACGAGGTCCTCACTCTAGCAGCCACCCTCACCACTATCCCACCTTGAATGAGGGTGCAAGTGTGTGGGTACTCACAGGCCTAGCCGACTGGTGAATGATGCCTCCTTCCCACTCTGGCATCCCTCACTCCCATCTCACGTTCAGCTGACAGGAGTATGGTCTCCCTCACCCCAGGCTCAGCTGGTATCACGTTCCTGTGTCTCCTTAGAGGCCACACTCTATCACCTGGCCTCTTTTTCTTCTACATTTCCAACCTCACCTCTTTGTTAGTCACTTCACCCTTATGCCTATAACACCTTATGCCTATAAACATATGCCAACTTCACTCAAATACCCCTTTTCTCTTTCCACTTCAAATGACACCCAACTTCTCTCCAGCTGCACTGCCAAATACCTGCCCAAAAGTCCAAGGATGACTAACCTTTCCTTCACAGTCTGCCTCCACTACCAATCCATCTTCAACAAGATTTAAAACCTGTCACCAACAGATAAAAACCAATGGATAACTTACTGCCAGCTCCCACAAAAGGGTCTCCACCCTTCTCTTCTAGACAGCATACCGCCATGACTTTTCAGCCTTTGTGACCTCTAATTCAGACCACAGCAATGTGACCTATACACAGCTGCCAAGTAGTGCCAGTTCTCTGAACCTCAGAAACACACAATCCACCCTACCTACCGCCTGGGAGACAAGTTCCAGATGCCTCACTTGGGCTCTGCTGAGAACTCTCTCCAATGGTCCAAAAATCTACCATTCTAATCTCCATCCCTCCTTTCCCTCTGCTCCACACTCAGTGGGACACACCTGTCTCTGCATCTGTTTCTGCCCGCCTGGCCTCCTTCCCTATGTTCCTTCCACTCTTACCACCTACCCTAACTCCTTGGAGTCTCCCTGCCTACCCACATAGCTTGCCTCTATGCCCCATCACTTGTTTTGCTCCAGCAAGGGCACATACCACCATACCTAGCATCCAGATACTAGCTGAGTACACCCCGCTTCTCTCATTATTTCTCAGCACGGTCTGTGAAGTCAAGTACTAAAACCAGACCATTTCACAGATAAGAAAACTGAGGTTAGAGAAGTAAAGCAACTCATCTGACACCACATCTAAGAAATGGTTGAGTTAGATTCTAGGAAAAGTCTAGAAGTGGGAGCTCTTACCCTTACATTGCATTTAGGGACCATGTCTCATGGAAGCTTGCCACTGACAGACAGGGCTGCACATCTACCTCTGTATCTCATGGAGAGCCTAGCTGGCATCCCAGTGACTGGATTTTTGGTCTCAAACCCACTGTTTTAGTCAGCTAGGGCTTCTCTAACAGAAATGCCACCAAGTGGATGGCTTTAACAAAGGGAAGTTTATTCTTACACAGTCTGGTACGCTACAAGTCCAAATTCGGGATGTCCGTACCAGGGAAAGGCTTTCCCCCTCGTTGGCTCTGGAGGGAAGTCCAGTATTGCATTAGTCTTTGTCTGGGAAGCAACTTGGTGCAGGAACCTCGGGTCTGAAGGATGTGCTCTTCTCCCGGTGGTGCTTTCATGATGGTATGAGGTTCCCAATTCTCTCCTTGCTTCTCTTTCCTTTTATCTCGTGCAGGATGAAAGGATTAAGGGTGGGGCAAGCCATACTCCAGGGAAATTCCCTTTACAGTGGAGCAGGGAGGTGATCCTATGAATGGATTTACAGTCCCACCCTAATCCTTTAACATACAGCACAAGAAAATCACCAAAAGGAGGACAACCACAAAATATTGGGAATCATGGCCCAGTCACATGGCTACACATATTTTTTGGGGGACACAATCCAATCCATGACATCCCCACTATGCACACCCCAGTGAGTAGGCAAGAGTTTACTAATCTTAATACACCACCTGGACCACCAAGATCAACCATACCATGCTATCAGGGGTTCCGACACAGGCCACACACTTCCCTTTTTAAGCAAAGCATGTAATTTTATGGGAGGTAGGGCTAAGCTGGCAGAGTAGCCAAACACATTCTGTGATCCCTATAACAACACAGAACCAGGTTAATAACTCAATGGATTGTATAGGACATTCTAAGAGCCCTGAACATCAGGGGGAAAGCTGAGAGACTGGGTGACAAGGAGGCAGAAGTCCAGATTGGCCAGAATTGGCTCAGTGGGAATCCATACCCCACAGTGAAGCCTGCTACTACCAGCACAGTGAAACAAGTGGTGGCATTTCAGAAAGTGTCTTTCTCAGCAGGGAAACTGAGCTTTAGACAGTCCCACCTGCAGAATGTCAGAGGACTCCCACTCAAGCATCATAAGCTAAGCACTTGTGGCCTTGTGCTGACCTTTGGGCTAATCCTTTTTCCCTTTCTCCAGCAATTTCCTCTCCTTCTCTGTACTATACTGGGTGCCCAACTCTGAGGCTCTTTCTGGACCAGAAGTGGAACCCCATACATGCACCTTGAGCTAGTCTTCTGGACTTGGAGATGGAGCTTACTAACAAACGTGGGTGAGGAGATCTCCTGGCCCCTCTGAGCTGGGAACTCAGCGCAGAAACAAGTGCTTTGGCTAGGCACAGACAACTGTCAGCCCTCTTCTTTTCTCAGTGCATGCAACCAGCAACCAATGCCTACACTAATCTCCCTTCCCCAGCTAGAACTCAGGGAAAGAGAAGGCACCACATATTTGGTGGCTGACTGCCTATAGGACACAGTAGAACTGCTCCATAGTTTCCAAGGAATGCCTTGTTAATCTGAACTGTCAACTTTTTTTTGGTTAGTAGATGTAGCACTTAACCATGACACCATCAGGGTTTCCAGAATACATGAAAGAAATGTAAACTGATGCCTTGGCCCACATTCCTAGTAATAGCTCCAGTGTCCTGGTGAAAGGACATTAGAACTTCTAAAGTTCCAATAATCAAACTAGCTTACATGGTCAGTCTATTTGCACTTGGCTAAAAACAAAAGAAGATACATGTATATAAATTAGAACACAGTAAACAAACAAATTACAACTTTCTGATGGCTCAGAGACAACAGTTAATATTAAATCATTTAAAGAAGCAGACCAACTATGGTTTCTTCAAATTCCTAAAACAAAGAATCAAAAAAATTTCCAGACAAAGAAGACTTCCTGGAGTTATTGGAGGCAGAATACAAAAGAGTAATGTTTACAGCTCTTCAAGACATCAGGAAGGAGATCAGGCAAAGTGCAGCAGATCATGATGAAAAATTAAACAGGCTGCAAGAAATACTTGAGGGACAATGATCTGAAATTCAGCAGATTAACAATAAAATTACAGAATTAGACTATCCAGTAGAAAGTCAAAGGTGCTGAATTGGGATGATGGAATGCAGAATTAATGAGACTGAAGACAAAGCAAGTGATACCAATGTACTGAAGGAAAAATCAGATAAAAGAATTTAAAAGGATGCAGTAAGAGTTACGTGGGACTTTATAAGAAGAAACAATTTCAAATGACTGGAGTACCAGAATGCTGAGGGGAGGAGAGCAAAGGAGAAGGAGATAACAGAAAATACTGAGAGAACTGTTGAAGATTTGTTGGAAAATAATTTCCCTGATATCATGAAAGATGAAAAGACATTTATCCAAGATGCTTATTGAACTCCACACAAGGTAGATCCCAAAAGAAAGACACCAAGACATACTATAATCAAACTTACCAAAACTAAAGACAACAACCCCCTACCCCCCAAAACAAACCTTCTGCCATCAATTCCAACTCATAGCAACCCTACAGGACAGAGCAGAAGTGGTTTACAGAGTTTCCAAGGAGCACCTGGTAGATCTGAACTGCTGACCTTTTGGTTAGAAGATGGAACACTTAACCACTATGTCTTTACGGTTTCCTAAAGGAGAGGCTTTTGAAGGCATCTATCTGGGGGTCAGTTCTACCCTGGCCCCTAGGGTTGCCATGAGTAGGATCTGACTCTATGGCACTTGGCTGGCTGGCTAGGTTTAAATGAAAAATCACCTGCAAAGAAGAGTCAGTAAGGCTAAGTTCAGACTACTCAGCAGAAACCAAGCAGGCAAGAGGGCAACAGGATGATATATACAAAACCCTGAAACAAAAACAAGAACTGCCACTCAAGAATTACATATCCTGAAAAACTGTCACTCAAATACGATGGTAAAATTAGGACATTCTCAGATAAACAAAAGTTCAGAAAATTTGCAAAAACCAAATAGAAATCATAAGAAATACTGAACGAAGTTCTTAGATTAGAAAATCATTAAGATCAGATAAAAACTCAAGACCAGAATGTAGGACAGAGCATCCAGATACCACAACCCAGATAAGGAAACCACAAAAATAAATCAAAGCTAAAACATTAAAAGTAGGAAAACAGAGATGTCAGTATGTACAAGATGACAACACTATATGAAAAACAGGGACTAAATAAAGTAGTCACAGATCTTTCATCTGGAGAGAAGACAAAGAAATTAAAGACTGGTTTATATTTAGAATAATAGAGGTAAATAGTAACCACAAAAGAAACTGTCTTACACATCAATATAAAGAAATAAAACTGAGAAGTCTCAAAAAAATTGACTTTACTTTTGCTAATTAAATATACTTTTCCTCAAATAAAAATATCAGAATAATCAAGCCCCATCTGATTTTCAATTTAAAACTATTGTTTTAATTAACAATGCAACATCTATTCTTGTTGTTTGTGATTAAGTCAAAGGGTACAATCCAAATCAATTCTGCATAACCACCTATCTGCAGCTCCTTCTGCTATCCTTGCCCAGTGAGAGCACACTCTTTCTTTTCATTCTACACTTCTGCTATCCTCTTAACAAGCTTCTGTCCCCTCCTCTCCACCCTCTTATCTCCCATCTAGAAAGAGACCAGTAGGACAGCAACCTATAAACGCACAGAGTCACAAAGTACACACATCATATGGTCACACAGTGTCCTCGGGTCCAGTCCATTTTTTTCTGAAGAGTTGACCTCAGCAGTGTTTTCTAGACAGGGACAGGAGCAGGTCTAGAAGCCACACTCCCAGGGGATCCTCCAGGCCATCGGACCATCAATTCTGGTCCTTTAGCAGAGTTCTTGAGTTGCTCTCCTCTTTTTCTTGTGTTGCCACTGGGACTCTACATTGTGTGCCCCATCACGGCTGTCTTTGGTGGTGGCCAGGCACTACTTGGTTCTTCTGGTCACATGTTGATACAGTCTCCCATCTATATGGGTCCTTCTGTCTCCTGAGCTCTTTTCTTCTCATGTCTTTGTTGTTCTCAGTCATTATCCGTTCCAGATGAGTTGGCACCATCTGGTGTACCTCAGATGACAGCTTGCTAGCTTTTAAGGCCCCAGATGCCACTCACCAATAGGGAGGCAACACCCTATTCTTGCACAAATAATGTATATTGCACATTTTTGCCCAATGCCTTCCCCACCTGCATTTTTGTAAGCACACTATGCTAATTTTTTTTATATGTTGTTACAAAAGAAACTGGTACAGTGTTGTTACAAAAATACTTGGGGGAAGGGCATGATTGGCAAAAAATGTGCAACATCCATGTTATTTACATAAAATTATGTAACTGAACATACAGTTCTATATTATTTTAAGATTACAAACGTATACTAAATTTATTTCTGCATATAAGTAGTACATATTTTGGGTCAAAAACTGACTCTAGTTGCACCTTGTATTTTTCCTGATACTGGCCTAGTTATTTGGATTTTTAGCTGTCATGGAGTTGGATCACAACTCATGGGGATACCACACAAAACAGGACGAAACACTACCCAGCCCTTCGCCATCCCCATGACTGGCTACAGATGAAGCTGTTGTGATCCATAGGGTTTTCACTGGCTAATTTTTAGACGTACACTATCAAGATTTTCTTCTTTGTCTGTCTTAACCTGGAAGCTCCACTGAAATCTGTTCAGCATCACAGCAACACATAAGCCTCCAGAGCTACAAGCCTCCACTGACAGATGGGTGGTGGCTCTCCCAACGGAAGGTGAGGTTCTACCAGTAATCCACATCGCCTTAGACTGTAAGGTCCCACAGGCAGGGCCTGACCTGCTGGCTCACCACTGTGCCCCACACCTGGCAACATATGGCTACCAAGCGAATGCAGAAACAAACCCAAATTCAAACCGAGCCGGTACCAGAATGGTGCCGGGCACAACATTTAGCAAGCAATAACAGCCTTGCTTTGCATTCACTTCTGTACTTAGCACCTCCCTTTCTTTCTTTCTTTTTTATTATGACTGAGTGAAAATGTACATTCCCATATAAATTTACATGCCCATCTATATGCAGCTTCCACTACTCTCCCTGCCCGGCAACAGCACACTACTCCTCTCTGCTCCATACATGTCTCATCCTCCCAACAGTCTCCTTTCCCCTCCTCTCCACCCACTCTTCTTCCTCCAGCCAGAGGTCAGCAGGATGATATCCTATAGACGCACAGAACCATAAAGTGCATCAAATATACGGTCACTCTGCATCGCCAAGTCCAATCCATTCGTGTCCAAAGAGTGGACCTTCGTTACGATTTATGGGCAAGGGCAGCATCAGGGCCAGGGGCCATGTTCCCAGGGGAATCTTGAAAGCTCTGGACCATCAACTGAGGTCTTTTAGTGGAGATCTCCGGGTGCACCCCTTTTTATTCTTGCGTTGCCAGTAAGACTCAACTTAGTGAGCTCCATCGCAGCTATCACTGGTGGTAGCCGGGCACCATCTGGTTCTTCTGGTCCCAAGTCGATGAAGGCACCCACTCTTGTGGGTCTCTCTGTCTTCTAGGTTGTCTTTACTGCATGTCATTTTGGTCCTCGGTGAGCATCTGTTCCAGCTGAGTTGGGATCATTTGCTGGGAGCACCTCTTTATTTAGGAACACGCAGCATCTGGTTCATACAGCCTGCATTCCCTTCCTCCCTTCTTTTGTGTATAAAGGAGGGTCACTAAGTTGTAACCCTGGGCCCAGATAAAGCAAGCTTGCCATGTGCTTTTAGAAATATTTCAGTGGAACACATAAACAAAAAAAGCTGACTTTACTCTCAGACACCAAAACCTTTGTAATGGTTTGACAGTTTAGTCAATGATCATTTTTGAGAAAGGAAGTAGGCCTGATACTGAAATAAAACCCACTAAAGCTTGTGGTCCGCCACAGCCACAAAGTGCATTTTATTAAAACGTGTGCTCAGGCATTCTTCACCTACCAGAAGAGCCCAGGGTAGGTCCTATACCTTCTCAGTTATCACTGAGGTTATTAAACAGACACAAGTGACCATCCGTCCAAGTATGATCAAAGGCTACAGAGCTATAGATCCAATGTCACATGACATACCCAGGAGCTAATGATGTGTCTTGTTAAAGTCCCACTTCAGTACTGATGGGTCAAGACCAAATAACGATTATCCTTCACAGAGCATCTCCTGGTCACTTGCCAATCTTACGGCACTATTAATACCAACAATAATCTTATCTGTGGATTTTTAAATCCTGCCAATTCCTAAAAGGTTAAAAATAAATGACTGCAGGATTACCTTCTTTAAAATCAGTTCAAACATCACATATATACATGAAATAACACTGAAAGCCCCCACCTCACTTCTCAGCTCTTCCTTTTTCTGTCTTCACTCCCATTGCTGAGTCCAGTCCAACTCACAGTGATGCCACAGGACGAAGAAGAACTGCCCCACAGGGTTTCCAGGGAGCAACTGGTGGACAAAGCAGGCTCCCGCCACAAAAAAACGAGGCTACTCTTAGATCTACGGTCCTCCAGGCTTTCTAGTCCTCACACAAGCCAACACAGACACATACACACAAATGCACACAATTACAATGACTTTTACACTGCTTTTTCACAAATAAATCTTGTTCACCCTTGACAGACTGGCTGTTGGCTCCATCTGAACTGTCCTCAAGACCAGATTCCAGCTGTCGTCTCCAGCCACAGAAAATCAAACTTACCCACTGGTTTTTCCACAGGTGTCCATCTTCCCCATTCAAGAACACCCTTCTTATCTTTTTTTCTCAGCCTCTCCCAAGACTCATTTCCTCCATGGAGTTTAATTCAGACTCCCTTTACCTGGTTCTAGTTTCATGCTTCTGCAGCCAGTGGCTGTCACTGAGAAGAGAGGGGTCAGCTGGCAGCAGCACTTGACAGAGGCTGGGGCAAAGTTGAGCAGAGAATGATCCACCCTCACTGTTCCAGGTGGCAACCAGTAGACGTTCTGTGCACACAGTGCTCTGATGGGCAATATACCCATTTCTCTCATGCTCCACAGTTCCCACGTAGTTCCACTATGGCAGGAGTTGATAAACTTTTTCTTAGAAGGTCAAATATTAAATACCACAGGCCTGTGGGCTATAACGTCTCTGTTAAAAATACTGAACTTCCAAGCCCCTCTGAAGTTCAAAAGCAGCCACAGATCATAGGCAAGTGGATGGGTTTGGGCATGTCCCAGGCATTATTAAAAATTGGATGCTGCCTGAGTAAGATTTTGGTGCTCCCTCCTTAGGATGTTTAGAAGAATCATGAAGTCGTGTATGTACCGGAGAGGTTCCAAGAGTATTTTCTTGGTTTTGTCTACACTTCCTCCTAAGCCCATACAATCCTAAAGGGCAGAGTCCAAGTATTACACTTCCTTTGACATTGCTTAGGAAACCCCAGTAGCATAGTGGGTTAAGTCCTACATCTGTGAACGAAGAGGTCGGCAGTTCAAATCCGCCAGGTGCTTCTTGGAAATTCTACGGGGCAGTTGTACTCTGACCTACAGGGTCACTACGAGTCAGAACCAACTTAAAGGTAGGTTTTTTGGGGGGGTTTGACATTCCTTACAGAATCTCATCCAGTGTTCACTGACTGAGAAACCATCTAAAGTCACTATGAGTTAACAGTTTTTGACTGCATTATGTCTGGATTATACAACAAATCCAGAAACGAAAACGGTTGTTTTGGCTTAGTCCAAAATTTAGCAGTTACAAGGCTAGACTGCTTCTACTTGTAAAAGGTCAGGTTATAAAGGCTACTTCACAACATGGTCCAGAGTTTAATTACTGAGTATATAACTGGATAGGAAAGCTTCTGTCAACAGGAACAGGACTACGTTAGGAAAACAAAACAAACAAAAAAACCCAGATTCATTGCTGTTGAGTTCATTTTGACTCGTAGCAACTCTGTAGGACAGAAAACTGTTCCATGGTGTTTACAAGGAGTGCCTGGCAGATTTAAACTGCTGACCTTTTAGTTAGCAGCTGTAGCTCTTAATCACTACCCACCAGGGTTGCCAATTCAGGAAAGGTTAAAAAAATTGTTTTAAAGTCCCTTTTGCTATACATTAGCAACCACGACAACCCCTACATTAGACTCTATAAGGGAGCTCCAAGAAAGCTCATGTTACCATAGGGAAGCCTGAGTATCACAAAAGACTCTTTACCGTCCAGGCTGCCTTTAATAAATTTCGCTGAAGCATTAACTAACTCACAGTCCCATTCTTAGCAGACATCAACCACATCCCAGGCGCAATGATTTTTCACTCATTGCCGCATTTACTTCTCAGACACTCTATGAGGTGGTATTGAAGTATCTTACAGGTAAGGAAACTGAGGCTCAGAGAAGCACTTTGAAGATACCTGGTGACAGATACCAGTGACAGAATCACTAAGGAGAATCATGATTTTGAATGTTAAGTTATACGTTCTCCCCATTCCTTCTGCCGTCCCCTACCCCAGGTAACTGCCCCTACACACTGGTACAGCGTTGTCCCACACACATGTATCCTCAGAATTCCAGAATGTACCAAAGATGGGCTGTCTTATTCACCATGATCCTATACAAGTGTCCCTCTTTCTGCACAAACTCATTCCCTTGTAGAAATAATGACTTAGGAAAAAAAATTATCTCTAGGTATAATGGCACACTTCTTCATTTGGGACCACAGGCTGGAAACCTGACAGTCCTCTTGCTGAGACCTGCACTTCGCCATCCCACTCCACGTGGTGAGTTGCCGCATTTCTCCTGCCGTGCTCCTGGGGGCGGGCAAAGCTAATGGCAGAACCTGGAGACACAGTCAGCTCCAGCTCCAGAGCATGAGAGGCTGCTGAGGGATTCTGCTGTCCTGTGGCCTATCCATGGAGCAGGCAGAGGCTGGCCTGGCCAGTCCGGGCAATCCAAGATGGGCATGGAGGGTAGGGCTCAGGGAGTCATGTCCAGAGACTCAGCCACCCGTGTCCCTCTGGAGTGAGGCAGGCAGAGCAAGCAAATAAACAAGACATTTGGGGTGGAGGCTGAGATGGTCTGAATACCATTGGATTTGATTTCTGGAACTCTGTATCACAGCCAATCTGGCAACAATTGATCCATATAACAAAAGATAACCTGTATGTACACTAGGCTGGCCTGTGTGTAGGTGTTTAAATCAGACATTTTAAGAGTTAGATCAGCTCAGTGAGTCTAATCCTTCATTTTAATTTGCAAAATGTTTATTTAAACTAAAACTCTCCAATTTGCAGTAATATGACCAAAGCCATACTACTAGTTAGGACTAGGCTTTTTATAAATTCTAACCCACAAATTTGAAAAATAATTCAAAGGCTACAAAACTAAGCCAAAACCATGAGAATGGATGTCAGAATACACTGTCTAGATTTTTCTTATGGAATGTCACACAGTGTGGCAACTAAACCCACGGGTTAGGCCAAAAGGCTAATTCCATCCCTGATTTATCGCTGGCTTTAAGCTCTGGTGGCGTAGTGGGTTAAATACTATATCTGTTACCCAAAGGTTGGCCACTCAAATCTGCTAGATGCTCCTTGGAAACTCTCTGGAGCAGTTGTACTCTCACCTATAGGGTCGCTATGGGTTGGATCTGACTTAATGGCAGTGGGTTTGGTTTTTGGTTTTATTGGAGATGCTGGAAACCGTGGTGGCATAGTGTGTAAGTGCTACCTCTGCTAACCAAAAGGCAGGCAGTTTGAATCTACCAGGCACTCCTTGGAAACTCTATGGTGCAGTTGTATTCTGTCTTATTGAGTAGCTATGAGTTGGAATCAATTCAACAGCAGCAGGTTTGGTTTTGGTTACTTGAGAAGCCACAGAACTCCTGGTGTTGCAGTGGTTGAGTTCAGCTGCTAAACCAAAAGGTCGACAGTTCAAATCCACCAGGAACTCCTTAAACATGCTGTGAGGCAGTTCCACTCTGTGCTACAGGGTTTCAGTCAATCAGAATCAACTCAACAGCAGTGGGTTTGCTGTTGTTTTTTTAGTTGGAGAGGCCACACTGGGGGCAGGACCATGCCTTGAATGAGACATCTTATTGCCCAAGTGTTAATACCTACTTGCTTCATCTTAGCTTGCTCAACATGAATAATCTCATGGCAACATTCTGAACTTGAATAAACTAGAGCACGGACTTAGTGGAGGTTCTACATTGCCATCTACTAGATAGATGACCATGAGACAAGTTTGAGCCTTAATATCCATCTAACAGCATCACATCTGTCTTGAAGGACTGTTAAGTGGATAAAACAAAATCAGGAACATGATACAAACAGAACACTATGCAAATAATAGGATAAAACCTTTTTTTCCCTCTTTAGTCCCTTTTAATCTGTAATAGCCCCCTGTCATTTTTAAACAGCTTTACTGAGATAATCTAGATACTATAAAATTCATCTGTTCAAGGGTACAGGTCAATGGTTTTTAGCAAAAATTAGGCTAACTTTCCCCCTCCATTTTCTGGTACCTGA
Organism: Heterohyrax brucei; assembly: GCA_028571685.1. NCBI lineage: Eukaryota > Metazoa > Chordata > Mammalia > Hyracoidea > Procaviidae > Heterohyrax > Heterohyrax brucei. The sequence goes on from CM053152.1 coordinate 23,601,170, forward strand.
TACACACTCATTTATCTTCCACAGCTCAAAGCTGGGCTCCTCGAAGCATTCTGTTCTCCCCTTTACGAGAATTCTTTTCATTGTACTGTAATTTTGTATGTATTAGCAACTGCTGCCAACTCTGAACACGATAGGGATAGAAACTATCATGCTTTACACAGCAGTTTACAACAAGTTAGTTCTTTAGATTTCTGCATCCTATATTGTGCTCACAGCAATCACTCTGTTCATGAACAGTTAATGAATGATAATAATTTGAGTTCCTCTTGTGACCTAAGGGCCAGTAACAAGGCGAAGAACATATTTTAAAGCTTTCCTCTCATTAAATCCCTAACAGCACCCGCACCCTTGCAGCAGGGAAAGTTGGTTTTGTGTTTGTTTTTCTTGCTACGTTGTAAAGAATTCAACTTTACCCAAAGGATTTGGTCATTGTCCTGGGTGCTAGAGAAACAACCTCTAAAACTTTAGAATTTACCAAGTGATTGAAATGTTTTTGCTGAGGCTTCTAGATCACATGGGAGAGTTTACGCTAATGAGGTTCCTTTTCAGTAGAGGCTGGCCAGGCCAGGAAGACCCAAAATGTCACAAGACCATGGTGACATGATTCAGTGAATCACGGCAATGTAACGAAGCCCAAGAAAGCCTCTGGCCAAAGAAGATCCACAGGCTTCCTGGTGGTAAAAGTCATCAGGAGACAAGGGAGTGCAGCACTTCCCTTTTTGGTACATGGGAGCTCTGCAATGGAAACCCTCCCAGACCTCCACAGATTTTTATATTTTTTTATTACATTAAAACTGTGATCATAAACATAGGGTCGTCCCGAGTTCTGTGAGCCACTCTAGAGAACGATCAAACCCAAGGGAGTAGTGGGAGTTATCAGGTCAGAAAAGAAGTGAGAGAGCCTGGGGATCTCAGAACTCACGACTGGCAGTCTGGGTTGGGTAGACGAAGAGCTCTCATTTGCAGCCAGCAGGTCAGCAGTAAGGGTATCATGGGAACCCCTAAGCTTGCAGCTGGTATCTGAGGTTTTGGGCTGATTGGGCAGTGTGTGGTACTGTGCCCTTATAATTTGTGACATCTGACCTGGCTTTGGTGGTTGGGGTCAGAGGAAGTCCTGCACAAACATTCAAAAGCACTAGACTTGAATAGATGTGAACTGGAATTAAATTCCTTCCACTTAGTTGGTGTCAGAGAAGTGGAACAAATCATACCACTCTGAATGACACCACAGCAAGCCAAAGAGGAAGATCCAGGCAAAGGAAAGCCTGGTGGGCCATAGTCAGTCACTGTCATCATCCAGAAACCACCTGCAAATATAATTCTCATCTCCATTGACTTCTTAAATCCCTGCCTCATTTCACCTTCCCCAAATCCATTCTGAGGCCCAATGATCTGGCGATTAAGAAGAGTCAGAGGTCAATCCTGCCCATCCCTGGAGAAGGACAAACTACATCCAGTTCACAACCTCTAGGAGCTTGCAATCTAGTAACTCAACTCAAACAATAGTTATGTGTCTTTCTACCCTACCCTGAGAAGCTGACATTGTTGTTAGCTCCACTTTACGGAGAGGCTCCAGAGGATAAATTGCTTGCCCAAGGGCACCCTTAGTAAGATGGAAGAGCTCAGACTGACACCCAGGTATTTAAACTTAATCTTTTTGCTAGGTATATTTAGCAACAGGATTGGAGGAACAGGATAACAACTGTATCTATGATACGCATTTGAACTATGCCTTGGCAAACAGGCTCAGTCCTGATACAAGTCCTTTGGCTCAGTGGAGGGGCACAGTAGCCCACACGAGATCAGACTGTTGTTGTTAGTTGCTGTCAAATTGGCCCCAAACCATGGTGACCCCAAGCACAATGAACAAAATACTGCCTGGCACTGCACCACCCTCATGGTTGGTTGCAGAGTGGACCGCTGTGATCCATAGGGTTTTCTGCAGCTAATGTCTGGAAGTAGGTAACTGGGTCTTTCCTCCTAGTCTGTCCCAGTCTGGAAGCTCTGCTAAAACCCACTGAGCATCACAGCAACATGCAAACCTCAGCTGACAGAGGGGTGCTGGTTACACATGAGGTGCATAGGCTGGAAATCAAGCCCAGGAGTCCCTCAGGAAAAGTGAGAATTCTACCAAAGCCTATCAGGTATGCGCCCTGCTTAAAACACCCTGAAAGGCATCCCTTTTAGAGGAGCGGAGTGTGGAGAGGGGTTCTTTTGGAAACAGAGATTCAATTGTCTTCATACCAGAGAGGGATTCTTTGTTCTGGGAAATAAGACAAACACTGGAAGAACACACGGACCCATTCAGCAAACTCTTCTCTCGCTGCCTACCCGCTGAAACAAAAACTCGCACTTTCCTTTGATTACTTATTTATGTCAGTAAAAAATGTGATCAAAACATCAATCGGGGAGAAGACTCGCAAGGATTATTCATATTCACTTCAGTTTCAGACAGCTGCTCTTCAGCTCTCTGGGGCCCAAAATTTAGCCCGTTCCTCACTCAGGAAAAGCCATTTTAATGACTAATTCCTACCAAGGCATCACTATGATCCAAGTCTCCCAAGAAAAGCTTATAAAAACATTAGCTGGGAAAGATATATACTGTTTCTCAAAACTGCACACATTATTGTAGGGCTGAGGGCTGTGTGGACCACGGTCTCAAGGAACATCTAAATCAATTGGCAAAACATAGTTTATAAAGATAGTGTTCTACAGTCTACTTTGGTGAGTAGGGTCTGGGGTCTTAAAAAGCTCCTAAGTAACCATTTAAGACACCACTGGCCTCACCCTGCCTGTAACACCAGAGAATGAAGACAATGAGACACCACCACCTACTGTTCTGACATGGTTCACAACAGATGGTCTCAGACAGAGATGCAGGACAAGTGCAGAACAAACCTCTAACTCGAAAAAAAAAGACCCAACTTACTGGTCTGATAGAAACTGGAGAAACTCTGACAGCACGGCTCCCAAACACCCTTACTGCTCAGTAATGAAATCACTTTGGAGGTTTAGACTTCAGCCAAAGATTAGACAGGCCCATACAACACAGCCACACTCAACGGACACAGCAGCCCAGAGGCAAGTACGAGAAGGCAGAGGGGACAGGAAAGCTGGCAATGGGCAGCTCAAGGTTGAGAAGGGCAGAATGTTGATACGTTGTGGGAGTGACAACGAATGACACAAAAAATATGTATACTAACTGTTTAATGAGAAACTATTTTCTCTGTAAGCCTTTACCTGAAGTACAATTAAAAAAAAAAAAAAAAAAGCTGCACATACTATTTGGAAGACAGGTAACAACATTGTGCAGTCTAGTAACTTAGTTTTCCATAAAAAAAAAAAAAAATTAAGCAAGGCAAAAATCCCCAAAATCAATCTCAATTTCTGTGAAGGGCAGCTGGCCTGCTATTCTGCGGCAGTACTTGAACAGTGCTCAGACCGAAACCACCAGCTGCTGTCCCAGTCTGTGACACTTCAAGGCTCCCACCTACCTGCTGTGTACTGAAAGCATTGGCAACAAGGACCATGTTAGTTTTTAGGGTAAGTGTTTCCTGTTCAAGTCTTCCAGGCATTTTGCAAGAGTCATGCCTAACCTCTGACCTATCTCAAGGGTCCTCGGAGAGACATTATCGGCCACTAGCCTTTGACACTTGTTAGACTTCTTGTTGCTGCTGAGTCACTTAAAACTCATAGCGACCCTGTGTACAACAAACCAACAGAATTCACCAGTCACTCCTTGGAAACCCTATGGCGCAGTTGTAGACACTTCACCGGGTTGCCATGAGTTGAAATCAACTAAGCAGCAACAGGTTTGATTTGGTTTGGTTCTTGTGGACGGCGGACTCCCCCCTCTCCCAACATGAGGATCAAGGAAGATGCCTTCTAAGAGGGGCTTTACAACCCCCTTGGTTTATGGAATTATATTGGGAAAATCTGACCAGGAACTTCCAGGGAAAAGAGCTTGGAGGAATGGACTTCAATACAGCATGCCTGAAAGCACTGAGGCCTGCCCAGCCTCGCTGACTTCTCCCAACTACATCTCCCCCCTCCCTTTTCTCCACATACACAGGTTTACAAAGAAACCTCTGAAAGGCTTCCAAGGACAATTCTCCACATAGCCATTAAAGCTATACAAGCATTTCACTCCCTACAGCAGAAAGATAAACTTCCAAGTCCATTATAATTGGTATGGCAAATGAATAATCACTAAAGAAACATCTTTCTTAGGGCAGCTGGCTTGGATTAGGGGATGGCAGACACTTACTATCTGCACAGGAAGATATAAATAAAAACTTAAAGAAATAAATGGAGACAGCCAAATGGTGAGGCTTTGAGGAGTCTACCCTTCTGTGCCTTCCACACCGAGGTACGAATAAAACCATTAATTGTGTTCACTGACATCTACCACCATAAATACCTCTCTCAGACCATTATCCAAAAAGCCTTGGCAATTAACCAGAAAAAGAAGACCATGAGGGGTCAGTTTCTTGTTAGTCAATAATGATGGGTCAGTTTCTTGTTAACCAATAGTTTATATGATGAAGAAAACAAGGTGAAAATTACATCACCTCATCTATAAAAACAATAAAGACAGACAGCTCTCTCTCTTGGTCGGGCTGCCTTTAACCAAAAAACTCTTTCCTGTCTCTCTTAATTCATTTCCCGCCGATGCCTCTCCCTCCCTCCATGCGGGACCCTGAAGCGTCAGGGCTGGCTCCCAGCAGGTTCTACCCCTAGAACTGTTACTACGTTTGAGCCGATTTGAAAAAAACCGGCCAGTTGAAAACCCCGGATACTACCTTGAGATAAAAAAGTTTCATTAAAGCTACCTACTAACGTGAAGCCTACCTATTAGGTCTTTATCTAAAACTCTAGGGAAACTGAATAGCTGTATTTTAAGGCACATAATCACTTCCATTTCTTGGATTTTTACCCAAGAGATATGGTGATGAGCCAGCCAAGTGCCGTCGAGTCAGATTCATGGTGATGCAGTCTTTCCATATATCATGTAATGATCCTACGAACTCTCTTCTCAGAAGAAAATAAGGCTGAGAGAGCAACTTGCCCAAAGGTACAGAGCTACTGAGTTGTCCATCTGTTGAGGCCATCCCAAGTCCCTTCCCCCGATCCAGGCGCCCTCTGGTCCTTGTGCTCCCAGAAGTAGACTGTTGTACAACCTCACGCTGACGCCCTCCCCCACCAACCACACAGTACGGAGTCTCCTCTTCCCAGGGCTGTTCATCTTTTATTGGGGCAGTATAACCTATTTCCTCCTAAGAACTACCCAGCAGAAGTTGAAGGAGAGGTTTTCCTAGTCCAAGGAACCATTAATCTACCCTCCTGTCTGATCCACTGCCCGCTCATCACTGACACCCTACCTGAGGGGCACAATGGCACAAGCACAGGCTGTAACAGGATGTCTCAAAGGCTGTACTCTTTCATTCTTTATTTCTATTTTTTTACTATACTTGAGATGAAGGTTTACAGAGCAAACTAGCTTCTCATTAAGCAATTAATCTATACATTGCTTTGTGACACTGGTTGCCAACCCCATAAATGTCAACACTCTCCCCTTCTCGACCCTGGGTTCCCCATACCAGCCTCTGGGTCCCCTCCTTCCTTTTCATGCTTGCCCCTGGGCTGCTGCATCCATTTAGTTTCATTTTGTTTTATGGGTCTGTCTAATCTTGGGCTGAAGGGTGACCTCAGCCTCAAGAGTGACTTTATTACTAAGCTGTAAGAGTGTCTGGGGGTCATACTCTCGGGGTTTCTCCAGTCTCTGTTAGATCAGTAAGTGTGTTTGTGTGTGTGTGTGTGTGTGTGTGTGTGTGTGTGACAGAGACAGAATTTTTGATGGCTGCTCACCAGCTTTTAAAACCCTAGTCTCTATTAGACCAGAAAGTAAAAGTGTGTAAGTGTGTGTGTGTGTATAAGACAGAGACAGAGAGAGAGAATTTTTGACGGCTGCTCACCAGCTTTTAAGACCCTAGACACTACTCACTAAAGTCGAATGTTGAACATTTTCTTCAAAAACCATGTTATGCTATTGAGCTAGAAGTCCCCCAACACCATGGTCTCCATCATCTTTCATGCTAATCTAGTGTAATTAGCATTATATCCTCCAAACACTCTCACCAACTGTGGACACACAAATAATAATGAGTTGCTCGTGCCCAAGGCTACCACTCCAAGAGAAGGCAGATCCAGTGAGTGACACACGGATTCCAGGCTCCATCCTGTTACCAGCCAGTATCCTGACAAGAGGAATTCATTTGCCCCACAGGGGACCTCAGTTTCCCGATAAGTAGAAAACAGATGAAAGCAACCTGGCGTCTTTAGGACACCAAACAGACATGTGTAAAGCATGTAAGACTGTTCCAACTCGGTACTTGAAGAATTTTCTTTTCGTTACGTCCCTTCCTACTTCCATCTTCAGGAGAGGAGAAAGGGAAATAAACTGATCAGGTCTACTAAACAAATTTATAAAAAGTTTGTGTGCATCTGTCAGGAAAAAGAAAAAGGCAGGGCAAATAAACAGATCCCTAACCTCCTCTCTTTTGTCTCCTGGTCCCAAATCCAAAGCCCAGAAATCAGGCAAGCACAGCCGAAAGAGCTCAAAACAGGTCAAATAAGTAGTCCCCAGTTACCATTCTTTCTCAGATTACAGGGAGGAGAGCGTTACCGGAGACACACCAGAGAATTGGGGCACCTCAGAGACACCCCGTCAATAGACCAACTTTCCCAGGACCGACCGGGTCCGCGTTACCTGGCCTCCCATGTCCCGGGTCGCGGCGCCTCGGGGTACCGGGGCACCTGAGCCATGCACTGCCCCCGACTCTGGGCCCTCCACGACCCCCAGAGCCAGCTCAGATTATCGGTGGCCACTCACCTGCCCCAGACAGAGAAGCAGCAGGAGAATGCAGAGGGCCGAGCTACAAGTTCTCATGTTTCCGCCGCGCAGGGCTGGGAGGATGAGAGACGACTGGCGCTGTTGAGCTCCACGTCCCCAGTGCAGCGTCTCTTTCCCTGGGCGCAGTCTCAGGACCCACAGCCTGCAGAGCCAAGGAGCAAGCGCAGGCGGCTCCGAGCTGCGCGCGCAGGTCAGGAAGAACGAAGGCATCGCCGGTTCCTCCCCCTTCTGGGCGGGGTCGCTGCCGGGATTCCTGGGCCGAATAGGGGCGGAGCTGCGGGCCGGTCGGGGGCGGGTCGGGGGCGTGTCGGGGGCGGGACTGGCCGGGTTCTGGGCGGCACTGGGCGGGGCCGTCCTGGAGAAGTCTCTGGGTCCCGGATTTACGTGTTTTCTGTCTGTGTTCTGCCTGGGGGTGGGGTTGGGGGGAACTCTTGGGGGTCGTCACCCCTGGGCAGCTGAACTTTTGGCATTCAGACTCGGAGGATATTTCTGAAGTAGCAACAGTATGTGGCTTGGGTGCTTTATCTCGTTTTCTTTTTGCCTCTGCTGGTGGCGTAGTGGTTTATGTGCCACGTCCGCTAACTTAAAAGGTGCTAGTTCGAATCCGCGAGGCGCTCCTTGGAAACTCTATGGAGCTGTTCTTCTGTTCTGTAGGGTCACCATGAGTCAGAATCGACTCTACGGCACTGGGTTTGTTCGTTTGTTTTTGATCCGCAGTTGGAATCGACAGCAGCGGTGCTTTCTGGAGCGGGGGATGGGGGGGACGATTATCCGCAACTGACCGTAGCGATGTCGTAGGACCCGGAAGCGTTTAGTTCTGTTGTACATGGAGTCGGCGTGAGTCGGGGGAGACTCAAGGACAGATAACAGTAACACGTTGGAGTGGATTGAGATTAAGTGTTCTGAGCAGTTTCTCCTCCCAAACCCAGTCACCCAAAAGGAATGGGGCACCAGGTCGTGGCGATGACACACAATGGCCTGACAGTGTTGATCAACAGCGCGAAGGGGCGGAGCGCAGACGTGGGTGGGGTGCCCCTTAGGCACTGTAACTTTGTTTACTGTCAACTCAGCGCCGTTTGGAGAAAGCGTTAGAACCGCACCATCTACTGGAGAAGCGACACATAGCAGTGAACTGGTTGGTGTGAGGGGAACCCCGGAAGCGGGGGGGGGGGTGAGGAGTATTGGGGGGCCTGCAAAGCCTATTCTAGGTGAATTCAGGTAACAAAGATTGAAGTAGACACACCTTTGTTTATGAGCCTTTCACATATATATATTTGCCTTTCATTTATTTTTTACTATATACACATTTGCTAATTTTTTCTTTCAGATTTTAATTGAGACCACTCAAAATTATCAACCCTGTCGATTTTGAAGTTATGGAAATGGAATTAAGGATCTCTCTTTTCCCAACACTGGAAGCCAGTTTTGAAGGAAAAGACTATCCATTTGTATCAATGAACAGAACAGAATCAATCTTAGGTTATACCATGATGAAATGACATTTGTTAAGCACGTTCATCCTTATTCTGTTTGTCTTAAAAGAAGCACGAGGTCCGACAGTGAAGTCCATGAACTTAATTGTTCTGAATGCTACGTACCTCATTGCTGAATATCACTGCAATCACTTTTGAAATACTCCCGTTGGGAAGCTATGGACTCATGCCAGCGCCTAGTCCACCCTTCAAAGTAATTCTGGACTGGCTATTGTGTGTGGTGGCATAGTGGCAAGTTTGCAAACTTAATTGTATAGTTGTCTGTGAGGGAGCTTTTAGCCAGTAAGCAAATAACTGCATTGGAACACCCTCCCTACTCACCTCATCTTGCCCCCAGTGACTTTTTTCTCTACCTCAAGATAAAGGAAATATTGAAAGGAAGACATTTTGATGACATTCAGGACATCAAGGGTAATACAATGACAGTTCTGATGGCCATTTGAGAAAAAGAGTTCCAAAATTGCTTAGAAGGGTGCACTAGGCGCTGGTGTTGGTGCATAGCTTCCCTAGGGGAGTACTTCACAGGTGACCATGGTGATATTCAGCAATGAGGTATGTAGTGCTTTTCCTAGGATGAGTTCGTGAACTTAATTGTCGGCTCTCATATAAGTGGAACGCTCCTTAGAAGTGAGGATGGCAGGACTTGGACTTGTTTGCTTTGGACACTTCATCAAGAAAGATAAATGGTTCAGGTGATATCAAAATAGTATGTTCTAATGTGATGGCTCTCAAAATGTGGTTAACTGATAGTCTCAGGGGACATCTAGGTCAGTTGGCATAAGACACTACATAAAATGTTCTACATCCTATTTTGGTGAGTACTGTATGGGGTCTAAAAAGCTTGCAAGCTGTTATCTAAGATATATCTATTGGTCCCATCCTGTCTGGGGCAAAGTAGAATGAAGAAAGTCAGAGACACAAGGAAAATGTTAGTCCAAAGTACTAATAGACCACCACAGCCTCCACCAGCCGGAGCTCAGAAGAACTAGATGGTGCCTGACAGGGATTATAATAGACGGTCCTCGACAGAGCAGGAGAAAAATGTAGAACAAAATTCAAATCTACAATAAAAACTACTATTCTGATGGAGGGTGGAGGAGTCCCTAAGACTATGCTGTCCACCCTTGACAGCCTGCAAACTCAGAACTGAAACCACTCTTGAAGTCTACCTTGCAGCAAAAGATTAGACAGGCCTATACAAAGAACACAACACAAATGAGGAATGCACTTCTCAGTTCAGTCAAGCACGTAAGACCAAACGAGCAACCCTTGGCCTAAAGCAAAGGTGAGACGGCCAAAGGAACAGGAAAACTGGAACCTGGGCTGGAAAGGTAGGAAGTGCTAACATATTGCAGGGATTGCAACCAATGTCATAAAACACTTTGTGAATAAATTTTTGAATGAGAATCTAATTTGCACTGTAAACTTTCACCTAAAGCATAATTAATGAAAAGATAGTGTGGTTACCTAACCACCAGCAGCAGCATCACTTGGGAACTTGTTAGAATACACATTCTCAGGCTCCACCCCATATCTGCTGAATCAGAAGCTCTAGGGGTTGGGCCATTCAGCCCTATAGCTGATTCGGATGTACTCTAAAGTTTAGGAACCACTGTTGTATTTCCTAGATCTTGATGGGTTAGTCATCCTTCCAATTTTCACAAAGACCTTATGAGGAAAAAAAGGAAAAAAAAACCCAAAAAACTCTTATGAAGAAATTGATGTGAGTAAAGAAAAATTTCAAGCATCATATGAGATATTTTAGAGATGCACAGGAATTTTTTTCCTCTATTAATTTTATTTTTTAATATTTCATAAATTTTGTTGGATAACTGCAAAACACACACCAACTGTTTCTACAGGTACAATTTGGTGATATTTATTGCATTCTTTGAGTTGTGCCAAGTTTCTCACTCTCATTTCTGGGTTGTTCCTCTTAACATGATATCACTGCCCCTTAAGGTTCATATCAGTTTTTCAGGTTGCACATGTCAATTTGATCCTATATAGATATTTCTTCAGAATATTGCTCAAGGCACACATTTTTTACTAGTTAAGCTAAGCTATTGTTTGGTTTTAAGAACACTCAGGGAATGTTTTCGGTTTAAGATTTAAAGATTATCTCAGGGTAATAATTTCAGGGGTCCATCCAGCATACCTGGCTCCAGAAAGTCTGGAGTCTATGAGAATTTGAAATTCTGTTCTGCATTTTCTCCCTTTTGATTGGGATTCTTCTATATAATCTTAAATCAAAATGTTCAGTAATGGTAGCTGGGGCACTATGCAGTTCTGGTCTCATGGCAAAGGAAACATTTGTTCATGGAGGCAATTAGTCACATATTTTATATACTATTCCTATTCCTAACTCTTTTTCTTGCTGTGTTGTTTCAGGCCAATAGACAGTAATTGTTGTTCCTGGATGGCCCCTTGAAAGTTTTTTTTTTAACTGTGGTTGAGTGAAAGTTTACAATACAATTCAAATTTGTATATTTGCTGCTCCTTCTGCTCTCCTTGCCTGGTGACAGCACACTCCTCCTTTCCATTCTGTACATGTCATATCCTCTTAACAATCTCCTGTCCCCTCTTCTCCACCCTCTCTACTTTCCTCTAGTAAGAGGCCAGAAGGCAACATTTTATAGATGCATAGAACCATAAAGTGTGCACATGATATGATCACTCTGTGTCCCCAAGTCCAATCCATTCCAATCTGAAGAGTTGACCTCACTAATTTTCTATGATCAGGGGCAGCATCAGGTGGAGGGGCCGTGTTCCCAGGAGAACTCCCAGGACTTTGGACCATCAATTGTGGTCTTTTAGTGGAGTTCTTAGGGTGGACCCCCTTTTTTTTGGTGTTGCCCATGGGGCTCAACATTGTGAGCCCCATCACAGCTGTCATTGGTGGTTGATACAGTCACCCATTCATGTAGATGTTTCTGTCTTCTGGGCTGTTTTTCCCTCATATTGTTGTTGTCCTTGGTGATCATCTCTGGACCCCCACCCCTGCTACTCTATCCTTGAAATATTGGGTTAAGATTGGAGGAGTTTTCAGTTTATGTTGAAATCCAGTTAGACTGATCTTCTTTCTAATGTGTGCCATCACTAGTTTCACCCAAACAAATTTCTATCAACTATCTAATCTATAACCAATCCTCTCCCTCCCTCCCTCACCTCCCCTGCAGCTGTCAAAGAATCTTTTCTTATGTACATGAATCTGTTTTTAAGTCCTTGTAGTAGGAGTCTCATATAATATTTGTCCCTGTGCCGCTGACTGATTTCACTCAACAGAATGTCTTCCAATTGAAAGCAGGTTATGAGATGCTTCCTAAAGTCATCATTGTTCCTTATCGTTGCATAGTGTTCCATTGAGTATATACACCATAGTTTATCCCTTGCAAGTTTGGACAGGATGCAACAAACTAGGAAGTAGAATTCAAGCACTAAACAAGTTATCAGGCCAGTTAATTAAAATGTCTCATGAAAACTATGAACCCTAAATCTCCATACCAAGGAACCAAAATTCCATGAGGTTTTTGGTTATACATAAGCAACCTCAGGAGCTACTTTTTTTTTCTTATGAATATATCTATCACACACAACTTTTGCCAATTTAACTTTCTACAAGTGTACAATTTAATGACAGGAATTATAATAATGAGCTGTGGAATCCTACGCTTAATCTATGTGATTTTCCCATTTCTGTTAATCCTCCCTTTCCCTTTCTCCCATCTTTAGTTATGACTAATAAACTTTGGTATCTATGCTTTTGGATGGCATAATTTTTTTTTTTGTAAATGTGATTGAGTGAAAGTAGTATATAATCCAAGTTAACTTTGCACACCTGCCTATCTCTAGTTCCCTCTGGTCTCCCGGCCCGGTGACAGCACACTCTTCCTTACCATTCTATATGTGTCATATCCTGTCAAGGGTCTCCTGTTCCCTCCCATCATCTCCTCTGTCTTCTGATAAGAGGCCAGTAGGGCGGCATCCTGTAGCTATATAGAACCATAAAGTAGACATACCATATGTTCACCATATGTCCCCAAGTCCAATTCATTCCTGTCTAATGAGTTGACTCGGTAATGATTTATGAACAGGGGCCGCATTGGGTCTAGAGGCCATGCTCCCAGGGAAACTCCAGGCCCTCGGACCCTCAATTGCAGTTTTTTAGTGGCGTTCTCAGGGTGCGTCCCTTTTTATTCTCATATTGCCCACTGGGATTTGACTTTGTGAGCCTGGATCACAGAATTTTTGATACTCCAGAAATTATGTCCACCACTCACCAATGCAGTAACAAAAAGATCTTTTATTTTTTTCTGGTTTTCTCTATTTCATACAGCATCAGTAGACACTTCAAGAGGCCTAAGAAATATATTTTTAAAAATAATCATATATGTATTTTTTATTGTGATTGAGTGAAGGTGTACAATTTAAATTTGCATGCCTGCCTATCTGCAGCTCCTTCTGCTCTCCTTGCCTGGTGACAGCACACTCCTCCTTTCCATTCTATACATGTCATATCCTCTTAACAATCTTCTGTCTTCTCCTCTCCACCCTCTCCACTCCCTTCTAGTAAGAGACTAGTAGGACAACATCCTGTAGATGCATAGAAACATTAAGTGCACACACTGTATGGGCACTCTGTGTCCCCGAGTCCAATCCATTCCTGTCTGAAGAGTTGACCTCCGTGATAATTTATGATCAGGGGCATCATCAGGTCTAGAGGCTATGTTCCGAGGGGAACTCCCAGGCCTTTGGACCATCAATTGCGGCCTTTTAATGGTGTTCTTAGGGTGTATCCCACTTTTTCTCATGTTGCCACAGGGACTTGACATTGTGGGCTCCATAACAGCTGTCATTGGTGGTGGCTGGGCACCATCTGGTTCTTCTGGTCACAGGTTGATACTGTCACTCATTCACGTGGGTCCTTCTGTCTTTTGGGCTCTCTTTCCCTCAGGTCATTGTTGTCCGTGATGATCACCTGTTGCAGCTGAGTTGAGACCATTTGGTCTACCTCAAATGGCAGCTTGCTATCCTTTAAGATACAAGATGCCACTCACCAATATGGGGTTCAGAAGACTCTCTTAGCAATAGGCTGGTTATGCCAATTGGCTTTGATGTCTCCTGAGAGCATGGTTCCCAGATCCCCACCCCTGATACTCTATCCTTGAAATTTTGGGTTAAGATTGGAAGAGTTTTCAGGTTATGTTGAAGTCCAGCTAAACTGATCTTCTTTCTAATGTCTGCTGTCACTGATTTCCCCAACCAAATTTCTATCAACTATCTAATCTACAACCAGCCTTCTCCCTCACTCCCTTCCCTCCCTTGCAGCCATCAAAGTTTTTTCTTCTGCACATGAGTCAAACGATCATATTTTTAAGAGAAACTTTCTTTTGTTTTCCCTGATAACAAAGTAATCCGTGGTTATGGTGGACATAAATGTTCAGAGACAAGATTAATCATTTATAATTACACTGCTATGATGGATAATCTATGTCACATTTTCTCCTGTGAAAACTGCTTTAACACAGTTGAGATCTTGAGACACTTTTTCTTTGTTTAAGGAATAATCAATACTACCATCATAAAATAATTCGACATTGATTTCAGAATAATAAAGGACAAAAAAAGAGGGGAAATGGAATTGTCAGGTGACTGCATCTTTATCAGTGTGAAGAAACATCCTCCAGAAAATGTGTAAGCAATTGGAAACATTTTTAAAGTGGGAACATACTAAATATAATTTCTTATCTTGCATTTAATTTTTTTTACCTCTTTACTCTCAATAGCTCTATACAGTACCACAATGTGTATGTAACACTTACGAAGCCAGAATCACATAGGCAAGTCTTAGAGCTGTCTCTAAGCAACATAAGGCAGAAGTCGCTAAGCTGCAGAAAATTCACTGCCTCAGGTAGCCTGCTTGGTACATCCCATACCAAAAATGAAACCCACTGCTGTTGAGTCAATTCTGACTCATAGCGACTCTATAGAATAGAGTAGAACTGCTAGATAGAGTTTCCAAGGATCACCTGGTGGATTCAAACTGCTAACCTTTTGGTTACCAGATGTAGCATTTAACCACTACACTACCAAGGTTTCTGTACATCCCATAGTTTTACATGAATATCCTGGTTCCCTTGCTTGACACACCTCATAGCTTACATTAACATTCTGGTTTCCTTTTCCTTAATTGCTGCCCCAAACCAGAGGAAATTTGTGCACACCAATTTAGGCACTGTGTTGACATTCTGGATAACCTTTTAGCTTCTTAAGTATCTTACACATAGTAACTTTCCTGCTTTTGAGTGAGTTTAACTACCATTTTTTGAACATGTGATGCATGAAGTTATATGTAAAACACATTGGACCTGTGTAATATGATTAAGAATGTTGATAATACAACTGAACTAAACCAAAAGCTAAAAGGTTTCCAGAATACAACCAAATACTTTGGGAGACAGAGTAGTAGGGGTGGTGGTCTAGGGATCATTTTTTCAGTGGACATCTAAGTCAACTGGGATAACAGTTTATTAGAAAAATGTTCAGCATCCCACTTTGGTGAGTTGTGTCTTGGGTCTTAAAAGCTAGAAGGAATCAAAGGAAAACAAAGAACATCAAAGACATATGGAAAATTTGGCCCAAGAGACAGAGATACATGAAACAGAGACTCCATTAGCCTGAGATAGGAAGAACTAGATGGTGCCCAATTACCACCAATGACCCCCTTGACAGGAAATGTAACAGAGAGTTCCTGAGGGAGTGGGAAAAAAGTAGGGTACAGAGCTCAAATTCTAGTAAAAAGTCCAGACTTAATGATCTGACTGAGACGGGAGAGACCCCAGGAGACATGGCCCCCAGGACTCTCTGTTACCTGATAGCTAAAACCATTGCCAAAGCCAACTCTTTAAAGATTAGACTGGGATTATAAGACATAAAATGATACTGGTAAGAAATGTGCTTCTTGGCTCAAGTAGATACATGAGACTAAATGGGCAGCATCTGTGTGGAGGTAAGATGAGAAGACAGAATGGGACAGGAGCTGGTTGAATTGTCATGGGAAATCAGGATGAAGAGGAAGAGTGAGCTGTTACACTGTAAGGAGAGCAACAACTAGGGTCACATAAAAGTGTGTGTATAAGTTTTGTATGAGAAACTGACTTGAATTGTAATCTTTCACTTAAAGCATAATTAAAAAAAAAGCAACAAACAAAAAACGCTGCTGATGTAACTTGTATGAACTTCCCCTTGTAAACTTCATAAAAGCAGTATTATATCTCGCCGTCACTGGGAAGTCTTAGTGGCAGCAGCCCTGACTTTTCTTTTCCTTTTGCAATGAAGTAAAAAGCTCCTTTCTGATGTCCCACCTAGCTCTCTCATTTATTGGCTCAGATGAGTTGTGCCAAGAAGAACCTAGGGTTTCTACCTAGCAACAAATGAACTATATAGTTTGATGACTGGCTTAGTCATCTAGTGCTGCAATAACAGAAATACCACAAGTGGATGGCTTTAACAAAGAGAAATTTATTCTCTCAAAGTCTAGGAGGCTAGAAGTCAGCATTCAGTGCACCAGCTCTAGAGGAAGGTTTTCTCTTTCTGTTTACTCAGGGAAGGTTCCTGTCATCAATCCTCCACTGGCCTAAGATCTTCTCTGTGCAGGGATCTGCTCCCCTCCTGGTTCTTCATTCTTGGTGGCATGAGGCCCCACCATCTCTGCTCAGTTCTCTTTTATGCCTCAAAAGAGTTTGACTCAAGGTACAACCTAATCCTGTAAATGGAGTCCTGCCTCTTTAACACGACTGCTTCTAATCCTAGAGGTTAGGGTTTACAACACATAGGACAATCAATCACATCAGATCACAAAATGGGGGACAGTCTACAATACTGAGAATCATGGCTTAGCCAAGTTGATAAACATTTTAGGGTGACACAATTCAATCTATAACAATGACCAGTAAGTATTTCAGAATAACTCAGGTTGTCTAGTTGCATTTCTGGTACATACACATATGAAGAGTTTGTGTGGTATTCAATACAACCTCATTAAGTTTACTTCTTCATGTTCCTGAACTTGTCTGGACTCCATAAAGCATTGACTCTTTCTGTGCCTTCTGTTTTCCTCATGATGCTGCATCACAAAAGACTAAAAACTACTGGACTTTTTTCTAAGGGAACTGGGGGAAACTGACCCATGACAAAATTCCCCTTAGCTGGCAGATGGATGGGGGGAAGTCTGGAAAGGCTCATGTCAATGGTTTTTGATCTATTACATAATATATCTAATCAGTCTTCTCTTGGACATTCAGTATCTTAGTTCTTTTTTTACTGAAAATGATGATGCAATGAACATCTTTATATCTAAATCTTTACAATTATATAGAAATAGAACCTTTGGAAAATTTTTTAGTATTGCTGAATCAAGGACATACATAGTTAAAATTTTTATTATTGACAAAATGCCTTCCATAGAGACTTCAGATTACACCTTTGTCAACAATGTTTCAAAGTACGATTCCTCACCCCCTTATAGCAGTTATCTTGGCATTCCAATAGTTAAAAATGGCATCTTGTGATTTTCTTTATTGTATTTTATATTTTAAACATACTATGAAGATTTAATTTGTACTTATTTATAAATGTGATCAAGAACATTTTCATGGATTTATAAGTAATTTTATTTTTCTCTGTTCTTAATTCTTCATTAGATTTTTTTTCTTATTGCTTTATAAAAGCTCTGTATATTGGTCTAGCATGTGTGTAGTAGATGCTTTTTACTAGTTTGTCTTTTGATCTTTTGGTATTTCTTTTCCATGAAGAAATTGTAAATTTTTATTATTCTGAATTTTGTATTTTGCCTACAAAATCAGCACACATTTCAGGATTATTGAAAAAATCATTTCATGTGTGATGATTAAGGCTGAGTGTCAACTTGACTGGGCCAGGATTCTCAGTGTTTGCACGTGATCACTCGCATGACAGGATCCGCAATGAGTAGCCAATCAGTTAGAAAGGTATTTCCTTCGGTGTGTGGCTTGCACCCAAATATAAGCAGACATTCTGGCTTTTGCTAGCTCTGGATTCTTCAGCTGGCTCCTCTTCATATGAATTCTGGTTCTTGGACTTGAGCTAGAAGCTTACCTGCTGAATTTGGGACTCATCTGTCTTCACAGTCTGTGAGCAAGAACTCTGCTCTCTGACATTCTGATTTTGGGTTCGCCAGCCCCTGAGGCTAAGAGAATCAGGAGAAGCCTCTATCCTGATCCACAGACTTGGAATGTTCCAGACTTTACAACCATGTGAGCCATTTCTTTGATATCTCTCTCTCTGCATATATTTATACTCTACTGGTTTTGCTTTGCTAGACAACTCAGCCTAAGACACCATGTTTTTCTCTAATTTTTGTAATATAATTCACTAAAACATTTATCCATCTGGAATTTTTTTGATATAAGGAATAATGTAAGGATCTATCTCCTCTTCTCCCTCCAAGTCCTAGGCTGTCACAGCAATACCTGGTCTTAAAATCATCACTGATTCTTGTGTTGCCAAATCCAGCAGCAACTCTTCTGTTCTCATTTCACCTTCTCTTACTAGTATTCAACACAGTTGATTAGCTATTGTCCTCTGTAAAACATATTCTTCTTTAAGCTTCATTTTCCTGATTTTTCTCCTACCTCACTGACTAAGCAGCAACTATATCTCATCCTCTAGAAGGTGATTCGAGAAGAATATAAAATAAACAAAATAAATTCCATCACAATAAATAACTCTGATTTCTTCTAAAATAAAGGAGGCTTTTTTATTTTTTCTGCTGTTTTGCAAACTTTAAAGTAGGTATTGAAAAGTACACACAAAAAAGCGACATCTACATATTGCACAGATTGCAAGATAACCTAGTACCTAACTTGAGGACTAAAGCTGAATATAGGAAAAGTTAGGGTAATACGAAGGATCTGACTTTGCTGATGGACCTGGCACCTTTTCCTAGCAGTCTTTTTTTTTTTTTTTTTAACTTTCCCGTCTCTTTTGCTGAGGGCTATATTGTAACTTTTAGGGATCATAGACACATTTCTGTTCATGGACCCCTTTCTCTATAAAAAATTTAAAGTTATATTTTATAACTGCTTTGCTCTATAGACAAATATAATCCAGGCTGCACTCATTCTTGTGTATTTATTATTATTATAGTCTTATTTTTCTTCTGATTTTAAAACATACAGAAATTAAAACATTTGTGTGGGACCCTAAAAGCACTATGGGTCCCAGGCACCATTCCTATCATGCCTAATGGATGAGATGGCCCCACTTTTGCTGTTAATGACATATGTAAAGCTAGTGTGCCAGAAGCATCTGATCTCCACTAAGTTTGCAAGAGGGAAGGATAATCAAGATCAACAGCCCTAAGGCTCATTGCTATGAGGTGGCAGTGGGAATTATTGTGTTATTTTTGCAACTTTTTAAAGTCTGAAATTCTAAAATACAAACGTGAAAAATACAAAAAATAAGAAACCAGAATGATCTTGTTCCAGAGTACAACCCCTTAATCACCGTGCTATCATGCATGTCAAACTCTTATGGAATGAATTAGTGAATGGACAATAAAAGTGCAAAAGCTAGAAAATATACTCTTTTTACTTGGTTTTTAAAACACTTGTACGGGTGTTTTATTGACTATGCAAAGGCATCTGACTGTGTGTTGTTAGATGTCACTGAATCAGTTCTGATCATGGCTACCCTGTACACAGCAGAACAAAGACACTGCCCATTCTGTGCCATCCTCACAATCGTTATGTTTGAGCTTATTGTTACAGCGAGTATGTCAGCTACATCTCCCTGAGGTTTGTCATGGATCTAATTATGTTCCCCCAAAATATGTATAGCAAGATGGCCAGGCCACGTTTCCCAGTACTGTGTGATTGTCCAACATTGTGTCATCTGATGTGATTTTCCTATGTGTTGTAAATTCCATGATCTCTATGCTGTTAATGAGGTGACATAGTCAGCATTATGTTAGTGATGCAGGACACAATCTACAAGACTGGACTGTGTCTTCAGTCAATCTCCTTTTGAGATACAAAAGAGAAAAGTGAGCAGAGAGACAGAGAACTTCATACCGCCAAGAAAGCAGAGCTGGGAACAGAGCTTGTCCTTTGAACCCAGAATTCCTTCAAGGAGAAGCTCCTAGTCCACAGGACGATTGATGACAAGGGCCTTCCTCCAGAGCTGACAGAGAAAGTCTCCTGGAGCTGACGCCCGGAATTTGTACTTCTAGCCTACTAGACTGTGAGAGAGTAAACTTCTGATTTTTAAAGCCATCTGCTTATGGTGTTTCTATCATAGCATCACTAGATAACTAAGGGAAACCCTGGTGGTGTACTGGTTAAGAGCTATGACTACTAACCAAAGAGTCAGCAGTTTGAATCCACAGGTGCTCCTTGGAAACTCTGTGGGGCAGTTCTACTCTGTCCTATAGGGTCCCTATGAGCTGGAATCCACTTGACAGCAATGGGTTAGGGTTTGTTTAACTGTGGTCATGAGGAACTTGTTCATAGATCAAGAGGCAGTTGTTCAGACAGTATTGTTTAAAGTGTGGAAATGTATGCGTCAGGGTTGTATCCTGTTACTGTATTTATTCAGTCTGTATGCTAAGCAAATAATCAGAAAAGCTGGACTGTATGAAGAAGAATGGGGCATGAGGATTGGAGGAAGACTCATTAACCTGTTATATGCAGATGGCACAATCTCACTTACAGAAAGTGAAGAGAACTTGAAGCACTCAGTGATGAAGGTCAAAAACCACTTTAAAGTGCCAAAGACCTCTTGAAAGTGTTGAAAAGCAAAACAGTTACTCTGAGGACTAAGGTGCACTTGACTCAAGTCATGGTATTTTCAATCACCTCATATGCATGTGGAAGCTGGACAATGCATAAGTAAGACTGAAGAACAAATTATGGTACTGGCAAAGAATACCAAATATACCATGGACTGCCAGAAAAGCAAACAAATCTGTCTCGAAAGAAGTACAGCCAGATACTTACTAGAAACAAGGATGGCAAAACTTTGCCTCATATACTTTGGACATGTTACCAAGACGGACCAGTCCCTGGAGAAGGATATCAAACTTGGTAAGTTAGAGGATCAGTGAAAAAGAGGAAGACACTCAATGAGATAGATTGACACAGTGGCTGTAACACAGTGGCAGGCTCAGACATAGCAGTGATCGTCAGGATGTTGTAGGACCAGGCAGAATTTCATTTTGTTGCACACAAGGTCACTATGAGTCAGAATCAACTCAATGGCACCTAAGCACAACAACAACTTTCCATGACATTAATACACCACGGTGGCCATTTGGATCATTTTTAGGTTTGGCTATTACAAATAAAAATTTAAACTTCCTGTATATACTTTCTTGTTTGACATATGTAATTCTTCTGGGTTTTTAATATAAGGTCTGACAATTAAGTTCATGCACTTGCTATAGTGTGCTTACGCTGGCAGCACCGCACAAACAACTTGGTAAGGTTTCGTAACCTTGGTATATCAGGATTTTACAACTGTGTTTGTGTCAACCTGTGGTGAAGTCTTGATGAGTGGCATTCATTATTGCTGTTGTGTGTTTTTGTGTGCCATCCTGAGAGGGTTGGAGCTTGAATCAGAGCAACAAACAAACATTATACTCCTTGTTAAACTTGCCAAGAGTGGAAATGAAATCAGAGACATGTTAGCCCAAGTTTATTGGGATAATGCCTTGAACAAAATGGTAATGTACAAACGGGTTAAATGTTTTTCTGAGGGGAGAGAAAACATCACTGATGAAGAGAGACCAGGTCAGTCAGTAAGGAGCAGCTGAATTGTGTATCAAAAGCATCAGCTGACTGTGAGAAGCACAGTAGACCAAGTAAACACTGATAGAGAAACTGAAAATCTTGGCTTGAGAAAGGTGTCTGCAAAAATGGTCTCAAACGAAGAAGCTCACTGATGAAAAAAAGCAAAGGAGAGTCAAAGTTTGCCAGGACCTTTTGGAGAGGCAAGACAATGTTTTGGGCTGTGTTATCACTGGTGATGCAACTGTACCAATGTGACCCTGAAACAAAGTGTCAAAGTGAGCAGTGGAAGTCAGCCAATGCTCCATGATCGAAAATTCCGTCAGTCCAAATGAAGAGCCACAATGATGTTGCTAACATTTTTTGCTATCAGAGGGATTGTTCATTATGAATTTGTACCAACTGGATGAACAGTTAACCAAGTTTACTATTTGGAGTGCTGAAAGCCAAGCCAAGTGCCGTCGAGTCGGAAAGGTGTGTGAAAAAGTTAGACAAAAACAACCTGAACTTTTCACCGACAACTCATGGCTCTTGCATCACAACAATGCACCAGCTCACATGACACTGTCGTGAGGGAGTTTTTAGTCAGTAAACAAATAACTGCACTGGAACACCCTTCCTACTCACCTGAACTGGCCCCCAGTGATATTGTTCTTTACCGAAAGATAAATGAGATATTGAAAGGAAGACATTTTGATGACATTCAGGACGTCAAGGGTAATACAACGACAGCTCTGATGGCCATTCCAGAAAAAGAGCTCCAAAATTGCTTGGAATGCTGGACTAGGCACTGGCATTGGTGCATAACTTCCTAAGGGAAGTGCTCCAAAGGTGACCATACTGATATTCGGCAGAGAGGTATGCAGTATTTTTTCTAGGATGAGTTCATAAAATTAACCAGGCTTAAATTATTTTTTAATTGTGATCAAGCATATAATCTGTATTTGTCTTTTAAAACTCCATACTGAAATAAGCTGAAGTTTACAGAAATCTTCATTTAAAACAGATGTCAGCTACAACTCATGATTTCAGTGTCAGTGGTTATGACCAATTCAGAAATGGAGAAGGTTGGTAGATTGATGGTAAACTGTTCCTCACCCTGGCACTTTCGTTGGTGACTAATGCAGTCATGGGTTGCGATGCCTACAATGCAGCTCTGTCGCCAGGGTTTCCCACTGGCCCTCCCTTCTCTGGAAGACTTCAGTCACACATAGTTTCCTATGCCTTGGGTGATTTTTGGTGTCTGACTCCCAGAAGTAAAATGTTCTTTTTATGGCTATTCTTTAATTCTTGAAATGGCATTCTTTAACATGGGAAGTGGAAACAACAGTGTTTTTCTTATTAAGGATTTAGTGGGTTGAATCCTAGTGATGGTGGGAAGACACAAAAGAACCAAAAATAGAGGAAGGAATTCTTCCTGTTGACAGAAATAAGCTGACAATCCATCTAAGAACTAAAACTCTTTAACTTCCTTCAATTGTTAAAACATGACCTCGCTCACATTTCAAAATTAAATAAAATGGTGCTAAAAATAAGGGTAAGGGCACCGGAAAAAGATCCATGAGTGGGGACTTTCCAGACCCACTCATGCCTAAATTATTTAACTGAGGGCTAAGTATAGCCAAAGAACCTGGAGGAAAGACTTGCATTACTGGTTTACCTTCAGAGGTAGGCAGACCCTAGAGGGCTGTGATATTCTTCTTATTTTTGCCCATAGTGTATAAAGCCTGTTTTGAAGCACAAAAGAAGTACAACATGGTAGCACTTTGTTCATAGCTAGACCACAGATGGTCTACTGCACTAATTTTTTTTGCATCTTATCAGAATGAGGTAAAATTCATTAATTTACATCAATTGAACAGCACAGATAACCATATTTTCTCTCATTTTTCCATGGAGATAGTGAACATTTACTCGCAGGGCCACCTGCATTGCATCCTGCACATCTTCATGTTGCCTTGTCTTGGTGGCAAAGCAGAGGCAGTGGACTTTGATAGTCGTCAATGGTTTCTAGAAAGTGTTAGAAGTAGTTTCATACGTAAAATTGTAATTACCACTAGCATCATTTCAAGAAAACAGTGTATTTTAGCATTAGCATCAAATCCTGGCCAGTCACCAACTCTCATCCTCTGTCACAGATCTGGAGTTCTTTCAAAACCAAGCAAACTCACCAAGGGTAAAATTGTGCAGCAAAAGAAATCTGGGATTTCTTAGGCTTTGTGTTACAGGGTTGCCGTAAGTGAGAATTGACTTAAAGGCAATGGGTTTGGTTTGTGGTTTTGTGTCATTGACCGCACTTCTTCATGAAATATGTTCCCCACTCCTCTGCTCAAAACTTCCTCCTCCCTCCACTTATCATTCCTGTCCATTTCACCTCATCTTTGCTGCCTCTTTCTTTCTCCAATGTTCCTTCCTCGGTTTACCATCTCTTTCACCAGTTCTTCTGGGGAACCTCATCTTCTCTATGACATGGACCATCACCTCTAATCAGATGACTCCCAAATTGGTAACAATAGCCTTATCCTAAGCATTAAGCTGTTATTTCCAATTGTCTCCTTGATATCTTTTAATACTTTACAGATTCTTCAAACTAAACATGCCCAAACTCCTTCTTTCTCTCCCCCAAATCTACCATTCTTCTTTATTTCCTAACAGTTATTGGCACCATCCACCATGTAACTCTTATGGCAAAAAAGTTAGGTCTACTTATGAGGTTGGCCCTTGGCTGGCATTTGGAAACTTGGCTGGCAAACAGGTCCCTACACTGATATAAAAAATTTCCCCAAGTGATATGAGTGGCTCTTATCATAGTTGCCTAAACTGGGTACAGTACCTGTTTTCTTTCTGGAAGTTGGAAACTTCGTTGTTATGTGCTAGGCAGAGGGCACCAATGTGACCGGCTCCCAATAAAAGCCTTGGGCACCGAGTCTCTAATGAGCTTCCGTTAGGTTAAATCTTCATGTGCTATCACAACTCATTGCTGGAGAACCTTGGACATTCACTGGGAAAGAACTCTTGGAAACTTGTACCCACTTTCCTGTGTCTTTACTCCCTTTTCCTTTTGCTAATTTTGCTTTGTAGCCTTTCACTGTAATGTCAGCTGTGAATATGACTATGTGATGAATCCTGTCACCAACGAACAGCACAGCTTACACACATAGGCACTGGTGGGATGTTTACTCACATAGGGAAGAGACTGAGCAAAGTCAGCCTTAGCAGCAGCTGCCAGTCTCCCAGGGCCAGTGAGTCATTTCCTGTGGCTGGCACAGGGCAGAAGTGCTGCACTAGGAACAGAGAAGTGGGTTTGGATAGGTGTCAGGTAATACACACCCTCAGCCAAGTAGTTCCTGAGAATACTGAGATGTGGTCAAGGGTGTGCTGATAGCCCACCTGCTCCTACAGGTGTGCCTTGGGTCAAGGTGGCCCAGTAAAAGAGAGTCGTCCCACACTTTCATCCCATGCCAGAAGCTAGGCCTGCACTCCTGGGCCTAAGCACATGAGGATCACAGGGAAAGGCAGCAGACTGCACTTGGACTGTTCCTTGCACCAGTCCTGCAATTCTTCCTAGCAAATCACCAAAACTCGAGGTGGTCATGAGGACCCCTGACACACCTTAGAATAATCCTTAACTCTTCCTCACCTCACCCTCTATATTTAATTAGTTATCAATCATCATTAGTTCTACCTGTAAATATTTTAGAGATATATTCTGTATTCTCCACCCTTACTACCTTCATACTGCAGTGTGACTTCGTCTGGGACCACTGTACTTCGTTTCCCGAAAGAGCAAAACCCTCAGTGTGGAGGACAGTACCGAGGCAACACTCCCAGGGCACTAGCTCTCAAAGCCAGGGCCTTCCGCTGTGAGATGGAGAAAGCAATAGGGTCTATTTCACGGGGTGGCTCTCAGGAGTAGAAGACACATGTGCGCTTTCCATCATGTACATGAAACACACAGCACAGAATAATACCTTAAATACAAGTTGCTGTTAATAATAGCAATTAATAATATTTACTGTTATTAAGAAACCTTGCTGGAGTGGTGGTTAATTAAGAGCTAAGGCTGCTAGCCACAAGGACAGCAGTTCAAATTCACCAGGCAATCCTTGGCAACTCTATGGGGCAGTTCTGCTCCACCCTATAGGGTCATTACGAGTTGGACTGACTGGATGGCAGTGGGTTTTGGTTTTCATTATTAGGAGTCCCTGGATGGCACAAATGGGTAAGTGCTCAGCTCTCGGCTAAAAAACCAGCAGATTGAACCCACCCAGAGGCACCTTGGCAGACAGGCCTAGCAATCTGCTTCTCAAAGGTCACAGCTCTGAGAGCCCTATGGAGCAGTTCTGCTCTGCACACGAGGTTGCCGTGAGTGGGAATGAACTCAGTGGCAACCAATGACATTATTATTAATCTACTGATGTTATTAGCAATCTAGAGAGCCTTCACCTGTGAAGCTCAGCCAACTCTAGCATCAGAATCACTTGGTTATGAAACTAGAACTCAGCTTCTCACCTTGCTGATCTGCAAGCCCACCTCAAAATTCAGGCATCTCTGTCTGGTTCCAAGTAGGCCTAGCATCTGGGGGTAGTCTTTTCCTCTGACTAGGTGCCCCAGGGTGGGTGAATGATGAGATGTAGCTTTCTTGTGGCTGCAGTGGGTGGACAGAAAAGGGGAGGCAATCTGACTGCTCACCGAAGTCTCCAGAGTCCTGCTGTCACTGCTGCAGATATTTGTTTCCTAAGCAAGACATTCTGCAGTATCACCAGGTGTTTCACAAGAGAAAGCAACTGCAGAGGGCTCAAAAACCAAGTCCATCACCAGCCATAAAAAGAGAAATTCAGTGTCTTCAGTGACTATCCCAGGAATCTTGCCTGAATGAAAAAAGTCTTTTGGGTTCATTACAAAAGTCCTCCACAGTAGACGTAACAAAATCACAGGTCCATTAATAAAGTTTACAGATCTATTGAGAATTTCAAAATACCAGTATATTTATCAGCAGGGCTGACTTACACCAAAAATTCAATGCTATTAAAAAATCACAGAGGAATAACTTCTAATTAAAAACTAATAGAAAAAAAGCAGCACAAATTATGTACTATGTTAACTTTATTTTGGGTTACAGCATGGAATATATCATCAAAAAATGAAGTGATGAAAACCTTTTGTAGTTCAATTAAAGATGATTTGCATAGGAACTGTTAACTGTAAATCTTAAGATGCAGAGCTAACAGAATGGTGAATTAGATTGTAACATAAGAATCATTACCTATGTACAAATGAAAATGCAATTTAAACTTTAAACAACAGGTCTTTTGTTCAATCTTTGGTGGATGATTAATATAATCATCTTCCCTGCTATGGATAATAGCCTCATCTCATCTAGATTAAATGTGATTTAAGCCAGGCACCTCTTATCTATGGTAAGAGGTCTTTCACTAAATATTGTTAAAGCTACTGTATTCATTTTTGTGGGCCTAAAATTGTCTGAGAACATTATCCACCTAAAACAATCTACGGACTAGGCCAAGGACAATATGTTTTATGGAAAGCATTCGATTGTGACTCATCCTTTTGTCTTGTGGCAGTCTGTTATCTTTACCCATTGCACTGTTCTGATTTTTATCAGAGATGAGCAACTATTTTTGGTATAAAGGCCAACTAAGAGAAAAAAAATAAAACATTTCAGGTCATATTATTTTCCTCTTCAAATGAATACAGCCTTATGAATTCACTTAGGGGGAGGAGGAATAAGTTTTTATATACTTTTGTTAAGGACAAGTATGTTGATGAGGAATTTGGTACTGTTTTCAGCTACCAAAATATTTCTATCTGGGTGTGTTAGCAACACAGAATTACTAATTGTTTACCTTGAAATTAGATTGCAGGCTCTTTGCATAGCTAGTCAGACTACAGGCACCTTTGGGGCTATGACTTACTTTTTATTGATTTATATGGTACACTAATAGAATTACTGGGCAAAACAGGCTTTGTTGTGATATTGATCAAAATAGACTGATTTCTGTTTGAGCATAATATTTTAAGAGAATACTTTCTAATCTCAAAAATTATACTCTCATTTACTAACTTAAAGATAATGCTTTCAGAGCAAATGCAAATTGGTTAAAAAAAATCTGATATTACATTTCCTTCTATCTTAACATGTCTTTAAATAGATCATTGGCTGAAAACCAGAGCAGAACATGAACAGGAAAACTGATGACTTGTTTAACAACAAAAACACCACCAGTGTTTGCTAGGGTAGGTTACAGAAAGGTTTCACTGGTGTGTGTGCAGTTAGGCACTGATTCAGGCATTTAGACACCATTGATTTTAAAGTGCATTGAATATAAATTTTGACCACCACAAAAGAATAATTCAATAAAGTCCAGGTATCTTTCTTAGAATCAATCAATCCAGAAGCATTCATAGATGGACACTTACTAACTGCTAGGTAACAGGCTTCGACTACCTAGACTCCTGAAATAAAAATAACACACTGTACTTGCATATATCACATTTTAGCCATGGACCTGAAGGTCACTGCATCAGGCAATGTGGTGCGGAAGTTTAAGATTCCTCAGCATACTAAGTCTACTTACTTATGGTGTGGAAAATAGAATCCCAGAGAGCAGGATCCAAAATAAAAGCTCAAAAAGACAAGTCTAAATTTCTTGTGGTTTATAATTTTCTGAATCTCTAAATCTGCGACTTGTGTCCTACGATGCTGACTCTGAATAAAAATAACTTTTCAAGTGTCAGGAATAAGATGAGGATCAAGTAACAAATGCACAACTTAAATCTTTTTTAAGGTTTGAGAGACCATCTTTCAATAGCACATGGATGAATGCTGGAAGTGGCTTTTTACCAATGTATGTTTGCGTATCAATCCATAATACTTATAGCTATGATCTTTTGGTAGAAGAAAATATTTTACACTGGAATGACATAAATAATATGATGAATCTATATATCTTTGTACATCTAATTTAACACAAAAGGAAAAGTACATCAATTTCTGTACTGAAGGCCAGACTTTCAGTTTTTATAAGAACAAAGCTTCCTATCTCCTGGCATAGTTCTGAAAGCTTTGTCCGTCTTAGAGCTTAACTGAGAGATCCAAATCATCATGATTAAAATAAGTTTCTGTGAGATCCATGAGCATACCAGGTCCCAGTGGAGTTGCGTTACAGGCCAGTGTGAAAAGCTCACAGCAGAGTGAGGGAAAGGGGTCCACAGCTGTCTTGTCCTCGACTCAACGCGCAAAACAGAGCTCTGTCAGGGCCCACGAGTGGGCATTCTGGACATTTTCTTTCTTAAAAGAATTTCTCACAGTATTTGAAAATCAATGTCTTTTTAGACAATGTGGTTAAAGGTTCTGTCTTTCCATTATATATGGAACTAACTTAGCTCTTCTTGTGAGCTTCTTTACTTCGGAGGAGACGTAATATACGTTCATTTGTGGTTAGTTCTGCTGGAAGTTCGTTGGCCTGAAAAAAAGAAAAGACAGAAATATAGGAAAATTCTTGCAGTGGGGATGATTTTAGGGACTCTAAAGAAGGCATCAAACTTTCACCTCCACTGATCAAATCCCTGACCCTGGATGTACTTTTCTGTGCCTTAAGTCACACAGAAGTATAAATACCACCTGTTATTTTCTTATCTCATTGTTAGTATTACGGTTCAAACCAGCCATATGCCATACTGGACTGTAATCTCCTGGGGGGCATGATACATATCTTGTTGATAACCGCAACCTCATTTTCTAGCACAATGCTTAGCATATCCAGCAGGTGCTCAATAAACAGTGGAGAAATGAAATTTGATAACTTACATTTAATTAGTTTATTCCATCAGACGGAGACTTAGAACAGGCATCTTTTGATGAGAAGGCAGAGTTAAGAACACATGTAGAGCCTGATACCGGCAAAGAACAGCTGTAGCTCATTGGCCACAACTTCCTACCTGGCCCAGTCGCACTGAGGTCCTTTCTTCCCATATTGCTGTGAGGGCTGTAGTGAGCAAGCCCTCACCATACGCAGTAAATGCCATGGGGCAGTAGTTCTCAAACAGTTTGGTCTCAGGACCTCTTTACACTCTTAAAAATTGAGGACCACAATAAACTTTTATTTTTAACTTACTAGAAATCAAAACTTAGAAAGCTAAAAAAATTAATTCATTATAATGAAGCCATAGGTAGTTTAATACAAATAACATTTATGAAAACAATTAAATTAAAAAATTTGTGAGAAGACTGCCCTGTTTTACAGTTTTGCCAGTTTCTTTAATCTCTTGGCTTAATCGATAATTGGTCTCTCGTATCTGTTTCTGATTCAATCTGTTGTGATATGTTGTTTTGGTTGAAGTTTATGTGGAGAATTTAGCTTTTACAATATATAGCTGGAAAAGTGATGAATGTTTTCACAGCCTGTTCAAACAACTCTGGATATTCTTTGACACTACGTCTGTACTCCACAAATGGGAGTTTCTTAAAGGACATTTGCAATGTGGAATCTGAAAGCATATCAATGAACATTTTTTGCCCTGTTCATTCAAGTCCGTGTGTCTGGCTTGCACCATGAGTGGATCTTCTACCCAGGCATAACTCGTAACATCTTGCATTGGTTATTTGGGAAATATTAGTTCACTGAATCACGCAGATCTTCTAAGCACTATCCCATTTTATCATACACTACCAGAAAATCACATTCATTAACACTAAGTACTGCTGATTTTATAAAAAAAAACTTTTAAGCACTGGAAAGCTGTCAAACTCAGTGCTGGATACAGATCTTATGAAATTCTCATTTTCACCTGAAAGTCTGAATTTTTACCATTGGCAGCAAATACAGCTTCCTGTTTTCTTTGAAGTCATAGGCTCAATTTGTCATTTTTGATAAAATTTCTGCCAAATACTCAAGTCTTAATAAACACAGTTTGTCTACAAGTCATTCCTTCAGGTAAAAATAGTGTTCCATGAAAACAGTGGCCAGTTACCCTAGCAATTCAAACAACTGCATATTTGCTTTATTTTTTTTAAACAGCCACTGAACCTCAGTATACAGAAGTACTTTACAACTGAACTAACCCCAAAAGCTTTATACATATAACCAAATGCTTCAAGGGACAGAGAAGCAGGGGTAAGGGACTGGACTGCCTAGATAAACGGGTACAACAAAGTTTACTATGAAAATGTTCTCTGGTGAGTGGCACCTGCGGTCTGAAAAGCCAGCAAGCGACCATCTAAGAAGCATCAGTCTTAACTCACCTAGAGCAAAAGAGAATGAAGAACATCAAAGACGTGAGGAAAACATGAGCCCAAGGGACAGAATGGGCCACATAAATGAGTCACTACATCAACATGACACTGGAAGCACTAGAAGGTACCTGGCTACCACCAATGACTGACCCTACAGAGAACTGAACAAAGAGTCGCTGAAGGAGTGGGAGAAGTGTAGGGTACAAAACTCAAATTCTAGCACAAAGTCCAGACTTGATGGTCTGACAGACTACAGGGTCCTCAGAAGACATGGCTCCAGGACTCTCATTAGCTCAGAACTGAAGCCATTCTAGAAGCTAACTCCTCAAAGACTGGTCAATAAGACATCAAATGACACTGGTGAAGAGTGTGCTTGCTGGCTGAAGTAGATACACGTGAATCTGAGTTCTGCATCACACCTTTCTCCTGCTCTGTCAGGGACCCTCTGTTGTGTTCCTTTTCAGGGTGGCCATTGGTAGCAGCCGGTTCCCATCCAGTTCTTCCAACCTCAGGCTAACGGAGTCTCTGGTTTATCTGGCCCTTTTGTCTCTGGGCTAACATTTTCTTTCTGTCTTTGGTGTTCTTCATTCTCCAGGTATGTTGGGACCAACAGATGCATCTTAGATGGTAGCTTGCAAGCTTTTCAGATCCAAGATGCCACTCGCCAAAGTGGGATACGGAACATTTTTAGAACATTTGTTATTTTTATTTTTATTATGACTGAGTGAAAATGTACATTCCCATATAAATTTGCATGCCTACCTATATGCAGCTTCCACTGCTCTCCCTGCCTGGTGACAGCACACTATTCCTCTCTGCTCCATACATGTCTCATCCTCCCAACAGTCTCCTTTCCCCTCCTCTCCACCCACTCCCCTTCCTCCAGTCAGAGGTCAGCAGGATGATATCCTATAGATGCACAGAACCATAAAGTGCACCCAGTATGTAGTCACTCTGCGTCACCAAGTCCAATCCCTTGCTGTCCAAAGAGTGAACCTTCATTATGACCCATGGGCAAGGGCAGCATCGGGGCCAGGGGCCATGCTCCCAGGGGAATCCCAAAGCCTCTGGACCATCAACTGTGGTCTTTTAGTGGAGATTTCAGGGTGCACCCCTTTTTATTCTTGTGTTGCCGATGAGACTCAACTTTGTGAGCTCCATCGTGGCTATCACTGGTGGTGGCCGGGCACCATCCGGTTCTTCCAGTCCCAAGTCAATGTAGGCATCCACTCATGTGGGTCTCTCTGTCTTCTGGGTTGTCATTTTGGTCCTCGGTGAGCATCCGCTCCTGCTGAGTTGGGACCATTTGTTATGCCCTCAGATGGCAGCTTGGCAGCTTTTAAGACCCCAGATACCACTCGCCAATGTGGGGTGCAGAGAGCCCTCTTAGCAAAACGCTAGTTGTGCCAATTGGCCTCAAATTCCCCTAAGAGCATGGTCCTCTGCCCCCCGCCCAGCCACTCTGTCCTTGTATTATTGGGTTAAGATGGGAAGAGTACTCAAGTTATGTTAAAATCCACTTAATGTTGTTCTTAGAACATTTTCTTAACAAATTTTGTTATGCCAATGACTTAGATAGATGTCCCCTGAAACCATGGTCCCCAGACCCATGCTTCTGCTAGTCTGTTCCTTGAAATGTTTGGTTATGTTCATGAAACTTCTTAGCATTTGGTTTAGTCCAAT
This sequence comes from Heterohyrax brucei, assembly GCA_028571685.1. NCBI lineage: Eukaryota > Metazoa > Chordata > Mammalia > Hyracoidea > Procaviidae > Heterohyrax > Heterohyrax brucei. The sequence goes on from CM053152.1 coordinate 23,633,339, forward strand.
TGTGTTGACTTCCCCTATACTGTGTGCTTTCTCTTCACCTGAGATAACTCTTGTCTTCTATCTACTTAGTGAATTCCTCTCTCCCTTCCTTCCCACCCTTGTAACCATCAAAGAATAAATGTTTTCTTCTGTCTTTAAACCTTTCTTGAGTTCTTGTAATAGTGGTCTTGTGTAATATTTGTCCTTCTGTGACTAATTTCACTCAGCATAATGCCTTCCAGATTCATCCATGTTGGGAGACGTTTTGAGGGTTCATCATTGTATAGTATTCCATTGTGTGAACACACCATGATTTGTTTATCTATTCATTTGCTGATGGGCACCTAGACCGTTTCCATCTTTTTGCTACTGTGAACATGGGTGTGCAGATATCTACATGTGATGAGTCTTAACTTGTCTAGCATATATTCCAAGAGCAGCACTGCTGGACCATATAGCATTTCTATTTATAGCTTTTTAAGGAAGTGCCAAATTGATTTCCAAAGTGGTTGAAGTATTTTGTATTCCCATCCACAGTGTTTGTTTTCTAGTCTCTCCACAACCTCTCCATTTATTATTTTGTGTGTGTGTGTGTGTTTTTTTTTTTTTTTAAATTAACACTAGCCTTTTTGGGATGTGATGGTACCTCACTGTAATTTTCACTTGCATTTCTCTAATGGCTAATGATCATAAGCATTTTCTCATGTATCTGTTCACGGCTTGAATATCTTCCTTGCTGAAGTGTCTGTTCACGTCTTTTGCCCATTTTTTAATTTGGGTTATTTGACTTTTCGTTGTTACGGTTTTGCAGTATCTTGTTACACCCTGATCAGATATATCATAGCCAAAAATTACTTTCTTCTCTGTAGGTTGTCTTTTGTGCTCTTTTGGTGAAACCTTTAGAAGAGCATAACTGATTTTTAGGAGTTTCCAGTTACCTAGTTTCTCTTATGGCATGTGCACACTGTTATTTATGTTTCGTATTCTGTTTGTGCCATGTATTAGCTCCTAGCATTGTCTCTAGTTTTTCTTCCATGATCTTTATCGTTTTAGAGTTTATATTGTCTTTGATCCATTTTGAGTTAGTTGGTGTGAGTATGGATTTTGTTTTGTTTTTTGCAGATGGATGTCCAGTTATGCCAGCAGAATTTGTTAAAGAGACCACCTTTTCCTCATTTAATGAACTTGTTAAATATTAGCTGCGGAGAGGTGGATGAATTTACATCTGATTCTCAATTCTGTTCTACTGATCTATGTATCTGTTGTTGTACCAGTACCAGGCTGATTTGACTACTGTGGTGGTTTAACAGATTCTAAAATCCTGTAGTGTGAGGCCTTCCACTTTGTTCCTCTTCAGTAATGCTTCACTTATTCAGGGCCTCTTCCCTTTCCAGGTGAAGTTGGTGATTTGTTTTTCTATCTCATTAATAAATTTCATTGGAATCTGGACTGGAATTGCATCTATAGATCACTTCGGGTGGAACTGACATTTTCACAAAGTAGACTCTTCCTATCCATGAGTAAGTTATGTTTTTGCACTTATGTAGGTTTCTCGCAGTCATGTCTTAATAGTTATCTTTGTACAGGTCTTTTACATCTTGGTTAGATTTATCCCTAAGTATTTTATCTCCTTGTGGACTACTTTAAATGATATTGATGTAGTGACTTCCTATTTCAAGTTTTTGTTGGTATAGAGGAATCCAACTGATTTTTGGATGTTTATCTTGTATCCTGAAACTTTGCTGAAATATTCAATTCCAGTAGTTTTCTTTTATATTATTTGGGGTTTTCTGTGTATAAGATCATATCATCTGCAAACAGAAATACTTGTAATTCTTTTCTACCAGTTCAAATGCGCTTTATTTCTTTTCTTGCCTGATTTCTTTGGCGAGGACATCCAGCATAACGCTGAATAAAAGATGATAAAGGGCATCCTTCTCTAGTTCTTGTTCTCTAAGGGGAATACTTTCAGACTCTCTCCATTTAGGATGATATTGGTTATTGGCTTTATATAAATGTCCTTTATCATACTGAAGAATTATCCTTCTATTCCTATTTTGCTGAGAGTTTTTATCAGCAATGAGTGTTGGACTTTGCCAAATTACTTTTCTGTATCAATTGATAAGATCATTTGGTTCTTGTCTTTTGTATTATTTATGTGGTTGATGACATTATTTTTTTTCCTAATGTTGACTCATTACTGTATCCCTGGTATGTACACCACTTTCATATGCTGTTGAATTCTGTTGGCTAGAATTTTGTTCATTTTTGTGTCTAAGTTCATGAGGGATATTGGTTTTAAATTTTCTTCCTTGGTGCTGTCTTTTCTTGGTTTTGGCATCAGGGTTATGCTGGTTTCATAGAACGAGTTTGGGAATATTCCATCCTTTTCTATGTTCTGATATACCTTTAATAGTGGTGGTGATAACTCTTCTCTGAAAGTTTGGTAGAATTCTCCACTGAAGCCGTCAGTTCCAGGGCTTTTTTTGTTGGAAGTTTTTAAATCACTTCTTCAATCTCTTCTTTTGTGATGGGTTTATCTGGTTGTTCTGCCTTAGTTTGTGTTAGTTTATGTAGCTTGTTTCTAGAAATTTGTTCATTTTCCTTAGGCTTTTGAATTCATTGGAGTACAATTTTTCACTGCACTCTATAATGATTCTTTTAATTTTAGTTGGGTCTTTTGTGACACTGCCATCTCACTTCTTATTCAGGTTATTTCCTTCCTCTCCTTTGTTCTCTTTTTTCAATTGGGCCAGTGGGTTATAGATTTTGTTGATCTTTTCAAAGAGCCAGCTTTTGGTGTTATTAACGCTTTCAGTTGTTTTCCTAGTCTCTATTTCATTTATTCTGCTCTGATTTTTATTATTTCCTTTCTTCTAGTCCTTGTAGGCCTTTTTTATTTGCAATTTTATTTAAATAATTTTTTATTGTACTTTTGATGAAGCTTTGCCAAGCCAAGCCAAGTGTCGTCAAGTTGGATCTGACTCATAGTGACCCTAGAGGCCAGAGTAGAACTTCCCTCTAGAGTATTCAAGGAGTGCCTGGTGGATTTGATGAAGCTTTACAGAATTAGTTTCTCACTAAAGAGCTAGTACACATATGGTTTTATGACACTGATTAACAACCCCGTAACATGTCAACACTTTCCCTTCTCAACCCTGGATTATCCATTTTCCAGCTTTCCTGGCTCCTCTGGCCTTCTAGTTCGTGCCTCTGGGTGGCATGCCCCTTTAGTATCATTTTATTTTATAGGCCTGTCCAGTCTCTGGCTGAAGAGTGAGCCTCAGGAGTGACTTCATTGCTGAGCTTGAGGGGTGTCTGGGGACCATAGTCTCAGGGTTTCTCCAATCTGTCAGGCCAGCCTTTTTTATTTTATTTTATTATGATTGACTGAAAATGTACATTCCCATATAAAGTTGCATGCCCACCTATATGCAGCTTCCACTGCTTTCCCTACCCGGTGACAGCACACTCTTCCTCTCTGCTCCATACATGTCTTATCCTCCCAAAAATCTCCTATCCTCTCCTCTTCACCCACTCCCCTTCCTCCAGTAAGAGGTCAGTAGGATGACATCCTACAGATGCATACAACCATAAAGTGCACACATGGTATGGTCACTCTGTGTCATGAAATCTAATCCATTCCTGTCAGAAGAGTTGACATCCATTATGATTTATGCACAGGGTCAGCATCAGGGTCAGCGGCCATGCTCCCAGTGGAACTCTGAGTCCCCTGGACCATCAGTTGTGGTTTTTTAGTGGAGATCTCAGGGTGCACCCCTATTTATTCTTGTGTTGCCAGTAAGACTCCACTTTGTGAGCTCTATCACGGCTATCACTGGTGGTGGCTGGGCACCATCCGGTTCTTCCAGTCACAAGTTGAAGTAGTCACTCACTCACGTGGGTCTCTCTGTCTTCTGGGTTCTCTTTCCCCCATGTTGTTTTGGTTCTTAGTGATCATCCATTCCTGCTGAGTTGGGACCATCTCCTGTACCCTCAGATGGCAGCTTGGCAGCTTTTAAGACCCCAGACACCACTCACCAATGTGGGGTACAGAAGGCTCTCTCAGCAAAATGCGAGTTGTGCCAATTGGCCTTGATTTCCCCTGACAGCATGGTCCTCAGCCCCCCGCCCTAGCTACTTTGTACTTGAAATACTGGGTTAAGATGGGAGGAGTAATCATGTTATGTTGAGGTCCAGTTAATATTGATTTTCTTTCTAATGTGTGCTGTCACATATTTCACCCAACCACATTTCCATAAATTATCTAAACTCTCCCTGTTCGCCCTTTCTCAGTCCCCAACCCTGCAGCCATCAAAGAGTCTTTTCTTCTATGCATGAGTCTTATTGTAGGGGTCTCATACAATATTTGTCCCTTCATTGCTGACTACTTTCACTCAGTATAATGTTCTCCAATTGAAACCAAGTTATGAGATGTTTCCTAAAATCATCGTTGTTCTTTATCATTGTATAGTGAGTGTTCTATGGGATATATATACCACAGTTTACCTATCCATTCTTCTGTTGTTGAGCATGTGGGTTGATTCCACCTTTTTGCTATTGTGGACTATGCTGCAATAAACATTCATGTGCATGTATCCATTGGTGTGAATGGCCTTGATTCTGTAAGATATACTCCAAGCAGTGGAATTACTGGATTAAATGGTATATCTACTTCCAGCTTTTAAAGGAAGCACCAGATTGCTGTCTAAAGAGGCTGCACAATTTTGCACTCCCACTAGCAGTGTAGGAGAGTTCCAATTTTTCCACAGACTCTCCAGCATTTGTTGTTTTGCGTTTTTTTGGATCATGGCCAACCTTGTTGGGGTGAGATGGTATCTCATTGTCGTTTTGATTTGAATTTCTTTAATAGCTAATGATCATGAGCATGTCTGCATGTGGTTTTTGGCTGGCTGGATCTCCTCTTTAGAGAAGTGGCTGTCCATTTCCTTTGCCCATCAATTAACTGGGTGATTTATCTTTTTCTTATTGATATTTTGTAGTACCTTGATTATAGAGATGAGACGTCAGTCTGACATAGAGTTGCCAAATATTTTTTTCCCATTCTGTAGGCGGCCTTTCCATGAGTCAGATCTGACTCGACGGCACTTGGCTGGCTTTGGCGTAGGTAGCCTTTTAATTCTATTAATAAAGTCTTTGGATGAGCAAAAGTGTTTAATTCTTAGTAGTTCCCGCTTGTCTATTTTCTCTTCTGTTGTTTGTGGTTTGTTTGACAGATTTGGAAGTCTGTCTACGTTGTGTATTAAAACTTTTCCTTGGATGAGCGTTATCGTTTTAGATTTGACATTTAGGTCTTTTATCCAGTTTGACTTGGTTTTTGTGTAATGTGTAAGATATGGATTTTGTTTCAACTTATTGTAGATGGATATCTAATTTTGCCAGCATGATTTGTTGAAGAAATTGTTTTTATCCAAATTTAATGTCTTAAGACCTTTGTCAAATATCTGCCGTCCATAGGAAGATGGTGTCATCTCTGGGGTCTCAATTCTGTTCCATTGATCTATCTCTTTTTGTACCAGTACCAGGCTGTTTTGACTACTGTGGTAGTGTGATATGTTCTAAACTCAGGTAGTGAGAGGCCTCCTAGTGTGTTCTTCTTCTTCAGCAGTGCTTTACTTATCTGGGCTTCTTCCCTTTCCAAAGAAAGTTGGTGATTTGTTTCTCCATCTCATTAAAAAAATCACTGGAATTTGTATTGGGATTGCATAATATAAGTAGATTGCTTTGAGTAAAACAGAAATTTTGACAATGTTAAGTCTTTCTATCCATGAGCAGGGTAGGTTTCTCCATTTACGTAAGTCTCTCATAGTTTCCTGTAGTAAGGACTTGTAGTTCTCTTTATAAATCTGTTATTTCTCTGGTTAGATTTATTCCCAGGTATTTTATCTTCTTAGGGGCTATAGTAAATAGTATTGATTTGGTGATTTCTTCCTTAATAATCTTGCTGTTGGTATAAAGGAATCCTACTGATTTACTTACGTTTATCTTGTATCTTAAGACTTTGCTGAACTCTTCTATCAATTTGAGTACTTTACTTATGGATTTTTTAGGATTCTCTGCATATACAATTTTATCATCTGCAAATATGGAGAGTTTTACTTCTTCTTTGCCAATGCAGATGCCCTTTATTTCTTGGTCTTGTCTAACTGCTCTGGCTAGAACTTCTAGTACAATGTTGAATAGGAGAGGTGAGAGTGGGCATCCTAGTCTAGTTCCTGTTCTCAAGGGAAATTGTTTCAGTCTCTCTCCATTCAGGATGATGTAGGCAGTTGGCTTTGTATAAGTGGCCCTTATTGCACTGAGGAATTTGCCATCTATTTTTATTTTGCTGAGAGTTTTTAGCATGAATAGGTGTTGGACTTTATCAAATGACTTTTCTGCATCAATAGACAAAATCAGGTGATTCTTGTCTTTTGTGTTATTTATGTGGTTGATCATACTGTTTTTCTGATGTTGAACCAGTCTTGCATCCCTGGTATGAATTCAACTTGGTCATGATGGATTATTTTTTTGATATGTTGTTGTATTCTATTGGCAAGAATTTTGTTGAAGATTTTTGTGTCTGATTCATGAGTGATATTAGTCTGTAGTTTTCCTTTTTGGTTGAGTCTTTCCCTGGCTTTGGTACAGGGGTATGCTGGCTTCATAGAGTGAATTTGGGAGTATTCCATCCTTTTCTGTACTGAGAAATAGTCTCAGTAGCATTGGAGATAACTGTTCTCTAAAAGCTTGGTAGAATTCAGTGGTGACGCCATCTGGGCCTGGGCTTTTTTTTCATTGGTAGTTTTTGGATGACTTTTTCAATCTCTTCCCTTGTGACGAGTTTATTAAGTTGTTTGGCTTCACCTTGTGATAGTTTTGGTAGATGATAAGAATCAAGGAATTTGTCCATTTCCTCTAGATTTTCAACTTTGTTAGAGTACAGTCTTTAATAGTATTGTTATGATATTTCTGATTTCTGTTGGATCTGTTATGACAACCCGCCTCTCTGTTCTTATTTGGGTTATTTGTTTCCTTTCCTGTTTTTCTTTAGTAAGTTTAGCCAATAGTGTGTCAATTTTGTTGATCTTTTCAAAAAACCAGCTTTGGGTCTTTTCAATTTTTTCAATTGTTCTTCTATTCTCTAATTCGTTTAGTTCTGCTCTAATCTTTATGATCTACTGTCTTCTGGTGCCTAAGGGGCTCCTCTGTTGTTCTCTCTCTACTTCTTCAAGCTGTAGAGTTAGTTCTTTGATTCGGTCTCTTTCTTCCTTCCAGGTGTGTGCATTTATGGAGATAAACTGACCTCTGAGCACTGCTTTGGCTGTATCCCATAGGTTCTGGTAGGAAGTGTTTTTGTTCTCATTGGAATCCATAAATTTCTTTATTTCATCCTTGATTTCTTCTATAATGCATGTTGTTTTCAGCAAGGTGTTCAGTTTCCATGAGTTCCACTTTCTATCTATGTTTTTTCTGCTATTGATTTAGACTTTTACGGCTTTATGATCTGAGAAGATGCTTTGTATCAATTCAGTGGTATAGATTTTGTTGAGAATTACTTTATGTCCTAACACATGGTCTATTCTGGAGAATGTTCCATGTGCACTGGAGAAGAAGGTATAGTTGTCCGCTGATGGGTAGAAAGTTCTGTATATGTTGATGAGGTCTAGTTGGTTAATTATGGCAATCAGGTCTTCTGTGTCTTTATTGAGCTTTTTTCTAGACCATCTGTCCAATATTGAGAGTGGAATGTCCAAGTCTCCCACTGTTATTGTTGCATGATCTATCTCTTTTTTGAGTGTAGTCAGTGTTTCTTCGATGTATTTAGGTGCTCTAATATTGGGTGGATAAATACTTAATATTGTTGAGTATATTGAAACTTTCAGCAATAGTGTTCATACTTGTTCATGATGGTGGATTTTACATTAAAATCTATTTTATCTGAGCTTAAAATTGTCAGCCCTGGTCTTCTTTGTTCATTGTTAGCTTGATATATATTCTTCCATCCTTTAATTTTCCATTTGTTCATATCCTTAAGTGTAAGGTGAATTTCTTGTAGGCAACATATGGATGGGTCATGTCTTTTGATCCAAGATGTCACTCGATGTCTCTTTACTGGAGCATTCAGTCCATTCACATTCAATGTAATTATTGATAGGTATGTGTTTAGTGCTGTCATTGTGATGTGTTTATTTTTGTGTTGATGTTTTCTCTGTTGTTCTATTAATCTGTTCTGGGACATTCTTCTTTGTTAGTTGATTTTTCACCCTTTTCAGGGTTGGTTTTGTGGTTGTTGAGATTCCTGTATTACATTTCTTAATTTAATATGTTGCATCTTTATTGGGCTTTACAGATGTCTGTATGATCCCCCGTAATAAGCTATGTAGAAACCCAATTTTAATTACTACCAGTCTTGTCGACTTCCTCTCCATCTGAAAGGACTATAACGAATATAGTACATTCCTCTTTTAAATATGATGACATCATAGTTTTCACGATATGATCACTGGATCATTTCTTTCACTGTGATAGCTTTGATTGAGTTTAGAGCCTTCCCTATCTGAGTAGATTTCTGGGTGATGTGTCCTGTATTTGCTTCTAAAACATAAAGTTAGTTGTTTGGTTCTTCTAAGCCAAGAAATTCTTTCAATATTTTTGGTAGCTTTTGTTTGGTTTTTACAAAGTCTCTGAGTTTCTGTTTATCTGCAAATGTCTTAATTTCATTTTCATACTTAAAAGATAGTTTTGCAGGATATGTAATTCTTGGTTGGAAGTTCTTCTCCTTCAAGGCTTTGAATGTGTCATGCCACCATCCCTCTGCCAGCATTGTTTCTGGTGGGAAATCTGACGAAACCCTACAGGGTTTCCCCTTGAATGTTACCTTTGCTTTGAGTCTTGCTGCCTTTAAGAGATTCTGCTTATGTTTCATTTTGTTAAGCTCAATTATAATATGTCTTTGAGTCTTTCTTTTGAGATCTACATTGGCTGATGTTCGATATGCATCTTGGATATCTATATTCTCTTCTTTTGTAATTTCTGGGAAGTTTTCTGTCAGCAGCTCAGCAACAATACTCTGTTCTCAGGTGTCTTGCCCTGTTCATGAATTCCAATTAATCATAGATTGTTCCTCTTAATAGAGTCTCACATGCTTCTTCTTTTTTAAATGATTGAATGAAAATGTACGTTCCCATATAAATTTGCATGCTCACATATAAGCAGCTCCCACTGCTCTCCCTGCCCAGTAACAGCACAGCCCTCCTCTCTGCTCCACACATGTTCTATCCTCTCAACAGTCGCCTATCCCCTCTTCTCCACCACTTCCCTTCCTCCAGCAAGAGGTCAGCAGAATGACATCCTATAGATGCATAGAACCATAAAATTCCCACCAGATATGGTCACTCTGTGTTGCTGAGTCCAATCCACTGCTGTCCAAAAAGTTGACCTTCATTATGATTTATGGACAGGGGCAGCATCAGGGCCAGGGGCCATGCTCCCAGGGAAACCCCTAAGCCTCTGAACCATCAATTGCAGTCTTTTATTGGAGATCTCAGGGTGCACCCCAATTTATTCTCTTGTTGCTAGAGAGACTTAACTCTGTGGTGGTGGCCAGGCACCATCTGGTTCTTCTGGTCATGAGTTGATGTAGAGACCTGAATGGGTCTCTGTCTTCTGGATTCTTTCTTCCCCACGTCATTCTTGTTCTCAGTGATCATCCGTTCCTGTTGAGTTGGAACCATTTGCTGTACCCTCTGATGTCAGCTTGGCAGCTTTTAAGACTCCAGACACCACTCACCAATGTAGGGTGCAGAGAGTCCTCATTAGCAAAATGCTAGCTGTGCCAACTGGCCTTGCTTTCACATGAAAGCACCACATGTTTCTTAATCCTTCTTAATTTTTCTTGTTTCTTTTTTCTGATTTCACCTCATAGATGCTGGAGTCAGTAGCTCTATCTTGCAAGTCAGAAAGTCTATTTTCCATTTGTTCCATTTTGTTTTCTTGGCTTTGAATTGAAGTTTCTCTTTGATTTTGTTCTTGATCTGCTGGATTTCAGCATACTGGTGTTCCAGTAGATTGAACAGCTTGCTTAATTTTTCATCTAGCTCTGCTGCATTTTGTATAAGGTCTAGGAGGGCTCTCTATATAATCCTTTTGTATTCACCGTATGATAATTTCAGAAAGATTTCTTCATCTGGGAAGTTATTTGGTGCTTTCTTTTGTGGGCCTTCTGAAGCCATGGATCATTTCTTCATTACACTCTTATTCAGAGTTTGTTGCTTCTTGGGCATCATGTGAGTCAATAGAGGCTGGGAGAGATGCTGTGAGGATGGACCATACTTGTTTTTCTAGGCCATCTTAAAATGAAAAGTAAAAGATATCTGACAACTTCCAAAGTCAGTCAGGTTTTCAGGTGTACAGGTCCCTCTTCCCAGCTGGCAAAGTAAGCACCTCTATAACCAACCCCAGATGTTAGAAACTAGTTCAAAATACAAAAAGGCTACTGCCCTGCTGACTTCTGCTGTCAGACCCCAGCCATAGGCGACATCGTATAGAATACTGCTTTTCTGCTGGAAAAGTGCTCTCCTCCAAGCAGGTGCTGTCTCCCAGCCTAGGAACTATGCCCAGCTGAAACCTCTGTATGGGTACCTCCGCCTCCCAGTGGGACAATATGGCATCCCACACAAGCCCTCCACTGCCTCAGAACAGGCTACTCAATGGTGGAGGCAGAAAAAGAGGCCAAAGGTGCCAAGATGCACAGAGTCCATAGCCAGGGTCTCAAAATATGGCAATTTCACCTGCCAATTCCACCAGCAGTGTGTCTGAGATTAGCTGCTAGTCAAGTCCCAGCTCTGCCTGCTGGCTAAGACAGACAAAAAGGTTAAAATGGTGAGTTACCTTTGGACCATGAAACCCAGCACTCACCAAGAGTAGGGGTCAGAGAAAGAGAGGAAGTTTTCCGTTCACTGGTCTGAAGTCCAAGTTAACAGCCCTATGCTGTGTCCTAGGGCTCACTAGGTGTCCAGAAGCCTCCATTTAATTATCACTTCAGGTCTTGGTTTCCAGAGGAATTTAGGGAAATGAGTGTTTAGTCCTCCTTCTTGACTCCACTCCTCTGATTTTCCTTTTTGGGTTGGAATTTTGCTCAGTGTTTTTCTCCAGCTCTGTCCAAAATCTTCTTTTGTGATCCCTGTCAGAGAAGTCAGTGCTGCAGGCTGTTGTCGATGTGGTCCATTAGTCCCCTGTAGCAATCATTCCCATATACCTTTAGTTGTCTTAATTCTTTCTTGCTCCCAAAAGGATGAGAGGAGAGTACCTAGATGGCTGTTCACATGCTTTTAAGACTCCAGACACTACTTACCAAAGTAAAATGTAGAATATTTTCTTTATAAATTATCTTATACCAACTGAGCTAGATGTTGCCCAAGACCATGGTCCCCATTGCCAAGGGCATCTTTTGTTATTCTCTTTCTACTTGTTCAAGTTGTAGCATTAAAGTTTTGATTATGATACTTTGAGCACTGCTTTTGCTATGATTCAAAGGTTCTGACAGGGTGTATTTTCATTCTTATTTGATTCTGTGAGTTTCTTTATTTCATCCTTGATTTCTTATATAACCCAGCAGGTTTTGAGCTAGGTGTTGTTCAGCTTCCATATATTTGTTTGTTTTTCCTTTGCTTTTTGTGTTACTGATTTCTACTTTTATGGCTTTATGGTCTGACAAGACACTTTGTACTATTTCGATGTTTTGGATTCTGCTAAGGCTTGCTTTGTGGCCTAATATGTGGTCTGTTTTGGAGAATATTCCATGTGTGTTAGCAAGTATACATGGCTGCTATTAGATGGAATGTTCTGTGTATGCCTATGAGATCAAGTTGGTTGACTGTGGTATTTAAACCTTATATGTCTTTATTGACTTTCTTTCTGGATATTCTGTTCTTCAATGACCGTAGTGTGTTGAAGCCTCCTACTATTATTGTGAAGCTGTCTATTTCTCCCTTTAGTGCTGTTGGAATTTGTGTTATGTATTTTGGAGCCCTGTTGCTGGATGCATAAATATTTGTTACGGTTATGCCTTCTTGTTATACTGACCCTTTAATCATTAGGTAGTGTCATGGATTGAATTGTGTCTCCTCCCAAAATATGTGTGATTAGGCCATGATTTCCAATATTATATGATTGTCCTCCATTTTGTGATTTTCTATGCTGTATGTTAAAGAATTAGGGTGGGACTGTACATCTCTACACAGATCCCTGCTCTACTGTAAAGGGAATTTCCTTGGAGTACAGCTTCCACCACCCTTTATCCTTTCATCCCACAAGAAACGAAAGGGAAGCAAGCAGAGAATTGGGAACCTCATACCAAGAAAGCAGCACTGGGAGTAAAGTGCGTCCTTCAGACCTGAGGTTCCTGCGCCCAAATGCTCCCTGAACAAGACTGATGCAACACAAGGCCTTTCTTCCAGAGCCAACAAGGGGGAAAGCCTTCCCCTGGAATGGACACCCTGAATCTGGACTTGCAGCCTACTGGACTGTGTAAGAATAAACTTCCCTTTGTTAAAGCCATCCACTCATGGTATTTCTGTTACAGCAACACTAGCTGACTAAAACTGGCAGTATCCTTTCCTTTGTGGTCCATTATGCTTTCAAGTCTATTTTGTCAGAGATTAATGTTGCTACTCCTGTTCTTTCTTCATTGTTTGCACAGTATACTTTTTTCCATCCTTTGAGTTTTAGTTTATTTGGATTTTTAAGTCTAAGGTATGCGTCTTATGCTGGGTTCTCTAGAGAAGCAAAACCAGTAAGACATATAATATATATAGACAAAAGATTTATATAAAGGAAACAACTCATACAATTATAGAACCTAAAATGTCCCAACTCCTGGATCACAGTAAATCTCTTGAAGCCACAGAAGCTGGCAGACCCAAAGTTGGCAGGTCAGAGATCAGAGCTTAGGCTCCAACCCACAGTCAGAGAATCCCAAGATTCTAGGCAAGACTGCAAGGCTTCTGAGCCAAGTCATTTTCCTTTATGTATTTTCATGGTTGTTGATTTTGTATTTGCTGAGCCTTTATGTTTTTCTTTTTTTATTTTGATGTGTAGGACTGTTAAGTTTCCTTCACGGTGACCTTAATATTTACCTCTGTTTTTCTAAGTTCAGACCAATCTCTCATTTCTTGTTACCTCCTTGACTTTCTTTCCCTATGAAAGTTCTATGACTATGCTATTTAGTCCTTCATTTTTGTTTTAATGTTGTCATCTTTTACATATTGATGTCTGTTTCCCTATTTTCACTGTTTTAGCTTTTATTTATTTTTGTGACTTCCCTGTCTGGGTTGGTATCTCATTGTCCCCTCCTGTATTCTAGTCTTGGGTTGTTATCCAATGTTACTGATTTTCCTACTGGAGGACTCCCTCTAGTATTTCTTGTAATTTTGATTTGGTCTTTACACATTCCCTTAACTTCTGAAACTGGTATCTTTGTAAAATGATTTACAAAATTTGAAAAATAATTTACAAATTTTGTGAGACAGTGTGCCAGTACCGTTTGGCATACCTGCTGTGATGTGTACTCAGGAACCAATAATTTACTCCAAGTTCCTTTTATATCATTAGAGCATACAAGGTCTAACAATGAAGTCCATGAACTTAACTGTTCCAAGTGCTACAGACCTCAACTGCTGAATATCACTATAGTCACCTTTGAAGTACGCCCCTTGGGCAGCTATGCACTGACACCAGTGCCTAGTCCACCTTTCAAAGCAATTTTGGAACTCTCTCGGAAATTACTATTGTGCACAGTGGCAAGATGGCAGGTTCATGAACTTAACTGTATAGTTATCTGTGAGGGAGTTTTTAGCTAGCAAACCAGTAAGCATTTTGGAATACCTTCCCTACTCACCTGACCTGGACCCCAGTGACTTTTTTCTTTACCCAAACACAAAGGAAATCTTGGAAGGAAGACATTTTGATAACATTCAGGGCATCAAGGGTAATACGACGACAGCTCTGATGGCCATTCCAGAAAAAGAGTTCCTTCTTCCAGCACTTTTTCTAGGATGTGTTCATGAACTTTACTGTCAGACCCTCAATGTTACAACAGCAAACACAGCAAATAACATTTGCGCATTATTATATTGCTTTGACCTCTTTACCTAAGCCAAACCAAACTAGACCAAACCCATTGCCACTGCGTCGATTCCAACTCACAGTTAGCCTATAAGACAGAAAAGAACTGTTGTCCAAGGAGGAGCTGGTAGATGTGAACTGCCAGCCTTTTGGTTAATAGCCAAGTGCTTAACCACTGAGCCATCAGAGGTCCTTTGACTCCTCAGATGCCCTGAGAAGATCTTAAGGAATCTCAGGGTTCCACAGACTATAGTTTGAGAACTGATGTTATACACAATTCCAAAGAATATCCTCAGAATTCAGAGGATGACATTCAAGGTAGAAAGATAAACAGAATGGAAGATGGGCCTGGATGCAGATGTTATCTATCTTGACTTAGTCATCTGGTACTGTTTTAACTGAAATGGCACAAGTAGATGGCTTTTACAAAAAGAAGTTTATTTTATTACAGTTCAGTAGGCTACAAGTCCAAATTAAGAGCACCGGCTCTCCTGGAAGGTGCTTGTGTTATATCAGTCTTGCTTTGGTCTGGGAGCATCTCAGCACAGGAACCTCAGGTCCCAAGTATGTACTCTGACTCTGGCACAGTTTTCTTGATGGTATGAGGTTCTCAACTCTCTGCTTCCTTCCCTTTCCTTTTATCTCTTGTAGGATAAAAGGATAAAAGTGCAAGCCACATCCCAGGGAAACTGCCTTTACATTGGACCAGGGAAGTGACATCAGTAAGGATGTTACAGTCCCACCCAAATATGCTTTAACATAATCCAGTCCTGCCCTATGAACTACAGCAGAGATTGGGATTTACAATATAGGAAAATCACACAATGGAGGACAACCCCACAACACTGGGAATCACGGCCCAGCCAAATCGCTACATACATTTTTTGGGGGTCACAACTCAGTCCATGACACATCTCACTGTTTCCCCTGCAGCCAAGTCTGGGCCCTGGCTGCTTTACCGGGGTCCTCTCTGATCCCTATGTGAAGCCCCTGAAGTCTCCACTTTCTAGGTTGGATCCTATTCCCAAACTTCCATCTGCTGGTTGGGATCTCTCAGTTTGGAACTTTGCATGGATGTATAGATGATTATGAGTTTGCAATACATGGTCTGTTATGCAGCATGTTCTGAAGCTGAAACTCTGTCCATCATATTAAGAACTCTGTCCATCATATTAAGACCCTTGGATTTTGAGTCCCCTTGATGGGGCACTGCTATGTGCTTATTATGCCTTTATGGCCCAGAGGCCTCTCTAGGGGGTCAGATTGTTATTTTTCTTTTCTTTTTTCTTTAACATGACTGAGTGAAAATGTACATTCCCGTATAAATTTACGTGCCCACCTATATGCAGCTTCCACTGCTCTCCCTGTCCGGTGACAGCACACTATTCCTCTCTGCTCCATACATGTCTCATCCTCCCAACAGCCTCCTTTCTGCTCCTCTCCATCCACTCCCCTTCTTCCAGCCAGAGGTCAGCAGGATGATATCCTATAGATGTATAGAACCATAAAGTGCATCCAATATATGGTCACTCTACATTGCCAAGTCCAATTCATTCCTGTCCAAAGAGTGGACCTTTGTTATAATTTATGGGTAAGGCAAGCATCAGGGCTGGGGGCCATGCTCTCAGGGGAACCGCGAAACTGCTGGACCATCAATTGAGGTCTTTTAGTGGAGATCTCAGGATGTACCCCTTTTTATTCTTGTGTTGCCAGTGAGACTCAACCTAGTGAGCTCCATCGTGGCTATCACTGGTGGTGGCCGGGCGCCATCCGGTTCTTCTGGTCCCAAGTCGATGAAGGCACCCACTCTTGCGGGTCTGTCTGTCTTCTAGGTTGTCTTTACCGCATGTCATTTTGGTCCTCAGTGAGCATCTGTGCCTGCTGAGCTGGGACCATTTGCTGTGTCCTCGGATGGCAGCTTGGCAGCTTTTAAGACCTAGGGGGTCAGATTGTACCATCACCTTCATTCCCACAGGAATTGACACTGTTCAAGCCTAAAGCCTGTACCTACAGAGCAATGCTCCTGGTAAACAGACTTAAACCTAATCCAGTCTCAGAGTAAGTACTCAGGAACAGCTGAGCTGTTTTATGTTTCACATCAGTCACTGGTACATGGTGAACAGTCCGGGAGGTATCCAGAAGACCCAGTCCAGTAAGGAAGAAGAGGGTACCCATGAAGCTGTATCTCTGTCCCCAAGCTTTTTAACTGCCTGTGTGACCATCTCCAAGACTGTCCATAACCTTTACTCTTAGACTTTTATACCCTCTGCCTGTGTCTACTGGCAAGTTTTAACCAATCATATCATGTTCTGTGTGACATCTGTCTTTACTATGTTACTATCTTCACTACATTGCTTTTCTTTTTTGTACTTCAGATGAAGGTTTATGGAGCAAATTAGTTTCTCATTAAAGAATTATCACACATATCGTTTTGTGACACTGGCTGTCAACACCATACATCAAAACTCAACTTCTTGACCTTGGATTCCCTGCTACCAGCTTTCCTATCCCCTTTTGTCTTGCCCCTGAGCTCACTGCCCATGTAGTCTCATTCTGGTGTGTGAATTTCTAAAAACATGGTCTTATTTCTCCTCTCTGCCTGTGGGTCCCCACTGAAGTCCCAGGCTGCAGATGTATGAACAGCTATACTCACTACTGCCCTAGGCCAGCCCCTTGTTTTAGTCAGCTAGTGCTGCTCTAACAAAAATACCAAAGTAGATGGCTTCAGCAGAGGGAAGTTTATTGTTACTCCAGTAGGCTACAAGTCTGAGTTCAGGGTGTCTGCTCCACGAGAAAGCTTTCCACCTTGTTGGCTCTGGAGCAAAGTCCTTGTGTTGCATCAGTCTTTAGTCAGGGAGTATTCTGGCACAGGAACATCAGGTCTGAAGGACAAGGTCTACTCCCAGTGCTGCCTTCTTGATGGTGTGAGGTTCCCAACTTCCTGCTTGCTTCCCTTTCATCACCCACAGGATGAAAGGATAAAAGGTGGTACAAGCCACACTCTAGGGAAACTACCTTAGCAAGGGTGCTGCAGTCCTGCCCTTATCCTCTTTTAATACAGTCATACTGTCTATCAGCCACAGGCAGAGATTAGGATGTATAGTGTAAGAAAATCATAAAATACTGGCAATGATAGCCTAGACAAATGGCTCCACACATTTCTGCGGGGACACAGTTCAAAACATGACACCCCTAAAGTCCATCCTATCCATTATGAAGTATGACTAAAAGTCTACATTCATGATATCCAGCATTAGAACACCATGTCTCCCCAGGGTCCCTGAGAGAAGCTATGTTCTGAGTCCGCAATTTGGGAGTGTCAGAACACAGGACCCTCCACCCACAGCGACAGCATCAGTGTGGAGAACGGCTATTGGGGCCACTGGCTAGCTCTCTCCTCAGTCATCTGCCTCATACCTGTATCTCTGGAACCTCTCAAAGCCCAGGGTAGAAGTCCTGGAACCCCTGAAGCAGAAGTGCTCTAACACTAGCTCAGAAGTCACTTTTTCAGGGAAGCCTTCAATAGTATTCTTTACATCTCTGCTTATTGCTCTTGTCATTCTGTATTGCAATTACTGTTTAATTGCCTTTATTCTTACCAACCTCCAGGAGAAAGTCTAGCACAGTGTGTAGCACATGTGGTATCTACTAGGTGCTCAGTAAGAGTTTGTTGAATAAGGACTGAAGGCCAAGAGTAGTTCCTGAAGAGTCCTGGGAATCTGCTGGAATTCCAGCATCCTTACTTCTGAAAGTGCCATCAAAGAGGCTGGCTTTGATAGTGGACAGGGTGGCCAGGCAGGAGCTTCTCTTGGCAGCTATTCCTAGGGCACTAAGGTTTCTGCATTTGACCCACTGGAAATGACTCCTAAGTGTTATTGCTGAGATTCCAGGAGACACAGAAGAATTGTGTTTTTCAGTATAAGGGTACTGACGTGCTCCCCTGCTTAACTCAGTACCTGATAGCTCACCAACAAAAACTGATCCCTTCAGGAAGTCACTGTGTACGGTCTAAAGACAAGAAGACAGTTGTGATTTCAAGTGGCTTATCGCACAGCGAGGCAGCTAACTGAAAACAAATCCAAGTATCTCAGGAAGGGACAATGAGGAACATCTACAAGCAGTTTAGTGGCAGGAATGGGGAAATAATACTTCTACATACGACGTAGTATGAAAGACAGATATCCTTGTCACTGTTTAATTGCTACTTCTTAATGGTTTTTTTCAAGATGAAATTCAGTCTCAATGTTATGCTTTATGCTGTTTTTATTATTTAAAAAATTAGCAGTAATAGATGCTTATGAAAATTCAGAGTAAATAATTACAAAATAATGTAAAAGTTGCTTTTCACACTTTGCCTCTATTAACAAGCACCAATCTTAATTCCTCCTTCACAAATTGGTAGTTTAGGAAGAAACTAATCTATGAGACAAATAATCTATACAAATCCTGACTTCATCTACTCTGACACTAGATGGTGCCCAGCTACCACTACTGACCGTTATAATGGGGGCCCTTCAGGATGGATGGATCCTGATAAAATGGGAAAAAATGTGGAACAGAACATCAAATTCCCTTAAAAAAAAAAAAAAGACTTGCTGGACTGGTGGAGACTATTGCCTGAGATACTCTTCAAACTTTGAATTAAGATGAACCCTGAGGTCACTCTGCAGATAAATGACAAAGCTGACTCACAGAACACCGAATGTCACCTATAAGTACTGTGCTCCTTTGAAAAATTACTAGGAGACCAAGTGGTCAACATTACTTTAAAACAAAGATACGAATGTAACAGGGAAGGGACTAGATGAATGGCAACGGAACAACCAGAATCCAAATAAGGAGAACAGCCATGCATCGTGAAATAATAGAACCAATATCACTGAACAATTAGTGCAGAAATTTTTGAGTGGGAACCTAAACCACTGTGTAAGCTTTCACCGAAAACACAATGAAATGTCATTATTTTCAAAAAGGTAGTTTAGTATGCATCCCATATACTTGACTGCTCAAGCAGGTGTTGAATAGGAAGAAGCAAAACGACAATCCCTTTTTGTACGGTTATTATGCGTCCTTCCATCTCCATGCTTGGCCTGATTGTAAACTAAGGATCTACAATTACAGAAACTATAGGTTAGTATTATCACAGTGATTGGTACCCTAAATGGTATGAAAGCACTGTTTTTCCCACGTAGCCACAAGAAACTCTGAAGATACAAGTATCCTCAATGAGCACAATATAGTTTATGAAGAAAATGTTCTACATTGTACTTTGGTGAATAGGGCCTGGGTCTTAAGAGCTGGTGAGCAGCCATCTAAGATTTGCCACTGGTCTCATCACTTCAGGAGCAAGGGAGAATGAAGAAATCACAAACATAATGGAAAGATTAGTCCCCTTGAAGGATCAGTGGACCAAAACCACCGCAGCCTCCACCAGACTGCGTCCAGCACAACTGGATGGTGCCTGGCCACCACCACTCTGCCAGGGATCACAAGAGACATTCCTTGACACAGCTGGAGAAAAACGTAGAATAAAATTCTAACTCACAAAGAGAGACCAGACTTACTGGCCTGACAGACACTGCAGCAACCCTGACAGTATGCCCTCAGACACCCTTCTAGCTCAGGCCAGAAGCCACTCCTGACGTTCACCCTTCAGCCAAAAATTAGGCCCATAAGGTAAAATGAAATTAAAGGGGTCCACTAACCCAGAGGCAAAGGCCAGAAGGCAGGAGGGGACAGGAAAGTGGGTGATTGGGAACCCAAAGTCTAGACAATAGAATGTTGCCATGTCGTAGGGTTGGCAACCAATGTCACAAAAAAAAAAAATGCATACTATCTGTTTAATGAGAACCTAGTTTGTTTAAAAAAAAGAAAGAAAAAAATATTAGCAACCAACTTAGGAAGGATGATGATAACCAGACTGACATCTTTAGGGCATTGTTCGATGACAGGACACCCTCGTGGTGTAGTGGTTAAGTGCTACATGTGGCCCCTAACCAAAAAGGTCAGCACTTTGAATCTGCCAGGCTCTACTTAGAAACTCTATGGGGGAGTTCTACTCTGTCCTATAGGGTCACTAGGAGATGGAACTGACTCGATAGTAATGGGTTTGGTTTCCCGTTTTTTTTCTTTGATGATAAAACACTTGTAACCCTTACTCCCCGCAACTGCTACCTCCTTCCCTTGACCCTCCACCACGGGGGCTGCACCACTGTTAACACCGCTGATGACACGAGGTTGTCAGTATGATTCCCTGTGTCCAGATGTACTGCTTACCAAGAACGTCTTAATAGCAATCCTGTATGCCTTTAGTCTTCTTAAGTATGAAGATAGTGACTGCAGCCAGACAGATGCTTGGCCCTGGCTTAGGAAGACACTATCTTGTTTATCTCTTTGCAGAAGGGTGCAATGGAGTTAAAAGATGTAAAGTTGGTACCTTGTTTCTTAGAGCTGGGTCCGCCCCAGCTTCCAGGAGGAGAGCTACTGTTTTTATATTACCACTGAGCACTGCTGCGTGGAGTGCTGATGTCCCGTTCTAAGAGAAAAGACAACATGGGTTATGAGGGAGCTCACAGATATTTGCATTTAGACATCATGAACCTGCCTGAGTGATGACACTAAAGTCAGAGGCTTGTTATTCCTTATCTTCCCTCTTACAGACTTAAATTCTTTTGTAACTTCTGGTGGGAAACATATACACACTGTACGAAACATCTGTTTTCTCTTTAAGGACAACTTACGCTGTGACTGTACTTTAGATAAGCCACTTCCAGAAAGCCTGGAGGAACGGCTGGCTAGCCCATGAGATGACCTGTTAGCCCAGCTACAGACACTGCACTTGTACAGGTGCCAAGAGAGTGACTGTGTCAAGTTACTGGGCTTATGACTAAGGGGGCGTGAGACGAGAAAATTCCATGGTCTAAACGGCTTGGAGGATGGGTTGCTGACATTCTATGAAACTGCAAATATTTCTGAAATCAGAAAGCCAGATTCTGGGAGGGGTGGGGAAGAAAATACAATAAAACTAACCTAAGAACAATGGGCAGACATACAACGCTTTTTCTGGGGGGTATATATGTCCATGTGTAATACCTACCTGCAAATTTGGTTTCCAGATTAATTATTTACAATAAAGAATAAAAATAAAAAAGTCTAATTTTTGTAACACAGTAAAATGTCAGACTCAGAAAGGAATTTCAGCAACTGGCATTTTTCTTCACTTGCTTTTGTAACATGCATGGTAATTCACTGATCTGCTAATATTTCAATTATGTAAACATCAACCAACCTGTCCATTTCATCTATGTGTGAGAGGGCTAAGAATCAAAAACTAAGCCAAAAATAGAGCTCTTTGAAGTGAAACTATGTATCAAAAACCTACCTCTAAACATATTACTTTATTTCCTAGAGTTTATTGGACCTCTAGGGTCACTATGAGTCACACCCAACTCGAAGGCAGTGGGTTTATTCTCAAAGACAGATCATTTGGTCTTCCTTTACAAAGTTTTAACAAGTGCAGCTTTTTGGTTTCCAAGCTCATGGACAATTAGAAGCAGCTACTGGGACAGCAGACGGGGGCTAGCACACTGACTTCAGCAGTTATACATTAGCTGACAGCAAGAATGGAGTTTAAAAATAAAGACACCAGACACACTGTCTCCAATCCCTTCCCCCCAGGTCTTTCAAGGCCAAGAAGACATTATACAGATTAAGAGAACCTGAAGGCAGAGCTCTAAGAGTGCTGAGCCACTGTGTCAGTCTTAGAGCAGGTTTGGTATAGTCTGTTTCAGAAAACAGGAGAATATATATATATATATATATATATATATATATATATATATATATAAAGGACCAGCAAACTATGGCCAAATCCAGCCTATCATCTGCTTTTTTATGTCCTGAGCCCTAAGAATAATTTTTACATTTTTAAATGGTTGAAGAAAAATTAGAATACTCTGTGACATGTGAAAATAAGCTTGAAACCATAAATATAGCATCCATAAATAAAGTTCTCTTGGAACGCTGCCACACTTGTTCACACAGGCGTTCTCCAACGCGCTTCAGCGCTACCACGGTGGTGTCACTGGACTGGCCTGCCAAGCCTGAAATATTTGCTATCTAGCCCTAGACAGACATACTCTGCCGACCTCTGGTATATACTGTAGTTTTAATTCAAAATGACAGTTAACTTTTAAGAGTTTCAGGGTCTGTTCTGTGGAAGAAACATCCAGATAGATGTGCTTGTTTTACTTCATGCAAGGTAATGAAGCAAACTAGTTCTGTGCTTCAGAGAATCGAGAGAGGGACCATGAGTATTTGCTCCTCTCTTTATGCTTAAGTTCTCCAAATGATATTCATACGGCTTACTTTCTAACTTAGTTGTTTCATTAAACAAAACCAAACACCGAACCAGCTCCCCTGGAGTTGATTCTGACTTATGGTGGCCCTATGTTGTCACAACGGAACTGTGCTCCACTGGATTTTCAATGGCTAGTGTTTAGAAGCTGATTGCCAGGACTTTCTTCAGACGTACCTGTGGGTAGACTGAAACCACCAACCTTTTGGTTGGCAGAAAGTGCATTAACTGCACCATCCAGGGGCTCCTTGTGATTTCACTAGTAATGTCTAATTTTTTTTCTGGAAAACTCAGTACTGATAGATGATGGTTCAGTCTTTTAACACCTTCTCATGTCTCACCAGCATCTAGAAGCTGTGTGTTTTTTCAAGAATACAACTAACCACATTAATCATACCCCAATTCTACTGCAGACCTCAAGTGTGGACTTTAATTTTACACCCTTTCTCTTCTGCAGATTTCTAAAATTTTTCTTTACGCCTTACCTTCAAAACACCAAGAGTGGGTGAGAATTTAAGCAACTCCTCTATAACATGACTGTACCCTTTGTTGGCTGCTTTCAATAACGCTGTTGTACCATCCTTCACGGAGAGAGGAAAATAGAAGTTGATCATTAATGTACATACGTGTTATCTGAGAGTTAGATGTTACTTCAGAACTGAGAAGCGGGTAAGACGTATCAACTAAAGCACAGACTTCCAAAGTTTCTTAATCTAGACACATTTTAGAGCATATTTAGCAATTAATTCTGCATGAAAGGATACCAGGGAAAATACGTAGCTTACTATCCAACTCGACGGCTTGGCTGGGCTTGGCATACTATCTTAGAAGCCTGCCATTTGGGAATTCACATGCCTTCAGTCCCTCGGAACATTGGCTTAGGGACAGGGGAATTTCAAGAGCATATTTTTTCAGGCACTGATGGACTAAAGAGGTACTCTCAGCCTGTAATGCATGACTCAGGAGGAATCAATTGTCCAACTGTTTTTAATAATTTAATGCAAAGCTGCATTGACTGTTTAAAAGTTTTAAATGTACTTTTTAAATTTTCCCTCCCCTGCATGCAACCTTGCTGCAGTCCACCCAAGGGACCTATTTTCCTGTGTGTGTGTGCTAAGGAGGAGAAGCTGACATCTGTTACAAAGTAGGAAAGGACAAATTCAAAACTTAATATTCAACTGTGTCATTAGCTTTTGTCCTCCAGAGACTTTCTCGACTCCTTTTTATTATCATGCTTTAAGTGTCTCTCACTGTGTCTGGAGGACTCAGCTCACAAAGTTCCCCTCCAGGTAAAGAGACACACTGCCTGCTGTTCGAATCTGGCTGGACTCAGAAAGAAAAGACTGGGAGAGGGAGCAGTGAGGAGGTCAGGAATGAGTCTTGTGACTTCTCTTTTCTGGGCTTAGACTTGCAGAGGCAGAAGGTGGGTCAGATAAATGAGGGAAATACTAAGGACAAAGAAACCAGGCACAGTGAAAAGGAAAATCCAACACTGGAATATAGGCAGGTATAATTCTCCCCTATATGCCCTCAGCTGCTGTAGGGTAAGGACTTAACGAAGCAGAATTTAGTGACTCCACAGGTGGAGGTTGCTGGGAGCACAACAGGGAATACTTTCCAACCCCAAACAACAGACCCTGCACTGCCCAGCTGCAGACCATGGCACAGACGCCAGCAGGGGCCACAGCCATGGGTGGATGGGGAAGTTAGGGACACACAGACCAGAAAAGCCTCAACCCCAGTCTCCTAATCCTCCCACCAGGCTAGAAAGCAAGTTTCCATCACCGCCAGTTCATTCAGGGGTCATCTTAGGTATAGGAGGATCTCGGTGGAATTGAAGAGTTTTTTTCCTTAGTGACTACACCGTGCTTGCTAAAAGTACTGGGTTATACCAAGTGTCAACTGAACTGGATGTTTATTTCCCTACTAACCACCAGGTGGAGGTTGGGAAAAAACCCAGGTAAGTTATGGACACATACAGACACTTTCTCTGCACCTCTCAGCTGAGTTATCTTCTAGAGCTTCTGACGTGCATTTTCAACTCTAAGCCTACCCACTGAACTGCGTTCACTGGGAAACTCACGTTCCTGGCGGCGTCCCGCTCCGCTCCGCGCAGCAGCATCACCCTTACCACCTCACTGTGGCCCATCTGCGATGCAATCCACAGTGGTGCAGTCCCATCCTGGGGGTTGAAGCCAGGGTGGTTGGCTGTGACATGGAGGTGTACCCCCTCCAATCACATAAAATCAAAAAACCAAACCCAGTGCTGGAGAGTTGGTTCTGACTCAGTGATCCTACAGGACAGAGTAGAACTGCCCCACAGAGTTCCCAAAGAGCACCTGCTAGATTTGAACTGCTGATTTTTTGGTTAGCAGAAGTAGCACTTAACCAGCATGCCACCAAGGTTTCTTCAACTCATAGACAGCTGCTTAATACCAGGTTTCTGAAACTGAAAACCTGAGGAAAGGGTTTCCTGACAACAAATCACATACTTTCCAGGTAATTCTGATACTGAGCTATACTGATAAGAGGAGGAGGGTGTTATTCACTGACCTATAAACACCAGTTGCCATAGAGTAGATTCAGACTCATGGTGACCCTGTGTGTGTCACAGCAGAAGTATGCTCCATAGGGCTTTCAAAGGCTAGTTTTTCAGTAGATTGTCAGGCCTTTCTTTCAAGGTACCTCTGAGTGGACTCAAACTACCAACCCCACTGTTAGCAGTTAAGCACGTAAACCACGTGCATCACCTAGGGACCCACACATATCTACATAATCTGGGGTTCCTTGAGTAACTGCCAACATTCAGCTTTTCGCTTATACAAACAGTCATTTTACAGCAAACCCTGTTACCATGGAGTGTTTCACAAGACTGGAGCTCCATGGAACTCCGTGTTTTTAACCCAGACTCTGAAGTTTGTGTACTTAGCTGGTGAGTCATAGTCATGGTCACCTGCACACCACACCACACCACACTGCGGGTGGTTCATGTGGAGCATGCAGTTTCCTCTGAGGTGAGGTCTGAGGGCCAGAGATTAAAGCCAAGTCTCCTACTGTTCTATTGTGATGTCCAAAAGTCCTCACATCCATATCACTCTTCAGGGACTTCACAGTATTTTAGTAACCAAGAATGCTCTTTTTATCTCTAATAAAAGAGACAATTGGAGTGGGCAGCCAGAACTAATTTTTGACCTATTTTTCAGGACTGATCTCGCCCCCCCTCCTCTAAAATCCCTGGCTTCCTCTACCTGACCCAGGAAATCACACTTGAAACTGACAGGAACCACTCAGATAATAATCCTTGCAACCTTTACAGCTTCTTTGGGTACATCAACCAAGTGGAGAGACAAGTGAAAAGTGCCAGGGCAGCTCAAGCACCTGTTTTTGAGATTGTCCCAGGAGACAACCGGCAATGTCTGGGATCCCAGCCTTTAATATGCATATTCCACCAGCCTGCTCCTGTTTGGGTGCCCTTCCCAAACTCCTTTCATTGTTCTCCCGAGGCCCCTCTGCTGGCACCGCATATAACTTCTTTAAATCCCCAATTCTGCCTCACCAAGTCAGACAGGCTTCGAGAATGCACATGCTGTCTGTCCCCTGTGCTTCTGGCAGCACAGAAATGCAACATTTTGACCACTCACCCAAATACCTTTCTCAGAGATTGGCTTTTCTGGGACAGGTAAGGAGAATCCAAGAATCTGGAGCTTTGTCTGGTAACAGTTTTATGTGGAATGTGATACTGTGTCTTTTGGGAGGTGATGACATCAGCTAGTTACAGCAATTTGGGTACTGTTTCCTGTGTATTATTCCCTTACAATCCTGGTAACACTGGGCCATGAGGCTGAAATGTACTGCTCTGGGTGGTGTGGATTTGTAAGTACAGGGATTCCTGCCTAACAGAATGGAAAATGAAAGCCCTTATAATGCTGGAATTTTTTTTTTATTATGATTGACTGAAAATGTACATTCCCATATAAATTCGCATGCTCACCTATATGCAGCTTCCACTGCTCTCCCTGTCTGGTGACAGCACACTTCTCTTCTCTGCTCCATACATGTCCTATCCTCCAAACAGTCTCCTATCTCCTCTTCTCCACCCACTCCCTTTCCTCCAGCAAGAGGTCAGCAGGATGACCTCCTATAGATGTATAGAACCACAACATTCCCACAAGATACGGTCATTCTGCATTGCCAAGTCCAATTCGTTGCTGTCTGAAATGTTGACCTTTATTATGATTTACGGACAGGGGCAGCATAAGGGGCCATGCTCCCAGGGGAACCCCTAAGCCCCCGGACCATCAATTGTGGTGGAATTTTTTTTTTTATGATTGAATAAAAAATGTACAATCCTGTATAAATCTGCATGCCTGGCTATGTGCAAGCTCCCTCTGCTCTCCCTGCTTGGTGATAGCACACTCCTCCTTTCTGTTCTATCCATGTCATATCCTCTTAACAATCTCCTATCCCCTCCTCTCCACCCTCTCCCTCACCTCCAGTAAGAGGTCATAATGTCGGAAATTTGCGGGGGAGGTTAGAAAGGGGGCAGAGGCCACAGGTCAGGCATAAGTGCCCAGACTCTCCTTTCCTCTGGCAATGAAACAGTAAGCTTAGGGTGGTAGAAACACCCAAGCAAATTTTGGGAACTCCAGATGGGGCAGGATTTTCTCTCTGGGTTGAAGTGAAGCCCAGAAAAACTGCAAGCCCTGTACAGAAGTTCAGCTCTCAGCTGGTACCTTAGAGAAGAGAAATTCCACAGGGGTAGCTGGGCCAGTGGGCCTGAGATGGAACCCAAGTCTTTATGGTCTATCTCACTCGGCCTCTGGGCGTCCACGTGTTCTGCTTACCAATGGAAAGTTACAAGTGCTGAGGGAAACAGTAACCTACAGTGAGCCTAGGGTTGGGAACAGAAAGCCACTGAGGTCATGACCTCTGGCCCAGAGATGACGGCAGGGTCAGCATAATGGTGGGACCAGGTGTGTCTCCGTGGGCACTAGTGGAGGACAGGTGGGGACCAAAGAGAAGTGTAAGTACAAGACAGGAGTCTCTACACTCCCATTCCACACCAATGATTGGGTGAGAGTCCTAACCCAGAAGGGCAGGAGAAGGGAGAAGAATCCAGAAATGACTAAATTTAGCCTCTGAGGTAATGAAGGGTGATAGAGCCCAAAGGACTGTTTTTGCCAGATATGATTGAATTACCCATCAGTGGGAACGGGGCTGGTGGGCAAGATGATGTAGTAACTATAGGGTACAAAGTTACATCTCTGCTGCAGGGTATAAATTCCACTCAAATCTACTAACCCTAGCAGGCCCTAGGATTATTATCCACTGCTGTCCTGGCAAAGAGAGAAGAGGTGGAGGTTTGAGCCAGTGGCAGAGGATGGCCATCGGGAGCCTAAAAGGATCCTGGGCACTGAGTGATGCTGGAGGACGCAGGCACCTCCGTGTCTTGGGAGTGATGTGGTGAAGACATACTGAAACACAGGAAGAGGAAAGGTGAAGACAGTCTTTACCTACTTCACAAGGCTTCTAAACACCTCTTAGACCTCCAATGTGAGTATTATTTATCATTCTAATCACACCCAACCTATCGTCATCAAGTTGATTCTGACTCATAGCAAACCTATAGGAAGAGCAGAACTGCCCCACAGAGTTTTCAAGGAGCATCTGGTGGATTTGAACTGCCAACCTCTTGGTTAGCAGCTGAATTCCTAATCATTATGTCACCAGGGCGGCCTATTTATCATTAGCAATAATAAATAGTACCTTAATTTGTACTTTTAGTTTAGTTTACCATACACTTCCACATTCTTTATTATTTCTCTCAATTCAGGATTTAATTATTTATTCATGTATTCAACCCATCAACAATTTCTGAGTATCTTCCAAGTCTCAGGCAGGGTGTTTAAACACAAAAGACATAATCATGGTCTCTGTTCTCAAAAGAACTTAATGTAGTAAAGACATGAAATCAGATGCATTTCAGTTGCATACAGTACTACAATAAAGGGTATGGACACAGAGGTACAAGATGAACCAAGAGAGAGGCTTCTGTACTGCAGAGGAGTTGTGGGGTCAGCTTCCCAGGTAGGGTGGAATCTGAGCTGAGTCTTGAAGGATAACCTGGATTCTGCCAGGTGTATTCCTGGTAGAAGGATGAGTACAAGAGAGTCACCATGGCTTGGACAGGCTCATTCATGTAGTATGGGGAATTCAGGGGGCTGCAGCACAGGGGTTGGGCAGGGGGACATGGGAACGCGACAGGGATTCTGGGCTCCAGAATGTTCTAAAGTAGTGCCGGGTTTTCCATAAATGACTACTTCTCCCTGCTCACCTCCTCTGCGTTCATTCTGTTCTTTATTGTCATCTCTACAAAAGGACAGGAACGGAAAGGCAGACCACGGCATGTGGGGCAGCCAGCCACCTACTCCATGTGCCGTTCAAGGCCTGGGTGTTACCAGTAAGATTATATTGATACTAATACATGGGGAAGATCTGGAGAGATGTTATTCGGGGAAAAACTATTAATATTATTTGTTTATCGTAATACTACTACTGCTCGAACATTTATCATCAAAATCAGAGTAGCCATCGTGGGCACGAAAAGTAGTCGCTACTTTCTGGCTGTGAGACCTTAGGCAAATCACTCTGAATCTCAGTGTCCCCTTCCGCAAAAATACTGTCTTCACAGAGATATCACAGAATGAGAAAACATACACAAAGGTGTCGAGAGCACAAGGACTGGCTAACGTTAGAAACTAGCAAATGCTGGCGTCCCATGGAAGTGCAAATGGTTAAAGTACTCGGCTACCAACCAAAAGGCTGGAGGTTACAGTCTACCCAGAAGTGTGTCAGAACAAAGGACTGGTGATCCATTTAAAAAAATTAGCTACTGAAAATCCTGTGAAGCACAGATCTTTTCTGACACACACGGGGTTGTGTGTCAGAATCAACTCAAGGGCTACTGGCGGTGGTAGCAGAAAATTTTTGTTGAGTCTAAACATTATTTATCATGGAAATAATAAATAATGCCCCCGTTTGTAGTTTCAGTTTACAAAGCATGTCCACGTACCTGATGTGAATCTCCCAGTTACTTAGTGAGATAACTAATTAGTGAGCAAGGAGGAACTACTAGGTAAAACAAAATTTGGGGGTCACTTGTGTAGTTTATGACTGGTAATTATTTCCTCAAATCTGGTTTCCAAACCCAGGGAATTGAAAGTGAGTTAAAGAGTATTACCGTCAAATGAAGTTATTTGTTGATCACTTGGTTTGTGAATGTAAGGGGTTTTCCTCCTCTTCTGAACATCTCAATTTTGGTTTTCTCTTAATTTTTCTTTCTACTATGATGGTCAGTAAGTCCCTAAGTGGCATAAATGATTAAGTGTTCAACTACTAGCTAAAAAGTTGGCAGTCTGAATCCCCCAGAGGCAGCTCAGAAGACAGGTCTAGCAATCTGCTTCTGAAAGGACACAGCCTTGAAAACCCGATGGGCCAGTTCTGCCCTACATACATGAGTTCACCAGGAGCTGGAATTGACAATGACAAACACCAACGTTATGTTGGTCACAGAGTCTTCATTCTGAAGACAACTGTGTAATCAAAGTGATGGACATTAAGTCAATTTAGCTTCTTTTTGTAGAGCTTTGAAGAGAATCAGAATGCATAAAAAAGCAGGTTTTAAAATATTCAAATACTTTATGGCAAAAATGTAGTTTAAAAACATTTTTAATCAAACAAATCACCCTGAAGTAGAGGTTACTCTATAGTTAAATCAAGTAAAGCATTTAATTTGAATAAGAAAGAGTTGTGAGTCTACCCACCCAGAGACAGGAGATAAGAGATTCAATGTGACCAGAATAACACACATGCACAGCCTACTCACATATATCAAAACAAAGCAAAACAAAAATTCAAGACACAGTGAATACACATACAAAAAATAAATACTATAACTTTTTGATGCTTGGGAGACAACAGATAATATCAAATCACTTGAAGAAGCAGGACGAAACTGCTCCAACAAGTGACCAATATAATCAGAAAACCTTCTGGAGGAAGATACGGTAATGGAACTGCCTGAAAAAGAATTCAAAAGACTAATATACAGAGCTCTCCAAGAAATCAAGACAGAGATCAGAAAAACAGTCTAAACAAAGGAAAACACAGACAAAGCAACAGTAAGAGAAGAAAATAACAGAATAAACAGACTATTAGAAAACATACAAAAATAGCAACTAGAAATCCAAAAGATGAACTGAAAGTCAAGCCAGATTCAGAAGACAATATGGAACGACAGGTCAGATGGATCTTGGCTGAAAGCAGAGAATACCAGAAAGATGTTTACTTGTGTTTTATTGACTATGCAAAGGCATTCAACTATGTGAGATATAACAAACTATGGATAATTACATGAAGACTGGGAATCCCAGGACACCTAACTGCACTCATACAGAACACGCACACAGACCAAGAGGCAGCTGTTCAAAGAGAACAAGACGACACTGCATAGTTTAAAATAAGAAAAAGTGTTATGTCAGGGTTGTATCCTTTCACCTTACTTACTCAATCTGTATGCTGAGCAAATAATCTGAGAAGCTGGACTATATGAAGAAGAATGTGGCTTCAGGATTGGAAGAGGGCTCACTAACAATCTGTAATATGCAGGTAACACAACCTTGCTTGATTAAAGTGAAGAGGACTTGAAGCATTTACTGATGAAGATCGAAGACCACAGTCTTCAGTATGCATTACACTCAACATCAAAAAAAAAAAAAAAAAAATCCTCACAACAGGACCAATAAGCAAAATAATAAGTGGAGAAAATACTGACATTGTAAAGGATTTTATTTTACTCGGATCTACAACCAGAACTCACAGAAGTAGTGGCCAAGACATCAAAAATCACATTGCATCAGACAATAGACTTCTTTAGTGTTGAAAAGCAAAGCTGTCATTCTGAGGACTAGGCTGTGCTTGCTTCAAGCCAAGGTATTTTCAACTACCCCAAACGTATGCCAAAGCTGGACAATGAATAAAGACAACGAATAACAACAAAATTGCAGTTCAGATTCCCTGCAGCTCCACTCAAAAGCCAGCTGAGTAATTTTAAGGGAACCTCATTAACATCCTGTCACCCTGTGCCCTAAAATATCAGGATTCGTTAGGAAGATGATGTAAAAGTTACAAATCAGATTTACCTCAAACATTAAGAAATTACTTCAGGCAAATACTGGTGTTCTCATTTAATAAATCAAGAGCTTTCTAATGACTCACGGTGTCAGCAAAGATCTCACAGTAAAACATTAGTTTCCAGATGTCTTAAAACCCAAACCAGTGCCGCTGAGTCAATTCTGACTGACAGCGACCCTATAGGACAGAGCATAACTGTTCCATAAAGTTTCCAAGGAGTGCCTAATGGATTCAAACTGCCAACTTTTTGGTTAGCAGATACAGCACTTAACTACTACACTACCAGGGTTTCCTAATGCTTTACCCACTCAGGCCATTTTAACAATAAAATTACATTTTATTGTTCTTTTTTTGTTATCACTGCCTAACCTGTGACAAAATCAGCTATGACTGGGGTCAATTTTGCGATACAAAACTCATTTTCTTGGAATAGAATTAAATTTGTAGAGTTTACACTTTAAAGATGACAGGAGAAACTTGCTGATATGCTTTGGCTGGATAACCCAGTAAACTCAGTGCTGTCAAGTCAATTCTGACTATAGCAACCCTACAGGTCAGAAGAGAACTGCCCCATAGAGTTTCCAAGGAGTGCCTGGTGCATTTGAACTGCTGACCCTCTGCTTAGCAGACGTAGCACTCCACTACTATGCTACCAGGGTTTTCTTTGCTGGATGTGTCCCCCCTAAAATATTTACAAAAATTTAGCTGGGCTGTGATTCCCCGTATTGTGTGACTGCCCTTCATTTTGTGATTTTCCTGTGATGTATATTAAAGAGGATTAGGGTGGGACTGTAAATCTCTTCTTAAGGTTACCTTCCTACTCCACTGTAAAAGAGTTACCCTGGAGTATGGCTTGCATTGTCTGTCATCCTTTTATCCTACAAGGGATAAAACAAAAGGTGAGCTAGCAGAGTTGGGAACCTCGCACCATCAAGAAAGTAGCACTGGGAGTACAGCACATCCTTCAGACCTGAGGTTCCTGCACCAAGATGCTCTATGACCAATGATTGATGCAACACAAGGACTTTCCTCCAGAGCCAACAGAGAGGGAAAGCCTTCCCCGGAGCAGACACCCTGAATTTGGACTTGTAGACTACCAGACCGTACAAGAATAAACCTTCTGTTGTTAAAGCCACCACTTATGGTAATTCTGTTACAGCAGCACTAGCTGACTAAAACAGAATTTGGTATCGAGAGAGTGGAGTGCTGCTCTAACAAATACCTAAAATGCAGAAGTGTTTTTGAAACTGTGAATGGATGGAAGACTCAGAAGGAACTGAGGTGAATTGTTAATACCAAAGAAGATACAGATGGTGAGAAATGAGCAGCAATAAACTGGCAGCAGCAGAACCAGAAGCCGACCCACAGAGCAAGAATGCTGAATACCTATGTGCAGGAGGTTTCCTGGCAGAGCGGGGTGCCCCTGGGCACTTGAATCAGTAAAGCTACAGAGCTTTGGCACACTTGCCCCTGCAGGGCAGATATGGGCCTAAGGCCTGGACCATGAGGCCATAGAAAGCAGAAGCTGAGCGTGAGAAACTGAGCCACCTCAGTCTTAAAAGTATGGCCATGACTTCCAAGGTTTGAAAGAGTAGAGCCAAGGGCCCTGATGTTTCTAATTGCAGAGCTGCCATTCTGTGGATTTTGAAAATTATGTGCTCGAAGCTGAGGGAGTAAGAGTTGCTGTGCCAGTGGGTCTAGAAGGCAGAGTTATAGAAGAGGGCTAGAGGGCGTCCACTCAGAATCTGAAGAGTGTGGCTGATACCTAGAGTCTGTAGGGCAGGACCACTGTGTAGAATGTCTCAGAAAATGGAAGATTATTTTCAAAGCTTTGTAATTTGTATTTTCAAAGGCTAATGTAATGTGTTCTGCTGACTTGCTTGTGGCCTGTTAAAGCCTTCTTTCCCTGCAATTTCTCCTATTTCTACTGGAAATATCTAGCGTATGCCTGCCTGTTGTACTCTGGAGGCAGATAACTTGTATTCTTGATTTCACAGATGTAGAGAAATTTTTTGTACTTGGAACTGATTTAAGACTTTTGGTATTATATGGGACAACATGTTTTTGCTGTGACTTTTGCTATGATGGGATGAATGTGTTACATGTTTCAAAGATGGGATTTTGGGGGCCAAAGGGTGGAATGTCACAGATTGAACTGTGTCCTCCCCCCAAAATATGTATAAAAATCTAGCTGGGTTGTGATTACCAGAATTGTGCGACTGCCCTCCAATTTGTGATTTTCCTATGCTGTATGTTAAAGAGGATTAGGCTGGAACTGTAAATCCCTTCCTAAGGTCACTTCCCTGCTCCACTGTAAACAGAGTTTCCTTGGAATGTGGCTTGCACCACCTTTCATCCTACAAGAGATAAAAGGAAAGGGAAGCTAGCAGAGAGTTGGGAACCACACACAGCATCAAGAAAGTAGCACTGGGAGAAGAATGCATCGTTCAGACCGAAGGTTCCTGTGCCAAGATGCTCTCTGACCAAAGACTGATGCAATACAAGAACCTTCCTTCAGAGCCAGTGGAGAAGGAAAGCCTTCCCCTGGAGCAGATACCCTCAGTCTGGACTTGTAGCCTACCAAACGGTGTAAGAATAAACCTTCCTTTGTTAAAGACATCCACTTTTGGTATTTCTCTTAGAGCAGCACTAGCTGACTAAAACAACATCCTTTAATTACAAGTCCACAGCTGGTAGTAAAAATGAATATAATTTGTGGGAATAATGGAGTTAATATAATCTATGAAAAGGAAAAATTTTATCACTTTTTTTAAAAGCAATTCTTATTTTATAGAACACCTTTTCCCCGAATAACTTTTCAGAACTGGACTTTTGTGATCCCAAACTCTTTTATATGCAGTTGTTGGAAGGGGGTTTTCACTTGCTCCTTGCTCCCTGCCCTGAAGCTGGGTCCTGGGACATGAAATGAAAAACAGCTTTGGTGTGTTGTGGCTGCCTTTGAACTTGGTTTACTCTTTAAACTTCTTGACTTCAGTATTACCATGACTCAGCTCAGATGTCAGTTAAAACAATCCATGCAAGATGACATACAACCTTTGAAATCAACTTGCTTTGCCAAAAAGGTGTATGAATAGTGAACTCAGGCATATGAATAATAGAAAATATTTTATAACTAGATCTGTCAAGGAACCATGGTGGTGCAGTAGGTAAGAGTCTGGCTGCTAACTAACAGGCTGGCAGTTCAAATCCACCAGCTGCTCCTAGGAAAGATTATAGGGCAGTTCTACTCCCTTCTACAGGGTTGATACGAGTCAGAACTTAGTTGACAGCACCTAACTATAACAGTAACAGATCTGTCACAGTGCCACAAGGATGCACTGACAAACTGGATAATTTGAGAGGTCTTTGTCATCTCTAATTTCTAATTTCACAGAAGTACCTTCAATAATGGTCTTCAGATCAAACTTAGGCAATCTAAAAACAATCAATTCTTTAAAATTAATTCTGGTAAAATGACACTTCTTATTCAGAATCAATCAACAATTTCAAGATAAGAAGAACCAACAAGAAAATATTAAACTCCGATTTGCAAACATCAACTCTGGCAGATAGGGGAGTGCAACTTTATCTAAAACTCGTTTCTCTTCCAGGAATGTTCCTGGGCCACCTAAATGTAAGAACATCTTAAGTTCTATAAACGTAATCTTAACATTTATAGCAGTGTCTGACACATGATAAGTGCTCAAGAAATACTGATTCAATGTTGAATAAAATAATTACCAAAAATCTAGAGCTGCATGAGAGCATTGGGATCATCTTGCTTTGCCCCCCTAACTTACAAATTAAGGAAGAAATGTTCCTAGATGGTAATTCACTTGTTCAAAAACAGAGCTAATTAATAGCAGAGTTGGATCTAGAACTCAGGACCTCCACGCTCCAATCTTCTATGCCCAAAGTGCATTATGCACTTGGGCTTTTAAAGACGGAAGAAGCCTGTGGTCATGAGCTCAGTCCAATCTTAAACCAAAACCACAAACCAAACCCACTGCCATCAAGTCAAATTTGACTCATAGTGACTGTATAGGACAGTAGAATAGCTTCATCATGTTTACAAGGAGTGCCTGAAGGATTTGAACTGCCGACATTTTGTTTAGCAGACATAGCACTTAACCACTATACCACCAGAGTTCCTGACCAATCTTAACGTTCCCATAAAACCAAACTTGCTGCCATCCAGTTGAATCAGCTCATAGTGACCCCACAGGACACAGCAGAACTGCTCCATGGGGTTTCTAAGGAGTGGCTGGTGGATTTGAACTACTGTGCCACCAGGGCTTCAAGGTTTCCACAGCTATTCATTTTAAGAATTCCCATATATTCCCATATACATCGTTGCAGTGGGTTAATTATTTTTTTGTGTGGCCTTTCTAGCTATGATCTCAAAATTCCTACCCAGTGACTGTGTGATAGGGTGGCTGTGGTCTACCGAGGAGGTCGGTCAGTTTTGTCTTAAAAGACAGACAATTCCAGAGCGAAGGGGTGAAGCCAATCACCACCAAGGAAGGACAGATTCAGCAGCAGGAGATGGTATGGTGGGGTTCCCAGCCTGTGGAGAGAGAAGGCTGAGTGTCTCTGGGCAGACACTGAAGGCCAAGGAATGGAATGGCTAGATCAGGAAGAACTCTACTGTGAGTTCTTGAGCCTGAACTGTACCTATTACTTCCCTAATAAATTCCGTAATTGTGAGTACAGTCTGTGAGTTCTGCACGGCCACTGCAATGAATAATAGACCCCAAGAGAAAGTGCTAAGGTAAGGAAAGGTGGTGTCAGAATTGGTGCAGACGGTGGAGACAGAAGGTGTGTCTAACCTCTACCTCATGGGAGCCAGCCTTGCCCTGCTCATCTTGGCTCTCCTTCCCCTCTGCAGGGCTGGAGGAGGTCTGACACTGCCCCCATACTACACTTATGTTACAATGGAAATCTCCCTGGGTGTCATTTACTGTAAGAAATCAGCTGGACTTTTCATTAGCAAACTACTTACATAGTGATGACAAAAATATCATTTTGTTACAAACAAATTCATTAGGGCAGAAATAGTTTCTACATACAACAATCTCACACCATGGAAACAATCTCAAATCACATCAATCCTATAGGAGAGAGAACCATTCCATAGTGTTTCCAAGGGGCTGCTGGTGAACTCAAACTGCTGACTGTTTGGTTAGCAGCTGGGCTCTGCTACCCTATGCCACCAGGGATCCAGTTGGTGCATACACCCCAAACAATCACACTTGTTGCTGTGAAGTCAATTCTAACTCAAAGACCCTATAGAACAGAGAGGAACTGCCCCATACGATTTCCAAGGAACAGTCAGTAGATTTGAACAGCAGACCTTTCTGGGTAGCAGCCATAACTCTTAACGGCTGTGCTACCAGGGCTACAGCTTCTACACAAGAGAATCTAATTACTATGTGCTTGGCTACCACCCAAAAGGCTAGAGGTCCAAGTTCACCCAGGGATGCCTTAGAATACTTGTAAAAAAATCAGCCACTGGGGGCATAGTTCTGTGACATACAGGTACAGGCATGAGTCAGAGTCCTGGTGCTGACACTGGCAATTCTAATGCTTTATATTTTTTGGTTACTGTTCCTAAAGTGTTGCTTGCATTATCTTACAGTTCCATTCCTTTAAACATCAATTAATTCACCAGATGCTATCTTGCTATTGGTAAATGAAGTCTTAATAGTGTTGTAACTGTGAGAGATGAAGGTGCAAAACCTGCAGATGATTTCAGTTTCTCTCTGACTTGGGGTAGAGGTGATGGGTAAGAGATAAAGGCAGGTATCAGCAAACGGTCTGGGCAAGGCCAAGGCTACCTGACCCTCCTCTATTTATCTATGGCCCAGGCTAGCTCATTCTTGTCACTCAAGTGCAGTACTCTATTAAAACAGCAGGTGGCAGAGTGTGTATTTGACCTCAGACACCAAACACCTGTGTTTCAAAAATACTGAACTCTGTTGTCAGCTTGATTTCATAGGCTTTCAGGTGGACCCAAAGCAAAGAGCAGGAGAGCAGTACAAGGGACTGCTTTTGTGTGGCCTTTCTCTCCATCGCCTTGTCACTCTCCCCAGGTGACTGGACAGGACTGTGCAAAGTGGGTAACCATAGCCTACCAAGGGGATTGGCCAGTTTTGCCATCTCACCGGGCTTGAAGTGAGCTATACCAGAGGAAGGAGGGAGAGAGGACCCTACCACCACTAAAGAAGGATAGCCAACAGTGGAGCATATCCTTTGGACCTGGGATCCCCTTGCTGCGAAGCTGCTAGGACCAGGACACAGACAGGACACTGTAACACTGAAGACAGCAAGAGGTGGCAGAGAAATGGCGGCAGCAGAAACTGGCAGGAGACGGTGCAATGGTCTTCCAGACCACGGAGCAAGGAAGCCGAGTGACTCCAGGCATGTCTGGAGCCAGGTTTGTTGGCCTGTGGATTTAGAGCCGACTGCCCTTGGGCCAAGGCTTAATGGTAGTGTGGGGTGCATTTGGGCATGTATCGGCAGAGCTACAACTGCTGTTACACTTG
Organism: Heterohyrax brucei; assembly: GCA_028571685.1. Taxonomy (NCBI): domain Eukaryota; kingdom Metazoa; phylum Chordata; class Mammalia; order Hyracoidea; family Procaviidae; genus Heterohyrax; species Heterohyrax brucei. Next base: position 23,671,538 of record CM053152.1, read on the forward strand.
CCTGAGCAGTGGTAGATGTGAGGACCAGAGAGGGGCACACCTGCAGCACAGCTGGGAAGAGGCTGTCCTGGTGGAGGAACTGTATCCTGACTAGACCTGAGCCCGCATTGTAACTGGTTACTTCCCTAATACACCTCATAATCCTGAGTAGTGTATGTGAGTTCTGTGTGGCCGGTGCAGGGAATTATCAAACACAGCAATAGGCACTGCCATAGGAGGGATGACTGGTGTCAGAACTGGGAGAGGCAGCAGTGTAAGGAGGCAAGTCTGACCTCCTTGGGAATTAGCCCTGGGCTGTAGATCTTGATCTTTCTTCCCCCTCATGAAGTCAAGGCAAGTCAGACGTGGCCTCTATACCATTTTTACAAGCAGAAATGCTAATAAAAGGTTTACTTTTCATTACAGAAGCAAAAGGGTTGCTGACTTGCTATCTCAGGTGTGTGCAGGTATGGGACAGCTGGCTCTCCTCCCTGCACTGCTTCTCCATCCACTTGGGCAAATATCGGCAACAGGCATTACCTGCCTCGGCTGGTTGACTTTTGCTCCCGAAGTCAACAGTAATCGAATGACATCCAAGTAACCACCCTGGGCAGCAAGGAAGAGTGCAGTGGCTCCATCCTGAGACATATCAAATTACAAGTAGTATTACAAAAATCATCTTTCACGTTTATTTAAAAAGAAATGAGATTTGAAAAAAAATATTTAACACAATTTTCTATTCCTATCCCCTTTTATATTTCCATCCTTTCACCTGTAAAGAGTGTTAGTTAAAAAACAAAAAATTTCCTAAATGTCTTGTTTTTACAAACACGGAGTAAAAAATGTCTGTGGATACATTTTTCTTATCCCTTCCTCTTTCTTGCCTCCCTCTTTGCATCTTCCCTGCCATGTTGCTTCTCAAGTATAACATAAGGTGCTTCTAGAAAAACGATCCTACTGAGAACCCCAATCAATTTGCTCCCTGCCAACCCAGCACATACAAACAACAAGCCCAAAGAAAGTGCTCATTTCCAGTTTTCTTTGGTTTTAACTAGGGTTTTTATGTCTCCTGGGCATTTGTTTTCTTCAAGTGTCACTAGGTAATTCTATCAAGTTTACTGGCAGTTGACAACATGCCTTCCCTCCAGATGTCCCCTCACGCAGACACATTCACAGTACACAGTGAGCTTCTTTCTTTTTATATCACAGTGAGAAACAGGAGCACATCCTTGTGGAAAATACCTAGTTAACCGAGCTAATTACCACTCCTCTTATCAGGAATGCTAACCACAAGTTAAAATACAATACACCCTTCCTTGCACGTTCAACCAGGTATGTAGGTGGAGGTCCTGGATTTTCAGTGGGTGTCAAACTGTACGGATTTTTAAGCAGATATTTGAAAAAGAATAAAAATTTCAAGCTACTCCCCAGTATACTATTGTAGGTCTATCGTACCCTTTGCAGCTGGTAAATCTCAGGAATTTTCTACAATGGACTATCCACACATTAGACTTTTCTCTGTGCACTACACGTTTCAGTTTCTAGCAGTTTCTAAGGACCATTGACCATTTTCCCTCTATATTTCAGTTGTTCTTAATGGAAACATCTGGGCTGTTTGAGTAGGGACAAAGGTCTTAATGTAGAAAGGAAGTTATGATATATGAACATTTAAGTCTATTAACAGAGAGGAATTTTATAAAGGAATGGGATTTCCAAAACCTTCCCTTTCTAGGATTATGTGTCAGCCTTCCATAAGAATACTGTCTAACAAGTACAAATTCTGCACCCACAGTCAATCTGAGTTGATGACTGTTAAAAATAATGCTATGAAAATCACAGTCCACTTGCCTTTTCCAGACTTTGGCTCTTCCTGTTCAGCCTTTACACACACATACTTAAACACATTCTCAGATACAGCCAAAGAATGTTCAGACCCAGCCACGTGTCAGATGCCTGATGCCCAAGTTTGGCTCTCAGAGAGTCTGACTCAGCAGGCCTGGGAATCAGCACATTTTTAAAGCTCCCCAGGTGATCTGGGCAGCCAGAACTGAGAATCACTCTTTTGGACCATTATCAAGGAATTCAATCATTCACTAGAAATTACTACAGCCTCAAAGGATGTTACTGATTTCTTAGTACAAAGGGTAAGGTTAGTCGCACAGTACTTCAAAAAGGCCCATGACTGTGGTAACTCTGCACAGTGTTCCAATGCAAAAGTTCACATCTATGCATCTCATTATTCTGCTATGGAAGCACAGTGCCCTGGGCATAGGGCTACACCTATGGCTGGAGGGTAGCCTAAAGTATGGTTCATGGATAACTGAAGTAAATATTCTTCAATTCTTTACCATGAGATGCATCCAGTCCCTTCAATAGCTCTTATTTTACTTTTTCTTATAACATGGGAACACTTTCTGCAATAAACCGCACAGAATTATTGCGACAAACAATGAAAAGAGCCATTGGGTCATGTACTAATTGCCAGTTAGCTGCAAATAGAGCCCACAATGGCAGTGGATACCCGTCAAAGGTCAGTATGTAGGATTTCACAAGACCTTCTTCACCACCCTTACTTCCCTTCCAAATACCTGTTTTTTCTTCTTGGTGTCCCTCCTCACAAATAATTCTGAAACAAGGTGAATTTATATTCATTTTCAGCAAGCCCATATGCTGGGTGGCATGGTTTGACATGATGTGTACATATGAATATGCATAAGTTCTGAAGATTGTATATGAAATGTCTCATTTGTGTAACAGATTTAAAAAGGTAGAACAGATTTATGAATACGATTGTGTGGTTTCCACATAGAAAAAGTTGACCTGGTTAACTATCTTTTTTTCTTGATGTCTCAGATTCAGTCCTAAGGTTCATTAAACTCTTTGAAGCTGGCATTCCTGGCATCTGAGTTGAACCCACTGGTGTTATTTCTGACAACAGAAGTGGTGAGTGTCCACCTGACGCCCCCTTGAAATGCACTCACATAAAGCTGGTCATGGATGTTGGCTCCATGCTTCAACAGTGTCTCCACCACCTGCATGTGTCCATACTGGCTGGCGGCCAGCAAGGCAGTGCCCCCGTCCTAGCAGCACAGAAAGTACACACACATGAGAAACTATGGAAGCAAATGAACCACGCAGATATTCCTCACACTGCAAGCATTTTCTCATGGATGACAATCAGCTCATGTTTATCCTTTACTTCCTTCTTCTTTGTAATCACGACACAGTTTACCTTAAGAACATCATTACGGTGTATACTTGATGACCTACAAGAAATACAATTATTTGACAAAGTTATGACTCATCGGCACTTGGCTTGGCTATTATTACTAATTTAAAAATCTCCCAGGCCAAATGCAGAAGTATCTGTTTGATTTTCAATACAGAAATCACAGAATAGAAAGTCTGAAGCAACCAGTTCCATCTTGTAATGACCTCAACAGCCCTCTGTGGCTTCTGGCCAGAGACCGTCTTGACAAGTGTGGGCTTCTCCCCCCAGTTCTGCCCAGCCACAGGCTACAGAGATGAACGCGCTTTTATGGGGTAACCTTTGGGCCATGGCTGTCATGGGTAAGATCTGCATCTATTAAAAGCATTGAAAAACAGAGCACATTCCATATGCTTCTCACCATCCTGCTTAGCATTTGCCTCTGAGCATGTGCCAATATGTCCACACGTCTTTTTAAATGTGGGCCAACAACTAAGTATGCCTGTAAAATAGATGTGGTCTGATTTGGGACAGCACTTTACTCTGTTTACCTGTTCTACTCGCATGTGGCCTAAGTTAGAAGTACTTTTTAATGTCAGTAACATTGCACTACTGAGGCATGGAATTTGGGGTCAACTAAAACCCTTAACAGTTTTCCTCAAGTGCTGCAACTAAGGCTCATCTTTTCCCATCTAGGACAGATGAGTTGCCGGTTCAGGTCTGTGAATTTGTATGCGGACATTTAAGCTACTTAAAAATAATAGAAGAATATGTAAGACATAAATCATAAATATACAATAGTATGGTCTTTACATGTCAGCAAACGTGTTTATTCAAGATGCCTACCCTCAGGAGGTCTGATTCAGCAGGATGACGTGAGGTCAGAAATATGCCTTTTGACCAGTCATGAGGGGTGACTGTGATTATGTGGGTGGCAAGCAGGCCTTGCTTGGAGAAGCTCTTGTGTTCACAGGAAGGTAAAATCTTGGGATATGAGAATGTCTGGGTGAGTCTTCACTGACAGACAAGCTGTGTGGTGGGGGAGCTGGGCTTTGAAGGCTGGGGAGTAGAGGATAGAGACCAAAAGGCTGGGGGCAGGGGTTGCTTAGTAGACTCAATGAACATGACCAGTTCCAAGTTTTGTTCTTTCACTGTTTGGCTCCCTGCTAATTGACGTCACAGAACAGAGAAAATGTGATGATCATTACAAGAGCTGATTCCTTTTATTTTTACAAACACAGTTTTGGAGGATACAGATTTAATAACAATGAGAACAACTGTTGAAACAAAGTGAGTTTTGATGATGGGATCATATTAATATTCAAAGCCTCCTGACACACTCTTTTCCCATGGAAAGTTCTTAGACACCTGCAGTTGATCTAATGGAAACATTTGGAATTTTCCATCCTGGCCCTATGTTACATGGATTTCTGGAACAGCACAAACTGGCTTTAAGTCAGCAGGAATTGTCAACCAAAAAGATTTAGGCAACAGTTTGATCACACATGATCACTTTTCTTCAGTTAAATGAGTTGACACTTAAGTCTTGTAATTTTACATTCTATTTCAGTTGCATTTTTTTAGAATGAAAAATAAAACAATAATATAGATGTATATACATACATTTTATATCTGCTGTGTATTATATTGGCACCCTGGTGGTACAGTGGTTAAGAGCATGGCTGCTAACCAGAGGTTGGCAGTTGAAATCTACCAGCTGCTCCATGGAAACCCTATTGGGCAGTTTTATTTACTTTGTCCTACAGGATCACCAGGAGTCAAAGTCAACTTCACAGGAATGGGTTAGGTCTTGATATCTTATATGGGGTATGTCTGGAGGCATACACACAGTGCAACAGCAGGCTTCAGAAGTCAGAAATCCCTTCTAAAACTGAGCTCTACTTAATAGTTATGATTTTAATGGGGGAGATACAAACCTGAAAAAACTCCCTTGATATCTAAAAATCACATATTAGCAGATTAAGAAAACCCAACAGTTTCTAACTGGAGCAAATTTTTTGGAATTTTAAAATTATGATTAAAAAAATTCCTGAAAAACCAAATCTATGGCTCCTGAGTTAATTCCAACTCATAATGACTCTACAGGACAGAGCAGAACCACCCCATAGTTTCCAAGGCTGCATCTTTATGGAGGCAGACGGCCACATCTTCCACCCATGGGTCAGCTGATGGATTTGAACTGGGGATGTTTTGGTTAGCAGCCGAGCACTGAACCACGTGTTACCAGGGTTTCTTCAAAATTATGATAAGACATAGCTGGCAATTACAACAATCTTATGGCAGTTCAAATTTTGCTCCTACAAAAATATTATATAAAACCATACTGAACAAAAAAAAAATGGATCTTTCTGCTGTTTTGGATTTCTGATCCATAGGGAAAAATGAAAAAAGGGTTTCTTTAAAGGAAGACCCACAAGTAATTGCTCAACTGAACAAACTATTATTGTATTTCATAGTTCAGTGAGGCCAGCTCGTGAAAATAAATGACCTGGCAAATCAGCTTCCTTAGAAATTGCTCAGATTCATGAGGATCACCTTAATACCTTTCATAGTTCCTATTGTAAAAGAACATGGCAACAGAAAAAGTTATAAACACACCTACAGTTGTTCCCCTTCTAGTTACAAAATGTAGTGCTCCCGAGTAGAACGCCACAGGGAAGAAATAATCTAAGTAATTTCCCACAAAATCCTCCAATCGTGAAGCCAGTGTAAAAATGTAATGTTGGGAATGGAATCCCTAGGATCAATCCTTGAACAAGCAACCTTGAAAAATCTACCTTCTTAGGCACGAATGTCTTACAAAACGAAAAGCACAAATTCATGTTATAGATGAAAGAAACACATACCCATCTGGTCACAGGGTATGAATTTAAGGAGGTTCTCTTACTTTGGTCCTAAATTCGGTGGATGCTCCAAATTCAAAGAGAAACCGCACGACATCATTATGGCCTTGCTGGGCAGCAAAGAACAGGGCAGTTGTACCTGACTGGGGGAGACAGAGGATGCTTTAAAAGGCATTTGGTTACACTGCATTTGATTTATACACTTGCAAAGAAAACAAACCAAACCAATATTCTTGGATATAAACTTTGTAGACTAGGAAGGGGCTACATTTGAGCTTATTCTAGTTCTGTGGCAAAGAAGGATGATAAGATGAAAGGAAAACTCTTCGCGGTGCAGGGAGCTAAATGGTGACCCCACAATCTATGTCCATGTCCCCATCCCCAGGGCTTGTGAGTACTACTGTAAACAGCAGGATTTTTAGTGGATGAGTTTGTCCTGGATTATCCAGGTAGGCTCTATATCCAATGACAAGTGTCCTTATAAGAATGAGGCAGGGAGAGATCTGACAGACAGAAGAGGAAATGTGGCCACAGAGGTAGAGACTGTAGTGATGTGGCCACAAGTCAAGGGACACCAACAGCTACCAAAAGGCAGAGCAGCCAAAGAATGAATTCTTTGTTGGACTCTCCAGAGCAACTGTGGTGCTGCTGAACTTTGATTTCATGCTTCTGGTCTCCAGAGCTGGGAGAGAACAAATTGCTGTTGTTTTAAGCCACCCAGTTTATAGCACTGTTGTTACAGCAGCCACAGGACATTAATGCACTTGGCATAGCATTTGGGAGACACCAGCATTCATTCACATAGGAGGAATTCTGGGTACAACATTAAGCACCTATAAATAGAAAGCTGCTGGTGCAAGGAAGAATCTGAGTAATTCGTCCTATGCTTCTCCCACTGTGAGCCCAATGTAAAATCCGGCTCAAAATATTTCTCAGAAAGGGACATGTTAACAAGAAGCAGCCAAAATCCAAACTTTAAATTCATCATGACATTCTTAGCACAATTCTTAGCATTATTTCTTCCCACTACTTTTACAAACCTACTCAAACATTCATATCCAAGATACAGTGTAATCTGAAAAAAATCATTATACCACTTTCTGGGCAATTTATATTAGTCATATAGAGACGCTCTTTGAGGTCATGGAGAAGCTAACACCACAGTTTCCCAGGCACAGTAAACAGAAAGCCTTTTTACTACCATTTTCCCCAAACTGCTAAGGGGGTAGGATTTCACCCAAGTGTGAGAACCGATAAAAAACCTATTGCCACTGAGTAGACTCCAACTCATAATGACCCTACAGGACACAGAACTGCCCTTTAGGGTTCCCAGGGGGTAGCTGGTGGATTCAAACTGCCTACCACTTTGGTTAGCAAACACTTATCCATAGTGCACCAGGGCTCCCTGGTGTGAGAAGGAGTGGGAGGACTGTTATGAACTGAATTACAGTCCCACCCCCCAAAAGTTATCTTGAAGAACCAACTCCAAGTATCTGTGAACATGACCATTTTTTGAAATACAGTCATAAAAGAATAGGATGGATCCTAGTCCTATCTGAATGGTGTACTTACATTAACAGGAGGACAGACAAGAGAGAGAAGAAAAGAGTTATGCTGCAGCTCAAGCAAAGGAATGCCTGGGGCTACCAGAAGTTAAAAAGACTAGCAGGGATCTTCCTTCTCTTTTGGAGAGAACACAGTCCTGCCAATACCCTGAATTCAGACTGCGGTCACCTATTTTGGAGCCAGCCCCCATCTCACAGTGACAAAACTCTTCCTGGTCCTGCGGCATCCCTGTGATCAGTTGTTGACTGGAATGTTGTGACCCACAGGGTCTTCGCTGGCTAGTTTTCAGAAGTAGCTTGCTAGGCCTTTCTTGCTAGTCTGTCTGAGAGTAAAAGTTCTTCTGAAATCCACTCAGCATCACAGCAACCCACCAGTCTTCGCCGACACAGTGGCTATGTATATGATGCACTGGCTGGGAACTAATCTACCGCCTGGAAGGCATGAATTCTACCCTGGAACCACAGTGAGCCCAAACTCACACTAACTTCCAACACTACGAGACAATGAATTTCTACTCAGAAGTCACCCCAGTTGTACTACTTTGTAAGAGCAGCCTTAGGACATGAACACAGGGAGCAATGAGACAGATCACTGTGGCAGAGCCTGTGACATCTTCCCAGGAAAAGCCCTCTACTGCAGGCCATGCCTCGGCTAGCCTCACTCTAGGAAGGGACCTCTGCCTCCAGTGCAGGAGTGATTTTCTCTTTGGCTCCCGTGGAAGATGGCAGACAGAATCCCCCCATTGCTCTCTTATAGTGAGGATACCAGGTTCCAGAAATCTTAGCATGTACACAGGTCTGGAAGAAGAAATTTGGCTACGGTAGGAAACTCTCATCTTCTTAACAGACATTAAATTTCAGAACCCATCAAGGGTTATTTCCAGTTGTTTCTTTATTAAGTGAATGGACTTGTTTTTCAATAGTGTTTCCTGATACATTAACTATAAAAAAAATCACAATTACAGCAGTTTGAGCCAATTCTGTAGCACATATACTATCAATCATTATGCACATTAATGCAGCAATTTGTAGACAACAGGACCTAGCCTTCAGTTTGATATATCACTGAAGGTCTTAAATGCATATACTTTACTGTTACAACACAGGGCTTCATACCAACTGCATCTGCAGCTCCTTTGTCTGTGAGCTATATCCTGCTGCCACTGAGGAGATGCCAACTCAAAGCAAACCTATAGGACAGAGCAGAACTCTCCCACTGGAGTTCCAAGGAGCAGCAGGTGAGTTGGAACTGTTGACCTTTCAGTTATCAGCAAGCTTTTAATCACTGTGCCATGAGAGTGACCTACAGTTAGCCAGTACTGCTCATTCTGTAAAGCAGTGGTTTCTCAGAACCGTGAGCTGCTAGTTTTTCTCACTAGAAAGTTCTGTATGTCTGGACAGCTACCTAAGAAAACAACTTCAGGTACTTCGTCAGGAAACAAAATGGATTAAGAATGAAGCAAGCAATAAGCCTACTATACGAGTAGGTTCCAAAGCACAACAAATAATTTCCTTCCAGCTTCCAAAATAGGTGAGCTGAGGTCTGGGCTCCCTTTGGCTCAGGAGTTCTGATGCCCCATACTGGCATGATCTCAGGAAATCCAGAGGATCACTGGGCACTTGTGTAACAGCATCACCACTGAGCCACACAGGTGACCTTTCAACTAGGTTCACTTTGGGCAAATCTTCAAGGGCTAGTGTGCTCAGTGTACAAGTTTGTCATCTCCAAGAAATTATTTGAACAACTGGAACCAAACAGACATGTCTAAAACCATAAAAATCATGCACTGGCTGGAAGTCAAACCAATCTTTCTTTCTCTTCTTCTCCAAGCTTTTCTCAGTTCTTAAAATATTTTTGTATGCACTGGAACATCCTTCAGCACAAACTTTTTTTGAGCATGCAGATCTAGATCATATTGGTTTTATTAGAGAAAATCTGACTTCTTTAAAGTTGTAATAAATACGGAGTGTAAAGCTAAGAAGAAAAAAAAAGATTACGGTAATTTTCCACTACAATTATAAATGGATCCAAATATTTTCCTCCCAGAGAAAAATTAACTGCTGATGTGAAAATTATCCAAAAAAAAAAAAAAAAGATCTAGTACTATGGATGCTGCTCAAAAGAAATCAGCGAGAATATTTGATTGAATTTATTCTAGTAGACCAGACTTTCTGACCTGGACTACAGAGAATGAGACTTCCAATTCTGTCAGTCAAATGTCACCCTGCCATCATCTACCATCAAGGCCTCTGACACCCAGAAGGGGTGACGGGAGGGAACGCAGGATGCCCTTTGGAAATCTTAGGCCTGGTGCGTTTTAATTTGCTCCACTGAGGTGTGGCAGTTTAGGAGCAGAGAGAAGTGTATTGACTTAATCCATATAAAGTCTAAGTCAGTGTGGACTGAGGGGGCAGATTCACTCTGGGGATGATCTGAGGATGTGTTCCCATAATGGTCAACTTACCAGGCCCTTGATCTGACTCTAGGTCAGAAACACATACAGCTCCCCAGATCTGATGGCAAAGGCACGTTAAAATGCCCTTGCCTCCCACTGTTCCTCTAGATTGGGCCAACCATGGATCCTCTGGCCAGATTGAGTCCCTCAGACTGCCCTTGAGTCGAGGGTGACAGCAGGTACACATTTTAGTTTAGCATTCACCCATATGGTTTCTTTAACCCTTTGTTCTCAAGTTGATTCTGACTCACAGAAACTCTATAGGGCAGAAAAGAAGTGTCCCATAGGGTTTCCAAGGAGTGGCTGGCTCGACTGTTGTAAAAAATATAATGATCTCTATACTAAACTCCTATCAGCATTATAGCATCTCGTCCCAAGAGAACTGCTTGGAAGTTGGCACAAAATGTATGAGTGCCTAAGGAACATCAGTAAAGGTTTGGTCTACTCATAATAAGACACCTGCCTGACAAAACACACTCAACTGAAACACAACTGATGGACTGCTCCAGGGTCTTATTGTAGGCATAATGAGCTCCTGAATATAAGTTTTAATGTCACAGAGGAACAAGGCACTGTTTACTCTTGTCTTCTTTACTAATTTAGAGTTCCTGGGTGGTACAAATGGTTAACATGCTTAGCTGGTAAGCAAAAGATTAGATGTTTGAGTGCAGCCAGAGGTGCCTCAGAAGAAAGGCCTGGCTATCTACTTCCAAAAAAGATCAATCCCTAAAACCCTATGGAACACAGCTCTGCTCTGACAGACATGGGTTGCCAGGAGTCAGAACTGATGTGATAGTAACTCATTTTTCCTTACCAACTATTAACTTGAACTTTCATGCCTGTCACCCCAGAAATTCTTACAGAATACGGAGCTGACCTACCTCTCTCTGGAGATTGATATCTGCTCCCTGCAGAACCAGCTCCCTCACACAATTCAGGTGACCAGCATAGGAGGCAACCATGAGGAGTGTGGTGCCATGCTGGATGGAAGAGAAACAGATGAGACGCAGAGTTAGGCCAAGCTGTTCTCACATCCCAGAGCAGGTTCCTGGAAAAGACTGTAGAAATGTTGGCTCACTTGGGACATGTCTGAGCTCCAAATTTCCCACAGCAATGAAAGTACTGCACGAATAATCTAATAATGCAGACTCAGTGGAAAAAAGCAATGCAACAAACTGCAGAGGTTGGAATTTTCAATTTGAAAATTCACTGTCTCCCATAACCTTCAGGAATCAGAGTCCAAGTAAATCAGAGTCACTGCATCTTAAGTTGGCAGTGATATAATGGCTTCAATTTATGATTCAGATGAAATGACTCCTGAGCCAAAAAACTATGATTAATGCAAATAAAAACTGTGTCATATGGTATAGGTTAGCCTTCTGCATTTAGCAGTCTTTATCTTCAGAATTGTTCAGGTACAGATGACAGGCACTACAGTGAAATGTGGGAGATTAATGTGGGTAAGCAGCAGGCACCTTGAGGCCTAAGGGCACTTCTGGCATCAACAGTTTAACCTGGGGCAAGTCCCTTACAATTACTGGGGCTCCTTTATGTCACCTCTGAAATGAGGGAGTGCATGGTCACCTACATCTCTTTCAGCTTTAATATTTAAGAACTTGAGGCACAACATGTGATATAAAACCAGAAACCCCATTGCCACAGAGTTGTTTCTGACTCACAGCAACCCTAGACAGAGCCTTCCAATTAAAGTGAACTTTTTTGTTTTTCATTATGTTTAACTGAAAGTATATAATCCAAGTCAATTTTGCACACCTGCCTCTCTACAACTCTGCTCTCCCTACACTGTGACAGCCCACTCCTTCTTTTCACTCTTTACTTCCAGTATCCTCCCAATGAGCACCTGTCCCCTCCTCTCCACCCTCTCTTTTACCCTCTAGAAGAAACCAGGACAGCCTTCTACAGACGTATAAAACCATAGAGTGGACTTTTGTAGTGTACAGTTTTCAGGAAACTCTATGGAGCAGTTCTACTCTGTCCTACAGGGTTGCTATGAATCAGAATTGGCATGATGGCAGTGGATTTGTTTCAGTTTTCTAAACTGTTATCCACCATCTCGCGATGTTCAGTAGCCTACTTTTCAGGAGCAGATGACAAAAGAAACAGTTTTGTATGTGAGGAAGACTCACCAGGTATAGGGTGATTAAGTGAATTTTAGAAGTTTATGTTCTTTACATCTGTGGGATTTCACTGGAAGGCAAGATAGTTGGTCACTCAGCATAATCTTGGGCAGTTTCACATAACCTTTTCAAATCTCATTCTCCTCATCCATGAAATGGGGGAATAATCAAATTATCTGCCTCACTGAATGAGTACATAATTCAGGCAATGTGCTTAGTAATGCTAGAAGAACTAATGTTCAGTAAATGTTAGATATTAAAATAATGATAGTTCAGTAAATGTTATCATCTGGCTTTTGCTGACTTCTACAAATGGCAATGCTACTTTTGGGATAGTCTTATTTACTATATATAAAACTACCACAAGCAGCATCAAGCAAAGCTAAGGACTTCATAATAGTGTTCTACGATTTTGTTTCTATGCCATGTTATCATATTTGGCATTTGCATGTGAGATCTTAGTGTAGACTGTACCATCTATTACTCTGCAGAACTTGTTCCTCTGTATTCTGTATTTGAGTAGCAATCTTGGTATTACAAACCAAACATTAAATAAAATCTCTTGGTATTAAATAAAATTTCTCTTGCATGTGAGAAATTTTATTTAGATACCAGATAAAAGAACCCTTGCTTTAAAGCTATTCTGAATAGACAAGCTATGAATGCATCCTTTATGTAACAGTTGAGAATATATACCATGGGTCATGATGGTCTAAAAATGCTGGTCTAAAACTAATCATAAGCACTCAATCTGAATATTTTAAAAAGAAAAAGCTAAAAATGGTAGACTTATTTGTTTTAAAGATGAATGCAACAAATATCCAAAGTACTTTATAGACTGTATTTCAATTCTATATCACATTCAATAGAGAAAAAGTTAGAGGTTGGGGCAAAGGAGAAACAGAAGAACAAAGTGGTATCTGTTGATGCATTAAGCTACACACAAAAAAAATTTCCTTTATACTCAAAACCCATCAGTTTGACTGATTCTAATTTTTTACAGATTAAGAAACAGCATCAGGATTGCAGGGAGACTCATAAACAACCTGCTATATGCAGAGCCACACATCTGCTGCAAGAGACTTCTTCAAGGTGGGAAAAGTCACCTAACTCAAGCCATTGTGTTTTCAATCACCTCATATGCACGCAAAAGCTGGACAACAAACACAGAAGACCAAAGAATTACTGACATCTTTGACTTACGGTGCTGCTGAAGAATACTGAATATACTATGGACTGCCAGAAGAAAAAGCAAATCTGTCTTTGAAGAACTACAGTCAGAATGCTCCTTAGAAGCAAGGGTGGAGAGACTTTGTCTCACACGCTTTGGATATGTTACCAGGAAGGATAGTGCCTGGAGAAAGAGACGGTGCTTACTAGAGGTTCAGCGAGAAACAGGGAGACCTTCAGTGAGATGGACAGACACAGTGGCTGCCAACAATGCGTAGCCACAACGGTGACGATGGCACAAGACCAGGCAGTGTTTCCTTCTACTGTACGCCGGGTTGCTACAAGTCAGAACCGACCTGACAGCACCTAACAAAAACATATGTGAGCTCTAAAGCTGGACAGCGGGGGAGGAAGACTGAAGACCTGATGCTTTTGAATTACGGTGTTCATGAATCACACTGACAAAACACGGACGGCCAAAAGAATGAACAGCTCTGTCCTGGAAGAAATACAATCCGAGTGCTTAGAAACAAGGATGACGAGATCTCATGTCACCTACTTTGGACATGTTAATCAGGAGAGACCAGTCCCTGGAGAAAGGTATTATGCTCGGTAAAGCAGAGGGTCATTAAACAACGGGAAGACCCTCAACAAGACGGACTCACACAGCAGCTGCAACAACGGGGTGAAACACAGCAAAGACTGCGAGGGGGCAGGACCAGGCAGGGCTCCAGTCTGGTGTTCACAGGGCTGCTCTGAGTTAGAAGGGATTGATGGCACCCAGCAACAACAAAGGACAGAGCTCTTTCATTGCTTGAAGTTAAAACTTAAAATTGGTTTTCATTTTAATGTTATCCTATTATCCTAGTCAATTCTAATACTTGATGTATGAGTGTGTGTGTGTGTGTGTGTGTATGTATATCTTTTAAAAACAAACTGGTTTTGACCAGAGGCTATGATGGGTATATGTAGTGAAAACCCAACAAACAGTAGAATACATACATTAATATACCTAAAAAAGACAAAAGAACTCCACCACTGCACACCTTTGTGATAAACGTGCCAACAGAAAATACCAATGATGGACCACATTAGAGCTGAACTATGTAAAAAAACCATAAACATTGTGTAAAACCAGTATGAACGTATGAACCGAACATGAATGTTAGCAAATGAAAACACTGGCATAAAGAGGTTTAGTGATCAAGTATTTGCTGCCCTTTGTTGGAAGAGTTTGGACATGTCATAGTTGAGGTTAGGAAAGCCCACTGGGCCGTCTTGGCACTGCAAAGGTTCTCACAGGCTTTCTAGGAGATGCTGGGGCCCATTAGTGAGGGCAGCAGTAGCCAGAGAAACCAACCACCACCACAAGAATCCAGCCTGGTCCTGAACTCCATCTTCAGGCAGCACACAGAGGAGAATACCAATATAGTGAAACTTACTGAAAACAAAGAGTCGCGGAGTTCCTAAACTTCGGACACCACCAACCTGAGAAGCTCTTCAAAATAAGAGATGTTGGAAATGGGCACAGTGGTTAAGTGCTACAGCTACTAACCAAAATGTTGGCAGTTCAAAACCACCAGGCACTCCCTGGAAACCATAGGGGCAGTTCTCCTCTGAAATATAGGGTTGCTATGAGTTGGTATTGATTTGACAGAAGCAGGTTTGGCTCTTTGGAAATTACCATCATTCAGAGTGGTTCCCTGGGGTAAAAGAATTGCCTCTGGATCCAGACAGTTCCTGCTGAAACAATTTTATTTTAAACAAGGAGGGCTGACCTATACGTATACTTGTGTATGCTCTCAAGAGCAAATTTCTGGATCGAAACGCCACCAGTCACCCAGCAGACAGAGTACTAGCCCTGCAGGAAGGAGGGAAGACTGAGGCATTCTGATCGGGAGAGGCACTGAGAAGGCCGGTGGTGTGGGGTGCTGCTGAGGGGGATGGTGGATGTGGGGTAGCAAGGGGACCCAGGAAGTCAGGAGGAAGACCCAAAGGTGACTGGAAAGGACTAACTTCAAGAAAGGTGAAAGCTATCATCCAAGTGGACGGTGTGGGTGAAGCAGTTTTGCCCACTGTGGTACTTCATAGATGCCCAAGACGCCAATCAGTTTGGTCTGTACAAGAAACAGATGGTGCATCCAAGTGGTGACAGCCTGAAGGAAGTTCAAGAAGCCACTATTTATAAAGATGTGGTACTGTTACTGGAGGTGCTAAAAGCAGGACCACATTACCAGCCACAGGCTGAAGGTGGGAGGGCAAGCTGTGTTTTTAAGGACCTGGAGAGTGACAGTGCTACGTGGGTGAACTGGCAGAAGGGAGTAGGGAGGGCACTGGGCTTCTCAACCTCCCGCTCCTCCCTTCCTCTGACTTCTTGCCAATGCTCCCACTGGCCAACCCCAACCGGAAGCCAGAGGGAGGCAAGTCCATTGCTGCAATGCATACAGCTCAGACCCTCGGACACACAGCAAGCTGGAGGAGGGTGAAGGGTGGGTCTGAAGGTGGCAACCTCAGACATCCTGCACCCAGGCACCAGTGGGTCAACTGGAAGAAACCCTAATATTTCCCTCCAGGCTGGCAGCCGGTTTCACTTACCAAATACGTGCAAGAAAAGCTGGAAATGGCACATCCTGTTTTCAGGAAAACAATAGGGTGTCTTTGAAAACATCTTTATTTAAATCCTAAAATCAAAACATCACAACTCCTTCTGTTCTCATAGTAGGCCCTCCTTGTCCCCAGAGTACAGACAGATGACTGCTTTTAGCCAGGGAGCAAAAGCCTCCTCTAAGCGGATTCCCCCCAGCTCCCAACAGGCAGTAGTACCTGTTTTTATTTCCCTTTTGACTGTCAATTAGAGGACTTATGTTGGTAAAAGGTACTGAAAGGATGAGAAAAGCCAGGTGGGGGCTACTACTGGTTTCCTCATCCTTGTAAATTAAAGACAAAAAAAGTTCCCTGTCCATATAAGGCCTCCTCTGCTCTAAATTATCTTTTCACAAAAGCAGTTGTGTTGAATTCTTCGACTTCACCCCTCTTTACTGCTAGAATTTGTCAATTCTGGTTCCCAGGGAATTGTCTTTCTCTACTGTGGCCACCTTCTGTTTTATGCATGAAATTGTCTTGTTTGCTGACACCCTCCACACATTACTAAGGTCACTACAGCATCTTGGACTTTGTGAAAAGAATAAAGCAAGCAAATGCACAAAAGAAGTCAACAAGCACTCTGAAAGGTTATGGATTCATGAGGGGATCTCATGCCAGCAGGGGAGAATGGCGAGCTCTTGGCATGCATGTACCGGATCCAGTCCATACACTGTCTCTGCAGTCCACATCCACCCGGCCACTGTTCAACAACAGCTTCAGGAGTGCCATGTTTCCTTTCCTGGCTGCCCAGAAGGCAGCATTTGCAAGGGGAGTTTCCTTCTGCAGAAACATAATGAAACAGGAGTCTTAAAATGAACACTAGCTAAAACAACCACTTCCATGCAAATATATAATACCATGCCTCAAAAAAGGAGAACTCTGCAGATGTCCCATATCATTTGGAAGTTTGCATTGATGATGATAACATACCTGGTGACATAATAATGTATTCTGAGTGACATGCCGTTTTGAAGAACAACGCTTTTGATACACAGCATTATTAATACTTTATTTACCACCAATGTCCTCATCTTGCCTGTATCTTTGTTCACACAGTTTCCCTTTTGCTGGAAACAAATTCTCCCCCATCATTTCAAGGCCAAGGCTCTGCCCCAAAGCTATTTCCTTCTTGAAATGTTTCCAAATCTCTCTCACCTCTAAGCTGAGGAAAGTCTCTCCCAATTCTGACTATCCAAAGAAGTTTACCTCTGCCTCTTCTCTGTCCTCGCCACATTCTACCTTCACTCCAGCTGGCTCGGGAGATGCCTCATTCCCCTACACCGCATTTTCTTTCCTTCAGCTGAATTTGCTGGAGGTTCTAGTTCAGAAGCAGGAACTCTGGAAAGAAAACTCTTTACTCCACTGCTAGGTCATTTTAAAGCTTCCAAGTTAAATGCTGGAATCAGACCCATGGAAAGTGTGGAGCTGGGAAACAAGAGTTCTCAAGACAAGAGCGGCAGAGTTGACTGTAGGACAATTTCCCTCTCTCAAACAATCAATTCGGATCTGTAGAGAACAGTCCATGAGTGGGAGGAGGCCCGTGGAACCAGACTGGTCCAGGTTTCAATCCTGGCCCTGGGCAAGTGACCTTGCCCTGGTGAGTCCTTGTTTTCTCCTGCAGATGGAGAGCACAGAGCCTGCCTTGATGTTTACGGTTAGGATTAGATGATGTAGATTAATCACCCAATGCAGCGCCCAACACACCAGAAATACTAACAAATGCTAGTTTCCTTCCCTTTCCTCTATCTACTTTCCTTTACAAAAATCAGAAATCAATAAACAACATTAAACTCAAAGTATTGAAACTGACAAAACATTTTGCTGGTCTCAGGGAATTTTATAGAATTTACCTTGTTTAATAAAAGCACTTTCAGGTGAATCTAAAACACCAATGCAAAGCCTTTTATGCAATATATTTTTTTAAATATACATAAGGTATTAAATAACTGACCCCAGGTGGTGTAGTTAACGTGCCTGACAGTTAACTAAAAGGTTGGAGGAGCTGAGTGTGATTCATAGCGACACGGTATGCATCAGAGCAGAACTGTACCCCACAGGGTTTTCAATTGCTGATTCTTCCTAAATAGAACTCCACGCCTTTCTTTTAAGGCACCTCTGGAAGGACTTGACCATTCAAGTTATTAGGTAGCAACTGAGCACACTAACAATTTGTACTATTTACTACACAGGTATTAAATGCAATGTACACAAGTCATTAACTATGATAAAGATAAGGTATTAAATATAATACAAATGAGGTATTAAATAAAATGTTTTACTAACTTAAAAAGAAAACCATTTCCCAACAAATGGAGTAATCTAAAATAGATGGGCAGTGACAGCTGACAAGGACACTACTTGTGGGCAGGGGGATTTGACGCTCATGCGTACACGCATGTGCACACACACACACACACACACACAGCTTAGTGCTCTTGTGGACATCTGGAGGACAGCACGGTGAAGAAGGTAGTGATGAGCAAATTATAGGAATACTTCCAATAGTTTCTGGCTCATTAAGGAGGAAAAAAATCACCTTACAATCCAGATAAACAGTCTGTCTTCCCTGAAGGTGTCCCAGGAGTTTCCAAACCAAAAGCAATCACAGTATTCCTATGCTTTGTTCACTGCTTCAGCATCAACCAAAAAACCAAACCCACTTCCATGCCTCTGCACTGGGCTGGGTCTAATTTGTTACAGTTTGACTAATTGCCTGAATAGTAAGGAAGTGTATTAGTCAGGAAACAATGTCCTTTGAAGAGAGACTGCACAAGGGCAAAATGAAGCCTGAGAAGCTGAATCAGGAAGAGAAGTCAATACCCACCGTGTAACAGCCCTGCTGGCTTTTCCTAAAACATGACAATGGGAGAACTAACTCACTTTTTAGTCCTTTTGTTGATTGAGTGACTCCAGATACCTCTGAAAGTCATCAGCCAACACAAAACATCTACTGTCACAATAAGTTCTCCAAAGAGGACCTACTCTTGTCCTTGGAATGACCTTGAGGACTACTCTCCTGACTGCGCATCCTGGCTTTCCACATCTTTAGAAAGGGATCTTTGTGGAATACTGTAAGAGCTTATGAACTGGCAGATGGAGGCATGACAGAATCACCAATTAACACTCAGGGTCTGCGGCAAGAACAAGCTGGGTCCAAATCCTGGCCATGCCTCTTCCTAGTTCTGGGACTTTCAAGATGTTATTTAACTTTGCTGTGTCCCAAGAAAATGCAAATAATAGTAATGATAGCACAATTTTTCTTGTGTTTTTAGGAGAATTAAATGATAATGCATGGAAAAGTACTCAAGAAATGGTAGTTACATACTCACAGTTCAAAGATCTTTAAAACACTTGTGCTAGAAAATTCATTTACTTGATCACTAGCATGTGCAGGGACAGCGAACCTACCAGGGGCTCAGACTAGAGACACAAGTCAACACTGGTCCCTGCCCACAATGGTTTTATGGCCTAACAGGTAAATAAGCCATGACAACAGGAATGAGAAATGATTATAGATGCTACCGTAGGAAAAGACGATGTGTGTAAAGAGCTCAAAGCAAAGAATGACCAATTCTACCCAAGGAGGGTTGTCAGCTCAAAGAGAAGGAATCCTTGAAATGAGCATTGAAAAACAAGAAGAGGTCTGGTGGACACGGGGATACCAGGCACAGGGGCTGGCAAAGCAAAGATACGGAGGCTTCTGCAGCACTCAGGAGCCCTCACTAGCTCAGAAGGGTGGAGTGAAGGTGTGAGAGAGAGGGTGAGAGAAGTAACAGGGCAAGCGGTCAGGGCTGGGGCTGAGATGCTGTGTGCCATGCTGTGGAGTCCGACTTTACCCTAAGGGGCACGGGAACTCACTGAAGGGCTGCAGGGCAGGGAGAACACCTTGCAGTTTGCATTTCAGAACAGTCTCCACGTAGCTTCAGGAGAGTGGTATCTCCAAAGGCTAGGAGACAACTGTAGTCGTCAGCACGAGAGGTGTAAGGGCTGGAGCTGCGGCAGTGGGAACATGAGGATGAGAGAGCAAGGCAAAGGAAATTTCATGATGCTAAACTCAACGGTCTTGGTCTGAGGCTGTGTGAGGGAAAAAGAGAGGTCTGGATGGACTCCCAGGGTTCTGGATTGAGTACCTAGTTGATAGTGGCGCCATTCATGGAAGTCAGTAGCACTGTATGGGATCAGACTTTTGAAAAACATGAGTTTCAGGTGCATACAGGCATCTAGACAGAAATGCCTAGTAAGGAAATGAATGGGTAAGTGCTCCTATCACACTGTGGTTGTCACAGAGGTTTGAGGGCAGGCATCTTGAGCTGATACTTATTAAGTCTTACTGTGTACCAGGGAACCCCTGGTTGGCACAAATGGTTAAGTGTGTGTGTGCGTTAACTGAAAGGCTGGTGGTTCAAACCCACCCAGGGGTGCCTTGGAAGAAAGCCTGGTGATGTCCCTGCCAACAGATCACAGCTGTGCAAAACCTATAGAGCACATTTCTACACTGCAATGCGTGGAGTTGCCATGTGTTGGAATTGACTCAACAGCAACCGGACTCTGCACTATGTGGTGTAACTCTGCACATACTAGCTCCTTAAGTCCTAATCACAGCTTAATCAGGTGGGTGCTATTAGTGCTCCAGTCCACAGATGAGGTGGGAAATGGCAAGCAGGCTTAGGAGTCAGGCAGTCTGTTTTTTTTTTTTTAATTGTAATTGAGTGAAAGTGTACAATCCAATTTAAATTTGCATGCCCGCCTATTTGCAGCTCCTCTGCTCTCCTTGCCAGGTGACAGTACACTCCTCCTTTCCATTCTATACATGTCCTAGCCTCTTAACAGTCACCTGGCCCCTCCTCTCTACCCTCTCCACTCCCCTCTAGTAAGAAGCGAGTAGGACAACATCCTACAGATGCATAGAACCATAAAGTACACACACTATGTGGTCACTCTGTGTCCCCAAGCTCAATCCATTTCTGTCGGAAGAGTTGAACTCAGTAATGTTTTCTGATCAGGGGCAGCATCAGGTTGGGGCCATGCTCCCAGGGAAAGTCCCAGGCCTTTGGACCATCAGTTGCAGTCTTTTAGTGGAGTTCTTAGGGTGCACCCCTTTTTTTCTCGTTTTGCCCCTGGGACTCGTCCTTGTGAGCCCTATCACAACTGTCATTGGTGGTGGTGGCTGGGCACCATCTGGTTCTTCTGGTCACATGTTGATACAGTCACCCATTCACATGGGTCCTACTGTCTTCTTGGCTCCTTTTCTTTCATGTCATTGTTGTCCTTGGTGATCATCTGTTCCAGCTGAGTTGGGATCATTTGGTATATCTCAGATGGCAGCTTGCTAACTTTTAAGACACTAGACGCCACTCACCAATATGGGGTGCAGAAGACTTTCTTAGCAATAGGCTAGTTATGGAGGCTAGCCTTTTTAACCATCATACTGTTTGGGCTCTTGCAGAATTCTCCTTCCTGGAGACAGCAAAGAATAAAACAACGTTGGTCCCCAATGACCTCCTTCCGATCCTCCATTCCAAGCTCCTCTTCTGCCAAGACGGAAAGTCCCCTGGCCTTCCTTCCCTTTGGGGTCCATACAGATCACATTCCCTGGATAACTTCCAAACCTCCTCTGGGTAAAATATGCATAGTATCCTAAATGGTCTGGAGTGAAACAGGGACAAGTCCTTTCACCTTAAAGCAATCGATGCATATAAAATATTTTACATAAAGCATACAGCAGTTTGGAAATCCTCATGGCATAGTGGTTAAGTGGTATAGCTGCTAAGCAAAAGGCTGGCAGTTTGAATCCACCAGGCACTCTTTGGAAACTCTGTGGGGCAGTTCTACTTTGTCCTATAGGGTCACTGAGTCAGAACTGACTGGATGACCCTTGTTTTATATGTTTCTTTTTTTTTTTTGGTTTATAGTTCACCGACTATGTTATTCCTAACATACCTCTTTCCTTGACTTTTCTGTTCTCTACAGTAAGGCCAATAAGTCCTTCTCAAGCCTGCTGGTTGCAATATTATGAATAGCAACTAATACTAAGATCATATTCTTTATCAGGCAGTGTGCTAAGTGCTTGAATTGCTCTAACTTACTCCATTCCTAGAATAACTCCAAGAGGTAGGTATTACTATTACCCCATTTTTTTAAAATATTGTGATAAATACATGATAAAACATTTGCAGTTTCTATACTCTTCATGTGTACACTTCTGTGATACTACATTTACCATGTTATCCAACCATCACCACTAATCTGTTCTCAAATTTTCTTATCACCCTTAATGAGAGCCCAGTGCCCCCCTTTCCCCTCCCTTCTGCCCACCTTTGGTCACCACTAGTGTACTTTCCTGTTCTAGACATTTCATATAATGGGATCACAAAATACTGGTCTTTTTGTGACTTATTTCACTCAGCTTAATGTTTTCAAAGTATTATTCCCATTTTTAAAATGGTGGTAACTGAGGCACAGAGACAGTAAGTGAATTACTCAAGATCATATGGTTAGAAAGAGCTAGAATTCAAACCCAAGTCTATTTGGGTCCAGAGACTGTAAGCTTACATCTTACTCCTTGTGAGAAAAACCACGTGTAAATGTCCACAAAGACATATGCACCACATACGTCACTTTCTTTCTCTTTTACCGCCAGAATTTTGGCTAAAACACCACTGATTAGCACACTACCAGAAGCACAGGAAGGAGTGGAAGCAGAAACACAGAATGGAAACTGTTACTTGCACAGACCGGAATTTTGACTAAGGGTGAAGTGGGGGTAGAGACTTAAACTATTATTTTAAAAAGGGGTATAGAATAATGTAGGTTTAAATTGTATACTTATTATTTCAGTCAAGAGAACATCAGATTTAACTCAGTAATGAATTTCTTTGATATTAGAGACTGACTTAAGGACAGATTCAGACTCCCTGTAAAAAGGCTGTTTTTCAGACATCACTGACTAATCCCCTTGAAAATTTCAGTATGCTTGAGAAACATAAATAGGACTAAAACCCTGTACTGTCAGTATCATTATGTTTCTGTCAGCGACAGCAAACTGAGGAGAAAAATTAAGTGATATGCCCTGGGCATCAAAGCAGTGGTTGGTGGCTTTGAATTGGTGACCTTTGGCTTAGCAGCTCACCGCTTAGAAGCAGGTGGATATAATACTAGCATTTCCAAACTCCAAACTCAAGACTATAGTTGAAAGTCTGTTAGAAACATGTATGTCCTGAAAAGGCATATGTACAGTGAAAAAAATAATCAGTAGTTGCCTAGGGGAACTGGGGAAATGGGGAGTAACAGCTAATGGGTAAAGAGTTGCTTTTTTTTTTTCTGGTGGTGGAAATTTTCTAACATAGATTGTGGTGGTGCACTACTCTGTGAATGTAATGAAAACCAGTGAATTCTACATACTAAATGGGTGAATTTATGGTATGTGAATTTTATTTCAGTAAATTTGTTAAAAAATATATATGGCTTTATTAATTTAAACTGGTAAATTAGGGTTATACTGAATATGAAGTAATTCACTATACTCTCAGTATTTCACAAGGATGAAACACAAGTTCCTATGTTTCTGGCCAAGGCATGAGAAATCTCTACCAGAAAGATTACCCACAGTATTGAGATACTTTACTTTCTTGGGTAGGACATGCTCCAAAACACTCAGACACTTGTCTTTATCTCGCTATGCTGTCCCCTAATCTGGCAATCTACCCCCTAGCCCCACCACCATGTTAGACTTCTGGCAACGTCAGTCCTGAAGAATAATCATTAAGTAGCTGAAAAGCTGTTATTAGTCAGTATACTAGAACCCATGAATTTTATCCCACAAGGCTCTGACCTGCACTCTGGGTTTGCTTTTCTTCAAAAATAATTCTTTTTTTTAAAAGGTCCAAGGAAGTTTATTGAAAGAGAGACAGGGGTCTGAGCCGAGTGGTTCAGCCCACCCCTCGCTAGCAGGGCAGGTTTTTTATAGTTTTAAAGTGTCAAAGAGGTAGTGTGGGGTGAGGGGATTTATGGTTTGATAAGAAAGAGGGGTAGCAAGAAATTCTGGTTAGGGGACTTATGGTTTGAATAAGGAAGAAGCGTTGATTAGGAGGGGAAGGGCTAAGGTTTGTTTACAGTCAAGATTTTGATAAGCGAAGAGCTTTCAATTAGGAGGGTGGGGAAGACAGGCTTAAAGTTATTTATGGTTATACTGGGTGGGGCCTACCAGGCTGTTTTCAGCTGATGGCAGGTCTGATCACTGGATAAGACAACCTCCCTGAAGGACAGAGTCCTCTCAATGACCTCCCTGAATTTCAGGGACAGAGTTCCCACAACTCCCCACTTTTGGTTTAAGGACAGGAGGGCATCGTTATCTCTTGGCTACTTCCCGCTAATAAGGGTCATTGATTTGTCCTAGGGTTTATGGGGAGTTGAAGGGGTCCTCTGGCTTTCTGGCATTCTGTAAAGAGGGAGGTCTGTTGGTTGTTTTTAGGGAGGCTCTGGTACAGATTTTGTCGAGTCTCTTGGAGGACCAGAATTTTATTCACTTGTTGAGGAGTATAGGCTGGTATTTTTATAAGGCCATGAGTTTAACTTGGACTTGCAGTCTTCCTGTCAAGTGCAAACCTTGGTTTCTCCATGGAGATGCCTACGGTGTGGCCCAGTGCCAGGTCGGTCTCAACGCTCTGTCTGTAGTCTCTCTTCGGATCCCTCTTGAGAGTTATTATAGGAGGTCTTGTCTGTCTGGGCCTATGGAAGGTTAGCTAGGTGTCTCGTTTTGGGGCTCTCAGGACATCCACTTTCCTGTCCTCATATTTTGACAGTACCTGTATTGACTGGGGTCAGTACTGAGCTGGAGAGGTAATGCAAGTATTGATTTTGGGGGCCAACTGGGTTACCCTCAGGTAGGCACTAGAGGGCTACAGTCAACAACTGGGTCTTCTTTTTCATTTGTTTTTTTTCTTGTCACCAAATCTCTTGTTACTACACAGCTTAAAGGCCTCCTCTACCAACTGCGAGAGTGGGGATCTTTCCATTTTCTCTTATGTTTATAAAATAGAACATCCAGAGTAAAACAGTCACACTGTTGAAATGAGGCATAAGTCACAGTCTTTGAGGAAGGGTGCAGTAAAAATTCAAGGTATTAAAGAAAGCCCCAGGAAACAACTTAACAGCAGAAAATACCGTAGAGTAATCTCACCTTTGTCTTACAAAACATCTGTCACAAGACAAGCTTGAGGACAGCCTTGCAAGTGACCCCCAGACCTAGACCACATTTTACAACTAACAGGAATTCCAGGTGGCCTTAACCAATCAATGTAAAGGTCAGTTCCCCCTCCCTGCTTTGTAATCTCACGACTTAAATACTGGGTGCTGAGGAAGCTTGTGGTCGCCCCCCTGCTCTGTGTAGTTTGGGGTGCATCCCTGGTGCACCAGTATTTTTCCTATTGGGCATTTTTTTTAAATAAAATTTAACCTTTAAAGTAACAGCGTCGCATCTTGAAAATCACGGACCCTAACAACACTAGTCTACCTAGATCACCATTTGACTTAAGTAGCTTTAGGAACCAGCTTTCTTAAAGCTCACAGTTTAAAAGGATATTAACTGAGTATCATCAGGGTTTTAAAACCTCAAGCATCATACAGTGAACTATCAAGTAGAATAGAAACACCCAACAACATCAGGCCAATTATCTGAAAGAACCAACGAAATTATGACTCTACAGTCTCTGAACAAGACATGACGCATTTATATATTAAGTAGCAGCAGTAATCATTTTTTATGTGTTTCAGCAGCAATTGCATTTTATAAAATCTCAGATTTCATGTTAATAAACTCATTGAATTAATTTAGCTTATTTATATAGAAAGTAGGACCTCAAAACATCAGCAATACTTTACGTAAAGTATAGCATATTAAACACTGTAGATGATAAAAACTCAATAATCTACTGGACATGTTAGACAATCGCTGCTCATTTGTAAGGAACTTCTAACACTGTAGTTAACAATCTTGTATCACATAGTCAGGATATAACTAGATTATCATGACTAAATGTTTATATAGTATAAAAACAAATTTATGAGCAAAGAATGTGAATTTTTTAGTAAAAGGATTGGCTTTCAGATTAAATAACATAGTCAGGAAACCAAATCAAACTCATTGTGGTGTTGATTTTGATTTACAGCAACCCCATAAACAGAGTAAAACTGTCCTATAGAGTCTCTCAGGAGTGCCTGGTGGACTTGAACTGCTGACCACGTGGTTAGCAGCTGTATCACCCAACTACTATGTCACCAGGGTTTTTCCAGTTATCAATAGATGACTTAATATGTATCTGTTAAAAATCATATATAAAAATATGTAAGAGGAAATAACTAATATAAATTTTAATACAGTGAGAATCAGGTCCTTTTTCCATTCTAATCTGTATCAAAACCTTTGAGCCTCTATCTCTCAGAAAAGCCTATTCTTGGTTTTTGCTTTTACTCTATCTCTAAACCTCATGGCTTGGGTTTTGACTCAGGAATTTTATCCTAATGAGAGATCAAATCTTTGTCTTTAAGGGAGATTATATAAGGAATAAATTAACTGTTTATTCAGAACTCACAGTAAATTCCTATTTAGCAGTCAGTTTTTTTCTAACATGAATGTTCTTAAAATCTCACAAATTAAACCATTAAACTTTTGTTAGACAAAGAAAACTCTGACCATATCAAATATTTTTCAATAAGCCTCTATGGTATAATCTCTTAAATAGCAAAATAAACTCATTGAGACTTAGGTAATATAAATATATTTTTTCTTGTTGCTTGAAAAGTAAATAGTTATAAATTTATATTATATCAGATGTCTGTTAAATTTAATTACTGTAAAGTTCAGGGCTGAAATAAAGTTTGATTAAACATTCTAGGTCTTTAATTTCTTAACATTTTATCAGCTGTCTTTTAGAAATTACACAAGTCTTTGTTCAATTGACTTGGAAATTACAAAGTCCTATCTCTGATATTGACGTATCTCTAAACTCTCAGATAGGTATCAGAGTTGTCCTGCAATAGTCAGAAGTTGTTTTAGGATTTACCCAATTGATGATAATCAAAGTAAAGTAGTAATCTTTATCTGTTTGTCTTCAAAAGGTCTCATCTAATTATACAGGCTTTCAAAAGTTTCTCTGGGACTATGACTAGAGACTAATTTTTACCCTTCCCTCTACTTTTTTTTGAAGGGCAAAGACAAAGTTATCCCTTTAACTAAGGGCTGTAAAGAAGTTCTTCAGCCCAGTGAAAGTATGCCTGGATCTACTTGAAATTCAGCTTATCAATCTTAATTTAGCTCAAGCAAGACTCTGACCTGTTAAACAAGCTTTAAAAGAATAAGAAATACCTTAAAATTAGATACATTAGCAAAAATAAGACATAAGACCCTTAACAAACAAAGACTGTGTTATGAAAACAGACATTGTATAAGACAACACTGGGGAAAGAAAAACAATTCTGAGGTTGAACTGGCCAAAATATATAGTCCAAAGTCAAACTTGCAGCACTTAGTCTACAGGAATCAGACACTTTCACTGAAAATTATAAATCTGGAGTCTCCACAGCTTGTATAACAATGACAAAGACATTTCCAAAATTCTACAAAGGCAAATATGAAGCCACACCACAAATATATTTATCTTATCAAATACACATGGGATGCCTCACACTTTCACACCCACACAGCTTCACTTTACACAGCCTGTTTTCTTAGTGAGCTTAGCAAGTACTTTCCCGATTTTTAACAAAAGAGCTCTAACTGCAGGATGGTAAAATAATTTTATGGATCGATTCTACCGTTAACTTTCTGTAGAGTCTAGCTGATACAACAGCCAGGCCAATTATATTATAGTAAAACTTCACTTCTCAGGTGGGCACGCATCCTGGAACCAGACAGACAGAATCCACCCCATCATGCTTTTCTTAGGAACAGATGTCTTATTTTCAATATTACAGAGTATACAGATAGAGAGAAAGCTTTTTCAGTTGGGACAGACATTCCCTTCTTACAAGACAGATGGTCCTGAGACAGAAGTTTGAATCTTGGTGAGAATTTGAGTTCTTTGCACACAACCAGATTAAAGCAGATGAACTCTTTTTAGATTAGGGAATCAACACCAGGCGTGGATGGGTGGCTTTCAAAGGTTCGAAAGTCATACAACCAGACCTGCCTGTCTAGGTGGACCAGGGGGACTTTTCTAAATTTCTTCTGTCCCAGGTCAAGCCGAAGAGAAGAGGAGGAAAGCAGAGGAGGCTGAAGAATCTGTTTTCTATCCTTGGCCTTTGCATGGAACAGACAGATACCCTCACCCTTCCGGGCCAGAGTTACTGGGGCGGTATGAGCAGCTGGACCTTTAAAATTCACCAGGGAGTGCCCGGCCAGAACTCTTCAACTGTCACAGCACTTAACCACCTCTTCACTGACGGCTTTTAGAGATGCAACAGAAAAGTGGAGGAGAGAAAATTCGGCTCTTCCAGAGGGATCCCTGAAGTCCCGCCGTGATGGCTGGAAATATGTTGTTGAATTAAAGCAAGTTTGCTCCTCCTGTCACTGTAGCCACAAATTTAGAGATGGCGTGGGGTTCAAGGTGTTTTATTCCCTGAGTGTTTTATTCCCAAAGTGTTTTATCCTCAGCAAATCTGGAAGAACAGTGAGGGTAACTTCTCCAAAAAACACTGTCCTCAGACCTACTGTGTGGAGGTGAAAGTGGGTGGGTGGAGGGTCAGTGGAGACTCTCAAGTGGGTGGTAGGTCATGGAATGTGAGAAGGTGGAGGAAGGGGTGGCATAGAAAGAGAAAGTAAAATTCCAGAAGTGGAGGGGGAGTCTGCTGGAGCTGAAGGTGGAGGGGAAGTACAGGGAAGTGGAGAGGCATGTCAGAAGGACCAAAATCAGGTTTAGGAGTGACAGCTCAGAAGGCTGAGGTTTTTCTTTAAGGAGGAGGAAAGTGGCACAGGATTCGCAAAGAGTAGGGTGATTAGAAAGGAAAAAGAAAGCTTAGATATAAGGAACCTTAGACCACTTGCCACTGTGGGTTATGAAGTTGACTAAATCATGGAGAATGTTAGGAGACATCCCAATGAGGCATCCTTAGAGGGCTTAGATTGTAGAGAGTGAGTAGAAGGAAGAGAAAGGGGAAAGATTAGTCCTCCTAGGGGAGGTAGGCATCCCCACTTCTCACTGGGGACTGGGTTCTGATCCCAACTCACTGTCCAGGCATCCCTGGAAAGTGCAGATGGAGAGCAAGGAACCAGTGTTCCGGAGCCCCAGGGAAAGCCTCGACCCAGCTCTGGGGCTTGTGTGAGATGGAAACAAGAGAGATGGCAAAGCTTCTGGGAGAAGGAAGTCTCGTCCTCCAACTCACTAGTTGAGAATTTTGCCAATGTGTTGTTGGTCATTCAGTGTTGCGGCAAGGGTCCGAGTGAACGGGGGGGCCCTTGAGTTGGTGGTCTCATACACCCCTGTCTCGGATTTTGGCACCAAAATGTTGGGGAGAGGGTGGCCCAAAACAGAGGCAGAGACACACCAGTCCAAGGATCCAGGGAAGTTTATTGGAAGAGAAAGAATGTGGGGTCTGAGCCGAGTGGCTCAGCCCTAAAAATAATTCTAACAAACATGTGTCTATTTTCCCAACCAGAACAAATTGGGATTTTTTAGCTGTGATAAGAGGAAGTTTATTGCAGGTAGATGCACTGATGGCCAAAAAGAAAAAGTAAAAAGGGACGCGACCAGGTCTGCGTGGTTCATAGGTAAACACGATCGCACACTGGTGACTCTGAATCATCTGAACAAATTATGATTTACAATGCACTACTTCTACACGTCAATACAGTTTCCACCAAACATGCAATAAAAATATGTTAATTTACACAGTAGGAACTTGTGCACTGGAGCCCTGGTGGTGCAGTGGTTGAGAGCTCAGCTGTTAACTAAAAGGTTGGCAGTCTGAATATACCAGCAACTCCTTGGAAACCCTGTAGGGCAGTTCTACACTGTCCTATATAGTGTTGCTATGTGTCCAAATCCACTTGATAGCAATGAGTTTTGTTTAACAGGTAATCAGCATTCCAGCCATCGAAAGCCCTATGGAACACACATTTACTCTGACAAACACGGAATTTCCATGAATGGGAACTGAATCATCAGCAACTGGTTTGGCTTTGGTCAAATTATGCACATAAATGGGAAAAATTCTTATTTTTGGTCACTGTTCAAAATAGAAATCCCTCAGGTCATCTCACCTTTCCTACAGACTTACCTAACATGCTCTGCTGGGCTTTTTTATACGTGGGCTTTGTGGTATGCATAAAAAGTTAACAATATTTCAAAACAACCAGTAGGTCTGATTTTCACATTGCATAAGAATTACTGAATGTATATGATAATTGTAGACGAATTGTAGACGAATCATGGAAAAATGTAAGTTAACTGAGGTGCAGGTGAGTATTTTTTAAAGGCAGTATCATGAAAGTCCCTTCAAACCTTTTACAATGTCTCCACTAGTGAAGGCTGTACAACATGGTGAATGTACCATCACTTAATTCAACCCAAATCCTCTACCATCAAGCTGATTCCAACTCAGAGCAATCCTGTGTGACAGAGAAGAAATGCCCCCCTAGGGTTTCCAAGGAGTAGCAGGTAGATACCACTTAACAGCACAAGTAAAACTGGTTGAAATAGCAAGGATTTTTACATATTTTACTAAAAAAAAAAGCCTTGACTATGTTTGTGGGTTGTGATACGAAGGGGATAAAGACTGCGGCTAGGCCAATGCCATCTTACTGGTGACTTGGCTCCCCTCCTGTCAGATCTTCCTTCTGTGACATTTGCAGCTCTAAAACCAGATCAAACCCACTGCCATCAGTCCATTCCTGGAAAATCAGCTCCTCTTTTATCATTAACCTATCACAGAGTTGCTCCCTTTGTCACTCTCCCAAGAGTACCCTAGTACCTCTTCAAGGTGGAGACAGGACCTCTCTCATCCCAGTTCTGGGCTAGGAATGGGGTTGGACCCCTCCCCTCCCTTCCCCCACTCTGGTGTTCAAATCTCTGTTCCTCCCAGTTCCAGGCCATCCCACCTTCTCATCAGCTACCTCATTTGGTAGTTGTCATCTCCTCATCATTCTTGCTTATTCACTAAAATTTTTGTACCTGTTTCCTTTCTACTCATTCCCAATCCTGTCATCCCACCCTTTCACTTCTAAAACTTCTGTGTCTACACTCAACCTCACCTCCTTTCTTATTCCAACATCAGTTTTTTTTGTACTACCTGTTCTAGTTCATCCCTAAAGCTAATGGAGCCTTGCCTTTGCTCTCCACCCTTCCTATGCCCTGAATTAATTCACATACTGAACTCAGTCAGCCCCTCTACTCCCTAGCCTTCTTAACACTGTACATTATAATTTTTTTAAATTGAGGTAATCGACATACCATCAATCCACCCTTTTAAAATGCACAATCCAGTGGTTATCAGTTTATTCATAAGGTTGTGCAAATATCACCACTATGCGGAGGTCCGCCATCAGCCTTGTAGACAAAGTCACGAGCTCCTGCAAATGACGGGCTGAAGCATCTCACCTGTGACATGTTTTTTAGCCTACTGTCCTTGATATTATTTGGCTTCCTAATTAAATTTTCTTCAAAAAGATACCCCCTCCTCTCCTGGCACAAGGATCAGGGGAGATGCCTTCTGAGAGGGGCCCTCTACTACCCCCTTGGTTTATGAAATAATATTGGGAAAACCTGTACAGGAATTTCTGGAGAAAGAGCTCAGAGGAATGATTTCTAACACAGCCAGCTTGAGAGCAGCAAGGCCAGCCCAACCTCTGCTGACTTCCCCCAACTGCACATCCCCACCCATGTGAAAGGAATTATCCTCTTTAGAACAGCTTGAGAAGAACATAGGGTGGGGGACAGTAGATGTTTACTATCCCCGCAGGAGGAGATAAAGAGCAAAGTAGGAACAAATAGAGATCATAAACTTTAGACCCTTCCTCGTGAACCTTTTAACCTTGAGGTATAAGTAGGGCTGATTGAGCTCGAGGCATCCATAGGCCATTATCTAAAAAGCTTTGACAGTTAAAAGGATCACCAGGTTTCAGTTAACTAATAGCTCATGTGGCAGAGTAAAAAATTACATCATCTCAAGACCACGAGGTTTTTGGTTTCAAATTTGCCAACCACGAGGTTTTGGTTTTAAACTAGCCAATAGATTGTGTGGTCAGTGGGCAGGGTAAAAATCACGTCACTCTTACTATAAAAACAATAAAGACAGACAGCCTTCTCTCTTGCTCTCTGGGTCGGGCTGCCTTAAACCAGAAAAGTCTTTTCTGTCTCCTTGATTCATTTCCCGCCGCGCCTCTCCCTCCCTCCGTGCGGGACCCTGTAAAGTGTCGGGGCTGGCCCCCAGCACCACTACCTATTCCAGAACACTGTCAGTATCCCCAAAAGAGTCACTACCAGCTACCCTAGCCCCTGGCAGCCACTAATACATTTTCTATCTATAGAGATTTGCTTATTCTGGACATTCTGTATAAATGGAATCACACAAAGTCATGGATGAAATTGTTTCCCCCCACCCCAAAAATGCGTGTAGCAATTTGGGTGGATGATGATTCTTGATACTGTGTGATGTTTCCATATTATGTAAACCCTGCCTCTATGACATTAATAAGGGAGGATGGGGGAAGCTGTATTGGTGGGGAAGGATTCAATGCGTACGACTGTATTGTGCCTTGGGGTAGCTTCTTAGGATATAAAAGAAAGGGAGGCAAAGGGCAACACGGGGACCCCATACCACCAAGAAAGCAGCGTCTGGAGCAGAGTGCATCCTTTGAAAAGGACAGGGATTCCCCTGCCTATGCCTCAGGAGCTCCCAGTCCACGGAAAGACTGATGACAAGGACCTTTCTCCAGAGCCAGCAGAAAAGGCCTTCTCCTAGAGCTGACATCCTGAATTTGAACTTTCAGCCTATTAGACCGTGACAAAATTTCTCTTTTTAAAGCCATCCACTTGTCTTTCTGTTAAAGCAGCATTAGATGACTCAGACACATAACATGCGTCCTTTTACGTTAGGCTTCTTTCAGCATAGTATATTCATGCTTCATCCCTGCTGCAGCATGCGTTAGCACTTATTCCTTTTCATGGCTGAATGATAGCCCATTCTATGAATACACTATATTTTGCTTATCCATTTATCAAATGAAAGACATTTGGATTCTTTTTACTTTTTTGGCTATTATAATAACAATGCAATGAACATTATGAACAAAAACATCATGAACAAGTTTTTGTGTCAACATGTCTTCATTTCTCTTGGGCATATATCTAGGAGTGGGGCTGCTGAGTTACATGGTAACTTCATGTTTAACATTTTGAAGAACTGTCAAACTATTTTACATTCCCACAGCAATATATGAGGATTCTAATTTCTCTATATCCTGGTCAACACTTATCATTGCCCATTTTTTTAATAATGGCCAGTTTAGTGGGTGTAAAGTGGTATTTCATTATGCTTTTCTGACCTGCATTTTCCCCAATTACTAATGATGGTGAGTATCTTTTCATGTGCTTATTGGCCATTGTGTATCTTTGAAGAATGTCTCCACATTGAGATCCTTCACTCATTTTTAAACTGGGTTGACTTTTTAATACTGGGTTGTCTGCCATCTTTTAAAGATGTTCAAGTCTCTACCATTTCAAAGCAAACAAATCCTTAGTCAACTCCAGATCACTGCTGGGGCCACTACCTTTCTTTATCTCCTTTCTAGCAGAATTCCTTGAAAGAGTTCTCTACACTTGTCGATTTTACTCAATCAGTTTTCAAACTCTTGCAATCTGGCTCCTGAATCCAGTACTTCCTTGAAACTGTTCTGGCAAAGGTCATCAGTGGCTGTATTGTCACTATATCCATTGGCTCTTTTCAATTCTTACGTTATTTGATTTCTCTAAACACTGAGGCCCTTCCCATCTTTACTGAAATGCAGCTCAGCAACCTGACCTCATATTCTCTTGATTTTTCTCACTCATTTCTGGCTGCACACCTCATATTGTGCTCTTTCTTAAATCTTGGTCTTTTTCAAGATTTTGCCCGTAGTCCTTTTCCATCTTTACATGGTCTCACTGGACAACACCTTTATTCCTCTGGCCAATTACCAGTTAACACTGTTGATCCCTAAATCTAACCTCTACGTCTGCCTCGATATCCCACCTGAACTCCTGGCATATATATCTGTCTAGTCATAATCTCTACTTGGAATGCCAGCGTTTTGTCCCATATTTCCAGTTTGTCCCAACTCAGCTCATAACATCAATTCCTGAATTCTATTTTAAATAGTCTGAATCATTCACATTTGTCTCCTTTGATCCTTGCCGCCTATGCCCTGGACCAAGCTAGTACCACTTCCTAACAAGATAATGACTGCACCCTCCTGATCATTTTCCACCTCCACCCTCTTCAAATTGTAGCCAGAGAGATCTGACTTGCAAACTTCCCGATCTCATTCCCCTGCTAACATGAAAGACTCCAAGCACTGAAGCCAGAGACACTTGGCTATAAATATTAACACTTACTCGCTACAAGACTGTGAGAGGTGTTATTTAACTTCTCTAGGCCTTAGCTTCCTCTTTGAGTGGCGAGGTGGGGGTAGGTAGGTACATCCTGCATTGACTGGATTGAGGACTGAGATGACAAACTGATGCCCTTGGTTCAGAATCGGCACACTTTGAGTGCTTAATGCATTTTAGCTAGTTTTTGATTAATTAAAACCTTTCCACTGGGGCAAATCCGTTACCCTCACTTACACTCAAAAATATAGGGACTGAACGGAACGACTTTCATAAACACTTTCAAAGCCAGGATTCCTTTAGACACTGAAGCCTGGAGCTCAGCTGCACTTGCACTCGGCCGCTGTCAAACAATTTGTGTGTCCTACAAAAGTACTCCGGGGAGGCAGCAGTGGATGCAGCTGGAATTCCGGAATAAAAACGCACGGGAGCAGAATCGGGAACTCTGCCCCGCAGCCGCTGCCCCACCAGAGGCGCAGTCGCCCTGCAGATTCTCCGTGTCAGGGCCAGACCAGTTACCCTGGCGACCGTCCCCGCGCCCGATCATCCAGCAGCCAGACGCACCGACCTGCGGCCACAAAACCGTGGCCTGTGGGACAGAGCCGATACAACCGGACCACAAACGCGCGGACCTGTGTCGGCCCCATCGCGCCCTCCTTTCTCTGGTGGTCCCCTCCCCAACCTACTGGGGGCTGCGGGGTGCGGGCCCGCGGCCCCCGCGGCGCTCACCTTGAAGGACATCCTGCACATAACCGCTGAGCTCCCTCCCCGGCCGCCGCCCCAATGGGACCCAGCGCTCTTCCGGCCCGGGGGCGCCTTCCCCTCTCCTCCCCGCCCCTCCTCGCAGGTTCCGCAGAGTGGCCGCCTCCGCGTGCCCGCCGCGCGCTCCCGCCACCAGTTCGGCCACCGCTGCCGCTGACAGGCCCGGGCGCAGGAGGGCGGGGCAGGGGCGCGGGCTAGGGGGCGGGGCGGGACAGGGGGCGGGCCGAGGGGCGGGCCGGGGGCGGGCCGGGGGCGGGCCAGAGGGCGGGCCGGGGGCGGGGCGGGGCGGGGGGCGGGCGCGCCTCGAGGGTTGTGGGCCTCCAGGCGCCAAGCAGCACACCAGGTGCAGAGTCAACAATTCGGACGGTCGGCACACGCCCCTGCCGTCCACATTCCTGCCATGCATCCTGACGCATGCACACCCTGCCCTCATGCGCACACACGCCACACCCAACCCCCACCTCCCACGCTTTCTCCATACACACATTCTCTGACACAGCCTAGTCTGCCTAAGATGCCTCTCGACGTTCGTTGCAGCACAAATATTAACCCAAACCAAACCCACTACCGTAGACTTATAGTGACCCTATCGCACGGAGTAGAACTGCCCCACAGAGTTTCCAAGGAGCGCCTGGAGGAGCTGAACTGCCAACAACTTTGTTAGCTGCCATAGCACTTAAATCACTACACCACCAGGGTTTCTGCCCAAATATTATGAGGTTGTAAGTTAAAAATAACAGGAACATTCACATATCATCCTACCACCCTTTCTAATAGCTGTTTTCATTTTCTTCTCTACCTTTTCGGAAACCCTGGTGGCCTGGTGGTTAACTGTTATGTCTGCTAACCAGAAGGTCAGCAGTTCTCTCCTTAGAAATCTATAGAGTAGTTCTGCTTTGTCTATAGGGTCGCTATGAGTAGGAAGTGACTCGACGGCAGTGGGTTTGGTTTTGGTGTCTATCTTTCTAGGTTTTCTCCACTATTCTCTTCCTTTTCTGAGAATCTGATGTTTTCTTCCAGGGAAAAGATCTGGTAAGCAAGATTGCACGACATAAGCAGTAGTTTCCTTTCTGAAAGGGAAAGGCGGTATTTGAAGTACAATCATAGCCTTTCTCCTTTTAATGACGTCACCTCTTGGCATTAGGCTGCACACCTGGAGTATTTCAGGAGCTGACCTCTTGCTCATCTAGAGTGCCAGCTGCGTGCCCAGTGGTGATTTGTGGCAAGTATATTAGTTTTCTACAGATGCCACAGGAAACCCTAGTGGCATAGTGGGTTCATGTCAGCAGTTGAAATCTGCCAGGCTCTTCTTGGAAACTCTATGGGGTAGTTCTACCATGACCTGTAGGGTCTCCATGAGTGGGACCCAACTCAATGGCAGTGGGATTGGGTTAGATGTGCCACAAAGTAGGTGGCTTAAGGCAATGGAATTGATTCTTTCATAGTTCTAAGGGCTAAAGTCTGAATTCAGGTTGCTGACGGGGTGGTATTGCTCCTTACGAAGCCTCTGCTGGAGGATCTTATCTCATCCAGCTCTGGTAGCCCCAAGTGTTCCTTGCCTTGATGCAGTGTTAAGTCCTGTCTTTACACAGCCATCTTCCTTGGTGTCTCTGCATCTGTATCTCTTCTTTTCTTGTAAGGACAGCAGTTATATTGGATTAGGGTCCAACCTACTGCAGGATAACCTCATGTTAACTAGATACATTTGAAGATGCTGTTTCTAAATAAGGCGATGTCCATAGACACTAGGGGCTAGAACTTAACATATCTTTTAAGGGGGACACAAGTGAAACCGTGAAAGAAAAATATTGTTTGTCATGGATTGAATTGTGACCGCTAAAAATATCTGTCAACTTGGCTGGCTCATGATTCTTAGTACTGTGTGATTGTCTACTATTTTGTCATCCGATATCACTTCTTTATGTGTTGTAAATCCTATCACTATGATGTAACAGGATGGATTAGTGGCAGTTTTGATGAGAACTACAAGATTAGATACTGTCTTAAGTCATTCTCTTTGAGCTATAAAGAGAGAAGAAAGCAGACATATCATACCACCAAGAAAGTAGCACCGGGAGCAGAGGTTCCCTTTGGACCTGAGGTTCCTGCCCTGAGATGCTCCTAGACCAAGGTAAGACTAATGTCAGGAAACTTTCCTTCAGAGCCAACAGAGAAAACTTTTCCTTTGAGCTGACATCCTAAATTTGGACTTCTAGCATACTGGACTGTGAGAGAATAAACTTCTCTTTGTTAAACCCAGCCACTTCTGGTATTCTGTTACAGCAGTGCTAGATGACCAAGACATTGTTTTAAAATTATAAAAGGCAAAAGTTGCCTTTCTAGAAAATTCAAGCACTGAAGCAAAAACACTTAAAGAGGACATCTCACCTTTTACCACTCATGACCCCCACCCATTTGTGCTTCCTTTTCTCAGTTGAATTTATGGTGGATAAGTTAGGTTAAAAATACAATACAAATAAAAGTTAATAATGAAAATATTTATCTTTTATGGATAAATGATATTACTTTGTGTTTAGAATAATTTTGAAAAAATTTGCAAAATTCGGTAGAAAATTCTAACTTGTAAATCAAGAAAAGACAATTTTTTTTCTTTGTCTCAGGTGTCTGGAAATGTACCAGATCTGAAGTTGCCACATGACATTATTACATAAGATCAAGATGTGAGGTTTTGCTTTAACATTTTTTATAAATGGGGGCTAGGAAAGAACTAATATTTTGAGCACTTTCTATGTATCAAGTGCTTTTCTTATAAAACTGCTATGCAGTGGGTATTAGGCCCGTTTCATACATGACAGAACTAAGGTTATGAGAGATGAAGTAATTTCTAATGAATGATAGGGCTAGACTTTTAATTAAGGTTATCTGACTCCAAAGCTCATTCCCTTTCTACTACCACAATTGGCCTTCAAAGTTGATTTTGGCACTGAGACTCTGGCCAGGTTGTTGATGGGTTTCTTGTCAAAACTGCTGGAAAGAATAAATGTGCATGCTATCATCCCACATACCTGGCTAAACTACTTCATCTTCATAAAAAAAGTTCTCAAACAGAACAAAACCCTTATGGTCGTGGCCAGAAAACTCCTTCTCAAATGCTTCACTACTCACTGGGCCTAACACGTGAAATTCAACCCA
Organism: Heterohyrax brucei; assembly: GCA_028571685.1. NCBI lineage: Eukaryota > Metazoa > Chordata > Mammalia > Hyracoidea > Procaviidae > Heterohyrax > Heterohyrax brucei. The sequence continues at coordinate 23,710,054 of CM053152.1, forward strand.
TACGGCCCATTCTACCTCCCCAAATAATTTCTATCCAAAAAAGCCTTTCCGTTGTCCAAGGACCCTACCTCCCACCCCAGTGGCTGTCTTCTCACACACCTCTGCTGTCTGCCCTAACACAAGTCCTGAGCCGTCCACAGTCTTATTCTCACTTGTTTCCCTTCCTCTTCCCTGCCCCCCACTCATCCATCTCCCAGCTTTACTGAGCTGCTACCCTAGCTTCACTTTGCACCACACCCAGGGGCAGATTAGGTAAACATGGTATGCACTGGCTTTCAGTAAGCAAAATGCACAGGGGTTTAATTGTGCTTACTTACTAATCTACACTGCAGAATTTCACCTGGGTTTCACTGCATCTGAAAACCAGGCAAAATCATGCTCTACAGATTAGTAAGTAAGCACAATTAAGGCTGACATGACTTGCTTAAAATTTTTGCTTCTAATAAAAAGTTCACCTGTTCAAATCCAACAGCGGCAATTTGGCAATCCTATGGGGGCTGTTCTACTCTGTCCTATAGGGTTGCTATGAGTTGAAATTGACAGCACCAGGTTTGTTTTTTTGGTTTTATGCCTTGTTTGTGGGGTAAGTCATCCCTAACCACATCTCTTAGCCCTTGATCCCACATGCTCTGATATTCCTCATAACTTCTGTTACTTTTGATCCCACCACTAGGTAGAGTTTAAATTCTTTGAAGATAGAACTTGCATCTTTTATTTTTTCCAGGGGTTAGTTTGTGGCTAGAGAAACAGTAGATGGTCAAAACTTGCTAATTGTGGATTTATTGACAGATTCAAGGGATTCTTGAATTCAAGATATACTTTCCATATCTGCAGTCAAAAGGCCCACCACTCTTATTCAGAAACATAAACTACTCAGATACATAGACATCTGTACTAACCTCTAATGACACCAGATTCACTGTCATCTTCTGTTCACAGCAGCACAGAACGTGGCTCTGACTGTAATGTGTTGGCTCAGGATTGCACTACCCCAGTTTATGCTCTAGCAGGAGCTGTCACAGACAGAAGTGTGAAGTAGGTTAGGCTGGTCTACTGAGCCCTTTTCCTTCCCTTATGGTAATCATCCCCTTCGTCCCAACTAAGATCCTTCATAGATATCTTGCTTGTTTACATTCTCTGTCTAATTCCTTACCCAAATCTCCCAGTTGATTTGCATAATCTTTGATTTCTATTAGAATTTATGCTAGACAAGGCTCCATGGAGTGAGGAATGTGGCAGACACAGTGTTGAATAATCTACACCAGCACCCATTGCCCCTTTCTTTTCTTTTGCAAGAACACCAGTTTTTTTTTAATTGTTTAATTATGATTGAATGAAATGTACACTCCTGTATAAATCTGCATGCCCACCTATGTGCAGCTGCCCCGGCTCTCCCCGCCGGTGACAGCACACTCCTTCTCTCTATTCTATACGTGTAATATCCTCCTAACAGTCTCCTATCCCTTCCTCTCCAACCTCTCCCACGCCTCCGGTAAGAGGTCAGCAGGGTGACATCCTGTAGATGCATGAAACCATAAAGTGCACACATGATATGGTCACTCTGTGTCCCCAAGTCCAATCCATTCCTGTCCAAAGAGTTGAACTTCATTATGATTTATGGACAGGGGCAGCATCAGGACCAGGGGCTGTTCTTCTGGGAGAACCCTGAGGCCCCTGGACCATCAGCTGTGGTCTTTTAGTCGAGATCTGAGGGTGTATCCCTTTCATTCTCGTGTTGCCGGTGAGACTCAACTTGGTGAGCTCCATCACGGCTATCACTGGTGGTGGCTGGGCACCACCCAGTTCTTCTGAAGAACACCAATGTTGTTCAGGTAACTGCCATACTCCCCCTGGCAGTGAGCTTCTAAGGAGTTTAGCCTTCTCTTCTGTCCAAGGTCTTCTGGTTGAAGCTAGTGATAATGCTTGGAGTTTTGTTGTTGTTAGGTGCTGTCAAGTAGATTCCACCTCATAGCAACCCAATGCACAAAAGAGCAAAAGTGCCTGATTCTTCTCCTTCCTAACAGTCTTGCTGTGTTCAAGCCCATTGTTGCAACCACTATGTCAGTCCTGTCAGTCCATTGAACGTCTTCCTCTTTTTTTTTGCTGACCCTCTGCTTTACCACATATGATGTCCTTCTCCATGGACTGGTCCCTCCTGATAACATGTCCAAAATATGGTGGACAATCACAGAATACTGGGAATCTGGGCTAGCCAAGTTGACACATATTTCGAGAGGACGGAATTTAATCCGTAACAACGACTGTCCATAAGGTCAAACATTTCTAGCTGCACATAAGAAATTCAATGATTGCAGAGATAACTGTACAAAGCAGCAGCCAGTATCCTCTACAGTATCTACATTGGTACATTACACACAGCTGTTTTGGGGGACTTCCATTTATGTAGGGTGTGTATCTAACGACTATGGGATTCAGAAAAACTCAAAATAGTGCAGTTTAGATTTAGCACCTGTAGGCCTGGCTTCTAGAGAAATTCACAGACTCCTGACTCTTACATGGTCCTTTATAAATATTGTTACTCTTAAGGCACTGAAGAGCTCAAAGTTTAAAGTTTGAGGCTCATTCTCCTACTGGAAACTGGAGCACAGTTGGTTTAAGAGTAAATCTTGAAAACACTCAGTAAACTAGAAACGGGATGACACTCTTCTACTATAAAGTTAAGGGGCCTGACATTAGTTGAACTGGGAGACTATCCACCCAGTCAGGAAGTAGAGCCCCAACATGACCCTAGGCAGGATGTTCCTGAGCCCTCTGAGGTGTGGAGTACTTGACTACAGGACTTCAAGTGACCATATGACCGTAATGTCTCATCATGAGATGAGTTGTCATAAGGTTGGTTGGGCCCAGTAACAATCCACCATAAGAAGGAAGTGGTACATCTGGGATCAAATATGAGGACACTTGGAAGCTTGCGTGAGACCTGCATGCCACCCTTTACTTTCACGTCAGTAGCTCTTCCTCAGCTTATATTTGTTGTTGTATGAGGAATCCCTCAGGAAAAGCTGATGGAGAAGGGAAAAATTTAGAATGGAGTGTGCATGTGGGTATAACCTGAAATGCACTACAATTCTACTCATGGGTGGCCTTGGAAAACAGAGTTTCAGATGGAGCTCCCAGTTATTTACTTTGTATAGAAAGAGAAGTGGCTCACAGTTAGACTACATGTGAACTCATAGGCAGAGGTGAGTGGCTTGACTTGGTGGTCGGGTCTCAGGAAAGAGAAAGATTGGAAGACTGGCAACAAGGACCTCTAGAGTAAAATCATGCATGCAGACATATGAGAGTGGGCATACACCTGCACCATCCTTGGATTTTGGAAATAGATAACTTGTATTCTAGGTTTCACAGGTCCACAGGTGGAGAGGAATTTTTCCCCAAGATGGAACATGTCCAGAGACTCACCCGTATTTGATGTCTGATTTAGGTTTAAAGTTGATGCTGGAATGAGTTAAGAGGTTGGGGGATATTAGCATGAGGTAAATATATTGTGTATGTAAGAAGCACACAAATTTTGGGGAGGTCCAGAGTATTATGGATTGAACTGTGTCCCCCTCTTCCAATTTATATTGAAGTCTTAACCTCTGGTACCTGTGAAATAACTTTGTATGGAAAAAGAGTCTTTGAAGATGTTGTCAGTTATCATGATGTAATACAGAATTAATGTGAGTCCTGATCCAATCTGAGTAGCACCCTTATAGAAGAGGAGTCAGACAGAGACCAAAGGACAGAAGGAAGAATGCCATATGATGATGCAGTTATACAGCACGTGCAGACCGAAGCATGCCTGGGGCTATCAGAGACAAAAAAATAATCTTCCCCTGGAGTGGACAGAGAGAACATGGCCCTGCTAAGACCTTTAATTTGGATTCCTAGCCTCCACAGTAAATTTCTATTCTCACAAGCCACCTAGTTTGTGGTATTTTTCTTATGGTAGCCCTGAGAAATTAATACAGATTTTGTAATACAAATTTTGTATGGCATGTTAATGCTTAATACCATTCACCACAAGGAAGGCACTACTAAATCGATAAAAACAACCTAACTGATTGACATCAACTGGCTTATACCACCAGCCTCTCCAGTGCTGGCACGATGGGCACATGAGTGATGTCATGGCAGACATGGAGACTATAAACGAGCCCAACAGTATGGTCTGCTAGTCACCAAGCCTAATTTGGCAACTGCTGTCACTAATGCCTAACATACTGAGAAAAGGGAGCAATGCTGAATCCCCAGCATGCTATCATTCCTCATGGAGATCACCTGGTCACTTGGTGGCAAGTTGACTAGGCTTGGCATCCTAGAAAGGTCAGCAGTTTATTTTGGCAGGAATAGACGCATGTTCCTGGAGTGGGTTTGTCATTCTTGCCTGTAGGTCCTCAGATAGCACTGTTATTGAAGGGATTACGGAGTGTTTGTTTCACTAATACAGAATCTCAGGTAATACTATGCCAGACCAAAGTAGGCTCACGATTGTGGTATCTAATGGTCATATCTTATATCTTGTTACCCAACACTGGCAACAACTTGAGTGTTGGAGTGAATTCTTGGAGTTATAGCTAAAGCATCAACTTGGCGATGATACTTTGAAAGCACAGCATCAGGAAACAATACACAGTTAAATGAAAGACCACTCTTCATTGTATGTCTCAAATAGGAAGAATTATGGGGTTGAGAAATAAGAAGTAGAAGTAGGAGTGGCCCCACTTACCATGAGTGCCAGTGACCGAATTTGTAGTTCCTGTTCCTGTGTCTCCAGGCTCTGCCACTTAGAAGTCCTGGTTTCCAAAAGAAGAATACTTCCACTAGGGGACAGAATAGCAGTAACATTCAACTATAAGATATAGCTACTGACCAGCTACTTTAGTTTCTTTGTGTTCAGAGACAGCAGGTGATGAGAAGAGTTGTCATCTTGGCAGAGTAATTGACCAGTTGATTTTGATTATCAGGAGGAAGTAGGGCTACTCCTATACACAGGGGTAGGGAGGAATATGTGTGAAGCTGAGATGCTTCATTTGGACGCCCCTTGGTATTTTCTTGTCCATTTTTGAAGTTAAATGTACAAAGTAAGGCACTTTAGCCCCAAATGTTCGTAGTGACCAGGGATCAGACTTGTCAGGGATGAGAATTTGGCTCACTTGCCTGGTAAGCCTTCAGAATGGGCAGAAGTGCCAATGGTGGGCAGGGGAAATCTGGAATGATAACTGAGGAATCATATGACGAATATGAGTTGCAGCCTGATGTCAGCTGTAGCAATCGGACTGTAGTACGTCCTACCAACGTTCCTCTTATAAGTTCCCCCTGAGAAGAAGGGCTCACCAGAGTCTTAGATAAGCTGCTCTCAGCACTTGATAAATAAGTGGTTCTAAGTGTGCAAGGGGTAGATTGTGGGGGGACACTGAGATGCCTTGACCAGACCCTCCTTCAGGAGGATTTGTTATCCCTACCACATGTGCCCTTGGTAGATAACTGAGGTTCTGGGTCCTCCGGGGATCTCCTCAGCTGCAGAGAGGCATCTTTCCAAAGATCATGCTGTCTTCCCGGAGCCCACATGCAATGACTGGTTCGCATGGGTATAGAGAACCAGTCTATTTGCCCCTTCTACTTGATAATACTCTGACAGGTCAGAGTATCAGTGCATCTGAGGGCATCTGAAGCATTGTTGGATTTACACTACATCCTAACTTCTCTCTATGCCCAGTTCTACTTCTTTCTTGTTCTTTCTACAATATAAATCCAAAGCACAAACTCTCCATGAGTCGGATCTGACTTGACGGCACTTGGTTGGCTTGGCATACTACGGAGGTAGGGTCAAGATGGCAGAGTAGTCAGATGCTCCCTGTGAGCCCTAGTTCTTCCCCTTCCCTTCTCCACACTGCACCTGGCTGCAGAATCTGATGCCATTACTAAGCCAAAAGTAGGACTCCTTAAGCCCACCCTGAGCCTTTCTCCTAGGCTCTGAGAAGGAACAATTTATGAAACTGGGGAAAGGGGGGAAAGTTTGCGTACTTAGCTGGAAATTCAAGTGAGAAACAGTTCCTTTACCTAGAATCAGACATAAGGAGACATACCATCCTCACAGACACTCAGGGTCAGCTGTTAGCTTCTTGCTTTTCTCAGTACATGCAGCCAGACACCTGTGTCTCCACCAATCACCCCTACTCCTCCACTTATCACCCCATGCCCATCTGTGATAATAAGAGAGAGCCTGCACTGCACACACGGTGACTGACTACCAGGACACCTGAGCTGAGTCCATACAAGAAAAGTAAATGAACTCTTGGGCTTGCATGTCTAGTAACAGCTCTAACTACTTGGTGACAGGATATTAGAACTTTAAAGACACCAAATAACCAAACTAGCACATACAACCAGCCTATCTGGACATTTTAAAACAAAATAAAACAGGAAGATAGAATACAGTGAGCAAATATAAATAAATTCAACAACATGATGATGGCTCAGAGAAAACAGTCCATATCAAACCACTTAAAAAGAAAGACCATGCTGGCTTCAGAAAGCTACCTAAACAAAGAATCAAGAAATGTTCAAGATGAGGAGAATTTTCTGGAATTATTAAAGATGAAATACAACAGAGTAATACTGATAATTCTTCAAAAGATCAGGAAGGAAATGAGGTAAAATGCAACAAAGCTTAATAACGAATTGAACAGGTTGCAACAAAGCATGCAGAGACAGGAAGTAGAGTTCTGGAAAATTAATAATAAAATTACAGAATTAGACAATTCAATAGAAAGTCAAAGGAGCAGAACTGAGGCAATGGAAGGCTGTATTAGTGAGACTGAAGATAAAGCACATGACACCAACGTATTGAGTAAAAATCAGATGAAAGAATTAAAAAATCAAGAAATACTAAGAATTATGTGAGCTTCTATGAGAGGAGTAATCTATGAGTGACTGGAGTACTGGAATGGGTCGGGGGTGCAGGAGGACAGAAAACACAAAGAGAATTGTTGAAGATTTGTTGCCAGACAAAGTAGATCCTAAAAGAAAGACACCAAGTCATATTATAACCACACTTGCCAAAACTAAAGATAAGGAGACAACTTTTTTTTTTAATTTAATATGATTGAGTGAAAATGTACATTCCCGTATAAATTTACATGCCCACCTATTTACAGCTTCCACTGCTCTCCCTGTCTGGTGACAGCACACTATTCCTCTCTGCTCCATACATGAGGAGACAACTTTAAAAGGGGCTAGAGATAAATGAAAAATAATCTATAAAGGAGAGTCAGACTATTCAGCCAAAACCATGCAGGCAAGAAGGCAACAGGACGATGTATACAAAGCCTTGAATGAAAGTAATTACCAGGCAAGAATTACAGAACCAGAAAAAGTGTCTCTCAAATATCATAGCAAAATCAGGACATTTCCAGATAAACAGAAATTTAGGGAATTTGCAAAAACCAAATCCAAACCACAAAAGTACTAAAAGGAGTCTTTTGGTTAGAAAATCAGTAACATCTGGTAATAAACCAAGACTATAATGCAGAACAGAACAACTGGATATCAACCTAAATAGGGAGATAATAGAAATATATCAAAGGCAAAACGCTGAAAATAGGGAAACAGAGATGCTATTATGCAACATTATAACAGAAAGACTTAAAAAATGCAGCCATAGATCTTTCATATGGACAGCAAGAGATAATGTGAGAGATGTAAGAGAGAAAATGAAAACGTGTAAGAAATAAAATGTAAGCAATAAAAAGAAAACATGAAAAAGAAGAGATGAATAGAAAACACAAAAAAGAAAACAAGAAGCCAAGGTGATATAAAGGAATTAAAAATTGGTTTAAATTTAGAAAAGTAGGGTAGGTATTGAGGTGAACATATAGGAAATTAACAGTACTATGCATCAAAATAAGAAACAGGAAGAACATGAAGTCTCAGCAAATGCAAAACCACCAACAATGTAGGAGATAAAAAAAAAACACATAAAGAAAATGACTCAGCAAGGAAAACTAAGTGGAACAAAGAACTGTCTACAATGCACAATCTGTGCATGCTAACCTCTGTACCAGAGTCTGTGTCCTAGGGAGCTTAACCTACAATCACTTCTTTCCAGAAACAGGAGACATATCTCAAGTTTAGGTTTCACTGTGTACTAGGTCCACACGTTTTAAGTATTCTCTTATAGAAATGACCATTATATTTTAAATGTTCAAATAAAACAATTTTTATCATAGATAATTGTCAGATTCCAGAATGTGTCCCAAGAGGCTTTAATGAGATCATCCACGTAATTTAGACACTTTAATTTCCCTTAACAGAAACATGTGCTCTACTGTATAACACTTTGAGAATGCCAGGAAATTACAGAACCAACCAAGCTAATGATCATATGCTGCAAGCCCCAAACTTCGGTGAAAGTTTGTTGTTGTTGCCTGGGCACCTCCTCTGCTCTGAATGCAGAGAAGCTGGAGTCTGGCTAACAGGTCCACATCGCAAAACTTCTCACAACTGTCAGTTTATGTTCTTGAATCTCAGGAAGAGAAGAGCAGAACTCTTCCAAAATACACAAATATAAAAATTTGGAGAATGAGTTGTGCCTGAAATGGTGGTGTTTGTTCTGGGCTGCAGCTGGGTTTGTTTCAGGGAGGGCCAAAGAAAACAAGAATAACAGCAGCAGCAGTAACTACCACAACAAAATGAAACAATCAACCTGCCAGAATGCAAATGTGGTTTTTGAGAATTCTGGGGCATCATTGCCTATAACTGAACAACAGTGCAGCAGAACCTCCTGAGTTACCTTATTTGATGTGGCAAATAAGACAAGGAAAAATAAGCAGAAAGAATTACAAAATACTACCAAGCATGTCTTAAGAAGATACAGTAGGGCAACCAAAATGTTCCTTAGAAGCAAGAATGTTGAGACTTCAACTTGTCATTAAGAAAGACCAGTCCCTTGAAGAGGACATCACAGTTAGCAGCTGGCCAACGAAAACAGGGAAACACCCAGTGAGATGAACTGACACACAACCTAGCAGGGGACTCAAACATACCAGTGATCATGAAGATTGTGCAGGTCTTGGCAACATTTTGCTTTGTTATACCTAAGGCTGCCACAAGCTGGAGTTGGTACAGTGGCAAATAACAACAACAAACGAATGGTTAACCTCTGTCAAAGTAATCCATGCTCTACTCGGAGTACCTGTTGTGGTTTCTGGTATGTAGTAAGCATTAGGTGTGTTGCCAAGTTAAGAGCATGGATTTTGAATCTCAGGCCGACCAGGGCTGAATCCCACACCTACTATTTACTAGCTTCCTAATCTTGAGAAAATTATTAGGTTCAGTGTATCCAACTGCCATTTTTTGCAAGTCAAAATTGTGTCAATATCAGCAATTTCATGTGGCTTCACCTAATAATTAAACTCCCTGAACTTCAGTTTCTCATCTGTACAATGGAGATAACAATATAATCTTCCTTGTTGGATTGTTGTGATAATTAACTTGATGCAGGTAAAACCCAAAGTATTGTACCTGACACATCATAACTGGCTAGTAAATGCTAACAATACATTTTAACTCAGTGTGTCAATGAATCTTGAATGAAAAACAATTAAAAATCAATGACATTCTTATCCTGATGAAAATAACTCACTTTTAAATTTTGCATCTGATATCAAAAGATAACATTGCAGCTATCAGTCTAGTTACTTTGCAGGGCCTTTTAATCATAAGTTTAGTGCATTGTAAATATTACTGTTGATTTGGCTATTATTCCTCTGATACCTGAATCAATTTCTTAAGAGAGTCTTCCTGTGCTAATCTGTTCTTCTGATATTGTATCTTCGGAAAAGAATGTTCTTTTTGAAGTTCACTTGGGAAATTGTTTTTTTTTCCAGTTGGTCACTGATTGGTTTATAACAGTTGTGTATTCGTCTGCCTGCTTGCTGAAGCACTCTCTCTCCTTTTAAATGAAGCATCCAAGTATTAATGCCTGGACTGTAAGTCCTTGTCCTAGCTTGGTTTTGTGTGAAGACTCCACTGTCCTTGCTTTCCCCAGGGAGGAGGGTCACACTAACCTAGAGGAATGCACATCTCTCCTCCAGGTAGCAAATAATCACGTTACCATTGAGATTCTGACTCATGCAACGTCATGAGTACCAGAGCAGAACTGAGCTCTGGAGTGTTTTCAGGGGCCAATTTTTTTTTGGAGTAGATCACCACGCACCTTCTGAGGTGACTTTGAGTAGCCTTAAACAGCCAGTCTTCCAGCTAGCAGCTGAGTGTGTTGATCGTTTGCACCACTTGGGGACTCCAGCAGATAACCATCCAGGCCTTTTTCACTCTTTACTTTTCCATATGCTCAAGTAATTTTGCTTGTGTCAACCACTCTGGTGATTCAACAAAATGTTAGACTCCCTCCACTTCAATATTGTCACTGGCCTGTTAAATGCTTTGTGGTTTAAAGGCTGTAGTGATGAAACGTGAGTACTGTGTGGTGGGATTTCACGGTGCTTCATCTGTGCAGCGGTGGAATAACCATGGGCACAGTGCTGCAGCCTTAGGAGCCTTAGTCACTTGGGTCGAATCTCAGCTTTGCCTGAAGTGTTTGATTTTCACTTGGATATTTAGCGTTACTGTGTAATGCTGTCAGTTTCCTGGCCTCCCAACATTTGTTTAAGGAGAGTCTGGGTTAATAATTGAAAAGTACCCTGTCACTAATCTGGCACTTGGGAATAAAAGCATCTATTATTGTTGAGTCAGGAAGAGATGCATCATAACTGAAGTGGCCTTCGGCCTTTTGCTGAGTGTTTGAAGTATGCGTGCAAGGGAATTTGCTCTTAATGTACTCAAGATTCTAAATGCTGACCAGGGAACTTTTTGGCCCTTCCATTGTATGACCAGGTTGCTAAATCCGTAAGGGGCGAAAGTGCAACCAATACATACACACAGGCTTAGTGCTAGTTTGCAAAGCTGCCATTCCACTTAATTTTCAGTGGAACCAATACCATTTAAAAGAAGCCGGAAAAGCTGAGTCTGGTCCTTATGGAAAATTAATTAGAAAACCCCTATGCTACATAAATTCTCTGAAAGGTGTACATGGGAGCAAGAGATAGAATTCAAATTTAACTGTGGTGAAAATAACTACCTTCCCTCCACTGCAAATGCAGAATATAATGATAATTTAATTGACATTTGATTTTGTGATTGGCAATTATATAGTAATGTATCAAACTGTATCTCAAGTATACCCCATGTGGCGGGAGCCTATCCTTTGTCTGAGGCTTCCTTGGTAAGCTTCCCACAGCGTACAGGTAAGATAGCAACCTGGGGTTACACGAAATGCAGTGAAATCGAACGTTGCAGTGACACCATGAACTGCAGTGAAACCATGTTGCCTCACTCACTTTGCAGCCCTGATGGCCAGTGCTCAGCATACAGTCAGCATTCACTGAATATTTTTTGTGATAAGTTAGTGAATTTTCAGATTATCCGAGGATTTAAGAACTTCTCAGATATGGAACCAATCTTTCTGATGCTCTTTTCTTTAACAAGATTGGGAGTGATGTTTATGCGGTTATTCACTTACTCAGGAATCTCAGATATGTGGCCACCAGCCTGTAAGTGAGGCTATTGGTCAGACAGTGATAAAGAACATAATTCTGTTTTTGCAAGAGGACAACTGCCTTACAGAGCAACCTCCATGGCTTTTATTGAAGGCAGAACCTCCCCACCTTATCCTCTGAAGACCTCTCATTTCTAGTTCTTAACACGCCATAGAAGGTATCTAAAGGGCCTGAAAGTGATTCCTAAAGGAGTCATGGCTTCATTTTTGTGTGCATCTGTGTATGTTTCAAATTAACTGACACTGTATGTGTATGTGCATGTTGGTAGATGTGGAGAGCTCTTGAACTCTGGAGTTGAACAAGGAACACTCTGCTTGCATGGAATGCACCACATACTCCCTACTCACCCAAAGGTGCAGCTCAAACTAAGCTCTGGTCACAGCCCTCATCTGGGCTCTACTGAACTTATATGTCACTGCAGAATCCCCAGCTCCTTCAGCAAGTGGAATGGAGCTGCAAAAGGAATCATGAAGAGAAACCGGATAGGTGTTGGGGAGAAATTCAAGGCATTCTGTTGGAAAGAGGAATGTCAGTAGATGCTCACAGAAGTGCCACGAGCAAACATGGCTCCAGTCAAACCGGTTCCTTCTCATAACATCCACCTACAGGAGGTGGCAATATTATGATACCACTGTGATGTGCCAACCTCAGGAAGGGTTGTTCCACAGGCAATTCTCATCAGCACTGGGGTTCAGGAGGTAGCCCAAGGGCCAGACCCCACTGATTCAATCCTAGGCTAGTCAGGCCCACTGCGGGGGAAAGGATCCAGGCAGCTCCCAATGGGAAGTGAGACAAAGAAGCCTGGAGGTAGGTTCTGTGTCCAGAAGATCTTGGGACAGACAGTAGACAGTAGCCCAGGAAGGCCAGAAAAGCTTCAGGGGCAGTGAGAGTTTCTACCAGATTCATTATAGGCCCTCTAAGATCCCAGGGTTCTGCCAGAGTTAGAACGAAAGTAGACAGTAGGGAGCTCTGTGCAGCAAAGGAGGTCAGCAGAAGGAAGTCAAGATGTGTCACAAAGGACTGATGCTTAATGACAAGAGCAAAGCAAGCTTCCAGGTTTTGAGAAATCAGGATCTTAGGTAGGTGTTTCATCAGGAATTTAGTCACAATAGCTCAACACTTGTTACTAGAGCTGAGGCATAGAGAATAATGACAAGTAGCTTTAGTTGGAGACATACTCTGTGCTGGCATTGCCTTAGGTCATTTAGAAGTATGACTTCATTCAGTAGTCACAAGTCTTACAGGTTAAACTAATATCTCAGCTTTGCAGATGAAGAAAGTAAGATTATAGGGTTTAAATATCTTGTCCAATGTCAAAAGGTCAAGACAGTATGTGGAGGTGGTAGAGCTTGAACCCATGTCTGTAACTTTAGAGACTGTAGGCTTAACTAACTGGCCCTGGTGATTCAAGTGGTTAAGCGCTCAACTGCTAACCAAAATGTCAGTGGTCTGAAGCTACCAGCTGCTCCACGGGAGGACAATGTGGCAGTCTGCTTCTGTAAAGATTGAAATCTTGGAACCTCTACAATTCTACTCCATCCCACAGGGTTGCATGAGCGGAAATTGACTCAATAGCAATGGATATACTCAATGGCACTGGGTATGGTTTTGTTTTTTGGGGGGCCGAACTACTGTGCTGCTCTGTATGCTGTAAGCTTGGTTTCTACAGAGCAAGGGTAAGATGAAGGGAAAATGGTGCTCAGCACCAACTGGGGGTAGGACCGTCTTTGCAGCAGACACTTTGCCTGCATTATGACATTAACCTTCACAATATCCTCACAACGTCCTCATTTTCTTTTCAGAGGAGGGACCTGAAGCATATACAAAGTGGATTGTCTGAAGTCACACAGGAGGGAGGCAATACAGAAAAGAGGCAATAGCCCAAATTAATGGGACCAGAGCACATGCCGGAGGAAAACCAGCAGCAAGGTTGCCCTGAGACTGAAGTGCCACGGGGAAGAAAGAGACATAAGAATTAAGGATGTGATACCTACTACACGTCCAGGTTTCCTTTACCAAACCCAAGTTAGTAAAGGTCCTCTAACATAGAGACACATTTCAAAGACAGACAGTTTCAAGGAGTACGATTTCCTGACAAAGTGCAGGGAGTGGTTTTTCACCTAATATGACCCGATGATACATTTATCCCTCGTGATGGATGACTCATGGATTAATCCTTGTATTGAGTTCATAGTTTTGAACCAACTATGGTACCTTACACCCATCTCTCTGCTCAGAGACATATCAATCAGTAGGCACGATCATGGAGTAAGTGAAAACTAATTTTCACTTTAGTCTATGTGTCACTTCTTTTGAGTTGTCTTAACTTGGGTACAATTACTCATACCAAACCAAGGGAATTAAGCAGGTCATTTCATGCCCTTTTTAAAAAAGTTGTGAAACTAACTTTTTTGTATTTCTTGTTTGCACAGTGGAATGAATGGTGAAGGTCTGACATCATGTTAGAGCATTAGAGGATTATTTACTACTTACCACGTAACAATTAGTGACTGATGGTTTTTGAGCATGCACTCTGGGTTCCTCACCACCTTAGTTCTGAGGTTGGACAGGTAGGTCATTTAGAAAGGCCTTTTAAAGCAGTGCTTCTCTTAACTTTCTGTGAAGTATTACTATTCATTGAAAATTTCTATCCATTGTTGAATCGTATTTTGTAATATATGATATGTTCACACAGTTAACACACAGTTGGGTGTTGAGGCAACATCAAATTGCTAAAAAAAACTGTTCTCTTGGGATTTTCTAGTTACAAGAGCCTCAACAATGGACTCAAACATCCCAAGATGATGAAGATGGTGCAGGGCTGGGCCACACTTCTTTTTGTGATACATAAGGTTGCCAGGAGTTGGAGCCGACTCAATAGCAGCTAAAAACAACAACAACTAATTCCCTAAGTATTCTCAGTTTTTGGTCTTTTCTCATCGCAACAGCAGTTCATGCATAACAGATGGCCTGAAGACCACACTTTGTGTAACACTGATTTAGACAAGTCCGGACCACTCTCAACAGGTGAAAGACTAGGTTTTGTTGCTGTTTCTTGCAAATTTTTATTCTTTAGACTTACCATGTTAGTGGACATACCCAGTGAAAGCACTAAGGAAACTTTCTGATTCAAGATAAGCCATGCTTTTGTCAATGTAGAAATAAGGGAGAGATGCTTCCTTCAAAGGCCAAACTATCAAAGGCACATAAAGAACGAAAGGAAGAAATACAACATGCAACACAAGCTATGAGAAAGGAAAAAAAATGAGGCCAAGTCCAAGACTGAAAGAGAGACCCATGAATGGTCAAGATGCACTTTCAGAAAACCTATTATTCTCCCAGATGTCCTCGAAAGAACTATCTGACTGTGCAGAAATTCACACAAATGCAAACTGAAGAAATCTATTTTTCTTGCATTGTCCTTTCTGGAACTATTCTTGATGGCGTGGCAGAAAGCATATTCACAAGAACTTGTTTTTTTAATTTAGAATGAAGTTAGCAGAGCATTTTGGCAAGAGTTAAAAACAGAACTTGAAACTGAAGAGAACAAATTTTATTTTTCCCTGGTTATTTATCAGGAATGAAAGCCAGAAAAGAAGACAAGGAAAAAAATAGGAGGAAATAAACATAATTTTGCTTCTTAATGACACCAAACCAGGTTCGGAGCCCTGACGCTGTGGTAGTTAAGAGCTTTGGCTGCTAACCAAAAGGTCGGCAACTTATATCCACCAGTCACTCCTTGGAAACCCTATGGCAGTTCTACTCTGTCCTGCAAGGTCTCGGAATCGACTCTGTTACCATGAGCTTGTTTGTTTGTTTGCTTTAAATGATGTTAAACCAAGCCAATCAAACTTACTGCCCTTGGTTTGGTTCCAGTGTCCGGAGACCCCATGTATTTCACAGTAGAACTGTGATCATAGACGAGCAGACCCTCCTACTTCCGGGGCACTTCTTGGTGAGTTCAAACTGCCCATGTCCACTTAGTAGCTTAGCACAAACCCTTTGTGCCACCCAGCCAAGTGCCGTCGAGTCGGAGCGCCACCCAGGGACCTTCTTAATGTTGTTAGTACTGCTAAACCCAAGAAAACCTAGTGCAATAGTCCAATATAATTTTAAAATAAAAGAATGAGCCCACCTATATTCTGAGATGAGAAAACTCAAGGCTTGTCAAGATACATGCCCATATAATAGATTAGTTTTTGTGCTTTGGTTAGCTTTCTTATTTGCCACTGAAAACTTCATTATGAAGGTCTTTCTCTTTCTTTACAGCTAGAAAAATTAACAAAAACGATTCAGTCAGCTAGTTAAGACAACACTGCTGTTGTTAGGTGCCGTTGAGTGATTTTTGACTCATAATGATCCGATACTGACAGTATAGAACTGTCCTGTAGTGTCTTCTAGGCTGTAATCTTTGCCAAAGAAGATCACCGAGTCTTTCTCCCAAGATAACAAGATAACATCTTGTGAGTTTAAAACCAAAAGGTTGGCTTTTCAAATCCACCAGCTGCTCTTTGGAAACTCTGTGGGGCAGTTCTACATGGTCTTACAGGGTCACTATGAGTCAGAATTGACTTTGGCAGTGAGTTTGGTTTTTTGTTTTTTATGGAAGTGGAAGGAAACACTGGTGGTGTAGTGGTTAAGAGCTATGGCTGCTAACCAAGAAGATGGCAATTCAGATCTACCAGACACTTCTTGGAAACTCTGTGGGGCAGTTCTATTCTGTCCTATAAGGTCACCATGAGTCAAAATTGGCTTGGCAGCAATGGTTTTGGGTTGACATGGAAGGAGAGTACCAGTTATCGGTAGGCAGCTAGTCATTTTGATCACATTAGGCTAGATTATACTGATAGTCTTTGAGACTTGAATGCATTTCTTTTTTAATCTTCTAGTATTATTTACATACTGTCGTCTCTAAGGGAGTCCTTGAGTGGCACAAATGGTTAAGTGCTAGGTTGATGGTTCAAATCTACCCAGATGCACTCTGGAAGAAAGCCCTGGTGATCTACTTCCAGAAGATAATAGCCACTGAATAGCTACTAGAGCACAACACTGCTTTGAAACACATGAGTTCCTACGAGTTGAAATCGATTCTGTTTCACGTCCACCTCTCACTGCTTCCTCGGGCCCTGTGTTCACTCCTGTTGTCAGTTGTTCTCACGCCTGTAACAGCTGTGCAGCGGCTGTCTCACCAGCCGCCCTCAGAATCCTCTTTGGAAATTATTTCTAGGAAACACACTGCATGAGATAAAGAAATCAGGCATTTTGACATAAATTACATGTACCGCCTGTGTTTGTTTGCCAGCTGTACTCTTCCCCTACGGGTATTTTCATAACCAATGACACTATTTTTTTTTTAACAGCAATATGGTAGTGCTTGTGAGGGTGCCTGGTACAGCAAGGGCATGGCCAGCAAACACAAGCAGAGGGCAGGTGTCATTTGAATAAAAATACTGTAAATGTAATTGCCAAGCCAAGTGCCGTAAATATAATTAGGCAGTCTATAAATCTAGAGCAAAAAAGTACAGGAATCAGCAAGTTGTATGCATATTGCCTTCTTAAGAAGTGTTGAAGGGAACGCCCAGTATGTTCTACGAACAGCTCAGCTTTAAGAGGGGTATTCAAGATCATTAAGTGACGAGGGGTTTCAGTGTTTACATGACACACCAACCATCTATTAGCCCCATGTTCTAGGACTCGAGTGAAATGAATTCAATCTGAATTTTGACAAATGTTTTCCAAACTGCTACTCTGTACAAAGTGCTTCTACAGAGACCTTAAGGGATTCAAAGAAAAGAACTCTGTGGGCCAGTCCCTGACTTCAAGGACTCTATAAACTTCATTGTTAAACAAGCCACTTACTGGACCTGTTTGGAAAGTTATTAGTTCTCTGAAATAATGTATTTGAGACATGCAAAGGAGTTCAGGGTTTTTAAAAGCTAGATAAAACTGGTTACTATGAACTGACTCTGACTCAGGGAGACCCCTTGTGTGTCAAAGAGGAACTATGTTTCACAAGGTTTTTATTGATTTTTGAGAAAAATATACACAACAAAACACTCATTCAACAATGTTTTACATGTAAGTTCATTGGCAAAGCCTGCACATTCCACATTGTGTCACCATTCTCACTACTTCTGCCTTCATTGTTTCACTACCATAATTTAAACTTTCTGCCCCTTAAAGTTTTCATCTGTGTTTTAGAGTTACTGTTGTTCATTCGATCTTACCCAGAAAATTATTTAAAAGAGCTCAAGGTGAACATTCTTTATTAAATGAGTTAAATTGTTCTTTAGCTTAAAGATGACTTCATGGGATAGTTCCAGTTCAAGGCTTAAAAGTTGTTTCCAGGCAATGGGTTTGGGAGTTCTGTAGTCTCAGTGTATCCAGTTTAAGTCAGATTTCCAGAAATAATTTGAAGTTTTGTTCCACATTTTTACTTCTTTTGATGAAGATACCATTCTTAATCAAAACATTCAGTAATGGTAGCCAGGCACCATTAATTTCTTCTGTCTCATGGCAAAGGAGGCAGTAGTTCACAGAGACAATTAGACCTGCATTTCATTTTGTTCTATGATTCCTGAGTCTCCTGCTGCTGCTGCTCTAGGTGACTAGATAGCAAGTGTGGTACCCTGGGTACTGTCTCAAGCTTTTAAGATCCTAGTTAATACTCACTGAACTGGGACGTAGAACAGAAACTCTAAAAACATTATTAGGCTGATTGACTGAACAGGCCCATGAAACCACGACCTTTAAACTAAGAAAACCAGTGCCATGAGGTATGCATACTTACACAGTATCAACAGCTTTAGGCTCCTTTTTTTGGCTGCTGTTTTTGTTTTACAGTTATATATAACATTCTGTTTGTCATTTTGCTTTCTTTTTTTTTTTTACTTTTACCTCCTTTTTCTTTTGTTTGTACCTAGGGTACAGCTTGGTAACCCTGGTAGTGTAGTCTTTAGGTGGTTAGCTGCTGACCAAAAGGCTGGCAGTTCAAATCCACCAGACACTCCTTGGAAATTCTATGGAGCAGTTCTACCGTGTCCCATACAGTCTCTGTGAGCTGGAATCAACTCAAGAGCTCTGGGTTTGGTTTGGCTCGTATACAGCTTAGTGATATTAGTTACTGCAGTCAAGTTATGTAACCATTATCCTTTAAACAAAAAACCCAACCCCTTTGCTGTCAAGCTGATTTCTGTTCTAAGTGACCCTATAAGATAGAGTAGAATGGACCCACAGGCCGTCCAAGGAGTGGCTGGTGGATTCGAACTGCTGAACTTTTGTCTAACAGCTCAATGCTAACTACTACACTACCAGGGCCCTGCCACTGGTGTTTGTGATGCCAATTTTCCCATGACTATAGAGAAAAATTGAATCTTCTCAAAGAACAGTTCTTCTCTCCATCCCTTTCTGCCTCTGGTAACCACTAGTAACTACTAGTTTTTACATATTTACCTATTCTTGTAATTTCATTTAAGTGAGACCATACACTATTTGTCTTTCGACTGGCTTTTTTGACTCAGCATAGTGTCTTCAAGGTTTGTCCGTATTCTAGCATGTATCAGGACTTCACTTTTCATAAAGGCTTTTTGCTATTGTGAATAGTGCTGCAATGAACCCTGGGGTGTGAATGTCTGTTTATGTTCCTACCTTCAGGTCCCTTGGCCTGGGGTTACTAGATCATACAATAGCTATAGCCAAGCTGGTGCCAGATCCCACTCATGGCTATAGGTCTAATTTTTTCAGGAATTACCATACTGTTTTCCACAACAATGGTACCATTTTACATTCCCACCAGCAGTTGATAAGAGTTTCATTCTCTCCACATCATGGTCAACATTTTTTATTTTCTGTTTTTTAAATCGTTGACATTCTAGGCATAGGTGGTATCTCCTTGGAGTTTTGATTTGCATCTGTCTAGTGGCCATTGAAACCCTAGTGGCACAGGAGTGCTGGTGGCATAGTAGTTAATGTGATCAAGTACTAACTGAAAGGTTGGCAGTTTGAATCACCAGTTGTTCCTTGGAAGACTTTTGGGGCAGTTCTGTTCTGTCCTACAGGGTTGTTATGAGTTGGAATTAACTTACTGGCAAGTGAAATAATGGCTAATGATGATGAGCTTTTTACCAAGTGCTCGTTGACTGCTTGGAGAAATGCAAAGAGCAATACATCCTCTTTGCAGAATGTCTGTTCATGACCTCTGCTTGTTAAAACAACAACAACAAAAGATTTGTGTGTGGAAATATAGACAACAAAATGTCCTTCTGTTATACCATTTCTAGACATAATGATCATGCCATTGGTTACGTTCTTCACATTGCATCGATATTCTCATTATTTCTGTTCTAGTTGCTTCTCTTCCATTTACTCAATCCCCTGCCCTCCAATCTTCTCATCTATGCTTTAAAATAAACTGTTGACCCTGTTGGTTTTATATCACAAAAAACTTTTTTTCAAAATAATGTGATAGTCAAAAGTGGAAATCTTTTTTTAAACTGTGCCTTTGATGAAGGTTTACAGAATAAATTAGTTTTTCATTAAACAATTAGTGCACATATCATTTTGTGACCTTGGTTGCCAATCCTGTGACTTGTCAGCACTTTCCCTTTCTTGACTTTGGGTTTCTCACTTCCATTTCTCCAGCCTTCCTGTCCTCTCCTGCCTTCATGTCCTTGCCTACTTACAAATGCGCCCATTTAGCTACAAATAAGTGGTTGAGCTACACGTATTATTGTTTGTTTTATGAGTCTGTCTAATCTTTGACTGAAGGGTGGACCTCAGGGGTGGCTTCATTATTGACCTTTAATTTAAGGGTATTTGGGAACCATATTCTCAGAGTTTCTCCAGTCTCTGTCAAACTACTAAGCCTGGTCTTTTTGTGTAAGTTACAATTTTGCTGTACATTTTTTCTAGCTCTGTCTGGGACACTCTCTTGTGATCCCTGTCAGAGCAGTTGGTGGCAGTAACCATGTGCCATCTAGTTGTGCTGGGTACAGTTGGGTGGAGGTTGGGGAGGTTGTGGTCCGTTAGCCTTTTGGGCTAATCTTTCCCTTGTGTCTTGTGTTTTCTTCATTTCTTCCTTGCTCCAGATGCAGTGAGACCAGTGGAGGATTTTAGATGGCTGCTCACAAGCTTTTAAGACTCCAGATGCTACTCATCAAAGTAGAATGTAGCACATCATTATCTTTATAAACTATGTTGTACCTGTTTAGCTAAATGCTGCGTGAGGCCTTGGTTCTCAGCCCTCTGCCCAGGAATTGCATCATGTAGGGAGTTTGAATGTATTTACAGAGCTTTATAATCTTGTCTTCGCCAAGTTGTGCTGGCTTTCAAGTATTGTGTAATGTTTTAACCTTCATCAAACTGACCATGTAACTATTGTCTAGTTAGTGTTTTCCCTGCTTATCTTTTCCCTTCCTTGTAAACTAAACACACGTACTCTCTCTCACACACACATACACACTTACATGCACCAAACCTGTTACCCTTGAGTCAATCCAACTCATAGCTACTCTATAGGACCAGGTAGAACCAACCTGTAGAGTTTCCGAGAAGTGGTGGATTTGGACTACCAAACTTTTATGATTAGCAGCCTTAGTCCTTAACCACTACATCCACAGGGTTTCCTCCCTTATAAAGGGGTGACAGTTAACAATCTTTTGGTTTCATTGGTTTAAAGTGACTTCAGGGGATAGTTTTAATTCAAGAGTTGAAGAGCAACTCAGGTCTGTAGTCTCAAAACTCAAGACTCAATAGGTTCAGGAAGTTGGAATTTTTTAAGAATTTGAA
This sequence comes from Heterohyrax brucei, assembly GCA_028571685.1. Taxonomy (NCBI): domain Eukaryota; kingdom Metazoa; phylum Chordata; class Mammalia; order Hyracoidea; family Procaviidae; genus Heterohyrax; species Heterohyrax brucei. The sequence continues at coordinate 23,731,461 of CM053152.1, forward strand.
GTTCTAGTTCATAATTTTCTCCCTTTTAAATCAGGATTTCTCTACTATGTTCCTGATCAGAATGTTCAGTAGCGGTAGTCAGGCACCATGTAGTTTTGGTCTCATGGTAGAGGAGGCAGTGGTTTACATAGACCATTAGTGTTATAGTCCTACTCCTTCTCTGAGTCTTGGGTTTTCTTCTTGATGAATAAAAGCCAAGTAGTTGTATCTTAGATAGATGCTTGCAAGATTTTAAGATCTCAGACACTAATCACTATAATGGAAGGTAGAATATAAACTATAAGAACTATACCGTAGCAACTGACTGGATTGTTCCATGAGACCAAAGCTGTAAGCTCCCAGATTAAGAGAACTAACTCAGTGAGGTGATTGGCTATTTCTAATTAACATCAGCATCTGTAGCCCACTTTTATTTGGCTGTTGTTATTGCTGCAGAACCATACACAACCTAGCATTTGTCCATTCATCTGTTTTTACTATGTGCAGGTTATTGACATCACTAATGCTTGATGGCACTTGGCTTGGCTTAATGCTGTGTAAACTTTTCCCATATTTGGTGCCTATTTTCCCATTTCTATAACAAGAATTGACTATTGCCTAAGGAGAAACAGGGACTCTATAACACTATATAGTGGCACATTTTTACATTGTCTGTACCGCTACTTCTTGTGGTCATGGAGATTATTAAACGTTATCCATATCCTTAAACTTAGGGTGACCAAAAAGGGATAAATACCAAAAGGATAGAAAAGATATTTTAGAGGCTGTTTGCTAATTTCCATTTCAGATCTCTGCCAAATAAGTCAGTAAACTTCAAGAAATGAAGACTCCATTCCTTAAATCCCCACTAAGCCCGAGAAAGATGATTTAATTCCTTGCTCCTTATTTTTGCACATTCATAAAAATGAATAACCTTCCACTTACTTAGTCCAGACAGTAGCTTTGGATGGATAGGAAAAAAATTCTTTGTACGAGAAAGACACTATTACACAGGTATAGGCTTTACTAGTTGTAGCGACACACACTTTGTGTGGAAGAAAAGACTCCCCCAAATAACAAATGTATAACATTGCCTGCTCTTCCCAGCTGAATATTTCACATACAGGCCATATGGGAGTACATGAAGCAAGAGCTAGATCGGAAATTCATGCAGTTGATATATGAATTCTTCATAGGGTAATTGGTTGACCTGAGTACCAGGAAGTGCCCCGATAGGAGGGACCAGAAGGAAGATTCCAATCAAAGCTGCCACCTGTCCACAGAAAGCCCAAACACAGCGTACAACCAGGCTGAGAACACTAAGGATTCTGAGCCCAGAACGTGAGCCAGACACAGGCTGAGAGCCCTGTGGGCAATGCTCCTTTGCAAGGAGTGCTTAGCTGAAGGCACATGGACCTCAACGACCCACAGGACCTGAAGTAGGGGACCCCAGAGGAAGGGAGGGGGTGTGAGATACACTGTAATTCCCTGTCAGGTGCAGTGTTGGATTCTGGATACTGTTTGGTGGAAATGAAGACTTGGGAAGCCCCTTAACCTTGATTTCCTTATTTAAAAACACAAATGAGTGGTGTTAGATTTGTGTTTCATGATGCCCAGAGGAATGGGGGTTAATTTCAGTTTCTTAGAATAACTAATGGAAACCAAACCAACTTAATCCATTGAGTCAATTCCAGGTCATGGCAACCTTGTGTGTTACAGAGTATAACTGTACTCCACAGTTTTTTCTTGGCTGTAACATTTACAGAAGCAGATTGCCACGTCTTTTCTCTGTTGCGTCACTGGGTAGTTTCAAACTGCCACCTTTCAGGTTGGTTGTTAACAGCAACCCATGTGCACCACCCAGGGACCCTATCTAATAGGAAGTATAACTTTATTTAGGATGTGATGACACAAGTTTATGGAGGCACAGTTTCTTCCCGTCGGGCTAGAAGGATTTCAGCTGAGCACTGTCACACTAATTGTTTATAGGTCTCTGTGAATCAGAATTGACTTGATGGCAGTGGTTAGTGGGGAATCAAAAGCCAACGTTAGAAGTTACATAGGTCTTCATTATATAGAAAACTATTTGTTAAGAAAGACAGTGGATGAAATTCTTTCAAAGCAGAAAGTCCATAGAAGAAGAGTTATAATAGAATTTTTTGATGGTAGAATGGGTGGCATCCAAAACATGGTTTTGGTCTTAAGGCTTGCAATGATGTTAAACAGTTGGGCAGCAGAATCTCACTCATTTTCTAGTTACCTCTGGTTTTCAAGGACAAAGCCTCACCAGGTGTGTGGTATTACACTAGGTACAAATGCCTCTCTCTCTCTCTCTCTTTTGTTTTCTTTCTTTTGGTATTATTTTTGTTGCCATTTGAGGTGCTGTTGGCCCAGAACAGCATCATTATTTTCTCCATGAAGCAATGAAGAAAGAGAAAAACTTTTGCAATCTACTTCTACAGTGAAACCAAGCTGATGGCAAGCTGCAGTTTAATAATATGATTTTAAGAAAAATAGTAATAATATGCAGATCTCAGCACTTCTGATGGACAGAAGGCAAGTGCTGTCATATTGGAGAGGGAATGTAAATAGAAGAGAATTCCATGCTTTTACTTTAAGGACCATCACCACGGGTATAGTGACAGGCCCAGCACGGTACTAGACAAGCGTTCTTGGGTGGATCAGGAGCTTACAAGGACCAGTGCATTTATCCCCCTGGCATATCAAGCTAGGCGCTTGACTCTAAGGTGGTTCAACAATGGGACGGCAAGCATGAATCACGTAAATCACTTTTGATGTATTGAGAGGCCAGGTAACTCCCAAATTCACTTGTATTGGTTTGGGTTTGTTTATATATAACTGGGTATGTTTGTTGCTCCCACTTCTCTCCTGTTAACCCATTACTACTGAGTCAGTTTTGACTCATAGCGCCCCTACAGGACAGACTAGCTTTCCCATAGAGTTTTCAAGGAGGGCCTGATATCTAGGGCTAGGTAAACCAGTAGCCCCTCTGTTCTCAGGACATTTCTGCAGCTGTCACACCACGGGCTTAAGTGTACAAGGACTGCCAATTAAGTTTGCAAACTCCTCGTAGAAGAAGTGCTACATACTTCATTGCTGAAAATCACTACAGTCACCTTCGAAATACTCTCCTTGGGAAGATATGCACTGATACCAGTGCCTAGTTCACCCTTCAAGGCAATTTTGGAACTCTGTCTGGAATGACCCTCAGGCTGTCGTTGTATCATCCTTGATGTCCTGAATGCCATCAAAATGTCTTCCATTCAATATTTCCTTTATCTTCAGGTAAAGAAAAAAGCGTTTAGGGAGAGAGTTTCCATATAATTATTTGGTGACTGGCTAAATACTCCCTCACAGACAACTATACAATTAAGTTTGCAAACTGGCCATCCTGCCACTGTGTGCAATGGCCATTCTAGAGAGAGTTTCAAACTTGCTTTGAAGGGTGCACTAGGCACTGGTGTTGGTGCATAGCTTCTCAAGGAGAGTGCTTTGAAGGTGACCACAGTGATATCCAGCATTGAGGAATGTAGCACTTAGAACAATTAAGTTCATGGACTTAACTGTCAGACCTTGTAAAAATGATTATTGGCATGGTGTGGGACCCAGCTGTTTTGTTCTGTTGTACCTAAGATTGCTATGAGTTGGAATTGACTTGATGGCACCTAACAACTATGTACCGCAGTTAATTTATCCATTCATCTGTTGATGGGTATGTGGGTTGTTTTCATCTTTCTGTTGTTGTGAACAGAGGTGCAAGAAATGTGAGTGTGTGTATATGTCTATTTGTGTCATGACTCTTATTTCTCTAGAATATATTTCAAGGGGTGAGATTGTTGGATCATACAATATTTCTGTCTCTAGCTTTCTAAGGAAGCACCATATCATTTTCCAACATAGTTGTATCATTTTGCATTCTCACTAGTGGTGCATAAGAGTACCAATCTTCCTGCAGCCTCTGCAATATTTATTATTTGCTGGTTTGTTTGTTTTTTTCCTTTTTGATTGATGCCGGCCATGCCAGGGTGAGATGATATCTCATTGTGGTTTTGATTTGCATTTCTCTAATGGCTAGTGTTTCCTCATATGTCTGTTGGCTGCTTGAATATCTTCTTTGGTGAACTGTCCATTTCCTTTGCCCGTCTTGTAATTGGACCATTTGTCTTTTTGTTGTAGAAGTGCTTGATTTCTGTAGATTTTAGAGATTAAATCTTTGTCTGGTTTGTAATAGCCAGATTTTTTCTCTCAGTGTGTAGGTGCTCTTTTTACTCTTTTGGTGAAGTCTTTTGATGACCTTAAGTGTTTAATTTTTAGAAGATCTCAGTTATCTAGTTTATATTCTGGAGTTTGTGTGTTGCTGGTTATGGTTTGTACCCTGTTAAAGCTGTATATTCAGGCTTCTAGCATTACTTCTGTTTTTCTGCTATGAACTTTATAGTTTTGGGCTTTATTATTAGGTCTTTGATCCATTCTAAATTAACTTTTGTACATGGTGTGATATATGTGACCTATTTCATTTCTTTGCCGTTGGACATACATCAGACTTTGCCAGCAACATTTGTTAAAAAGATTGTCTTTTCCCCATTTGATGGATTTGGAGCCCTTGTTGAAGACCAAGTGACCAAAGGTGGATGGATTTACATCTGGGATCTTATATTCCATTGGTTAATTTATCTGTCATTGTACCCGTATCTAGCCGTTTTGACTGCTGCAGCTGTGTAGTAGGTTCTGAGGTTTGGCAGTGTGAATCCTCTTACTTTATTCTTATTCAGTAGTGCTTTACTTATCTGGGGCTTCTTCCCTTTCCAAGTAAAGTTAATGTCAAAATCGTTCAGTTCTTTAAAGACCATTGTTGGTATTTGAATTGAGATTTAATCAGAATTTGTAAATCACATTTTCACAGTGTTGAGCCTACTTATCCAAAAGAATGGTATTTTTTTCCATTTATGTAGATTTCTTTTGATTTCTTACAGTACTGTTTTATATTTTTGTTTGCATAGGTCCTTTACATTCCTGGTTAGATTTATTTTTAAGTATTTTATTTTTTTAGGACTGTCAGAAAAAGTATTCTTTTTCCTGATTTCCCTTTCATTGTTTTCTTTAATGGTGCATAGGAATTCAACTGATTTTTGTATCCTGCTGCTCTCCTGAATCTTTTATATTAGTTTCAGTTGTTTTTCCGTGGAGTCTTTTGGTTTTCTATGTATACTGCAAGTGGGGATAGTTTTAATTTTTCATTACTAATTTGGGCACTCTTTATTTCCTTTCCTAGCCTAGGACTAGCTAGGATTTCAAGCACAATATTAAATAGGAATGGTGGCAAGGACTTTCTTTGTCTTGTTCCTGTTCTCAAGAGAGATGTTTTTAATCTCTGCCCATTAAGAATGATGTTGGCTGTTGATTTTGCGTGGATGCCCTTCATTATGCTGAGAAATTTCCCTTCAGTACCCACTTTTTTGTATTTTTCTTTAATCATGTGTGTTGGACTTTGTCTAATGCTTTTTCTGCATCAGTTGAGATGATTGTGTGATTCTGTTATTTAAACGTGGATTATGTTGATTGATTTTCTAATGTTGAAACTTCCTTGCATATCTGATATAAATTCTACTTGGTCATGTGTGTATTTTTTTTTTTTTTTTGATACGATGCTAAGTTCTATCAGCTACAATTTTATCGCAAATTTTTGCATCCATGTTCATGAGAACTATTGGTCTGTAATTTTCTTTTTTTTTGTGGCTTCTTTGCCAGGTTTTGGTGTTACAGTTACGTATGCTGGTTTCATATAATGAATTCAGATCTATCACTTCTTTCTCTATGTCCTGAACTAATTTGAGTAGTACTGGTGTAAGCTCTTCTGTTATTATTTGGTATAATTCACCGGTGAAGCCATCTAGACCAGAGCTTTTTTGATGTTGTTGGGAATTTTCTTCTTCTTTTTTTTCTTTTTGAATTACCTTTTTAATCTCTTCTCTTATTATGGGTCTGTTCAGATTTTCAACAGTATTTTGGGTAGCATCATGGATTGAATTATGTCCACTCCAAAATGTGTGTATCAGTTTGGCTAGACTATGATTCCTGGTATGTTGTGATTTTCTTTTTTCTTCTTTTTTGTAAATCCTGTCTCTAGGATGTTAATGAAGAAGGATGGGTGGCAGTTGTGTTAGTGAGGCAGGACTCAGTCTAAGAGACTGGATTGTATCTTGAGGCAACTCTTGAGATATGAAAGAGACGGGGAAACCTCGTAACACAAAGAAAACAGCACATCATTTGGATCTGGGATTACTGCCCTTGAGAAACTCCTCAACCAGGAGAAGATTAAGAACAAGGACTTTTCTCCAGAGCTGACAGAGAGAGAAAGACTTCCCCTTGAACTGATGCCCTGAATTTGGATTTTTAGCCTACTCTACTGTGAAGGAACAAATTTTTCTTTGTTAAAGCCATCCACTTGCAGTATTTTCTGTTACACCAAAACTAGATGACTAAGAGAGGTATAGGTAGTGTGTTTCCTATAGGTTTTCAAATTAGCTGGAGGGTAGGTTTCATAATATTCTTCGTGATCCTTTTTTACTTCAGTCGTTTTGTGTATCTTGGAGCCCTGTCATTGACTGTATAGATGTTTTTTTATAATTATGTCTTCATGATGGATTTCCCCTTTAATCATTATACAGTGCTGTTTGTGTTTTATGGTCAATTTTGTTTTAAAGTATATTTTTCTGAGATTAGCATTGTCAGTCTGCTCTTTTTTAGAGCTATTTGCTTGACATATTTTTTCCATTCTTTGATTTTTAATGAGTTTACATTTTTGTTCTAAGATGTATCTATTGTAGATAGTATATTGATGGGTTCTTCTTTCTTTTTTTAAATCTATTCTATCACTCTCTGTCTTTTTATGTATGCATTTAGGCCACTTATGTTCAGTGTATTTATTGATAGGTGTGAGTTTCTTTCTGTCATTCTGCAGTGCTTGTTTTATTGTAGTGCTGTCATTTTCTTTGATCCTCTTACTCTCCTGTGATGAATTAATTTTGTTTGTGGATTTTTAAAAATTTATTTTGTTTTTGTAGATTCTATTTTTACTGATACCTTGTTTTTCTTCTTTATTTTGATGAGTAACTTTGTTAACTTTCTTTGTGTTTAGCGTGAAATTTACCTTTATCTCCCTATGTTTGAATGAGTATATTCTTAGTTGGTATTGCCTCATCTTCCTCTTTATGAGAAAGTTCTGTATCTACACTATTTATTCCTTCATTAATTGTTCTGACATTGCTATTTACATTAACCTCTCTGGTTCCCTGTTGTAATTATTTTAGTTTTGGACAGTCCTTGAGAATCCATTTCTTAGTTTGCTATCTCGCTGGTACAGTCTTGCAGTCTACATTCAGGATGTGGTCTAATGTTGTTTTTTCTCAGATAGAACAATATCCTTTAATAATTCTTGTAAGTTTTGTTTTGTTTTTACATTTTCCCTTAATTTCTGTTTATTTGGAAATGTCCTAATTTTGCCATCATGTTTGAAAAATAGTTTTACAGGATGTATTATTTTCAGTTGGCAATATGTGTCTTTCAAAGTTTTCTGTATGTCATCTCACTGCCTTCATGCCTCATAGTCTTGTTTCTCTTCTGTAGGTGACTTTGACTTTGTTTTTCTCAAGCTGATCTCAAGGTCTTTTCTCTGTCTTTGGTTTTGGTGACTGTGATTATGATATGTCTTGGTGATTTTCTTTTGGGGTCTGCCCTATATGAAGTTTGTTAACCTACTTGGATGGTCAGCTTTTCATCTTTCATGATATTAGGGAATTTTTTGTTAGCAATTCTTCAAAGCTCCTCTGTGTCGTTTCTTTCTTTCTTTTTTTTTTAATTTTTATTTGACATGACTGAGTGAAAATGTACATTCACGTATAAATTTACATGCCCATCTATATGCAGCTTCCACTGCTCTCCCTGTCCGGTGACTGCACACTATTCCTCTCTGCTCCATACATGTCTCATCCTCCCAACAGCCTCCTTTCCCCTCCTCACCATCCACTCCCCTTCCTCCAGTCAGAGGTCACCAAGATGAAATCCTATAGATGTATAGAACCATAAAGTGCTTCCAATATATGGTCACTCTGCATTGCCAAGTCCAATTCATTCCTGGCCAAAGAGTGGACCTTTGTTATAACTTATGGGAAAGGGCAGCATCAGGGCTGGGGGCCATGGTTTCAGGGGAACCCCAAAACTGCTGGACCATCAGTTGAGGTCTTTTAGTGGAGATCTCATGAGGCATCTCTTTTTATTCTTGTGTGGCCAGTGAGACTCCTCTCTCTGAGCTGCATCATGGCTATGACTGGTGGTGGCCAGGCAACATTCGGTTCTTCTGGTCCCAAGTCGATGTAGGCACCCACTCTTGTGGGTCTCTCTGTCTTCTCGGTTGTCTTTACCGCATGTCATTTTGGTCTTCGGTGAGCATCCATTCCTGCTGAGTTGGGACCATTTGCTGTGTCCTTGGATGGCAGCTTGGCAGCTTTTAAGACCCCAGACGCCACTCACCAATGTGGGGT